>OZ012735.1:390147074-391347074 GCA_963859935.3 Lathyrus sativus | reverse complement strand
ATGTCGGACGTGTAACCAGAAGTGGTCGAGTATTTGATAATGTGCCTTCAAAGACAAGTGAAGATACTGGGAGTAAGCAAATTCAGTTGAAGACTTCTGTAGAGTCTGGTCAATCAAGTGATGTAAATCAGAAGTCAGATAATGATGAGGTATTGAAATTGATCAAGAAGAGTGAATATAATGTGGTGGATCAATTGTTACATACACCGTCAAAAATATCTGTTTTATCTCTGTTGATGAGCTCTGAGGCCCATCGTGAATCGTTGCAGAAAGTATTGGAACAAGCTTATGTAGATCATGATGTGACTGTTTTTTTAACAGATGCCTCACGGCGAGGTCATATGTTCCTCTCAATTTCGTGTTGAGCCGACTTTCGGATTCGATGCCTGTTTGTTTAACAGATACCTGACGACGAGGTAAGATGTGCTTCTCAACATCCGATTGAGCTGGCCTTGTTTGTTTAAAAGATGCTTGACGGTGAGGTCTGATGTTCTTCTCAACTTCGGGTTGAGCCGGCCTTCAAGTTCGATGCCTGTTTATTTAACAGATGCCTGACGGAAAGGTCTAATGTTCTTAACAACTTCGGGTTGAGCCACCCTTCGGGTTCGATGCCTGTTCGTTTAACAGATGCCTGATAGCGAGGTCATATGTTCCTCTCAACTTCGTGTTGATCCGCCCTTCGGGTTCGATGCCTGTTTGTTTAACTAATGCCTGATGCGGAGGTCAGATGTTCCTTTTAACTCCAAGTTGAGCCGGCCTTCGGGTTCGATGCCTGTTTGTTTAACAGATGTTTGACGGTGAGGTCAGATTTTCTTTTCTACTAAGGGTTGAGACGACCTTCGGGTTCGATGCCTCTTTGTTTAATAGATGCTTCATGGCAAGGTCATACGTGCTTATCAACTTCTGGTTGAGCAGGCCTTCAGGTTCGATGCTTGTTTATTTAACAGATGCCTGATGGTGAGGTCAAATGTTCTTCTCAAATTCGGGTTGAGCCGGCCTTCAGATTTTTTGCCTGTTTGCTTACAAGATGCTTGACAGTGAAGTCAAATGTTCCTCTCAACTTCATGTTGAGCCAACCTTCGGGTTCGATGCCTGTTTGTTTAACATATCCCTGACGGCAAGGTCGGATATTCTTATAGACTTCGTGTTGAGTCGGCCTTCGGGTTCGATGCCTGTTTGTTTAACAGATGCCTGATGGCGAGGTCAGATGTTCCTCTTAACTTTGTGTTGTGCTAGCCTCAGGGTTCGATGCCTGTTTGTTTAACAGATGCCTGACAACGAGGCAAGATGTGCTTCTCAACTTCCGGTTGAGGCGACCTTGTTTGTTTAACTGATACCTGACGGTGAGGTCAAATGTTCTTCTCAACTTCGGGTTAAGCCGGCCTTCGGATTTGATGCATGTTTGTTTAACAGATGCTTGACAGTGAAGTCAGATTTTCCTCTCAACTTCGTGTTGAGCCGACCTTCGGGTTCGATGCCTGTTTTTTTAACAGATGCCTAACAGCGAGGTTGGATGTTCCTCTCAATTTCGTGTTGAGCCGGCCATCGGGTTCGATGCCTGTTTGTTTAACAGAATCCTGACGCCGAGGTGAGATGTTCCTCTCGACTTCGTGTTGGCCGTCCTTCGGGATTGTTGCCTGTTTGTTTATCAGATGCCTGACGGAAAGGTCTAATCTTCTTAACAACTTTGGGTTGAGCCACCCTTCGGGTTCGATGCCTGTTTGTTTAACAGATGCCTCACAGCGAGGTCATATGTTCCTCTCAACTTCGTGTTGAGCCGCTCTCCTAATGGGGAGGTCAGATTTTCTTCTCTACTAAGGGTTGAGACGGCCTTCGGGTTCGATGCCTCTTTGTTTAATAGATGCTTGACGGCAAGGTCAGACGTGCTTATCAACTTACGGTTGAGCAGGCCTTCAGGTTCGATGCTTGTTTATTTAACAGATGCCTGATGGTGAGGTCAAATGTTCTTCTCAACTTCGGGTTGAGCCGGCCTTCGGATTTGATGCCTGTTTGTTTACAAGATGCTTGACAGTGAAGTCAAATGTTCCTCTCAACTTCATGTTGAGCCAACCTTCGGGTTCGATGCCTGTTTGTTTAACAGATGCCTGACAGCGAGGTCAGATGTTCCTCTCAACTTCGTGTTGAGCCGGCATTCGGGTACGATGCATGTTTGTTTAACAGATGCCTAACAGCGAGGTCAGATGTTCCTCTCGACTTTGTGTTGAGTCGGCCTTTGGGATCAATGCCTGTTTGTTTAACAGATTTCTGACAGCGAGGTCAGATGTTGTTCTCCACTTCGTGTTGAGCCGGCCTCCAGGTTCGATGCCTGTTTGTTTAACAGATGCCTGACAGCGATGTCAGATGTACCTCTCAACTTCGTGTTGAGCCGGCCTTCGGGTTCGATGCCTTTTTGTTTAACAGATAACTGACATCGAGATCAGATGTTCTTCTCAACTTCGGGTTGAGCTGGCCTTCGGGTTCGATTCCTGTTTGTTTAACTGATGCCTAACAGCGAGGTCATATGTTCTTCTCAACATCGGGTTGAGCCGGCCTTCGGGTTCGATGCCTGTTTGTTTAACACATCCCTGACGGCGAGGTCAGATATTCTTATGAACTTCGTGTTGAGCCGGCCTTCGGGTTCGATGCCTGTTTGTTTAACAGATGCCTGATGGCAAGGTCAGATGTTCCTCTCAACTTTGTGTTGTGCTAGCCTCAGGGTTTGATGCATGTTTGTTTAACAGATGCCTGATGATGAGGCAAGATGTGCTTCTCAGCTTCCAATTGAGGCGGCCTTGTTTGTTTAACTGATGCCAGACGGTGAGGTCAAATGTTCTTCTCAACTTCGGGTTAAGCCGACCTTCGGATTTGATGCCTGTTTGTTTAACAGATGCTTAACGGCGAAGTTAGATGTTCCTCTCAACTTCGTGTTGAGCCGACCTTCGGGTTTGATGTCTGTTTTTTAACAGATGCCTAACGACGAGGTCAGATGTTCCTCTCAATTTCGTATTGAGCCGGCCATCGGGTTCCATGCCTGTTTGTTTAACAGAATCCTGACGCCGAGGTGAGATGTTCCTCTCGACTTCGTGTTGGCCGTCCTTCGGGTTCGATACCTGTTTGTTTAACAGATGCCTGACAGCGAGGTCAGATGTTCTTCTCAACTTCGTGTTGAGCCGGCCTCCGGGTTCGATGTCTGTTTGTTTAACAGATGCCTGATAGCGAGGTCAGATGTACTTCACAACTTCGTTTTGAGTCGGCCTTCGGGTTCGATGCCTGTTTGTTTAACAGGAGCCTCACGGCGAGGTCAGATGTACTTTTCAACTTCGTTTTGAGCCGTCCTTCGGGTTCGATGCCTGATTGCTAAACAGATGCCAAACGGCGAGGTCAGATGTTCTTCTCAACTTTGGGTTGAGCCAGCCTTCGGGTTCGATGCTTGTTTGTTTATTAGGTGCCTGGCTGGGAGGTAAGATGTTCTTCTCAACTTCGGGTTGAGTCGGCCTTCAGGTTTGATTCCTAGTTGTTTAACTGATTCCTGACAGCGAGGTCAGATGTTCTTCTCAACTTCGGGTTGAGCCGACCATCAAATTTGATGTCTGTTTGTTTAACAGATGCCTGACGGCAAGATCTAATGTTCTTATCAACTTCGGGTTGAGCCGCCTTTCTGGTTCGATACCTACTTATTTAACAGATACCTCACGGCGAGGTCGGATGTTCCTCTCAACTTTGTGTTGAGCCGGCCTTCGGGTTCGATGCCTGTTTGTTTAACAGATACCCGGCGGCGAGGTCAGATGTTCTTCTCAAAGAGAGGGAAGGGAAACGATCAGAAAAACATGACGAAAAGGGACAAGAGGAGGTCATCGCAACCAAGTCCTGGGTTCGGGAGTCGGTTACGCAAGGGGAAGGTATTAGCACCCCTCATGTACGTCGTACTCGATGGGATCCACGCTTGTTGTCTATCTAAGGATGTGTTTAAACTATCTACGCTACAGGCTTGCGGGACAAAAAGAAAAGAAAAGAGAGACTCGACAGAGCATCGCGTCTCTGTGCCTACGTACTTTCATCTGGTATGAAAGATCAGAGTCAACGTAGTTCGGCTAACTACGGAAGAAGGGGGGAGGTTGCTCGCCAAGACATCGTGTCTTGTGCCTACGTACTTTCATCTGGTATGAAAGATCAGAGCACACGTAGTTCGAGCTTACACGAAACCACAGGTTGATTAAGCATTTTAATCGAGTAGAGTTAAACAATAATTCCAGCAGTTAGGGACGAAGCCTGTTTGCGGTAGAATTAAAGCTTAACAAAACTCTCTTTTCTGGAAAAAAAAGTTCCCGATTAATCCCGAAGGAAAAAGGTTTTAATTTGTTTTGTATTTTTTAGTGAAGTGAATTAATTCGGTTTGTGATTCACGTTGCACTAAAGACTATGACATGGAGGCGAATGCGTCGTATATCGCCCCCAAACGGGACGGATACTAAACATTCTAGATAAGCGAGAGGAAACCCCTCACTCATCATTCCCCATGTAGCTTAAGGCTCGTAGCGTGCAACGTTTGTCGCCTTGATTAAATGAGTTAGCGTGATTTTGAGATGAGAAGAGATACGCACGGAAGGTCTAAGGGAATCTCGGCCCTAACGTTGTCATGCAAAGTACTCCTAAGGTTTGGATAGGAATCCTATGGGGATCATGGCAAGAAAGCACAAGAAGAACAAAGGAAGGATCAATCAAAAGTAGATAAATGAAAACATGAAAAATGCATAATTAGAATGGTGGGAGGGAGGAAAAGTGTGTGGGGCAGCAGCCGCCACAAGCGCGTCTCAACCTTAACAGCGATGCAAGAATGATGCAAACATGTGGAGAAAATAAGAGATGAAAGCATACGAACATGCAAACGAATGATCGACTCAAACCACATACAAACATGCGAATAATTGAAAGAATGATCACACATGGCAACAACATCATGATTAAACAACCACAAACAGTAGCAAATATCCAAAACAATTCAATTCTAATGCATCACACTGATCTATGATGATTCGAATCGAACCGGTATGCGAACATGCAAGAAAACAGCAAAATATGGAATTCTGGCACAGTGTTAATCGGTTAACACATACGGTTAATCGGTTAACCTGTGTAAAACGTGTGAAAATCTGGAAATTCATAGGTGTTAATCGGTTAACACCAGGCGTTAACCGGTTGACACCCTGAAAACTTTGAAAATTTTGAATATTTGAGTTGGTTAACCGGTTAACCGTATACGTTAACCGGTTAACATTGTACCAGAAGCAGAAAAACAACAAACATAACCACTTTCCAGCAAATAAGCACTTATCTGATCAACCGGATGATCGCATAATCACTTATTCACGAATATAAACCAGAAAATCATGATTTAAACAACATGCAAATAGATCAACACAACCAGATCATGGATCAACCAAATCAAATCAATCACAATTCAATCGAATATGAAGATTAACATGGTCAATATGCAAATAAACTCGAAAATTAAATCGGATAAGAAATCCAACCTACGAATCAGAGAATTGATTCGATAATTGTTGAATCAACTGTAATTGTGTAGATCTAAGCAAAGAAGTCTGGAATACTTCAAGATCCAAGCTATTTGATGATGTATGAATGAAGATCCTTCACAATTAAGCCAAATTACTCCAAATAAGCACTTCTACAATCACTTCAAAATCCAGATCTAAACTTGCACGAAAATTGAAGATGAGAATTGATCAAATGATGATGGTAGATGGAGGATTATACTCAAGAATCTATTGATTCCAATGAAGAATCAATAGTTCCAAGGAAAATGAGGTTTGAATGAAGGTTTTGGCTATGGAGGAAACTGAGAGAATTGATCAATTCTGAATTTGAAACAGAAATTATGAAGGTTAGAATGGCTTGCTTTGGAGTAAAATCATTTAAGTACTCTCTTGGTATGGGATCCAAAGCAAGGGTTGGAAGTTGGTTTGGAAATTGTGGTATGGAATGAGGTTTGGGAATTTTGAGGGAAATGAAATTTAACCAAATTTCAAATAATGTTCTAGATCCTTCCCAAGTGCAGAAATGGGCTTTCAAGTGATCAAAATTGGACCCCAAAGCAAATCCACTTTAAAATTCACGTACAAGGCAAATTTTGCTATGGTTAACCGGTTAACCATATGCGTTAACTAGTTAATGCTGTTAAAACTTCAATTCTGGGCTTATTTTCAAATGGTTAATCGGTTAACCATATGTGTTAATCGATCAACACATTCAAAAATTTGAATTTGGTTCCTTTTGGTGGGAAATCTGTCCATTTGCCCTATTTCAACTGTCTGGAGCTCTGTTTAGCTGCTGAGCCTCATTTTTGACTGTCGTCACTATGAAAATGCTTGTTATGAGTCTGAATGTTGATTTCTGATCTGGAATTAACCTGCAAAACAGAATAAAATCGATCGCTCGATTGCTGGGAAAAATAAATGCCGAAGCTCTGATGCTCTATGTTTGTTGTTCAATCTCTTGCTCTGAAATGCACCTGAGCCACAGGAACGCCATGATCCCATGCCTCGAGACCGAATGCTATGCAATGCAAAATGCTAATTGCGAAAATGAAACATAAGCCAAGTATAAAACGAGAAGGCAAATGATGGGGTGCTACAACTGCCCCTATTCAAACAACTTGGGCCTGAAGGGAGGAAAAGCATCCGCTTTCAACCATTCAAAGTACAAGGTGATTGAATACCAAAGAACCTGGAAATTTGCACTCCGCAGGAACGCAAAACAACGACTACCAACCAAGAGTCGGGAAACGACGTGCTGGGGATAACAATTCAATACCATCTGAACTTCATCCAAAAGATGCCAACCAAAAGTCGGGAAAACGCATGAAGGATACCAACCAAGAGTCGGAACAAAGACCAACGGATACCAACCAAGAGTTGGGACGAAACAACCAACAAATACCAACCAAGAGTCGGGATAAACTCGGAATACCTACTAAAAGTTGGAACAACCCCTACTGGGGAACAAAAGAGTAACCAAACAGCTTTGTGGGGACCCCACTAGGGAAAGAGTAGACCAAACAGACGACTCTGTGGAGAACAAACATCTACCATAGGACTACAGTCAAAGAAGCCCATCCAAGAGATGGGATAAGAACCCAAACGCTACCGACCAAAAGTCGAGATTACCACAACACCAATCAGAACTTCCATGACGAGACGACCTCGCTAGGGAGTCAACATCCATCACAGGCCAACAATCTAACTGCATCATCCAAAAGATGAGATAAGAGTCATTCTCTGGGGATAACACCACCCCTACCAACCAAGAGTCAAAAAACGACAACTCTGCTGAGGAGGTATACTGACCAAAAAGTCGGAATCAACAAATAGAGTACCAAAGTTAGCAACTAAGAGTTGGAAAATCGTCAACAAATCGACCACGCCGGATACAGAAACCTCACTTGGGAATCCAAGGCTACCAACCAAGAGTTGGAAAACGAACCGACGTCCACGATTGACCATACCGGAGAAACCATAACCACCAACCAAAAGTTGAGATAACGACTTCGCTGAGGAATAAAGGGAGAACTACCAACCAGGAGTTGAAAACACCAGATCTTCTTATCAACCAAAAGTTCAGATAACGACTCTTTAGGGAAAAAGGAGGACTACCAACCAAAAGTTGGAACGACAATAGACGTCTCAAACCGACCTTACTGGGGAAATAGGGGGATACCAACCAAGAGTTGGGACAACCACAGGGGAAAACTTCCAACCAAAATTTGGGAAACAAAGGTATTAACCAACAGTTAGAATCACCATGAAATCTCGTTGATCCAAGGTCAAAACACAAGCCGCTAAGCAAGAGTTAGGATTGCTGGGAAAAGTCCTCATCGATCAAAAGCTACTAACCAAAAGTCAGGATAGCTGGGGGACGCTACACAAAGCAGACTCCACCACAGAAGACTACCAATTAAAAGTTGAGATAATCATCCCGAATTATCTACCAAGAGTTGAAATAAAAGGCCACTAACCAAAAGTTAGAACAACGGCTACTAACCAAGAGGTAGAACAACAAGGATTATCAACCAAAAGTTGAAATAAAGACTCCGCTCGGGGAAGCCCTAAGATTACCAACCAACAGTTGGGATCACCAAATACAACCATATGCAGGAGGGTACCTACCAAAAGTTGGAATCCACGACTCCGCTGAGAGCAATAAAGAACAACCACCAAAAGTTGGAATAACATCCAAACGCCACTTAGTCATCAACCAAAAGTTGAAATAAACAACGATGATCAACCAAAAGTCGGAACAACTCCGTTGAGGAAGAACCACAAGCTGGACCAGGGAAGGCAACATTCGCAAGCGACTCACCTGGAGAAAGCGAAAACATTCACCCAAATTACTCAGCTGGGAAGAAATTTGATAAAAACCTGATCCAGAAATCCATCCTGACGTAGATAACACGAAAACCCCTTGATTCAAACAATCTCTGTCGAAAAAGATATCCGGTCCCAAAACACAAAACCTGGCTTATGTTTCAGATGCATATGTTTTAAAATGGAGTAATGCTCCATACGAAATAGAAATGCTACGCATTTGGGAGGATGCTAATGCAAAATGCAAATGCAAACGAACCATCCCAGCAAAATAAATGCTAGGGAGAAAAGATACCCACTCCGTCGGGGAGAAAAACTATGCCTCGGGAAGAGAAATCCACACCGCCGGGGATTAAATCTCCTGGGAACTTGAATAACTCTGTGGGGACACAACAAATTTGGTGCTTAAATCACACCTCTTCTGCTGCAGAAGCCATCTCTGCGGGGGAAAAACAATCGACCACCGAAGATTGACTTTATCCTGCTCAAGAGACTTGCCATGAATGACATTCCTGAAAACCCCATCCTGCTCGGGGCGAAAATCCGCTCTGCTTGGGATTACATCAAATATCAACCTGTCTTGCTGAGGAATATCAGATAATCCTACTCTACGGGAAACTTGAATCCGCTGGGGAAAACCCAGACTCCTGTTCTACCACTTACTCTATCGAGAGAATCAACACTGCACTCTGCTGGAGAAAATCCTGAACTAACTGTGTGGGGAAGGTCGTCACCGGGGACTCACTTTCTCACGAAGATAAAGCTTTGATATGCTGATATGCTGAGAACAACTCCACCCTACCAGGGACTCACTTTCTCACGAAGATAAAGCTTTGTTTTGTTGGGAAATAGCATTTCAAACTCGGTAATCAGACCCTTTCGGAGAGGACGCAGCTCTTCTGGGGGATAAACTGACCCCTTCACTGAAGCGAAATCTCTGCTAGGGGAAACAAGCCCATTCTGCCAGAAACACCGCACTTAATTCGTCGAGAACACTCGGCCGACAACCACTACTACTTGTTGCGACTTGAACAGCTGAGGATAAGGGAAACTCAACTGATTGTGATAACCCTGTTGACCTGCAACAAAGAAAAATAACAGATATGCCCTACATGTGAAATGGTTACCATCTATGATCCTGCTGATTAAGCAAAGTCAGCGCTTTCGTTATGCTCTGTACAACGTCTTGCCTTCACCTGCAATGTTTACCAAAATAACAGACATTTTGCAAACAAAACAGTAAAATGGACAAGAAAAAGAAAGCTCTTTGACTGAAGTGAACTCTTTTATTGATGAAGGGCCTACAAATAGGAGAATTACAATTCAGATGCAACTCCTGAAAAGAGGTAATTGTTCAAAAATAAGAAAACAATTACGATGAACATGTCAGCAATGTGGAAACAGACAACCACCATGTGTCGATTCGGCTATGACCTGTATGTCTTTGATGTTCCCCATATTTCGTCTTCTGACAAGACTGACTGGACAGATTCCTTTCCTTCGGGATAACTGCTCACAAGCTTACAGATCAAACACGGGCTGCGGTCATTTTCTTTTTTGAATCCCATACTTTTGACTGGATCGCCCTTTCTGGTTTTCAATCCACCGGGATACCCATTTTTGTCAAAGTTGCCTTTTCAGGTTTTTTAACTTTGCGGGTTTACATCTTTTATTTTTTATCCCTAATTTTTGCCCAAACCTTTTCTTTTTATGGTTCGCCGGGATGCCCCATTTTTTCCTGGACTTTTCTCTTTTTGTGTCCAGCAGGTCTCTTTAAAGCAAAGTATTTTTTAACCACGTCCGCGTTCACAGGGGACGAAAAATCTTCACCATATACGGACCTTCCAAGTTGAGCCGGCCTTCGAGTTTGATGCCTGTTTGTTTAACAAATGCTTGACGGCGAGGTCAGATGTTCTTCTCAACTAAGGGTTGAGACGCCCTTCGGGTTCGATGCTCGTTTGTTTAACAGATGCCTAACAGCGAGGTCAGATGTACTTCTCAACTTCAGGTTGACCCGGCCTTCGGGTTAGAGGCTTGTTTATTTAACAGATCCCTGACAGCGAGGTCAAATATTCCTATCAACTTCGTGTAGAGCCGGCGTTCGGGTTCGATGCCTGTTTGTTTAACTGATGCCTGACGGCGAGGTCAGGTGTTTTTCTCAACTTCGGGTTGAGCTGGCCTTCAGGTTTGATGCCTGTTTGTTTAACAGATGCCTGGCAGCGAGGTCAGATATTCTTCTCAACTTCGGGTTGAGCCGCCCTTCGGGTTCGATGCCTGTTTGTTTAATAGATGCCTGACGGCGAGGTTAAATGTTCCTCTCAACTTCGTGTTGAGCCGACCTTTGGGTTCGATGCCTATTCATTTAACCAAGGTCTGACGGCAAGCTCTAATGTTCTTATCAACTTCGGGTTGAGTCAGCCTTCGGTTTCGTAGCTTGTTTGTTAACAGATCCCTGACAGCAAGGTCAGATATTCCGATGAACTTCGTGTTAAGCCAGCCTTCGGGTTCGATGCCTGTTCTTTTAACAGATGCCAGACGGCGAGGTCAGATGTTCTTCTCAACTAAGGGTTGAGACGCCCTTCGGGTTCGATGCATGTTTGTTTAACAAATGTCTGACGGCGAGGTCAGATATACTTCTCAACTTCTGGTTGAGCCAGCCATTGGGTTCGATGTTTGTTTGTTTAGCAGATCCCTGACAGCAAGGTCAGATATTCCGATGAACTTCAAGTTGAGCCGGATTTCGGGTTCGATTCCTGTTTGTTTAACAGATGCTTGACGGAGAGGTCAGATGTTCTTCTCAACTAAGGGTTAAGACGCCCTTCGGGTTCGATGCCTGATTGTTTAACAGATGCCTGACGGCGAGGTTAGATGTACTTCTCAACTTCGGGTTAACTCGGCCTTCGGGTTAGAGGCTTGTTTGTTTAATAGATCCCTGACGGCGAGGTCAAATATTCCTATGAACTTCGTGTAGAGCCAACCTTCGGGTTCGATGCCTGTTTGTTTAACTGATGCCTGACGGCGAGGTCAGATGTTTTTCTTAACTTCGGGTTGAGTTGGCCTTCGATTTTGATGCCTGTTTGTTTAACAGATGTCTGGCAGCGAGGTCAGATGTTCTTCTCAACTTCGAGTTAAGTCGCCCTTCAAGTTTGATGCCTGTTTGTTTAACAGATGCCTGACGGCGAGGTCAGATGTACTTCTCAACTTCGGGTTGAGCCGGCCTTCGGGTTCGATGCTTGTTTGCTTAACAGATCCCTGACGGCGAGGTCAAATATTCCTCTCAACTTCGTGTAGAGCCGGCCTTCGGGTTCGATGCCTGTTTGTTTAACTGATGTCTGACGGCAAGGTCAAATGTTCTTCTCAACTTCGGGTTGAGCTGGCCTTCGGGTTTGATGCCTGTTTGTTTAACAGATGTCTGGCAGCAAGGTTAGATGTTCTTCTCAACTTCGAGTTGAGCCGCCCTTCGGGTTCGATGCCTGTTTGTTTAATAGATGCCTGACGGCGAGGTCAAATGTTCCTCTCAACTTCGTGTTGAGCCGGACTTTGGGTTCGATGCCTATTTATTTAACTGAGTTCTGACGGCAAGGTCTAATGTTCTTATCAACTTCGGGTTGAGCCATCCTTCGAGTTCGATGCTTGTTTGTTTAACAGATCCCTGACAGCAAGGTCAGATATTCCAATGAACTTCGTGTTGAGCCGGCCTTCGGGTTCGATGCCTGTTTGTTTAACAGATGCCTGACTGCGAGGTCAGATGTTCTTCTCAACTAATGGTTAAGACGCCCTTCGGGTTCGATGCATGTTTGTTTAATAGATGCCTGACGGTGAGGTCAGATATACTTCTCAACTTCGGGTTGAGCCGGCCTTCGGGCTCGATGTTTGTTTGTCTAACAGATCCCTGACAGCAAGGTCAGATATTCCGATGAACTTCAAGTTGAGCCGGATTTCGGGTTCGATGCCTGTTTGTTTAACAGATGATTGACGGCAAGGTCAGATGTTCTTCTCAACTAAGGGTTGAGACGCCCTTCGGGTTCGATGCCTGTTTGTTTAACAGATGCCTGACGGAGAGGTCAGATGTACTTCCCAACTTCGGGTTAACCCGGCCTTCGGGTTAGAGGCTTGTTTGTTTAACAGATCCCTGACGGCGAGGTCAAATATTCCTATGAACTTCGTGTAGATCCGGCCTTCGGGTTCGATGCTTGTTTATTTAACTGATGCCTGACGGCGAGGTCATATGTTCTTCTCACCTTCGGGTTGAGCTGGCCTTCGGGTTTGATGCCTGTTTGATTAACAAATGCCTGGTAGCAAGGTCAGATGTTCTTCTCAACTTCGGGTTGAGCCGCCCTTCGGGTTCGATGCCTTTTTGTTTAATAGATGCTTGACGGCGAGGTTAAATGTTCCTCTCAACTTCGTGTTGAGCCGGCCTTCGGGTTCAATGCCTATTTATTTAACCGAGCTCTGGAGGCAATGTATAATGTTCTTATCAACTTTGGGTTGAGCCAGCCTTCGGTTTTGATGCTTGTTTGTTTAACAGATCCCTGACAGCAAGGTCAGATATTCTGATGAACTTCGTGTTGAGCCGGCCTTCGGGTTCGATGCCTGTTTGTTTAACAGATGCCTGACGGTGAGGTCAGATGTTCTTCTCAGCTAAGGGTTGAGACGCCCTTCGGGTTTGATGCCTGTTTGTTTAACAGATGCCTGACGGCGAGGTCAGATGTACTTCTCAACTTCGGGTTGAGCCGGCCTTCGGGTTCGATGCTTGTTTGTTTAACAGGTCCCTGACGGCGAGGTCAAATATTCCTATGAACTTCGTGTAGAGCCGGCCTTCGGGTTCGATGCCTGTTTGTATCACTGATGCCTGACGGCAAGGTCAAATGTTCTTCTCGACTTCGGGTTGAGCTGGCCTTCGGGTTTGATGCCTGTTTGTTTAAAAGATGCCTGGCATCGAGGTCAGATGTTCTTCTCAACGTCGGGTTGAGCCGCCCTTCGGGTTCGATGCCTGTTTGTTTAATAGATGCCTGACGACGAGGTCAAATGTTCCTCTCAACTTCGTGTTGAGCCGGCCTTCGGGTTCGATGCCTGTTTATTTAACCGAGGCCTCACGACAATGTCTAATGTTCTTATCAACTTCAGGTTGAGCCAGCCTTCGGGTTCGATGCTTGTTTGTTTAATAGATCCATGACAGCAAGGTCAGATATTCCGATGAACTTCGTGTTGAGCCGGCCTTCGGGTTTGATGCCTGTTTGTTTAACAGATGACTGACAGTGAGGTCAGATGTTCCTCTCAACTTTGTGTTGTGCCAGCCTTTGGATTCGATGCCTGTTTGTTTAACTAATGCCTGACAGCAAGGTCAGATGTTCCTGTCAACCTCAAGTTGAGCCAGCATTCGGGTTCAATGCCTGTTTGTTTAACAGATGCCTGACGGTGAGGTCAGATGTTCTTCTCAACTTCGGGTTGAGCCGCCTTCGGTTTTGATGCCTGTTTGGTTAACAGATGCTTGACGGTGAGGTCAAATGTTCCTCTTAACTTGGTGTTGAGCCGACCTTCGGGTTCGATGCCTGTTTGTTTAAGAAAAGGTCTAATGTTCTTATCAACTTCTGGTTAAGCCGCCTGTTGCACCCCAAAATTTGCTTAACCTTTTCTTGCCTGATTTATGTTTCATTGCATTTCATTTGCATAGCATAACATAGCCCTAACATTGGCATAGCATAGCATCATTCATTGTGCAGGGGATCAAGGGTGAGATATGAAAGAAAGAGCCTAGCTGGAGGTTCACAAAAATAGAAAACTCATCAAGAGTATCATGTCAAAAGAGGGTGTCCTTGAGGTGTTTGATCATTTGTATGAGGCCTATCTTCAAGTGTGAGGAGGTATCTGAGGAGCCTCTAGGGTTTAAGGAGTATTGATCAAGGGTATGATGTGTGAATGAAGCTTAATAAGTCTCTTGAAAGTCAAGAAGGAGCTTAGACAAGTCATTGTATCAAGTTCAAGAGCCATGGTTGAGGTGTGTACAAGTAGGGTTTCATCTGGGTAACCCTAGGTCAAGGAGAGCAAAGAAAGGGCATCAAGACCTAGCTCTAGGTCATGGAAGTCATGGATTGATATGTTGAAGCATGTGTGTGGATGAGCCAAGACCAAGTTCAAAAGAATCAAGAGTGGTTGGAGGTGTTTGAGACAGGGTTCCTAGGGTAAAATCCCCTGTATAGCACTGGACTTCCAAGCCACATAAGTCAAAATACAAGTTTCAAATGGATCTTTGGCCAACATGAAACTTGTAGAGCTTCTCAATACCTTTAAGTTTAGTACTATAAGTCTTCAAGAAGATTTGTAGAACTCAAGTTATGGTTCTTGCAAGTTACAGGTCATCAGAGGACACTGAAATTTATCTGTGAAAGTCATTGACTTCCAAGCAACTTTTGCCCCTCAAGGAGTTTTAAAATGGATTCTTGGCCAACATAAGAGTTGTAGGTCTTGATCTTAGATTTAATTTTAGTACTAGAAGTCCTCAATAAGATTTATGGAACTCAAGTTATGATCTTGGCAATCCAGGGGTATTTTGGGAAAGTTGAATTATAGGTCATTTTCAAGAATGTGCCAAAATCTCCATCTTCCACTCCTCAAATGGAAACATGTTCAACATGAAATGTGCTTGGAATGATGTTTTTAGGTCATATGTGAAGTCATGTTGGGCTGAATGAGCTTGTATCAAGAAGTGCTCCAAAATGGCCTAAAAAGCGGGATTTTTCAAATGATTCAAAGGAGGGAAATTGGGATTTTTGAATTATAAGTCATAAACATGTCATGTGGGTAGTCATTTTAACCAGAAATTGCATTCCAAACACAATGGCAATGTCACAATTTTGAGTTGAGGTTCAATTTCATGAGTTACTTTGAAAAGTAGTTACTTCAATTACAAGTCATTGATCCAAAGCAAGAATCAGGGCAATTCAGGCTAAGCTAGCTATCCAAACATATCCCAAATTAAATTTGCAGTTGAATAGAACATTCTGGAATGAGAAATGAGGGAGAATTTGTGACTGTAGCTTTGGAATTTCATGGCCATGACATAATTTTGGATCAACTGAATTGGGCCTTAATTTGGACTTAGAAGCCCATGAGAAGCTTCTATATATTCATTTCAATGATTCCAGATGAAGGTTGGTGATGATTTCATGGAGAGAGTGAAGATTGAAGTTGAGCTTTCAAGGTTTCTAACTGAAAACAGTTTTGAAGTTCAAGGCAAATTCAGACCAAATTGAGGTTGCAAGAAGCTCTTATTATCATCAGTGAAGGATTCTGGAGGATCTTGGAGCTTAATTCAAGCCAGAATCATCCTCAATTGAAGCTTGAAACCAGGTTTTCATTCTTTAACTTTCCTCTTTAATTATGATGATTCAAAGCCTTAGAAATATGTGGTTAGGTTCCCTATGATTGGTAGAACGATTTAGGTTTGGTTTGGCATCATTTGGTGATGATCAAGGGAGTGCACCAATTTCTGTTTGGATTCAGTTACATGTGATCTTGAGGAATTAACATGATTGTGATAGCTTAGGATGATCAGTGTAACGTGAGGAGTAGATCTATGGATTTAGATTTGAGTTTGGTGAAGATCAAGAATGTGACATGTTTTGGAAATGTTATCGGGTTTGAAAACCTAGAAGGATTTGAGAAAATCTGAGGCCAGATTCATGATCAGCATGGGATTTTGAGTGAGATAGGTATAATCTTTGTGATTTCTGGTCACCTGCAAGTGGACCTTCACCGGAGAAGACGGTGGTTTCCACCGTCTGAGAATCAGCTCAGGTCACTGAATTGTGAGGAAGACGAGTCCTTGGCCATTAGATCTCACGTTGACTGAAGACCAAGCCAAGAATCTAACGGTTGTGTTTTAATCTGAGTTTGGATCCAAAACGCGGCGTTTCATTTATCCAGCCAGCTGGTGACTAGACCCTCACGTGGACACGCTTATGACTCTCAGATGCGCTTACCAGTCTCTCCATCTGATGGCTCTCATTTAATCCAGCTTTTTATTTTCTTTTAATCATTTTAGTATTTTCTTTTATTCCATTTAATTTCTAAATTCCATATTAAATCCAACTTTGATCCAAAAAATATTTTAAAAATATCTCCATGATCTTGGATTTAATTGTGATTTTCTGAAATTAATAAATCCCATTTTCATGCATTTTTTATTTTATTTGCATTTTTTTGTATTTTAAGTGATTTTATTTTTGATTTTTTTGACATGTGTTTTTGCTGATTTTATTGTGACCAATTGGTGCATGATTTTGAGTTTATTCTTGTTGGATTAGTTATCTTAGAGAAGCATGTACCCTTATAAATTTTATGATATTTTTGTGAATAAATGTTAGGCCAATTTGAGTGGTGAACATAAGGAGTGTTAGATTTAGGGTTTCAAAATAACTAGTTGTAGTTTAGAGCATAGTTTGGGGACTTAGTGTTTGATTTAGGTCCTGGGATTTATATGGGGTATTGGGTATAGGCTTAGGTTCCCTTAGAAATTTAATTAGGATTTTATGATTTATCTTAGCATTTTATTAGTATTTTGCAATTGGTGTGATGTTTGTGGGTTTCTCCCTTGGATGCTTGGTTTATTCATTTTGTTTGGGGCCATTTTGGATGGGCTTTTGGCTTGGACTTTGCTTGGATGAATTGGAGGACCAATTGGGGTTGCTTTGGAGAGCTTGAAGGAGCTTGGAGTTGAATATTTCTCATCTGTTGGGGTGCTTGTCAGAAGCTTAGGAAAATTAGGGTTTTAGGAAGAGCTTTTTAGACTTAGTTCATATCTTTCCTCAAACATGGAATGCTTTGTTTGATTCCATCCTATCCTATGATTCAAAGTCCTCTTAAGGAAGCCCCATATCTCCCTTGGAGGGATGAGGGGCATGCTTTAAAGAGTAGAACTTTTGAGGATACCCTTCTTTGCAGATGATGGTTTCTAGTGATTTCCTTTGGTTTTCACTAGTTTCCATTCATTATAACTTGATCTCAATAACAAATCTTTCTTGGTGGAGCTTGCTAGAGCTTGGGTATGAAGATATAAGATGTTGAAGATGCCTTTCATAAGGTTTTCTTGAAGATGGAGTTATGTTACTATCAACTTTGCTGTCAGGAGCTTGCTGGAGGATTGAAGCTAGGGTTTACTGTTGCTTTTGAGCTGGAGTTTTCTGTAGCTGTGGAGCTTAACTGTTTAGGTATTGAGGAGCCTTATTTGAAGTGTGCTTTCTCTTCCCTGTAAGTTGGAGATTGAAGTTTATTGAAGTTTGAAGATGAAAGTTGTTGCTGTCAACTTCTTGCTGTTTAACCAACTGTTGCTGTCAGAGCTGCTGTTTGCTATAGGAGTTTGGTGCTGCTGCTTGGGCTGCCTCCTTTGGGTTTTGTTTTATGTATTTGTTTGTTGGCTTGTGTAGCTTGCCCCCTAGGTTTGAGGTGAATGTTGTTTCACTTTGTCTGTTGTATTGCCACATTGCATGCATTTTACTGTATTTGCTTGCTTTCTTTTCTGTTTATCCCCTAGGATCTCTGATTTCCTCTGTGCAGGAGGGAATTATGACAGACATTAGGATCCTTATCCATGCATGACAACATTAGGTTAGTTTTATTCCCTTTTCAACCCTAGGCTTTTTAGAGCTTCTTTCTCGTCTTATCTCAAAACAACTCAAAAACACAGTAATAAGGTTAATCGATGTCGTACGTTATGAGCCTTAAGCTATTTGAGAAGAGGTTGCTGGAGGGTCACTCTTCAGTAATCTGACTGCTTAGTGTGTTACCCTTAGGGTGACATGCGACGTAGTCACTCTCAAATCATAGTCTCTAGTGCGTCAGAGATTGCAAACAAACTAAAAAACACTTCTTTTGTAAAAGATTCAAAACAAACATCAAAGTGTCATTTTTGTCTGCTTGGACTCTTAATCAAGAAAAACCCTTTCATAAGGTAATAAAAAACCAGTCAGACAAGCTTGTGTCTTCCGTAGCCCGAACTATGTTTGCTCTGATCTTTAATGATGTATGAAAGTACATAGGCATAGGATGCCGTATCCTAACGAGCAACCTTCCCCTCCTTTCTCGTAGGTAGGCGAACTACGTTGACTCTGATTTCTCGTTTCAGACGGGAATACATAGGCATAAAGTGCGATACTTTGCCGAGTCATTTTCTTTTCTTTTTAACCCAGACCTGTAGAGTAGATAGAATAACAATCCGTACTAGAAAACAAGCGTGGATCCCATCGAGTACGACGAACGTGAGGGGTGCTAATACCTTCCCCTTGCGTAATCGACTCCCGAATCCAGGAATTTGGTTGCGACGACCATTCCTTTCCCGTTTTACATTAGGTTTACTCTGAGTGTTTCCTTTCCCTCTTGTGGGATAAATAACGCACGGTGGCGACTCTTCTGTCATAGCCGGCGCCGATTTTCGTAGTAGCGACAACTGGCGACTCTGTTGGGGACTCCAACGGTTCCCTATGCGAGTCAATCCTAACGCTTGTTTTCCCGTCTGGGGGTGTTGTATGTATTTACCTTTCTGCCTTTACTTTCAGTATTATATTATTGTTGTTGTGCTGGGAAGAGGGTTAGATTGAGAGATAATCCGGACCTGGGCTTGAGTTTGCACATAGACTTAGAAGTAGAGAGTAGTGGTTAGCCTGCTTGCTTAGCTCGCACCAGCTAGCCGCGAAATCTGCGCTCGAACGAGATTCTCTCTGATGCTTCTTGCCTGGCACTTAGGGCTCGACAAGTTGTCTGATCCGAGGATTGTCGACTCTGGGGACCTATCATTTGGGATTCAACTAAGTGAGGCCGCTTCAAGGGATGATGATGCCACACCTTCTGGGTATCGTATCACCGCTCTTGAAAGTCTGTGACGTTGAACCCGCATAGGATGTCGTACCTTGTCTGCGAGTTAAGTACACACCTGTGAGGGGTAGGTAGGTTTGTTTGCAGGAAACCTTTGACCTCAGAATACCTGGTTTATCTCTGTCAGTGAGATATGGTTACAGGGTTCATTTGAGTGGTTGGTTTGAGATGAAGATTTGATGGTTCTCAAGCTCCAGTACAGAGCAACACAGTTCATCAGCATTGCACTTGATCTCCTGTTTGCATATGCATGTGCATTTTCATGTTTGCATTTCATTAACGCGTATTTATGTTGCAGGTGTGATCATTCCCCTCTGATTCTAGTGTATCTTCTAGCCAGACAATGGAGTCCATGAAGAGGACAGTTGCTTACCGGTTGCATTCGCCAGATATCAGTTCCTTGCTGGGATTAGTTGCTCTAGCAGATGAGAGAGTGAGGGCTGAGTTCAGAGTATCTTATGGAAGATTGCTTAGCTTGTTGTACAGGCCTTCAACATTTGAGACGACTGGGGTGTATACTTTGATGCAGTTTTATGAGCCTCAGCTGAGATGTTTCCTATTCTCCGACTATATTCTGGAACCCTCTTTGGAGGAGTATTCTGCTATGATGGGAGTTCCTGTGTTAGACCAGATGCCCTTTATACATGTTGACGTTGAGCCTGAGTTGGCTACACATGCTGAGATTGTCAGTTTAGAAGCTTCTGAGTTTCCTGGAGGATTGGTCAAGCTAAACGGAGCCTATGGTTTTCACCTGTTTGTCCTGGTTGAGAAGGCTGCACAGTGCGCGAAGAGTGGATGTTGGGTTGCCTTTAGTGCCATTCTAGCTGTCTGCATCTATGGGACTGTCTTGTTTCCTAATGTGCCGGATTTTGTTGACTCAGATGCCTTCTTGATTCTTGCCTCGAAGAATCCAGTTCCTACTCTCTTGGGCGATGTTTATCATTCTATTCACTATAAGAATGAGAAACGTCGTGGCAAGAATGTTTCCTGCTGTCTTCCTCTTTTGTACAGGTGGTTCCAGGGACATCTTCCGAAGACAGGGCCTTTTGTTGATGCTGTTGATACTTTGGATTGGTCTTCCCGGTTGATGGGGTTGTCTGCTGAGAACATCATTTGGTTTGATCAGAGTATGCTTGGCACTGATATTATATATAGTTGCAGTGGCTTTCTGAATGTCCCTTTGATTAGACGGAAAGGCTGTATCAACTATAACCCTTCTCTGCTGGTGAGACAGTTTGGTTATGCCTTGAGAGATGCTCCTATTGAGGTTGAGATACAGGAATCTCTGTATCTCACGGGCTCATTGGACGAGGCTATTTCGATCAGGTTGAGACGTGTATGGGCTAACATCCATAGGAGAGGGAAAGCTTCGCTTGGTAAGAGCAACAGCAAAGCTTATGATCCCTATTTGGCTTGGATCCACGAGAGAGCTAGGATTTCCTCGATGCCATATCCTGCTGTGGAACCTCTGTATCTTCCAGTGATTGAGGCACCTACTTCGGTAGAGATTGAGAAGTATAACAAATTGTTGGCTGAAAATGAAGAATTGAAGAAATCCAATGATGAGTTAGAGAAAGAGATCTTCCAGTTGCGTCATGAGAAGAATGAAGCTACCTTCACTGTGAAGGAATAGACGGAGTTGATTAATAGGTTGGGTTCAGAGTTGACTGAAGAGACCAACAAGAAGGAAAAGGTGGGAGTAGCCTTGAACGGTGTTAGCAAGGTGCTTGCTTCCAAGAAGGAACTCTTAAACAAAGCTTATTCCCGACTCGGCAAGTGGGAAGCATTATAGAATACCACGCTTACCAAGCGGAAGGCGCGTGAAGATGAGCTGAAGTTGCAGATTGCCATGCTAGAGGCGCAGATTAGAGCCCAGGATGCAAAGATTGCTGAAGAGACATCACTTAGGAGTGATGTTGAGCTTAGAGTAAGTGACCGCGGCGAGAAGCCGAGAGGTTGTGAAGTGAAGACCGGCTCCAAGAGATGCAGACTCGACGAGTGTTTTGGCGAAGGAACCTGCAAGGACGACGCCAAAAAGCTGAGATCCACTGCTGAGCGACATGCATTACTGATACAAGAGCTAATCTTCAGACTAGGTCATTCGGAGACGTTGAGGATATTGGAAGATGTCAGAGCGCGCCATTTGGCCTGAGTCATCTTTGCCTTGCTTTTTGTACTTGTATTGTGACCATCGCCAGGCTTGTTGGCTGAGTTCTCTTCAGTTGTATTCAGTTGTACTCTTGTACTCTGCCTCGTGGCATTTGTTTATGTATGAGGGTTTTCTGATTCCTTGCTTGCCTGACAGGGACTCCATTGTCGTGATGGCCTTTTCTCTGAAACTAGAATCGGGGGGGACTATAACCTGTAGCATATTTATACGTTTGCATCTGCATCCTCATATTGCATAACCGGTATTTTTGAATCTATATCTTATTTCCTGCATCCCTCAGGTTTTTCAGGATTGACGAACAAAGAGTTCACCGCTATTCAACCAGAAACAACTGCAAGAAGATAATGGATCAAGTTCAGGTCGAGATGCAGGAAATCCGCGAGAAGTTGACTCTGTTCATGCAAGCTATGGAGAGTATGGCCAAGGGCCAGGAGAATCTTCAGACCTTGGTGCAGCCGCTGCTAACGCGGGCAAACGGAAATGGCAATACTGACCACATTTCTGTTGAAACTCCTCGCCGGGAGAATGAGATACCGACAGTTATTACTCCACCTGTTGTGACGGTCAACAGAAACACTGGTACTGGTGCAGGTGCTGGCGCTGGTAATGGCAATACTGGGAATGGTAGTGATGGGCATGTTGTTAACAACAAAGGCAACACTGTGGATGCTGATCAAGGATTTGTTGACAATGTTGGCTTTGGAAACAATGGGTATGGCAATGTCAATCAGGACGGGAACTTCGGGTTCAACAATCAAGGCTTCGGTAATGACGGTTACGGCAACAATCAGGGGTATGGCTACGGTAATGGTGGATTCGGTAATGTGAATGTGAACGGCGCTGGAGCATTTCCTTTCAACAATGGTCTGGGACCTGCTGGGATCAATCTGGGGTTCGGCAACCGAGGACAGGGTCCTGTGTTCAATCAGCAAGGATTTGGCCGTAACATGGGTTACGATGGGTATGGCAATGACTGGAATGTGGATCAACAGGAGGACGCTTTTTTCAGGAAGAGGTATGGGACCCGAAGGCCCTATTGACCCTGTTCGGAGGATCAGAATGCTAGAAGAGCAGATGAAAGGTGTGGTTGATCAAAACTCTGCTGGGTTAGATATGACTACTATGGGGTTGGTACCTGGGCTGAGGGTGCCATTAAAATTCAAGGCTCCAACATTCGACAAATACAAAGGGGATACCTACCCAAAGGTCCATGTATGTTCTTATTATAGAAGGATGTCTGCATATTCAAATGATGAAAGGATGCTCATGCATTTCTTTCAGGATAGCTTATCGGGACCATCATTGGAGTGGTACATGGGGCTGGAGCCCACCCAGATCAGGAGCTGGAAGCAGTTGGCTGATGCTTTCGTTATGCATTATAAATATAACAACGATTTGGCGCCAAACAGGGTTCAGTTGCAGAGCCTGTCGCAGAAAAATGGTGAAACTTTTAAAGAGTACGCGCAGCGGTGGCGCGATATGGAAGCTCGGGTGCATCCTCCTTTGGTTGAAAGGGAGATGAATGACATGTTTGTGGGGACATTTACTGGAATGTACTATGACAAGTTGCTCAATGTGTCGATGGGTAGCTTCTCCGATATGATCCTTTTGGGGGAAAGGATCGAAAATGGAATTAAAATTGGAAAGATTCAGGCAGGCGATCTACTTCAGCCGGGGGTGCGAGAAAAGCGTTCGGCGGAAGACGACAGGGTGATACTAGCGCCGTATTTGGTGGCAGAGGCCGGGGTAGAGGCAGAAATCAGTACACTCAACCTCAACAGATAGCCAGTGTCACTATTCCAATTCCTCAACAACAGCAACCACAACAACAGCAACAACAACCACAACAGCAGCAAAGGCAGAATCAGGGTCAGGGAAGGTTTCAGAATGTAAGGCCGAAGATGGTACTTGATAAGCCTCCGTCGACATATGCAGAGCTTCTTCAGACACTGTTGGGGTTGAATTTGGTCGAGAAAAGGACAATGGAACCGCCTACTGGACCAGTACTTCCTAGGGGGTACGACGCTAATAAGCAATGTGAATTCCACTCCGGGGCGCCCGAACACGATATAGAATCTTGTCATGCTTTCAAGCATAAAGTTCAAGACTTGTTGGATAGTAAAGCCATCAATTTTGGTCAAACTGGGCCCAATATTGTACAGCAGCCTATGCCCAATCATGGGGCAAATGCCATCTTAACAGAAGAAAATTTGAACCTGGTGTTGGATGTTAATGAATTGAAGACACCATTGAGTGAAGTGAAAAGCAGGCTGCTCAGAGGGGGAGTATTTCCCGGATGTGACGAATACTGTTTAGAGTGTTAGACCCAACTAGAGGGTTGTACTGATTTGAAGGAGGGAATTTAGGCCATGATCGACGAAGGGACCTTGCAATTTGATCGAACTGTGGTTGAGAAGCATGTAGAGGCATTATGCGACGGGAAGAATGATATTGCAACGGTGACGATCCCGAGGAGGACTATAACGATAACGGCACCCGCCCAGTGGCCAACTATTACAATCACCAAAGCAGGGCATGTTCCCTTTGAAAGTACGAAAGTTATCCCGTGGACATACGGTTTAGAAGCGTATTGTAACGGTGAAAAGATTGTGATGAATAGACAGCCAGAAGGAGCTGTTGACAACGTCGTTGGAACAGGGGGCATGACCTGTAGCGGAAGGATCTTTACCTCACCTGAAATAGAAGCAGAGAGGTTGGCCAAATGTAAAGCCAAAGTAAGTGAAAGTGGGCCTTCTCAGTGGAAAGAAAAGGATACGTCGCTCAAGGACGTAGAGGAGTTTATGAGACTGATTCGCAAGAGCGACTACAAAATTGTCGAACATCTGCAGCAGATGCCATCGAAGATTTCTATCCTGTCGTTGTTGTTATGTTCCGAGGCCCACCGGAACGCCTTGCTGAAGATTCTGGATACGTCATTTATGCCCCAAGAAGTTTCTGTAAATCAGTTAGAGGGGATAATGGCACATGTCAATGTTGGACAGCCTGGGTTTCACAGATTTTGATCTGACGCCCAGGGGTCGAGAGCACAACATGGCTTTGCATATATCGGTGGAATGCCGGGGCACCGTAATGTCGCGAGTATTGGTGGATACTGGGTCGTCGTTGAACGTATTGCCAAAGAAAGCCATGATGAAATTGGACATACGGGGAGTTATTTGCACGCCCAGCGATTTGGTGGTAAGGGCGTTTGACGGGACGAAAAGATCAGTGTTCGGGTCAATAACATTACCGCTTCAGGTGGGGCCGGAAATTTTTGATACCGAATTCTACATCATGGATATCCATCCAGCTTATAGCTGCCTTCTTGGACGACCATGGATCCACGCTGCAGGGGCCGTAACGTCCACATTACATCAGAAGCTGAAGTACATGGTGGGTGATAGTGTTGTTACCGTTTGCGGGGAGGAGGATATTTTGGTCAGCCACCTGTCATCATTCAGATATGTGGAGGTCGACGGAGAAATACACGAGACACCTTGTCAAGCCTTCGAGGGGTTGCGGATTAAAGACAAAGCTCAGGGTTCCAGCAAAATATCAGATGTGGCAGTGTCATCTTACAAAGAGGCTCAGGCTTTAGTGCAGACTGGAGAGACTAAGGGTTGGGGATAGGTGCTGGAGATTCCCGTGAAGAATGACAAGTTTGGGCTAGGGTATCGACCGACGTCGTCAGCGTCATCTTCAGGAGCGCCCAGGTTCAAGGGACCGGTCACGATTATGCCAAGCGAGGTGTGCTTCGAGACTATCAACGTTATCTCCGATGCCGAAGACGGGGATAGCGACTGCGATATAGACGCGTGGATCAAGCCAAGCGTGCAAGGACAAAGTCTCTACAACTGGTCCATCCGGGAAACTGTCCCAGTGACTTTTAAAAAGTAATGATTTATTTTATCAATTGTTGAATAATCCTATGTCCTACCCGGGGCATAGTGATTTTACCTTAGGGCTACTTGATTATGTGTATTACACTGTTTAATCATGAAATAAAGGCGTTTTTCATATTCAAATATTGTGATCCCTATTTTTCTTGTTTTTACTTTAACAATAAATGGCAGCGTGGTTATTTGCTTTGTTTGCGTGTTGAAGCGTTTAACCATTTCCTTTGCAGGACTAATATTTCAGATGACATCTCATACGAACCGCCTATGACTCGTTTCAACTTCGAGCACCCGGTATTCCAAGCAGAGGAAGAGATTGTTGAGGATAGCGACCTGCTAGAGGAGCTGACTCGTTTGTTGAAACAGGAAGAGAGAATCATTCTGCCTCAACAGGAGGAAATTGAGATTATCAACCTTGGGTCGGAAAAAGTTGTGAGAAATATCCGTATAGGGGTTGCGCTGCAAAGCGACGTCAAGCAAAGGCTGATTGAGATACTGCGAGAGTATAATGATATATTTGCCTAGTCGTACGAGGATATGCCTGGGTTAGATACGGACATGGTTGTGCATCGTCTGCCACTGCGAGAAGAATGTCCACCTGTTAAGCAGAAACTCAGAAGAACCAGACCAGACATGGTTGTGAAAATCAAGGAGGAAGTGCAAAAACAGTGGGATGCTGGTTTCCTAGCCGTTACAACTTATCTGTCATGGGTCGCTAATATAGTACCAGTGCCGAAGAAAGACGGTAAACTGCGAATGTGTGTAGACTGCCGTGATTTGAATAGGGCGAGCCCGAAAGACGACTTTCCACTTCCTCACATTGATGTGCTGGTTGATAATACTGCTCAGTTCTCCGTATTCTCCTTCATGGATGGCTTCTTAGGCTATAATCAGATCAAAATGGCACCAGAAGACATGGAGAAGACTACCTTCATTACTCCCTGGGGAACATTTTGCTACAAAGTGATGCCCTTCGGATTGAGGAACGCTGGGGCAACATATCAACGTGCTATGACGACTCTCTTTCATGACATGATGCACAAAGAAATCGAGGTTTATGTTGATGATATGATTGCCAAATCCCAGACGGAGGAGGAGCATTTGGTTAACCTACTGAACTGTTCAAAAGGCTTAGGAAGTTCAGGTTGAGACTGAACCCTAATAAATGCACCTTCGGGGTGAGATCGAGTAAACTGCTGGGGTTTATCGTGAGCGAAAAAGGGATAGAGGTTGATCCTGCGAAGATAAAAGCAATACAAGAAATGCCGACGCCTAAAACAGAAAAAGAAGTGCGTGGGTTCTTAGGGAGGTTGAACTATATCGCCCGGTTCATATCTCACCTAACTGCGACATGCGAACCGTTATTCAGGTTGTTGAAAAAGGATCAGGTGTTGACCTAGAATGAGAATTGTCAAAAGGCGTTCGACAAGATAAAATAATACTTGCAGGAACCTCTTGTTTTGATACCCCCAGTGGCCGGGAGACCTTTGATTATGTATTTGACGGTTCTTGAGGAAAGTATGGGTTGTGTTCTCGGTCAACATGACGAGACCGGACGTAAAGAGCATGAGATCTACTATTTGAGTTAGAAGTTTATCGATTATGAGTCCAAATACTGAATGCTCGAGAAAACGTGTTGTGCACTAGCCTGGGCCGCCAAACATTTGAGGCAATACATGCTGAACCATACAACCATGCTAATTTCAAAGATGGATTCAATCAAATACGTGTTTGAGAAGCAAGCACTCTCCGGAAAAATTGCCCGATGGCAGATGGTGTTAACCGAATACGATATCCAATATGTCTCGCAGAAGGCTATTAAAGGTAGCGTTCTGTCTGAGTACCTTGCGGAGCAGCCGGTTGAAGACTACCAATCGATGAGGTTTGATTTTCCTGACGAGGATATCATGTACCTGAAGATGAAAGATTGTGAAGAACCATTGTCGGACGAAGGACTAGAGTTGGGTTCCAAATGGTAGTTGATATTTGACGGAGCTGTAAATTCCTATGGTAGCGGAATAGGTGCAATTATCACTACTCCTCAGGGGTCGCACATCCCCTTTACTGCCCGATTAACTTTTCCCGTTACCAATAATGAGGCTGAATATGAGGCTTGCATCATGGGTCTGGAAGAAGCTATTGATTTGCGAATCAAGAACCTGGATGTATACGGAGACTCAGCTCTAGTGGTGAACCAGATTAAAGGAGAATGGGAGACACGTCAGCCCAATTTGATACTCTATATGAATTATGCAAGGAGATTGTTTCCTTTCTTTGACAAGGTGGAATTGCATCATGTGCCACGAGCAAAAAATCAAATGGCTGACGCCCTGGCGACATTGTCTTCATTGTATAAAGTTAACTTCTGGAATGAGGCTCCCCGAATTGTTAGCTCTCGGCTCGATAGGCCTGCATTCATATTTGCCATTGATGAGGCTCCCGATGGTAAACCCTGGTACTTTGACATCCAGAATTTCCTGAAGAATAAGGAGTATCCGGCTGGGGCATCCAGTCGAGATCAGAAGACTCTCAGGAGATTGGCTGGCAATTTCTATTTGAACCCGGACGGTGTCATATACAAAAGAAACCACGACTTGGTGTTGCTACGTTGTGTAGATGAGAAAGAGGCGAAGTTGCTCATGGAAGAGATACATGAGGGTACATTTGGTACACATGTTGGTGGGCATGCTATGACGAGAAAATTGCTGCGGGCAGGTTACTATTGGCTAACTATGGAAACAGACTGTTTCAAGTTTGCAAAGAGGTGTCATAAATGCCAGATTTATGCGGACAAAATCCATGTGCCTCCAAGTCCTCTGAATGTGATGTCATCACCGTGGCCTTTCTCGATGTGGGGAATTGATGTGATTGGCAAGATTGAGCCTACGGCATCCAACGGACACCTGTTTATTTTGGTGGCAATTGATTACTTCACCAAATGGGTGGAAGCAGCATCATATGCCAATGTCACCAAACAAGTGGTAGCCAGATTTATCAAACGAGATATTATCTGCAGATATGGAATCCCTGAGCGGATTATCACCAACAACGGTTCAAATTTGAATAACAAAATGATGAAAGAGCTGTGTCAGAATTTTAAGATTGAGCACCGCAACTCTTCTCCTTACCGGCCCAAGATGAATGGCGCTGTTGAAGCGGCCAATAAGAATATAAAGAAGATTGTTCAGAAGATGGTTGTGACATATAAGGACTGGCACGAGATGCTACCTTTCGCTTTGCACGGATATCGTACGAAGGTACGCACATCAACCGGGGCAACCCCTTTCTCATTGGTATACGGGATGGAGGCGGTGTTACCGTTGGAGGTCGAGATTCCTTCCCTGAGGGTTTTACGTGATGTCCAACTTGACGAGGCAGAATGGGTTAAAGATAGACTGAATCAGCTCAGTTTAATGGATGAGAAGAGATTGGATTCTTTAGCATATGGTCGGTTGTATCAGAGCCGGATGAAGAAAGCTTACGACAAGAAGGTATGCCCTCGAAGCTTTCAGACGGGCGATCTTGTTTTGAAAAAGATTCTCCCACCACAAACAGATGACAGGGGCAAGTGGACTCCTAATTACGAAGGTCCCTACATTGTCAGAAAAGTCTTCTCTGGAGGAGCCTTGTTACTATCCACCATGGATGGTGAAGACTTCACGTCTCCTGTGAATTCGGACGCAGTTAAAAAATACTTTGCTTGAAAGTGACCCGCTGGACAGTAAAAAGAGAGTCCAGGCAAAAATGGGGCATCCCGGCGAACCATAAAAAATGAATAAAAGGTTCGGGCAAAAGTTAGGGATAAATTTAAAAAAATGTACACCCGTGAAGTCGAAAACCTGAAAAGGGCGACCTCGGCAAAAAAGGGTATCCCGGTGAATTGAAAACCCGCAAAGGGCGGTTCACGCAAAAGTTAGGGATTGAAAAAGCAAATGACTGCGTTTCGAATTTGATACAGTATTGCTTAGTGGGTTGGGAGTACCTGGGGGCCGTCTATCCAGAAACAATCTCCTCCGAAGATCAAGTATCGGGAAAGCGCGGAGTCAGGCGAGTCATAGGAGGATCAGCTCATGGTGTTTGTCTGTACCACGTCGCCGACATGTATACAAATATTGTTTTGTATTTATGCTTCTTGTGCATATATGTATGTGTGTGTGTAACTTCCTTTTTTCAGGAGTTGCATCCAGTGTACCAAACTTTGCCTATTCAGAGGCCCGTTATCAATAAAACATGTTATGCAGTACTTGATGCTTGTTCTTTACTGTTTTGTTTGTGAAAGACACCGATGTTTTTGATAAACTTGCACTTGCATAACCTTGCTGGCCATTGCCAATAATTGCTAAAACTTCGAATTGACTGAAGTAATGTCACGGATGCTAACCCAGGTAGATTTTGTTGTATAGGCCTGTTTTGTCTCGTTTGTGTTTTGCAGGGTTCTTACCTTTGGACCAAATAGTCAGGGATTGTATTCCCCAGCCAAAATCGCTTGACGTAAGACCTGACTCCAGTCGATATCATTCCCCAGCTAGTCGCAGCTTATTCCCCGAGGTTTGAGGGATTATCTCCCCAGAAGAGTGTCATCAGGGAATTTGTCCACAGGATATCCCCAGCAAGTCAAAATCCATGTTCCCTGCAGAGGTTGCACTCCTTAGCGAATCGAAGGTGTGCGTGTTCAATCTCCAGCATGGGAGGTTCCCGCAATAGTTAACCAGGTTGTTGGTTCGAAAGGCTTATATCCGTGAAGGATGGGTTTCTCTTGCTCCCCCACAGGTCGTCATGCCATTGACAGGATGTTGATCCTCAACAGAGTCTGAGGCTCCGAGTTTGTAAACTGTGCCCAGACAGTGTGCTTTTCCGAGAAGTGTCGCTTCTTCACCAGCTAAGTTTGTTCACCAACAGGGTGTTTGTTCTTTCCTCCCAGTGGAAATTGATGTTTAATCGCTCCTCGGCAGAGTTGGTTGGGTTTCTGGCGTTTATTTCGCCGGAATACTTTGTGATACTTGTTCTCCCCGAAGGAGTTGGCGTTATCCTCAGCATTCATGTTGTTGAGACAACACTATTAGAGTGGCCCCGACAGCTTGAGCCAGCATTTGCATTTGCATATATCGTCACATTTGCATCTACTCAAACGCGTAGCACTTCCGTGCCGTATGGAGCATTACGCCATTTTCAAACATGTGCGTTCTGAAACACAAGTCAGGTTGGTTATCTCTTTGTTTTCAGGTGTTTTTCCTTGCAAGTGATTGGAATTCTTGTTCAGGATCGTTTTCAGATATTCAGATTTGCGGCATAAGATATGTGATGATAATGTTCGTCCCGCCATATGTTCCCTTATCAAAGGTGCTTGATTAACTTCTCTTCTTCCTCAACGGAGTGTTCTTTACACGGCTTCATAATTGGACTTTGGAGTTGTTGTCAAAGATTCCCCGGCAGAGTGTTCCCTCGGTTTGCTGTCATGTCAGCATTTTCAGAAAAGATTTCAGGGATTAGACATCTGAAGTCATTACTCGTCATCAAGTTGAACGTCTGGCAGTTGACGTCAGAATCTCCCCCGGCAAAGTTCTTCCCGGTTTGGTGTTATGGCTTCATAATTAGATTTTGAAGGTGTTACCATCATGATGTGACTCCATAATCAGACTTTGAAGTCATTGTCAGTTGCTTTCAGCAGTCAACGGCTTCACGATTAGACTTCGAAGTTGTTGTAAAAGGAAGATTTCAGCGATTAGACGTTTGAAGTCGTTACTTGTTGTTACAGATTCGTAATTCGACTTTGGAGTTGTTGTTGACATTTTTAAAGGGAGATTTCAGCGATTAGACGGCTAAAATCGTTACTTGGTGTCACTGCTTCACAATTAGACTTTGAAGTTGTTAGCAGCAGTGGATGGCTTCATAATTAGACCTTGGAGTTATTGTCAGTTTATACGGCTTCATAATTCGACCTTGGAGTTATTGTCAGTGTTAAACAACTTCAGGACTAGACTTTGGAGCTGTTGTTAGGAATTCCCTAGCGGATTTTCCTCGCGTAGCTGTTATGTCAGCATTGCAGACTTCATGATTTGACTTTGGAGATCGGCGTCGTTTTCTTCGAGTGGCTGTTACGTCAGTGTTACACGGCTTCATAATTAGACTTTGGAGTCGTCGTTAGCAATTCCCCATAGAGTTGCTTGTTGAAGTTTCTCTTATCCAGCCATCGGAGTATTTTCTTCAAGTTTGCTGTTCCGTCAGCATCACAGGGTTTCATAATCAAAAGTTCAGAAGTTGTCGCCTGTTGTCGAAATAGGTGCCCGGCAGTTAATTGCAGAGCATCCCTATTGGGTTTGGCTACTGCAAAGATAAAGCGGAGTTATTGTCCAGTATGATTGACTGAATTGAATTCCTATTGGGTGGAAGAGTTCTATCCCCAATGAAGTCGTCGTGATTTCTTCGTGTTGACGAAATATTATTATCCCTAGTAGAGTCCTCCTCAAAGTTGTTTGTGGGTTGGGACCAATGGAGTTAGCTACTGCCGAGATAAGTGAAGTTTCCTATGTTTAGGCAGATGATTTTCCCGTATGGATAGGCGGATGAAGTTTCCTGTGCTTAGGCAGATGATTTTCCCGTATGGATAGCCGGATGAAGTTTCCTGTGTTTAGGCAGATGATTTTCCCGTGTGGATAGGCGGACGAAGTTTCCTGTGTTTAGGCAGATGATTTTCCCGTGTGGATAGGCGGACGAAGTTTCCTGTGTTTAGACAGATGATTTTCCCGTATGGATAGACATATGAAGTTTCCTGTGGTTAGACAGATGATTTTCCCGTGTGGATAGGCGGATGAAGTTTCCTGTGGTTAGACAGATGATTTTCCCGTGTGGATAGGCGGATGGAGTTTCCTGTGTTTAGACAGATGATTTTCCCGTATAGATAGGCGGATGGAGTTTCCTGTGATTGGAAAGAAATATTTCCCAGTGAAGTCAACAAATCTATTTCCTATGATTGATAGGACCTCCTCGTGTTGGCAAGAGGCGGACAACACATCCCCAGCGGAATAGTCGGGATCTCTCCGTATTGACGGGATGTAGTGTCCTAACGGGGACAAAGTTCTATTCCTGTGTTGTTGAGATTTCTTCGGGTTGACGAAATGTGAGTCCTTACATGGAGAGATGGGTGTTTATTCGTGATTTGACGAAATTTGGGTCCAGATGTGGACAAGGTTACTCCTGTGACGACGGAATCTCTGTTCGTGTTGATGAATTTGTTTCTCTTCTTGTGTTGACAAGGTTAGTCCAGTTGTGGACGAAGGTGTTCAGTACCTGTGGCGTTACACATGTGATTGATGTTGAAATCAGAGTTATTATCAGACGTTGAATCAGTTGTTATCGTAACAACCAGATTCAGTTGGTGGATGTCGTTCCCCAAGCAGTTGTGCAGTTTATTTCTGCGGTTAGCAAATTTCCGGGTTTCTTGGTATTCAACCGTCTCGTACCTCGATCGTTTGAAGGTCGTTCGATCTTCACCCAGTCGGGTCCAAGCCATTTGAATAGGGGTAGCTGTTGCACCCTAAAATTTGCTTAACCTTTTCTTGCCTGATTTATGTTTCATTGCATTTCATTTGCATAGCATAACATAGCCCTAACATTGGCATAGCATATCATCATTCATTGTGCAAGGGATCAAGGGTGAGATATGAAAAAAAGAGCCTAGCTGGAGGTTCACACAAAATAGAAAAGTCATCAAGAGTATCATGTCAAAAGAGGGTGTCCTTGAGGAGTTTGATCATCTGTATGAGGCCTGTCTTCAAGTGTGAGGAGGTATCTGAGGAGCCTCCAGGGTTTAAGGAGTCTTGATCAAGGTTATGATGTGTGAATGAAGCTTAATGAGTCTCTAGAAAGTCAAGAAGGAGCTTAGACAAGTCATTGTATCAAGTTCAAGAGCCATGGTTGAGGTGTGTACAAGTAGGGTTTCATCTGGGTAACCCTAGGTCAAGGAGAGCAAAGAAAGGGCATCAAGACATAGCTATAGGTCATGGAAGTCATGGATTGATATGTTGAAGCATGTGTGTGGATGATCCAAGACCAAGTTCAAAAGAATCAAGAGTGGTTGGACGTGTTTGAGACAGGGTTCCTAGGGTAAAATCCCCTATATAGCACTGGACTTCCAAGCCACATAAGTCAAAATACAAGTTTCAAATGGATCTTTGGCCAACATGAAACTTGTATAGCTTATCAATACCTTTAATTTGAGTACTATAAGTCTTCAATAAGATTTGTAGAACTCAAGTTATGGTTCTTGCAAGTTACAGGTCATCAGAGGACACTGAAATTTATCTGTGAAAGTCACTTGACTTCCAAGCAATGTTTGCCCCTCAAGGAGTTTTCAAATGGATTCTTGGACAACATAAGAGTTGTAGGTATTGATCTTAGATTTAATTTGAGTACTAGAAGTCCTCAAGAAGATTTGTGGAACTCAAGTTATGATCTTGGCAATCCAGGGGTATTTTGGGAAAGTTGAATTATAGGTCATTTTCAAGAATGTGCCAAAATCTCCATCTTCCACTCCTCAAATGGAAAATTGTTCAACATGAAATGTGCTTGGAATGATGTTTTTAGGTCAGATGTGAAGTCATGTTGGGATGAATGAGCTTGTATCAAGAAGTGCTCCAAAATGGCCTAAAAAGAGGGATTTTTCAAATGATTCAAAGGAGGGAAATTGGGATTTTTGAATTATAAGTCATAAACATGTCATGTGGGTAGTTGTTGCACCCCAAAATTTGACCAACTTTTATTTACCTAGCTTATGTTTCATTTCATTCACATTAGCATTATCATTTGCATTTCATTGACATGTATGTAGGAGATCAAGAGGTATGATTACTAATCAAGGGCTATACAAGACTATGAAGCTAGCTAAGTAGGTTATTCAGATGTTCAAGGGTTGATATCCTTGTCAGAGAAGTTAAAAGATCCTCAGAGAGAGTGGTTGAAGCCAAGAGGGTGTGTCTCCTAACTTGAGAGTTGTGGGAAGCTATCAGATGATCCTGAGGCCATGAAAATGGACTTGAGGTCTTGAGAGAGCTCATGAGGAGTGTTGAAGATCACTTTGATGCCTAGATAGGTCATTGTGCAAGATTAAGTAGACTTAGCCATGAGTGGTGCAGTTAGGGTTTGACTGGGTCAACCCTAAGTCAACTGATGATTTGAAGAAGGTTGAGACCTAACCCAAGATCCATTTGATCATGGATTGATACATTGAGATGTTATAAGGATGATTCCAAGGTCAACTCATCATGATTGAAGAGTTTGAGAAGTTTCAAGCTAGGGTTTCTACGGCTTGACAGTGTAAAATCCCCTAGTTTGACCCCTATCTTCAAGGCAATTTAACTCAAGATGTGATTGTCATCTCATCTTGCCCCCAACATGAATGTTGTAGATCCTGATCTTAGCTTTAATTTGAGTGCTAGAAGTCCTTGGTAGGATTTGTAGAACTCAACTATGACTTTGACAAGTTACAGGTCATCTGAGGTATGTGAATTTGGAGCTTGAAAGTTGTCCAACTCGCATGAAACTTTTTCCCTAGAAGGATGATTCCTATGAACTTTTGGTCAACATGAATGTTGTTCCTTATCCTCTTAGATTTCTAGATAGTACTAGAAGTCCTTGATAGGAATTGTATAACTCAAGTTATGGCTTTGACAAGTCAAGGGTATTTTGGTCATTTGGAGATTATAGGTCATTTCAATTATAAGGCCATAACTCCTATTTGCAAGCTTCAAATGGGAAAATGTTCAACATCAAACTTGTTAAAAATGATGTTTTAAGGCTAGCCAAGAGGTCATGAGAGCTTGGAATAGCTTGCTTCACAAAATCACAAAAATGGCCTAAAATAAGGGTGAATTTCAAATGAACCAAAGATGGAAATTGGGATTTTTGACCTACATGTCCAAACCAAGCCATATGACATACCAATTTGATTGTAAAACACATTTTAATAACATTTACATTGCCACAATGTTGAATTGAGGGTTAATTTGAGGACTTGCTTTGAAAAGTGGTTACTTACATCATAAGTAACAACTGCCAAACCAATATGCAAGGCATAACCAAGGCTCCTTTCAATCCAAACACTTTCATAATCTCATTTGGAGAGAATTTGGATGAAAAGCATAATGAATACAAGCTGATGCAAGGACTGTCTTGAGTATACCATGAGATTGGATTTTCAAGTGAAGTGAGATATTGAATTTCTCATTAGAGTGATCTAGAACTTTCTAGATCATTCATTCATGTTCTATATAAACATATGAAGGGATTCAGGGCCAAGGTTGGTGAGGATTGAGAGAGGAGAGTGAGATTGCATTTTGAGTTTGCACCTTGCAAATCAAAATCGGTTACAAGGTTTGAAGCCATTTCAATCCAAGATTTTGATCTTAGAAGCTTGTTCTAGCATTGGTGGATGATTCCAGATGGAGAATTGAGCAAGATTGGTGAAGAATCGTGTGATAGCCATTGAAAATTTTCATCTGCAACTCAGAATCGAATTCAAGAATCCAAGCCATTTCAATCAAGTTTGTTGCATACAGAAGCTTGGTTATGCTCCATTGAAGGAATCTGGAAGCTCTTGAGGATTGATTTGAAGGTTTGAGGGCTCTGTTCAATCGATTTTAACAGGTATGTAATTCTCATTCCATGGCTTAATTTAGGCATAATCAATAGGAATTGTTAGCTTAGATGTGATGTAGGTTAGTGTGTGAAGCTTTCTGGTAGCAATTGGTTAGGTTTAGAGACATTAGGTTAGGTGCCACAATTTCTGTTCTTGATCGTATCTTGGTGGTTCTTGAGAGTTGGCCCTAGCTAGATGGTGGAATCAACTCAGAATAACATGGTGATGATGTTAGACACTTTAATTTGAAGAATGGTGATGATTGAATCTTGAGCAGTTTCTGAGTTTTTGATCGTGTTTTGAGTATGGTGATGATTCAATAAGAATGATTGGTATGGTTGAAATCAGTGTGAAAAATGGAGTGGATTAGGGTTTTCAACTTTAAGTTTGATGAGATATTGGAGGAATCCGATTGAGGAAGATGAAGTTCTTGGCTCTGTTCATCCATGGAGGTTCTTCCCTCCAGATTTTTGAATTGGGGAAGATGATGTTGTGGCCATTAGATTAGAGGAGGACTTTGACTGAAGGCATAATCCAACGGCCACGAATGATGGAGATTTTGTGAAGAATTCTGAGATAATATGAAACGCAGCGTTTCATTTAAATGTTGATTTTGGGCTTATGCGCGCCTTGCTATCACCACCCCCTCTGGGCCCAACTATTGGATTGAACTGAGTTGGTTTGCTACCTGCACCACGCGCTTTTCATTTTCTCATGATTTTCTTTTTATTTTTCATTTTATTCATGGTTATTGGAAAATTCATAAATAATTGAAAAATCACTCAATTAATTCCATTCTTTTTTCCATGAAAAATCACTCAATTAGTTCATAGGAATCATCCTACTAGGGAAAAAGTTGGATGCAAGTTGGGTGACTTTCAAGGACCCAGATTCACATACCTCAGATGACCTGTAACTTGCCAAAGTCATAACTTGAGCTCTACAAATCCTATCAAGGACTTAAAGTACTCAAATTAAAGCTAAGAGCAAGCTCTACAACATTCATGTTGTGGGGAAGATGAGATGACAATCACATCTTGAGCTAAACTTCCTTGAAGATTGGGATCAAACTAGGGGATTTTACACTGTCAAGCCTTAGAAACCCTAGCTTGAAACTTCTCAAACTCCTCAATCATGATGAGTTGGTCTAGTAATCATCCTTATGGCATCTCAATGCATCAATTCATGATCACATGGCTCTTGGATTAGGTCTCAACCCTCTCCAAATCATCAGTTGACCTAGGGTTGACCCAATCAAACCCTAATTCCACCACTCATGGCTGAGTCTTCTGAATTCTTGTGCAATGACCTCTCTAGGCTTCATGATGGCTTTCAAGACATCTCATAAGCTCTATCAAGGCTTCAAGTCCATACTCATAGCCTCAGAATCATCTGAGGGGCTCCCACAACTCTCAAGTTATGAGACACACAACCTTGGTTTCAACCAATCTCTCTGAGGATCTCTTGAGTTCTCTGACAAAGATATTAACCTTTAATCATCTTAATAACCTTCTTGGCTAGCTTCATAGTCTCATACAGCTCTTGCTGGGTAATCATACCTCTTGACCTACTGCACACATATCAATGAGAAGTAGATGATGAATGAGATGAACCACAAGCTAGGTAAATAAATGTTGGTCAAATTTTGGGGTGCAACACCTGTGTGGTTTGTGTGCTTGATGGAATTTTATGTTACTTCTTCTGTATGACTGCAGTTATTATATCTTGGTTGATAGTGTCACTTGCGCGAAAATAAGGTGCCGGCACAACAGAAGAGTCGCCACCTTTCGTTATTTATCCCTCAGAGCGGGAAAGGAAACGATCGGAAAAACCTAACGAAAAAGGGTAAGACAAGGTCGTCGCAACCGTTGTCTGGATTCGGGAGTCGGTTACGCAAGGGGAAGGTATTAGCACCCCTCACGTCTGTCGTACTCGACGGGATCCTCGCTTGTTGTGTTTACTTGGACGGGTTGGTTTTATTCTATCTACCTATCAAGGCTGGCTTAAAAAGAAAAGAAAAATGACTCGGCAAAGCATCGCGCTTTATGCCTACGTATTCTCATCAGAGAACGAGAAATCAGAGTCAACATAGTTCGGCCTACGACGGGTTGTGGGGGAAGGTAGCTCGCCAAGACATCGCCATCTTGTGCCTACGTACTCTCAACAGGCATGAGAGATCAGAGCTCACGTAGTTCGGGAAACTACGGTTTATTTCCTGTCTTTTACGAAAGAAGTGTTTTTTATTGTGTTTGCGATTTCAATCACACTAGAGACTATGACCTGAGAGTGAATGTGTCGCATGTCACCCAAAGGGTACCATACTAAACATCCAGACTGTGGAAAAGAAACTCTCCCACAATCCTTTCTCAGATAGCTTAAGGCTCGTATCGTATGAAAGAAATCATTCATGATTACTGTATCTTAAACTGTTTTGAGATGAGAAGAGAACAGGCCCAACTAGGAGGGAGACTATCAAGTCCTACTGTTGTCATGCCATGGATTCATCCTATGGTTGAGGTCTAAACAGGGAGCTCCTAGAAGTTGTCATGCATAGGCTTCAACCTAAAGTTCTATCATCAATTCCTTATCAAAGGAAATGATAGTCCTAAGGGATCATGTCAATGATACATCAAAACAGACAAAGCATCATCTTAACACTAAAATGCATGCAATGCAAGTGAGGGAGGAAATGTGTGTGGGGCTTCAGCCTCCACAAGCTCATCTCAACCTCAAGCCAGAATTGATAACAGTAATCATACTGAAATATAAACAACATGCTATCAAGCAATATACAGTAAACTGCAATCATACAGAAAGAAATAAAATAAAATGCCATCAGGCAAACAAAAACCACATGGGCAAGGGAGCTGGGCTCTACCGAATACCCGCAAGCAAAGCCACACAGTAACAATACAAGCAGAGGGAGCAACTCAACCTCTAGTGCAATCATGCTCCTAGATTCTACCTATTCTAGATATGAACTTATTCTAATGCATCAAGCAAGTCAAACAAAACACATCAATACAGCAAAAGAAAAGAAAGCAGATCAACTCCTCTCAACTTCAAGCTTCAGCTCTTCCAACAGCAACTCAGTCTTCAGACTTTAATCACCCTTGACAAATATCAATTTGCTTTTCCAGGTTTCAATCCTTCAACATAAGTTTCAACTTATCTTCTCCTTTAAGCTTCAGCTTCTTGTTCAGCTCCACCCTCAGGCTTCACTATTAATCATGAGTATCAACTTGGCTCCTTCAGGATCTCCAGGTATCAAAGTAAGTGTCAACTTCCTTTGTTCTTCAAGCTTCAGCTCTTCAAAATCAATCTCAATCACTTAGAAGTGTCAACTTCATCCTTCAGTCTTTACTTCATCTTCAGGGGTCTTCAAGTATCAACTTGCTCTTGCTGCTCTTCAAGCTTCAGCTGGAATGGCAATACTCAAGGATTCATCCTCTTCAACACTCTTCATTGAAGTCTTCATCTTCAAACTCAAGCTCAACATCTCTCAAGATAATCAAACCAGAGGAAATCACTTACTGAATAAGCTGGGGATATTGAACTGCTTATTGACCACCAAAGGTGACCTATAAGGGTTCAACATCAAAGGAATGGTTCCCTCAAAAGTTCTACTTCCTAGGTACATCACTTATCCCTCCAAAGGAGAGAGGTGTATACCATGGAAGGAATTGGAATCATAGGGAGGAATGGAGGTGAAAGATACCATCCATGTTTGAGAAAGAAGCTATCTAAGTCTAAACTCTTCCTAATCCCTAACCCTAAAACAATCAACAAAACAACAGGATCAAGCTCTCAAGCTCCTCAATCAATCTTCAAGTCTTCTAGCAAGCTCCTCAATTCTCCACAAAGAGATACCAAGCCCACCAAGCCAAGGGAAAACTCCAAAGCAAAGCAACTAAAGCAAAAATGCCCTAAAGGCAACACAAACAATCAACCAATACAAAAATCAACTAAAAATAGTATACTACTATATTAAATCCTAATATAATTTCTAAGGGATCCTACATACCTACCCTTAATGCCCTATATGTCCCATAGTCTAATTTGTCCTAAAAACCCAAAATTCTAGTGTTATTATGGACCTATGTTGAAGTTTAACCTAATTCTACACAACCTAATATCATCTAATCAAAAATATCCTAAATTTATCACAAAATTATGGAATAAATCCAGGGGGAATCTAAAACCTATATCTAGCTATCCTAAAAAGAATGGTCTAAAAATGTTAAGGGAACTACCTAAACAAAATCCTACAAATTCATGTATCAACATAAAAGAAATAAAATGCAATAAAAGTAGAAAATATACAAAAAATACTAAAAATGCATGAAAGGAAAATATTTTTCTTTTATATTTTTCTTGACAAAAATATGAAATGGGAGCAAAAATTCCCATTAAAAAATCATTAATTTTCAATTTAATATGATTTTTCAAACATTAATGAAAAAATGGAGAAAATAAAATCAAAATATGAAGGGGCGGGTGCAGCTAGCAAGGCAATGTAGTTCAAATTTCATTTGGGCCCAGACTGGGGGGTTCAAAAAGCAACGCGCCAGGCCCATTTATTTAATCAGAAAATCACTAGAAAATGAAAAGAAAAATATAAAACCAGCGGTGCGAAGAGCAACCCAATATAGTTCATTATGCCAATTGGGTCGTGAAGGGGGTGTGGGTAGAATCCAACCCAAGAAACCTTTTAATGAAACGCCGCGTTCCATCGTGTATCAGAATTCCCTCCCAAAATGCAATTGAACCTCATCCGTTGGATTAGTTCTCAGGTCAATGGTCAAGCTAGCATCTCACGGCCCAGACTTCATCCCTAACCTCCAGCCTAGGATTTGCCATGAAAGCTTCGTGAACAGAGCTCATGCAACCATCTTCCACCCGGTCGTACCTCCTCATAACAGCATCAAATTAGACAATCCAAAGCACAAAATTGCTTAGTTTTTCTCCCTGATCACGATCCTAGTCTTGGTTTTCATTGAAAGGGTCTCTATCATAAAACCCGATAGTGCATCTCAATATATGGTCAATCCTCAACTTCAACCAACCTTAGATTTCTTTATACTAACATGATCCTCACACTTCCCTGGTTCAAACAAGTTATCCCACGTGTATTATCTCTCCCTATGCCTTGAGTTCTTGTTCATTAAAGAAGTGATGTCCAATATTCATCCTTCATCAAATGACCTCTAACTTTCCAGAATTCGTCACCTAGGTGTCTCTAGCCATTCTACACTAATAATTCAACCTATCAATGCTTAAATAATGATGTGGCAGAGAATTTGCAAACCTGGTTTCTTGGTATGGCAATGGTGGTGGATCTTCAATTCAGCACTTGAAACTCTTCAGAAATGATCCTTGGATGATGATACTTCTACTGTTTGCAAAAAATTAGAGGGAGAATTCTTGCACTTCAAGATCCGAATATGAATGGCTTCTTGCAAGATCCAATGTCCAAACCTTCAATCTTCCATCAATGGAACTTCAATTCAGTATGCACACACTTAGAGGGATCTATGGAATGTGTTTGTGAAGAAAAAAGGAATGGAAATGAAGAAGAATGAAGAAATGGAACTTGACTTGCAATGGAAGATTCTTGATCTCACTCTCTCTTCTCTACACCAATTCTCACCAACCTTGCATCTGAGCAAGTTACATATGATATATAGAGTGGTTTAGAATCATCTAGAACCATCTAGGATCATCCAATGAGAAATTGAACTTTTCATGTCATGACATTTTGATTTCAATTCTCCTTACATGCTATCTCATGCCAAGCTCCTTGTGATAACCAATTATGACTTGAAATTCTCCCGATATGAGATATATGAGGTGTTACAATGCATAACCAAGTTGTTCATTGAGTTTTGTTGAGTTTTGCTTTGGTACCTTAATATGCAAGTAAGCCATTTCCAAAGCAGCCCTATGATCCAAACCCCAAATCAAAATTGTGGCTGAACCATTGTTCTTAGAATGTCATTTGGAGTCAAAATGACCTATTATATGACATGGTTTGGATTTATAGCTTGTGATTTCCAATTTTCAATTTCACCTTAATTAACTTATGCCTCCATTTTAGGCCATTTTTATCACTTTTTGATACAAGCCTTTTCAACATCTCATGACCTCCCTACTAGCATTAAAACATCATTCTAAGGAAGTTTGATGTTGAAGATTTTTCCATTTGAAGCTTGGAAGTAGGAGATATGGCCTTATGCTTGAAATGACATATAACCTCCAAATGACCAAAATGCCCTTGACTTGTCAAAGCCATAAGTTGAGTTCTACAAATCCTATCAAGAACTTCTAGTACTCTCTAGAAATATAAGAAGATGCTATACAACATTCATGTTGACCAAGAGTTCATAGGAATCATCCTACTAGGGCAAACGTTGGATGCAAGTTGGGTGACTTTCAAGGACCCAGATTCACATACCTCAGATGACCTGTAATTTGTCAAAGTCATAACTTGAGCTATACAAATCCTATCAAGGACTTCTAGTACTCAAATTAAAGCTAAGAACAATCTCTACAACATTCATGTTGTGGGGAAGATGAGATGACAATCACATCTTGAGCTAAACTGCCTTGAAGATAGGGATCAAACTAGGGGATTTTACACTGTCAATCCTTAGAAACCCTAGCTTAAAACTTCTCAAACTCCTCAATCATGATGAGTTGGTCTTGGAATCATCCTTATAGCATCTCAATACATCATTCCATGATCACATGGCTCTTAGATTAGGTCTCAACCCTCTCCAAATCATCAGTTGACCTAGGATTGACCCAGTCAAACCCTAATTCCACCACTCATGGTTGAATCTTCTAAATTCTTGTACAATGACCTCTCTAGGCTTCATGATGGCTTTCAAGACATCTCATAAGCTTTCTCAAAGCTTCAAGTCCATTCTCATAGTCTCAGAATCATCTGAGGAGCTCCCACAACTCTCAAGTTATGAGACACACAACCTTGGTTTCAACCAACTCCTCTGAGGATCTCTTGAGTTCTCTGACAAAGATATCAATCTTTGAACATTTGAATAACCTTCTTGGCTAGCTTCAAAGTCTCATATAACTCTTGCTAGGTAATCCTACCTCTTGATCTACTGCCCACATATCACTGAGATGCAGATGATGAATACAATGAACCACAAACTTGGTAAATAAATGTTGGTCAAATTTTGGGGTGCAACAGATGCCCCTATTCAAACGGCTTGAACCTGACTGGGTGAGGAGCGAACGGCTCTCAGCCAATCAAGGTGCGAGACGGTTGAATACCGATAAACCCGGAAATTTGCCAACTGCACAAGTACACGGTACTCTGGCTGGAACGAAACTTCGAACACTGAAATAATAGCTGCACGACAACTAGCTGGAGACATACTGATCTGAACCTTGTCGTCAGTTATCCACATTAAATTCCTCTGACATTGTCATTAGACACCAGACCTCACCGTCAGGCATTCGGAACACCCAACATCGCCGCTGGAAAACTAAAGAATCTGACATCGCCGTCGGACAACCAAAACACCCAACATCGCCGCTGGAAAACTAAATCACCTGACATCGCCGCCCGAAACAAACATCCAACATCGCCGCTGGAAAACTAACCACCTGACATCGCCGCCAGACGCAGACATCCAACATCGTCGCTGGAGAACTAAATCACCTGACATCGCCGCCAGAAACAAACATCCAACATCGCCGCTGGAAAACCAAACTATCTGACATCGCCGCCAGCCCACTATAACTCTGGGAAACACCCGACGTCGCCGTCGCGTACTCAACATAGTCTGACTTCGCTGCCAAAAACAAACATCCAACATCGCCGCTGGAGAACTCAAAATAATCTGACCTCGCCGTCAAGAGCAAACATCCTCTGACCTCGCCGTCAGGGGGAAGAAAACTCATTGGGGAATTGGTCACACGGTAACCGGTAATACGTAGTCAATCATGCCATCAAGCGTTCAAAGAACACTGTCGGGCATCAGCCGGACTTCAACCATCAGGTTGATCATGTCGTCAGGCATTCAAAGAAATTGGCGGGCATCAGCCGGACTTCAACCATCAGGTTGATCATGCCATCAGGCATTCAAAGAATTGTCGGGCATCAGCCGGACTTCAACCATCAGGTTGATCATGCCATCAGGCATTCAAAGAATCGTCGGGCATCAGCCGGACTTCATCAGCAATTCGGGAATAGAATTCTTGGTCAATCATGAGCCGACTGGGAATATCTAAACCACTTCCATCAGGCACTCTGCATCAGCTGAGAGAACTGCTTCATTAACACGATCAGACTTCAATCAAGGAGTCTTCAAGGGAGGTTTCAACTTCGCCGTTAGAAAACCTACTGGGGAGGATGCTTCGCCGCTGGCGAATCTGGAGAACTATCAAGTAACTCCGCTCCGAGGGTCCAGAAATCATTCTGGAGGAATCAACTCTACTGAGGACTTCAAGAATCATCTTGGACAAATAACTCCGCCGGGGACCTTCAAGAAGCATCTTGCACCGGTAACCATTCTGGAGATTTCAGGAATCATCCTGAGTGGACACTTTGTTGGGGATTTCAGGAATCATCCTGAGCAACCTTCACTGGGGACTCTAAGCATTAGCTTGAGCAACCAACTCTGGAGACTGCACTGGGGTACTTAAGAATCATCTTAAGCAAACGAACCTGCTGGGGAATTCAAGAATCATCTTGAACCGAAGACTTCTTTGGGGATCTCAAGAATCATCTTGAGCAAGCGACTTCGTTGGGGAGAATGTCAGGACTCATCCTGAGTAATCAATTCTGCGGCGGAACACTTGCGAAACAAGAACGGTAGCAACCTAGATAATGTTTATGATGCATATGCTTCGGCAATGGCGCAATGCTCCACACGGTGGAAATGCTATGAGTTTATGATAAATGCTATGCAATCATGCACAATGATGCGATCCCGTCAGCAAAATAAATGCCGAAGGGAGAATCCTCCTGTCAAGGAGAACGAACTACTCAGATAGAGGAATCATCCTGCTGAGGAGAACATGGTCCCGCCAATATCAATTGGACTCCGCAGGGGACACAACTTCAGTTGACTGCTGCGGGGGAAACAACTTCAGTTGATTGCTGCAGGGGAACGAAGCTCTATGAGAACCAGGACCTGCTGAGGGAAAATGATGTTAATCGGAATAAACTGCGTGGCCGTCTCGGCTACTTCTCTGGAGATGACGACTCTGTGGGGAAACAACTTCAGCTGTTCAACACTCCACTGGGGAAAAACCAATCATGGCTTGAGCAGCTTCCAAGGATTCGGCTCTCTTGGGGTATCTGCAGACTCGGCTGAGGAAGGAGAAATCATTCTACTTCACTGGAGAGAGTACGACTCTGCGGGGGAATCTCAATTCCGCTGGGGAAGAAGGAATCATCCGACTTCGGGGGAGAGTACGACTCTGGTGGGGAATTTCAATTCCGCTGGGGACTTCAGTCTTGCACCATCAGTCGCTGCATACTTCGGCGTACAAATAGTTTCCTACGAAACCTGCACTTGTAACCCGGTGCTAGGGGTTGAATTCATGCTTCAGCGCCTGACTCAGCTAAGGAGGTGACGTTCCTTCAGGATACATCTGATTGGGGAGAGAATCATCTCTACCTGGGGAGACATATCAATGCTCACGATCTCGCGTTCAGACTCTGCGGGGAGAGGCTACTGAACTCTGCTGGAGAAAGAGGAATCATCCTGCTTCAGGGATGCGCACGGCGCACTGTCTGGAATATGCTACACCTGTAACAACACAAACAAACAGACAAGATACCCTTTTCAAAGGGACCTATCAAGGTTATTACCTCGTGACAATATTCAAGTAATTAATTGTTTCAACAATCAGCGGCCTAGGCCGACAAGTTTATGTATGCGCATTTTATCAAAAACATCGGCGTTCTTTTTCGCAAACAAAACAGATAAATGCTAAACAGGCAAACAGAATTGCTGAATAATATGCATTTTATTGATAACGAACCCCTGAACGGGTAAAAGTGTTTTACAACAGATGCAAGCTCCTGGAATGAGGAAGCCGCACAAAAATAAAACATAAATATACATCAGTATATACAAATGTCGGCAACGAGGCGTAGACGAACACCATGAGTTGATCCCTCTATGACCCACTCGACTTCGATACTTCTCCGACGCTTCAGCTTCAGAAGAGATTGATTCAGATGAACGGCCCTCAGGTCCTCCAAACCACTAAACAATGAAAGTCCACACGCGGAACGCAGTCATTTGCTTTTTCAAATCCCTAAATTTTGCGTGAATCGCCCTTTGCGGGTTTTCAGTTCACCGGGATACCCTTTTTTGCCGAAGCCGCCTAGTGTAGGTTTTCGACTTTGCGGGTGTACCTTTTTTCAATTTATATCCCTAATTTTTGCCCGAACCTTTTTATTCTGTTTTTGGTTCGCCGGGATGCCCCTTTTTTGCCTGGACTCTCTTTTTTTGTCCAGCGGGTCGCTTTCAAGCAAAGTATTTTTTAACTGCGTCCGTGTTCACTGGGGATACAAAATCTTCACCATCCATCGTGGATAACAACAAAGCTCCTCCCGAGAAGACCTTGCTGACGACGTACGGACCTTCGTAATTCGGAGTCCACTTGCCCCGGTGATCGGAGTGTGGAGGAAGAATCTTCTTCAGGACGAGATCACCCGTCTGAAAGCTTCTAGGACGCACCTTCTTATCATAAGCTTTCTTCATTCGGCTTTGGTACAGACGACCAAATGCAATCGATGCTAACCTCTTCTCGTCCATCAGGCTGAGTTGGTTCAGACAATTCGTAATCCATTCTGCCTCGTCGAGTTTCACATCAACCAAAACTCGCAAAGAAGGGATCTCCACTTCTAACGGTAGGACAACTTCCATACCGTATACTAAGGAGAAAGGAGTTGCCCCGGTTGACGTACGTACCGTTGTACGATAACTGTGCAGTGCAAACGGCAGCATCTCGTGCCAGTCTTTGTAGGTCACAACCATCTTCTAAACAATCTTCTTTATGTTCTTGTTGGCCGCTTCAACGGTGCCATTCATCTTCGGCTGGTAAGGAGATGAGTTGTGGTGTTCAATCTTGAAACTCTGGCACAGCTCCTTCATCATCTTGTTATTCAGATTCGAACCATTATCAGTAATGATCCGCTCGGGAATTCCGTAACGACAGATGATGTCCCTCTTTATGAATTTAGCCACTACCTGCTTGGTCACATTAGCATACGAGGCTGCCTCCACCCACATGGTGAAGTAGTCGATAGCTACCAGAATGAAGCGATGACCATTGGATGCAGTGGGCTCGATCTTGCCTATCATGTCAATGCCCCACATGGAGAACGGCCACGGGGAGGACATGACATTTAACGGGCATGGCGGCACATGAACTTTATCAGCATAAATCTGGCATTTATGACATCTCTTCGCGAATCTGAAGCAATCCGACTCCATTATCAGCCAGTAGTATCCTGCTCTCAGGATCTTCCTCGTCATAGCATGCCCGCCGGCGTGCGTACCAAACGTGCCTTCATGGACTTCTTCCATGAGCATACTCTCCTCTTTCTCATCTACACATCTGAGTAGCACGAGATCGTGGTTTCTCTTATACAACACTCCATCAGGATTGAGATAAAAGTTTCCAGACAGCCTCCTCTGAGTCTTCTTATCCTGGGTTGACGCACCCGCAGGATACTCCTTAGTCATAAGGAAGGTCTGGATGTCATGAAAGCATGGCTTGCCGTCGGCGGCTTCCTCGATAGCAAAGACGAATGCCGGTCTATCAAGACGGGATAGTACAATTCTTGGAGCCTCATTCCAAAAATTGACTTTATACATTGAAGCCAACGTGGCTAAGGTATCAGCCATCTGATTTTCTGCCCTGGGTACATGATGGAGTTCCACTCGATCGAAGAACGGAAGTAGCCTTCTGGCATAGTTCATGTACGGCACAAAATTCGATTGACGAGTCTCCCACTCCCCTTTAATCTGGTTGATCACAAGCGCTGAGTCACCATATACGTCTAGGTTCTTGATTCTCAAATCAATTGCCTCTTCTAGACCCATGATGCATGCCTCGTACTACGCCTCATTGTTGGTGACTGGAAACGTCAGTCTCGCAGTAAACGGGATATGGGATCCGTGGGGAGTCGTGATGATAGCCCCGATGCCACTTCCATAGGAATTAACTGCCCCGTCGAATATCAATTTCCACTGGGATTTCCTATCTGGCCCCTCGTCGGGCAACGGCTCATCGCAATCCTTCGCTTTGAGAAACATAATATCCTCATCAGGGAATTCAAATTTCATCGGCTGGTAATCCTCGATCGGCTGTTCGGCAAGGTAATCAGACAATACGCTTCCCTTGATGGCCTTCTGGGACACGTACTGAATATCATATTCCGTTAATACCATTTTCCATCTGGCAATCCTGCCCGAAAGAGCCTGCTTCACGAAGACGTACTTGATCGAATCCATCTTCGAAATTAGCATAGTGGTGTGATTGAGCATGTACTGTCGCAAACGTTTGGCAGCCCAGGCTAGTGCACAACACGTCTTCTCCAGCATCGAGTATCGAGATTCACAGTCTGTGAACTTTTTACTCAAGTAGTAAATGGCATGCTCCTTTCTGCCCGTCTCGTCGTGCTGACCGAGAACACACCCCATACTATTCTCAAGAACTGTCAAGTACATGATTAATGGCCGTCCAGCCACTGGGGGTATCAAGATTGGAGGTTCTTGGAGATACTGCTTTATCTTGTCGAATGCCTTCTGGTAATCCTCATTCCAAGTAATTGCCTGATCTTTCTTTAAAAGCTTGAACATCGGTTCACAAGTGGCCGTGAGCTGAGAGATAAACCTTGCAATGTAGTTTATTCTGCCCAAGAAACCACGAACTTCTTTTTCTGTTTTCGGCGCTGGCATTTCTTGAATGGCTTTTATTTTCGCAGGATCAACCTCGATGCCTCGTTCACTCCCGATAAACCCTAGTAACTTTCTGGACCGCACTCCGAAAGTGCATTTGTTAGGGTTCAGCCTCAACCTGAACTTCCTAAGCCTCTCAAAAAGCTTCAATAAGTTGACCAGATGCTCTTCCTCTGTTTGGGACTTCGCAATCATGTCATCAACATAGACCTCGATCTCATGATGAATCATATCATGAAACAAAGTTACCATTGCTCGTTGGTAAGTGGCCCCTGCGTTCTTCAGACCGAAGGGCATTACCTTATAGCAAAATGTTCCCCAGGGGGTGATAAACGTCATTTTCTCCATGTCCTCCGGCGCCATCTTGATCTGGTTGTAACCGGAGAAGCCATCCATGAACGAGAACAGTGAGAACTGGGCTGTGTTGTCGACCAACACATCGATATGAGGCAACGGGAAATCATCTTTAGGGCTCGCCCTATTCAAATCCCGATAATCGACGCACATGCGTACCTTACCGTCCTTCTTCGGTACATGCACTATGTTGGCGACCCACGGAGGGTAAGTGGTGACCGCTAAGAAGCCAACATCAAGCTGTTTCTGCACTTCTTCTTTGATTTTAACGGCCATGTCCGGTCTCGTCCTCCTAAGCTTCTGCTTGACGGGAGGGCAATCTTCCCGTAGCGGCAAGTGGTGGACCACGATGTCCGTGTCAAGTCCGGGCATATCTTCGTATGACCAAGCAAAGACGTCACTATACTCTCGAAGCATCTCGACCAATCTCTGCTTGACATCATTCTGCAATGCAGCCCATATCCTGACGTTCCTGACGAGCTCTTCAGAACCCAGGTTCACGATTTCGATCTCCTCTTCGTGAGGCAGAATAACCTTTTCCTCTTGTTTCAACAAGCGGACTAACTCTTCAGGAAGGTCTTCGTCTTCATCAATCTCTTCTTCGGCTTGATAGATCGGGCAATCAAAGTCGAAGTGGGCCGTAGAAGGTTCAGATTCGATGTCATCTGTTATGTGGATCCTGCAATAACAAGGGTTAAGTTTAAAACAAGAATATGCAGGTTAGCACAAACCCCATTGCCATTTTGCTGTTTTTCAAAACAAATATAAAACAGGAATAACAGAGATCGCCATATTCGAATACGAATAAAACGCCTTTGATTTATTAACAAAATGCATGTACCTAATCCAACAAGGCCCTGACAATAAAACCGCTATGCCCCGGGTAAGACATAGGGTTGTACAATGATTGGAAAAAGTAAATCATTACTCTTCACTTGTCAGTTGGATGATATCCTTGATGGTCCAATTTTTGAGGCCCTCGCCCGACTTGCTTGGCTGAATCCAAGAGTCGAGATCACAATCGCTATCCCCGCTGTCTTCAGACGCTGCGTTGATGCTTTCGAAGATCACTCCGCCACTGGTAAATAGGATCGGCCCCTTACCCCGAGACGCACTGCTAGATGAAGAAGAAGAAGCTTCAGCTCCAGGAGAATACCCCAATCCAAACTTATCCTGCTTATTCGGTATCTCCAAAATATGCCCCCAGCCTGGGGTAGATCCAGCTTGGACGACGACCCGAGCTTCTTTGAATGAGGAGATATTCATTTCTGGCTTTTCTGTGACTACAGGAGCTACCTCTTTCACTTTGACGGCCTCGAACGCTTGGCAGAGAGTCTCATGGATTTCGCCATCCATTTCAACATACTTAAAGGATGACAAATGGCTCACCATTATGTCCTCCTCGCCGCATACGGTTACTATGCTTCCTCCGACAACATATTTAAGCTTTTGATGCAACGTGGAGGTCACGGCACCAGCAGCATGGATCCATGGCCGGCCCAAGAGGCAACTGTAGGCAGGCATGATGTCCATGATATAAAAGACCGCGTCGAACGTTTCCGGACCGACTTGGATCGGCAGGGTCACCTCCCCGAAAACGTGGCGTTTAGTTCCATCGAACGCCTTTACCACCATATCACTGGGTGTGCAAAGCAATCCGCGAGTGTCCAACTTCATTAATGCCTTCTTCGGAAGGACATTAAGCGACGAACCCGTGTCCACCAGGACGTGCGACATGATTGTGCCCCTACACTCTATCGAGATGTGCAGGGCGCTATTGTGATCCCTCCCTTTTGGCGTCAGCTCTAAGTCTGTGAAACCTAGCCCATTGCCAGCGTTAACGTGGGCTACCACCTCTTCTAGCTGATTCACCGATATCTCTTGCGGTACTTAGGCAGCGTTCAATACCTTCAGTAGCGCGTTGCGGTGCGCTTCAGAACACAGCAACAGGTTGAGAATAGAAATCTTCGAAGGCTTCTGATGGAGATGATCTAAAATCTTGTAGTCACTCTTTTTGATCAATCGCATAAACTCCTCGGCGTCTTTGACCAGCAAATCCTTCTCTACCCCACACGGGACCTTTTCGACGAATTTGCTTTTACCCTTATCATCCGCATCAGCTCTGACCGCTTTCTCTGCTACGACCTCCGGCGGTGCAAACACTCTTCCGCTACGAGTAATACCACTGATTCCTGCGAGATTCTCCACAGTCGACCCATACGGCTCCAACTCCAACTTCTGTCCGTTGCAATAGACTTCAGCCCCATAATGCCACGGAACGACGTTAGTGCTCTCGAATGGTATCGGCCCAGCTTTGGTAATAGTGATTGTAGGCGGTCTGGGCGTAGAAATGGTTATTGGCTGGCGAGGAATGGTGATGGTGGCGACTTCATCGGCCTGCTTCAACACTACCTCTCCTGATACACTTTCAGCCCTCCGGCTGAACTGCAGAATCCCCTCAGCCATCAGACTTTGAATTCCTTTTACCAACTCCTCACATCCATCAGAATGTGTAGCACAGTCCACGCATAGTTCTCCGCATCCTGGAAAGAACCCTCTTTTCAACAACTTAGCTTTGACGAAACTAAGCGGCGTCTTTAGATCTCTGACATCAGTCAACAGATCTGCACTCTCTTCTTTGATAATGGCGTTCACTCCGCCTCCCCTATGATTTGGCATAGGATTCTTCGTGACATTAGGCACATTATCGGAGAAGTTGATAATCTTGGCGTCTACCAGGTCCTGCACCTTGTGCTTAAAGGCTTTGCAGTTCTCGATTGTGTGGCCAGGTGCCCCTGAGTGGAAATCGCAAGTGGCATTTGCGTCGTACCCTGGTGGAGGTGCCCCTGTCAAGGGAGCCATCGTCCTCTTCTGAACTAACTGAAGCTGAAGCAAAGTCTGCAAGAGTTGCGCGTACGACATGGGCGGTGCCTCGAAGTGACTGTTTGCCAAAGGTGCCCGATTCTGGTACTTCCTATATCCCTGCTAATTCGGTTGCTGCTGCTGCTGCTGTTGCGGAGCCGCTGGAATATTTATACTGGCTACCTGCTGTTGAGGGCCCTTGCCCTTCCTTCGAGTGTTGGTCACAGCGCTCGCATCTCCTTCTCGTCGTTTACCAGCATAAGGTTTCTTTCCACCTCCTCCAGCTGAGGATGATTCACCTTGAATTTTCCCGATCTTGATTCCATTCTCGACGTGCTCGCCCATGATAATGAGAGCTGAGAACGTCCCAGACATACCGCTGACTAACTTTTCATAGTAAACCCCCGGGAGGGTGGTAACAAACATCTGCACGAGCTCGCGTTCAACCATCGGCGGCTGAACCCGGGCTGCCAACTCACGCCACCGCTGGGCGTACTCCTTAAACCCTTCATTATTTCTCTGCGACAGGTTCTGGAGCTGGACTCGGTTCGGGGCCAAGTCGCTATTGTACTGGTAATGGTGGACAAACGCTTCAGCGAGATCCTTCCATGTGCGCACGCTAGTGGGCTCCAGACCCATGTACCACTCGAGGGATGGCCCAGAAAGACTGTCTTGGAAGAAGTGCATCAGCAACTTCTCGTCTTCGGAATAGGCAGACATCTTCCTGTAGTACGATCTCAGGTGGATGCGAGGGCAAGTGGTGCCCTTATATTTCTCAAAGTCAGGCACCCTGAACTTAGGAGGTACCTTGAAATCAGCAATTAATCCCAGCTTGGACATATCAACGCCCAAATTATTATGATTCTCGATATCTCTCATTTTATCTTCAAGTGCTTTGAATCTGAGTCGCGCTTCAGCATTCAGCTCTCCTTCAGCACCTCTTTGAGAGAACACATCATCCTGATGATCCTCAAGCCACGGTTGAGGCACCAACAGATTCCCGACGCCTGCATTGCCGTTGCCCGACCCGATGTTGACATTAGCTCCCAGACTCCCATTGCCGACGCCCGTCGTATTGAGTCATATGTTGGCCATCACATTGAAATTAGCACTGTCGTTGCCCCCGGCCGCGGGGACACCATTCTGTGGAGTATCAACTGGTGGAGGAGTAGGCACGGTCCCACTGTGGAGTATGCCGTTGCTATCAACCCTGAAATCAAAGGATGAACCAAAGTCCTGAGCTGGTCCTGGCCATTGGCGACCACTTGCATAAGTTCCATAAAGTGATCCATCCTCTCGCGGAGCTCCTGAACATCTGTTTGCACTTGATCCATGATCCTTGTCTGACTAGCTCTAGTTGGATAACGGTGAATTAGTCTCTGATCAATCCTGGAGTCACCGGAAACGGCCTGGGACACCTGTAAACCTGAAAAACCTGTAAACACTAAAGGGTTAGGAAAAACAACAAAATGCTCGCCATGCAAATGCATGCGTGTGTCTGTGTGTTCGGGAGATTTCCCCCGATCCTAGTGCCTGAGTGCCAGTGCTGATAATAATAATAAGAAGAAGTCGGAGTCCAATCATGGAAACATCAATCTCATATATAAAGAAAGCCTATCAAGGCAGTACATAGCATCAGCAAGTACAAGATGAATCAACAGCGTGACCTCAGCCAACAAGCCTGGTGATGGTCAGCATACAACAATGATCAAAACAAAAGGAATACAAATAGTCAAGTACGGCCACGGGCGCGATACTCTTCTAACAACTCCTTCGTCTCTGGATGATCCGGTAGAGTGAGCAACCCCTCGACGAGTAATCCCCTCTGCACGATGGTATACTGAAGTCCTTCGATCGAACCTTCCCATGCTCCTTCGCCGAAGCAATCTTCTAACTTCCGCTTTTTGGACTCAAACGTCAGCTTGCGCTCCTTCAGGTTAGCGAGAGCTTTGTTGAGCTGGCCTTCGGCGGCGTATCTGCGGGCGGTTTCTTCATCAAACCTCTTTTCACTGTCCTTCACCTGGGCTTCCAGCTTGGAGATCTGCAGCATCAGCTTATCCTCTCGCTCTTTCCTGGTGGCCAGGGAAGCCTTCCAGTGCGGGTTGAACTTGGATATCCTCCGATATGCCTCCGAAGGCCAGCTTTGAAGTCTCGACCCATGCGTTCACGCTCGGCTATCTGCTTAGTCAGGTCTGTACCTAGCTGGTTCACCAACTCTGTTTGCCTTTTGAAAGAATGAACGGCTTCGTTCCTCTCACTTCGGAGCTGAGCTAATTCCTTCTCCAGTTCTTCATTCGCCCGCTTCAATTCATCCCGTTCGGCTAACACCTGATTATGCTGCTGAATGGGCACAGTAGTAGACTCTTCGATTGTTGGAGGGCTTTCTGGCTTGGCATGAGGAAACGACATCCCTATAGCATTTACTCTGGCTCTGATCCAAGTCAAATATGGAGGGTAGGCTTGACTGTTGCTTTTTCCCAGCAACGGCTTTCCTCGCTTACTGATACCATTCCACGCACGTTGAAGCTTTGACAGCAGATCCCCCTTTAGCATACCAGTGAGGTACAGAGATTCCTGTACCTCCTCATCCTTAGGCGGAGTTCTCAAGGCATACGCGAACTGGCGGACCAACAACGACGGATTGTAGTTTATACAGCCCTTCCTACCTATCAAAGGTACATTAGGAAACCCGCTGCAACTGAAGATCACCTCAGTACCCAACCTATCTCTGTCGAACCAGTCAATATCCTCTGCAGATAAACTCATCAGACGCTCAGGCCACTCAGCTGTGGCTACAGACAAGACAAAAGGACCCCTCTTGGGCAGATGGCTATCAAGCCACTTGTACAGCAAGGGTACATAGCATGAGACGTTCCTCCCCCTCCTGTTCTCGTTTTTGTAATGGATTGAGTGATAGACATCTCCGATCAAGGTAGGGACTAGATTCCCTGAAGCAAAGATGTGAAATGCATCAAAGTCTACAAAATCGGGCATATTAGGGAACAGGATGATGCCATATATGCATAGAGCGAGGATGGCATTGAACGCGTCCCAACATCCGTCCTTGGCACACTGCTGAGCCTTACCCACCAGAAACTGCAAGGAGAACCCAGGAACCTTGTTCCAACTAGTCGACACTAACTCGGAGGCGCCCAAGTGAAGTGAAGGAGCTAAACCAGCCAGATCAGGCTCAGCATCCATGTGAACAAAAGGCATCTGCCTCTTGATAGGCACACCTAGCAAATCAGCATATTCTTCCAGCGTAGGCGCGAGAACAAAATCCTGGAAAGTGAAACATCTCAGTGGAGGGTCGTAGAACTGCAGCAGAGCGTGCAACCCATTCAACTCGAACACAGAAGGCTTACAAACCAAATTGAGCAACCTGCCATAAGATTTTCTGAACTTATCCCTCACAGAATCATCTGCTAGAGCTATCAAACCAGTCAACTTAACCACATCAGGGGCAGGGAACTTGTAAGCCACGGTCTTCCTCAAAGAGCCTATAACAATACAATAGGAGGCAAGAAATCCTGGATCGGGGAAAACGGTACCTGCAACACAGACACATGTTAATGAAATGCAAATGAATATGCAAACTAATGCAAAATGCAATCATGCAATAAGAAGTCAGGGCAACTGGTGCTATGGAGATTCTATATCAACAAAACCATAATCTTGCTCTATCAAGAACAACCACTGCATCTGATAATAAGAGAACCCCGGTGTAGGACCACGAATCTGATCTGTCAGGAACAACCATCTGATAGGACCATATACACAGGATCATAATTCTGCTCTGTCAAGAACAAATGTCTGATAATAAGGACCTCTGATGTATGATCAAGAAATATCTGCTGATGAGGTCTTCAGACCCCAAATCAAAAATCTGCTCTATCAAGAACAAACATACAGCTGCTGATGAGACCTTCAGACCCCACTCAAAAATATGCTCTATCAAGAACAAACAACATCTGCTGATGAGATCTTCAGACCCCACTCAAAAATCTGCTCTATCAAGAACAAACGACATCTGCTGATGAGATCTTCAGACCCCAAATCTGCTCTATCAAGAACAAACAACTGATGATGAAAACTCTGCTCTATCAAGAACAGACATACATCTGATGATAAGATCCCCTGATCAAAACCTGCTCTATCAGGAACAGACATACACCTGATGATAAGATCCTCTGATCAAACCCTGCTCTATTAAGAACAGACATATCTGCAACTGAGAAACCCTGGTACCAATAAAACTGATTCACTGTCAAGAAAACCAGGTAGTCTGAAGGTCAAAGTTTCCTGCAATAAACCCAACCCTACTCACAGGCATGGACCTAAACTGACTCAAGGTACGGCATCCTATGCGTTCATCAGCGTCACAGACATTCAAGAGGGGTGATACGATACCCAGAAGGTGTGGCATCACCAGCTCATGAAACGGCCTCACTCGGCTGAATCACAAATGATCGGTCCCCAGAGTCGACAATCCACCAAACCAGCAACCGTCTCAACCCAAAGGGTTGAAAGTGAAGCCAACCGGATGAACCTCGTTTGAGCGTGGATTTCATGAGACACTAGTGCCTGTAAAGCAAGCACGCGCCCACTAATTTCCACTCTAAGTCTACAGTGCACTCAAGCCTGGGTCTGGCTTCTCACTCATCAGAACTCCCATCCCACAACAGCACAGATAATCATATTATACTGAAAATAAAATGCGGGAAATAAAGTGCGAGAAGTAAAATGCGATAAATAACCATAACCCAACAAGTAAACATGCAAGCGTTAGGATTGACTCTCGCAGGGAACCGTTGGAGTCCCCAGCAGAGTCGCCAGTTGTCGCTTGCGCGAAAATAAGGTGCCGGCACAATAGAATAGTCGCCACCTTTCGTTATTTATCCCTCAGAGCGGGAAAGGAAACGATCGGAGAAACCTAACGAAAAAGGGTAAGACAAGGTCGTCGCAACCGTTGTCTGGATTAGGGAGTCGGTTACGCAAGGGGAAGGTATTAGCACCCCTCACGTCCGTCGTACTCGACGGGATCCTCGCTTGTTGTGTTTACTTGGACGGGTTGGTTTTATTCTGTCTACCTATCAAGGCTGGCTTAAAAAGAAAAGAAAAATGACTCGGCAAAGCATCGCGCTTTATGCCTACGTATTCTCATCAGAGAACGAGAAATCAGAGTCAACGTAGTTCGGCCTACGACGGGTTGTGGGGGAAGGTAGCTCGCCAAGACATCGCCATCTTGTGCCTACGTACTCTCAACAGGCATGAGAGATCAGAGCTCACGTAGTTCGAGAAACTACGGTTTATTTCCTGTCTTTTACGAAAGAAGTGTTTTTTATTGTGTTTGCGATTTCAATCATACTAGAGACTATGACCTGAGAGTGAATGTGTCGCATGTCACCCAAAGGGTACCATACTAAACATCTAGACTTTGGAAAAGAAACTCTCCCACAATCCTTTCTCAGATAGCTTAAGGCTCGTAACGTACGAAAGAAATCATTCATGATTACTGTATCTTAAACTGTTTTGAGATGAGAAGAGAACAAGCCCAACTAGGAGGGAGACTATCAAGTCCTACTGTTGTCATGTCATGGATTCATCCTATGGTTAAGGTCTGAACAGGGAGCTCCTAGAAGTTGTCATGCATAGGCTTCAACCTAAAGTTCTATCATCAATTCCTTATCAAAGGAAATGAGAGTCCTAAGGGATCATGTCAACGATACACCAAAACAGACAAAGCATCAGCTTAACAGTAAAATGCATGCAATGCAAGTGAGGGAGGAAATGTGTGTGGGGCTTCAGCCTCCATAAGCTCATCTCAACCTCAAGCCAGAATGGATAACAGTAATCATACTGAAATATAAACAACATGTTATCAAGCAATATACAGTAAACTGCAATCATACAGAAAGAAATGAAATAAAATGCCATCAGGCAAACAAAAACCACATGGGCAAGGGAGCCGGGCTCTACCGAATACCCGCAAGCAAAGCCACACAATAACAATACAAGCAGAGGGAGCAACTCAACCTCTAGTGCAATCATGCTCCTAGATTCTACCTATTCTAGATATGAACTTATTCTAATGCATCAAGCAAGTCAAACAAAACACATCAATACAGCAAAAGAAAAGAAAGCAGATCAACTCCTCTCAACTTCAAGCTTCAGCTCTTCCAACAACAACTCATTCTTCAGACTTTAATCACCCTTGACAAATATCAATTTGCTTTTCCAGGTTTCAATCCTTCAACATAAGTTTCAACTTATCTTCTCCTTTAAGCTTCAACTTCTTGATCAGCTCCACCTTCAGGCTTCACTATTAATCATGAGTATCAACTTGGCTCCTTCAGGATCTCCAGGTATCAAAGTAAGTGTCAACTTCCTTTGTTCTTCAAGCTTCAGCTCTTCAGAATCAATCTCAATCACTTAGAAGTGTCAACTTCATCCTTCAGTCTTTACTTCATCTTCAGGGGTCTTCAAGTATCAACTTGCTCTTGCTGCTCTTCAAGCTTCAGCTGGAATGGCAATACTCAAGGATTCATCCTCTTCAACACTCTTCATTGAAGTCTTCATCTTCAAACTCAAGCTCAACATCTCTCAAGATAATCAAACCAGAGGAAATCACTTACTGAATAAGCTGGGGATATTGAACTGCTTATTGACCACCAAAGGTGACCTATAAGGGTTCAACATCAAAGGAATGGTTCCCTCAAAAGTTCTACTTCCTGGGTACATCACTTATCCCTCCAAAGGAGAGAGGTGTATACCATGGAAGGACATGGAATCATAGGGAGGAATGGAGGTGAAAGATACCATCCATGTTTGAGAAAGAAGCTATCTAAGTCTAAACTCTTCCTAATCCCTAACCCTAAAACAATCAACAAAACAACAGGATCAAGCTCTCAAGCTCCTCAATCAATCTTCAAGTCTTCTAGCAAGCTCCTCAATGCTCCACAAAGAGATACCAAGCCCACCAAGCCAAGGGAAAACTCCAAAGCAAAGCAACTAAAGCAAAAATGCCCTAAAGGCAACACAAACAATCAACCAATACAAAAATCAACTAAAAATAGTATACTACTATATTAAATCCTAATATAATTTCTAAGGGATCCTACATACCTACCCTTAATTCCCTATATGTCCCATAGTCTAATTTGTCCTAAAAACCCAAAATTCTAGTGTTATTATGGACCTATGTTGAAGTTTAACCTAATTCTACACAACCTAATATCATCTAATCAAAACTATCCTAAAATTTATCATAAAATTATGGAATAAATCCATGAGGAAGCTAAAACCTATATCTAGCTATCCTAAAAAGAATGGTCTAAAAATGTTAAGGGAACTACCTAAACAAAATCCTACAAATTCATGTATCAACATAAAAGAAATAAAATGCAATAAAAGTAGAAAATATACAAAAAATACTAAAAATGCATGAAAGGAAAATATTTTTCTTTTATATTTTTCTTGACAAAAATATGAAATGGGAGCAAAAATTCCCATTAAAAAAATCATTAATTTTCAATTTAATATGATTTTTCAAACATTAATGAAAAAATGGAGAAAATAAAATCAAAATATGAAGGGGCGGGTGCAGCTAGCAAGGCAATGTAGTTCAAATTTCATTTGGGCCCAGACTGGGGGGTTCAAAAAGCAACGCGCCAGGCCCATTTATTTAATTAGAAAATAACTAGAAAATGAAAAGAAAAGTATAAAACCAGCGGTGCGAAGAGCAACCCAATATAGTTCATTATGCCAATTGGGTCGTGAAGGGGGTGTGCGTAGAATCCAGCCCAAGAAACCTTTTAATGAAACGCCGCGTTCCATCGTGTATCAGAATTCCCTCCCAAAATGCAATTGAACCTCATCCGTTGGATTAGTTCTCAGGTCAATGGTCAAGCTAGCATCTCACGGCCCAGACTTCATCCCTAACCTCCAGCCTAGGGTTTGCCATGAAAGCTTCGTGAACAGAGCTCATGCAACCATCTTCCACCCGGTCGTACCTCCTCATAACAGCATCAAATTCGAAAATCCAAAGCACAAAATTGCTCAGTTTTTCTCCCTGATCACGATCCTAGTCTTGGTTTTCATTGAAAGGGTCTCTATCATAAAACCCGATAGTGCATCTCAATATATGGTCAATCCTCAACTTCAACCAACCTTAGATTTCTTTATACTAACATGATCCTCACACTTCCCTGGTTCAAACAAGCTATCCCACGTGTATTATCTCTCCCTATGCCTTGAGTTCTTGTTCATTCAAGAAGTGATGTCCAATATTCAACCTTCATCAAATGACCTCTAACTTTCCAGAATTCATCACCTAGGTGTCTCTAGCCATTCTACACTAATAATTCAACATATCAATGCTTAAATAATGATGTGGCAGAGAATTTGCAAACCTGGTTTCTTGGTATGGCAGTGGTGGTGGATCTTCAATTCAGCACTTGAAACTCTTCAGAAATGATCCTTGGATGATGATACTTCTTCTGTTTGCAAAAAATTGGAGGGAGAATGCTTGCACTTCAAGATCCGAATATGAATGGCTTCTTTCAAGATCCAATGGCCAAACCTTCAATCTTCCATCAATGGAACTTCAATTCAGTATGCACACACTCAGAGGGATCTATGGAATGTGTTTGTGAAGAAAAAAGGAATGGAAATGAAGAAGAATGAAGAAATGGAACTTGACTTGCAATGGAAGATTCTTGATCTCACTCTCTCTTCTCTACACCAATTCTCACCAACCTTGCATCTGAGCAAGTTACATATGATATATAGAGTGGTTTAGAATCATCTAGAACCATCTAGGATCATCCAATGAGAAATTGAACTTTTCATGTCATGACATTTTGATTTCAATTCTCCTTACATGCTATCTCATGCCAAGCTCCTTGTGATAACCAATTATGACTTGAAATTCTCCCCATATGAGATATATGAGGTGTTACAATGCATAACCAACTTGTTCATTGAGTTTTGTTGAGTTTTGCTTTGGTACCTTAATATGCAAGTAAGCCATTTCCAAAGCAGCCCTATGATCCAAACCCCAAATCAAAATTGTGGCTGAACCATTGTTCTTAGAATATCATTTGGAGTCAAAATGACCTATTATATGACATGGTTTGGATTTATAGCTTGTGATTTCCAATTTTCAATTTCACCTTAATTAACTTATGCCTCCATTTTAGGCCATTTTTATCACTTTTTGATAAAAGCCTTTTCAACATCTCATGACCTCCCTACTAGCCTTAAAACATCATTCTAAGAAAGTTTTATGTTGAAGATTTTTCCATTTGAAGCGTGGAAGTAGGAGATATGGCCTTATGCTTGAAATGACCTATAACCTCCAAATGACCAAAATGCCCTTGACTTGTCAAAGCCATAAGTTGAGTTCTACAAATCCTATCAAGGACTTCTAGTACTCTCTAGAAAGCTAAGAAGATGCTATACAACATTCATGTTGAACAAGAGTTCATAGGAATCATCCTACTAGGGAAAAAGTTGGAGGCAAGTTAGGTGACTTTCAAGGACCCAGATTCACATACCTTAGATGACCTGTAATTTGTCAAAGTCATAACTTGAGCTATACAAATCCTATCAAGTACTTATAGTACTAAAATTAAAGCTAATAACAAGCTCTACAACATTCATGTTATGGGGAAGATGAGATGACAATCACATCTTGAGCTAAACTGCCTTGAAGATAGGGATCAAACTAGGGGATTTTACACTGTCAATCCTTAGAAACCCTAGCTTAAAACTTCTCAAACTCCTCAATCATGATGAGTTGGTCTAGGAATCATCCTTATAGCATCATAATGCATCATTCCATGATCACATGGCTCTTGGATTAGGTCTCAACCCTCTCCAAATCATCAGTTGACCTAGGATTGACCCAGTCAAACCCTAATTCCACCACTCATGGTTGAATCTTCTGAATTCTTGTACAATGACCTCTCTAGGCTTCATGATGGCTTTAAAGACATCTCATAAGCTTTCTCAAAGCTTCAAGTCCATTCTCATAGTCTCAGAATCATCTGAGGAGCTCCCACAACTCTCAAGTTATGAGACACACAACCTTGGTTTCAACCAACTCCTCTGAGGATCTCTTGAGTTCTCTGACAAAGATATCAATCTTTAAACATTTGAATAACCTTCTTGGCTAGATTCAAAGTCTCATATAACTCTTGCTAGGTAATCCTACCTCTTGATCTACTGCCCACATATCACTGAGATGCAGATGATGAATACAATGAACCACAAACTTGGTAAATAAATGTTGGTCAAATTTTGGGGTGCAACAGATAGCATGTTATTTCCTCTGTATGATTGCAGTTATTATATCTTACTTGATAGCATGTTATTTCCTCTGTATGATTGCGGTTATTCATATCTGGCTTGAGGTTGAGATGAGCTTGTGGAGGCTGACGTCCCACACACATTTCCTCCCTCACTTGCATTGCATGCATTTTACTGTATATCTGTTTACTGTTTAAGCTGATGCTTTATCTGTTTCTGTTTATCGTTGACATGATCCCCTAGAAATCTCACTTTCTTTGATAAGGAAGTGATGATTAGAACTTTAGGTTGAAACCTATGCATGATAACTTCTAGGAGTTCCCTGTTTCGAACCTCAACCATATGATGAATCCTTGGCATGACAACATTAGGACTTGATAGTCTCCCCTTAGTTGAACCTGTTCGTTCTCTTCTCATCTCAAAACAAATCAAAATACAGTAATAAAGATTAACTGACGTCGTACGTTACGAGCCTTAAGCTATCTGAGAAAGGATTGTTGGAGAGCTTCTTTTCAACAGTCTGGATGTTTAGTATGGCACCCTTTGGTGTGACATGCGACACATTCACTCTCAGGTCATAGTCTCTAGTGCGATATTGGTTGCAAACATCCATAAAAAAAATTCTACCGTAAAAGACAGAAAAATAACTTCAAATCCTTTTTGCCCCGTGGGCCCGTAATTCAAAGGAAAGCTTTTCTGAAGAAAAGAGTGTCGTTAACTCCCAGTTCTACCGCAAACGGTAACGCCTAAGTCTCCAAGGGTCGAGCTGCGTACATCCAACTGCTGGAACTATTTGTTAACCCTACTCGGAAAAATAGATGAATCTAAACCCGTAAGCCATATTATCCCGAACTACGTAAGCTCTGATCTCTCATACCTGTTGAGAGTATGTAGGCACAATACTGATGTATTGGCGAGCCACCTTCCCCGTAACCCGTAGTTAGCCGAACTACGTTGACTTTGATTTCTCATTCTCTGATGAGAATACATAGGTGTAAAGCGCGGCACTTTGCCGAGTCATTTTCTTTTCTTTTCATACCGGCCTTGATAGGTAGATAGTGAAACAAACCCGTCAGATAAACACAACAAGCGTGGATCCCATCGAGTACGATGGACGTGAGGGGTGCTAATACCTTCCCCTTGCGTAACCGACTCTCGAACCCAGACAATGGTTGCGATGACCTTGTCTTATACCCTTTCGTCAGGATTTTCCAATCGTTTCCTTTCCCGTTCTGAGGGATAAATAACGAAAGGTGGCGACTCTTCTGTTCAGCTGGCGCCTTATTTTCACGGTAGCGACAGTTGGCGACTCTGCTGGGAAAACCATAGTTTCCTAGGGATCCAACGTCCCTTATGCGAGTCAATCTGGGGATCCAACGTCCCCTGCGAGAGTCAATCCTAACGCTTGTATGATTACTTGTTGGGTTGTATTTTTTTATCTCATTTCATTTCCCGCATTTTATCTTCAGTATGATATGATTATTTGTGCTGTTGTGGGAGGGGCATTCTGATGAGTGAGAAGCCAGACCCAGGCTTGAGTGAACCTAGCATTAGTTGTGGAAATTAGTGGGCGCGTGCTTGCTTTGCAGGCACTAGTGTCTCATGAAATCCACGCTCAGACGAGGTTCTCCCGGCTGACTTCTTTTTCAACCCTTTGGGTTAAGGAGGTTGTTGGTTTGGAGGATTGTCGACTCTGGGGACCGATCATTTGGGATTCAGCTGAGTGAGGCCGCTTCAGGAGATGGTGATGCCACACCTTCTGGGTATCGTATCACCCCTCTTGAATGTTTGTGACGCTGATGACCGCATAGGATGCTAAACTTGTGTCAGTTTAGGTCCATACCTGTGAGCAGGGTTGGGTTTGTTGCAGGAAGCCTTAACCTTCAGACTACCTGGTTTTCTTGATAGTGAATCAGTTTTGTTGGTATCAGAGGTTCTCATCATCCGATGTGTATGTGTTCTTAATAGAGCAGATTTATGGTCCTGTATCAGGGGTCCTTATCATCAAATGTATATGTGTTCTTGACAGAGCAGAGTTATGGTCCTGTATCAGAGGTCCTTATTATCAGATGTGTGTTTGTTCTTGACAGAGCAGATTTATGGTCTGATATCAGGGTTTTCTTCTCATCAGAGATAGGGTTGTTCTTGACAGAGCAGTATTATGGTTTTGTTGACACAGAACCTTCATCTCTTCAACAGCACAGTCGTCTTGATCTCTTGCTGCATGATTGCATTTTGCATTGTTTTGCATATTCATCTGCATTTCATTAACGCGTGTCTATGTTGCAGGTACCGTTTCCCCCGATTCAGGTTTTCTTGCCTCCTATTGTGCTGTCATGGGTTCTCTGAGGAAGACTGTGGCCTACAAGCTCCCCACTCCTGATGTTGTTCAGCTGACTGGTTTGATTGCTTTGGCAAATGATTCTGTGAGAGATGAATTCAGAAAGTCTTACGGTAAACTGCTCAGCTTGGTTCGTAAACCCTCTGTGTTTGAGTTGAATGGGTTGCACGCCCTGATGTAGTTCTACGATCCTCCGTTGAGATGCTTTACTTTCCAAGACTTTATTCTCGCACCCACACTAGAGGAGTATGTTGATTTGTTAGGTGTGCCTATCAAGAGTCAGATGCCCTTTGTTCACATGGATGCCGAGCCTAATCTGGCTAGTCTAGCTCCTTCACTTCATCTGGATGCCTCCGAGTTGGTCTTGTCTAGTTGGAACAGGGTTCCCGGTTTCTCCTTGCAGTTCTTAGTGGGAAAAGCTCAGCAGTGTGCCAAAGACGGATGTTGGATCGTGTTCAACGTCATCCTTGCCCTGTGCATATTTGGCATCATTCTGTTCCCCAATATGCCCGACTTTGTGGACTTCGACGCCTTCCACATCTTTGCATCAGGGAATCCAGTCCCTACATTGATAGGAGATGTTTACCATTCCGTCCACTACAAAAACGAGAACAGAAGGGGTAAGAATGTCTCGTGCTGCGTACCCCTACTCTATAGATGGCTTGATAGCCACCTACCCAAGAAGGGTCCCTTTGCTTCGTCTGCAGCCACAACTGAGAGGCCTGAGTGTTTGATGAGTCTGTCAGCGGAGGATATTGCCTGGTTTGATAGAGATAGGTTGGGTACCGAGATCATCTTCAGCTGCAGTGGGTTTCCAAACGTGCCTTTGATAGGCAGGAAGGACTGTATAAACTATAATCCATCCCTGTTGGTCCGACAGTTTGCTTATGCTTTGAGAGCTCCGCCGAAGGATGAAGAGGTGCAGGAATCTCTGTACCTCACTGGTCTTCTAGAGGGGGATATGTTATCTAAGCTTCAGCACGCTTGGAATGGTATCAGTAAGCGAGGAAAAGCATTACTGGGAAAAAGTAATAGTCAAGCCTACGCTCCGTATGTGACTTGGATCAGAACCAGAGTAGATGCTATAGGGATGCCGTTTCCTCCTGCCAAGCCAGAAAGCCCTCCAGTGATTGAAGAGCCTACCACTGTGCCTATTCAGCAGCATAATCAGGTGTTAGCTAAGAGAGATGAGTTGAAGAAGGCAAATGAAGAACTGGAGAAAGAATTGGCTCAGCTCAGAAGCGAGAGAAGCGAAGTCGTTCATTCCTTCAAGAGGCAGACAGAGCTGGTGAACCAGTTGGGGACATATTTGACTAAGCAGATAGCTGAGCACGAGCGCATGGGTCGAGACTTCAAAGCTGTCAATGATGTACTGGCCACTAAGAAGCAGCATTTGGATGAAGTGTATCGGAGAATATCCAAGTTTAACCAGCATTGGACGGCCACCCTAGCCAACGGAAAAGAACGGGAGGATAAGCTGAAGCAACAGATCTCCAAGCTGAAAGCCCAGGTGAAGGCTAGTGAGAAGACGTTTGATGAAGAAACCGCTCGCAGATATGCCGCTGAAGGCCAGCTCAACAAGGCTCTTGATAACCTGAAGGAGCGCAAGCTGACGTTTGAATCCAAGAAGCGGAAGCTAGCAGATTGTTTCGACGAAGGAGCATGGGAAGACTCAGTCGAAGGTCTCCAATACACCATTATGCAGAGAGAGTTACTCGTCGAAGGGTTGCTCACCCGGCCTGATCATCCAGAAACGAAGAATTTGTTAGAAGAGTTTCGCGCCCGTGGCCGTGCTTGACTATTTGTAATCCTTTTGTATTGATCATTGTCGTATGCTGACCATCACCAGGCTTGTTGGTTGAGGTCATGCTATTGATTCAGCTTGTACTCAGTGACGTTGTGTACCGCCTTGATGGGCTTTCTTTATATATATGAGATGTTATTTCCATGACTGAACTCGGACTTCTTATTATCAGCACTGGCACTCAGGCACTAGTGTCGGGGGATACCTCCCTAACACACAGACACACGTTTGCATTTGCATGAAGCATTTGCATAACGAGCACTTTGTCGTTTTTCCTAACCCTTTTGTGTATACAAGTTGTTTCAGGTTGTTCCAGGATTGATCAGAGACCTATCCACCGCTATCCGACCAGAGCGAATCAAGCCAGAGTTATGGAGCAAGTGCAAACTGACGTTCAAGAACTCCGAGAAAGGATGGACCGCTTCATGGAGCTCATGCAAGTGGTCGCCAACGGCCAGGATCAGCTCAGAACCTTGGTTCAGCCTCTGATCTCAAGGGTTGACAGCAATGGTGTACTCCATGGTGGGACTGTTCCAACCCCTCCACCTGTTGAAACTCCTCAGAATGGCATCCCCGTGACCGGGGGGAATGGCATTGCCAACGACAATGTAATCGCTAACATGGGACTCAACGGTAATACAACTGGCATCAGTAATGGGAATTTTGAAGCTAATGTCAATGTTGGACTGGGCAACGGCAATGCGGGTGTTGGAAATCTGTATGGGCCTCAGCCATGGTTAGAAGACCGTCAGGATGATGTGTTCTCACAGAGAGGTGCTGAAGGGGAGCTGGCTGCTGAAGCACGTCTGAGGTTTAAGGCACTCGAGGACAAGATGAGGAATTTTGAGAACCAGAACACCATGGGTGTTGACATGTCCAAATTGGGACTGATTGCTGATTTCAAGGTGCCTCCCATGTTCAAGGTACCCGACTTTGAAAAGTACAAGGGCACCACTTGCCCTCGCGTCCATCTGAGATCATACTACCGAAAAATGTCAGCTCACTCTGAAGATGAGAAGTTGCTGATGCACTTCTTTCAGGACAGTCTGTTGGGCCCTCCCTGGAATGGTACATGAGTCTGGAACCTACCAGTGTGCGCACGTGGAAGGAACTTGCTGAAGCATTCGTGCACCATTACCAATATAACAATGACTTGGCTCCGAACCGAGTTCAACTGCAGAATTTGTCGCAGAGGAACAACGAAGGGTTCAAGGAATACGCACAGCGGTGGCGTGAATTGGCAGCTAGAGTTCAGCCGCCGATGGTTGAACGCGAACTTGTGGAAATGTTCGTAGCCACCCTCCCACGGGTGTATTATGAAAAACTGGTCAGCAGTATGTCGGGAAGCTTCTCAGACCTCATTATCACGGGTGAGCACGTTGAAAATGGGATCAAACTGGGGAAAATTCAAGGTGATCTATCCTCAGCTGGAGGAGGAAAGAAACCGTATGGTGGCAAAAGGAGGGAAGGAGAGACGAGCGCTGTGTCCAACACTCGAAGGAAAGGCAAGGGCCAGCACCAATAGGTGGCCAGTATAACCATCCCAGCGGTCCAACAGCCACAGCAGTAGCAGCCGAATCAACAAGGGTACATAAAGTATCAGAACCGGGCACCTTTGTCCAGCCGTCACCTTGAGACACCGCCCATGTCGTATGCTCAACTGTTACAGACTCTGCTTCAGTTGCAGTTAATCCAGAAGAGAACCCTGGCTCCCTTGACAGGGGCACCTCCGCCAGGTTATGATGCGAATGCAACCTGTGAGTTTCACTCAGGGGCACCAGGTCACACGATAGAAAATTGCAAAGCCTTCAAGCACAAGGTGCAGGATATGATGGACGCTAAGATCATCAACTTCTCAGATAATGTGCCAAATGTCACGAAGAACCCTATGCCGAACCATAGGGGAGGTGGCGTAAATGCCATTATTGAAGACGAGAGCTTGGATTTGTTGACTGATGTCAAGGATCTGAAGACACCGCTTAGCTTCATTAAAGCCAAGCTGATGAAAAGAGGTTTCTTCCCGGGCTGTGGAGAACTATGTATGGGCTGTGCGATTTGTCCTGATGGATGTGAACAGTTGATAGAGGGGATTCAGAGTCTGATGACCGAAGGAATCTTACAGTTTAGCCGAAGGGCCGAATGTGGATCTGGAGAGGTAATGCTGAAGCAAGATGATGAAGTTGCCACCATCACCATCCCTCGTCAGACGATAACCATCTCTGCACCCAGGCCGCCCATGATTACCATCACCAAAGCTGGGCCGATACCTTTTGAAAGCACCAATGCCGTCCCGTGGCATTACGGGGCAGACGTCTACTGGAACGGACAGAAATTGGAACTGGAACCATCTGGGTCGTCTGTGGATAACCTAGTGGGCATTGGCGGAATCACGCGAAGCGGGAGAGTATTCGCTCCACCTGAGGTTGTGGCGGACAAAGCGGACAAAGCTGATGCAACCGATAAGGGAAAAAGTAAAGTCGTTGTGGAAACCCCTCGCGGGGTAGAGAAGGACTTACTTGTAAAGGACGCTGAAGAGTTCATGAGGTTGATCAAGAAGAGTGACTACAAGATCGTGGATCACCTCCATCAAACACCCTCGAAAATTTCCATCCTGAATTTGTTGCTATATTCTGAGGCACATCGCAACGCGCTGCTGAAAGTTTTGAATGCCACATATGTACCGCAGGAAATATCGGTCAACCAGTTAGAAGGGGTCGTAGCCCACGTGAATGCTGGAAACGGGTTAGGGTTCACTGACCTAGAGCTGACGCCAAAGGGAAGAAACCACAATAGCGCCCTGCACATCTCGATAGAGTGTAGAGGAACGATTATGTCTCACGTTTTGGTGGACACGGGATCGTCACTCAATGTTCTTCCGAAGAAAGCACTGATGAATTTAGATACTCGAGGATTGATTTGCACACCCAGTGATCTGGTTGTGAAAGCGTTCAATGGAACCAAATGTCATGTTTTCGGGGAGGTGACGCTACCAATCCAAGTCGGGCCGGAAACGTTCGACGCAGTTTTCTACATTACGGACATCATGCCTGCCTACAGCTGTCTCCTAGGCCGGCCATGGATCCACTCCGCTGGCGCCGTGACCTCCACGTTGCACCAGAAGCTCAAGTATGTTGTTGGAGGAAGCATCATAACTGTTTGTGGCGAGGAAGATATAATGGTGAGCCATTTGTCGTCCTTCAAATATGTTGAGATGGATGGGGAAATCCACGAAACCCTATGTCAGGCGTTCGAAGCTGTTAAAGTCAAGAACGTAGCTCCTGTAATCACTGAGAAACCAGAGATGACTCTCACTTCCTTCAAGGAAGCCCGGGCCGTTGTTCAAGCTGGATCTACCCCAGGCTGGGGGCGAATTCTAGAGATACCTAACAAGCAAGACAAGTTTGGGTTGGGATACTCTCCTACGGCTGAAGCCTCCTCTTCTAGCAGTGCATCGTGAGGTAAAGGGCCGATCCAGTTTACCAGTGGCGGGGTGATATTCGAAAGTGTCAACGCGGTGTCTGAAGACGGCGAAGACATCGACTGCAACCTAGACTCTTGGATCCAGCCAAGCATACCAGGCGAGAGCCTCAACAACTGGTCCATCAGGGACATCATCCAAGTGACAGGCAAAGAGTAATGATTTACTTTCATTGTACAACCCTACGTCCTACCCGGGGCATAGAGGTCTTGTTGTCCGGGCCTTGTTTGATTATGTACATGCATCTTATCAATAAATCAAAAGGGGTTTTTCTTCGTATTCAAAATGTTGTGATCTCTGTTATTCCTGTTTTATATTTGTTTTGAAAAACAATAAAATGGCAATGGGGTTTGTGCTAACCTGCATATCCTTGTTTTAAGCTTAACCCTTGTTATTGCAGGATCCACATAGCAGATGACATCGACTCTGGACCTTCTACGACTCACCTCGACTTCGATTGCCCGATCTATCAAGCTGAAGAAGAGATTGATGAAGACGAAGACCTCCCCGAAGAGTTGGCCCGCTTGTTGAAACAAGAGAAAGTTATTCTGCCCCACGAAGAAGAGATTGAGATTGTGAATCTGGGTTCTGAAGAGCTGGTCAGGAACGTCAGGATAGGGGTCGCATTGCAGAGTGATGTCAAGCAGAGATTGGTCGAGATGCTGAGAGAGTATAGTGACATCTTTGCTTGGTCATACGAAGATATGCCCGGACTTGACACTGACATCATGGTCCATCACTTGCCGCTGCGAAAAGATTGTCCTCCCGTTAAGCAGAAGCTTAGGCGGACACGACCAGATATGGCCGTTAAGATCAAAGAAGAAGTGCAAAAGCAGCTTGATGCTGGCTTCTTAGCGGTCACTACTTACCCTCCGTGGGTCGCCAACATAGTGCCTGTACCGAAGAAGGACAGTAAGGTGCGAATGTGCGTCGATTATCGGGATTTGAATAGGGAGAGCCCTAAAGATGATTTCCCGCTTCCCCATATTGATGTGTTGGTCGATAATACAGCCCAGTTCTCCATATTTTCATTCATGGATGGCTTCTCCGGTTACAATCAGATCAAAATGGCACCGGAGGACATGGAGAAAACTACGTTTATTACACCTTGGGGAATGTTTTGCTACAAGGTAATGCCTTTAAGTCTGAAGAACGCAGGGGCCACTTACCAGTGAGCTATGGTTACTTTGTTTCATGATATGATTCATCATGAGATTGAGGTCTATGTTGATGACATGATTGCGAAGTCCCAAACAGAGGAGGGACATCCGGTCAATTTGCTGAAGCTTTTTGAGAGGATTAGGAAGTTCAGATTGAGGCTAGGGTTTATCGTGAGTGAAAGGGGCATTGAGGTTGATCCTACGAAGATAAAAGCAATACAAGAAATGCCAGCGCCAAAAACAGAAAAAGAAGTTCGTGGTTTCCTGGGCAGAATAAACTACATTGCGAGGTTTATTTCTCAGCTCACAGCCACGTGTGAACCGATGTTCAAACTGTTAAAGAAAAATCAGGCGATTATCTTGAACGAGGATTTCCAAAAGGCATTCGATAAGATAAAACAGTATCTACAGGAACCTCCAATCTTGATTCCCCCAGTGGTTGGACGACCCTTAATCATGTACTTGACAGTTCTTGAGAATAGTATGGGGTGTGTCCTCGGTCAGCACGACGAGACGTGCAGAAAGGAGCATGCCATTTACTACTTGACTAAAAAGTTCACGGATTGTGAATCTCGTTACTCGATGCTGGAGAAAACGTGTTGTGCACTAGCCTGGGCTGCCAAACGTTTACGACAGTACATGCTCAATCACACGACCATGCTAATTTCGAAGATGGATCCGATCAAGTATGTCTTCGAGAAGCAAGCGCTTTCGGGCAGGATTTCCAGATGGCAAATCTTGTTGACAGAATATGACATTCAGTACGTTTCCCAAAAGGACATCAAGGGAAGCGTATTGTCTGAGTACCTTGCCGAACAGCCAATCGAAGATTATCAGCCGATGAAATTTGAATTCCCTGATCAGGATATCATGTTTCTTAAAGCGAAGGATTGCGACGAACCGTTGCCTGGCGAGGGTCCAGATAGGAAATCCCAATGGAAATTGATATTTGACGGGGCGGTTAATTCTTACGGAAGTGGCATTGGGGCGATCATCACAACTCCCCACGGATCCCACATCCCGTTCACTGCGAGACTGACGTTTCCAGTCACCAATAATGAAGCGGAGTACGAAGCATGCATCATGGGTCTAGAAGAGGCAATTGATTTGAGAATCAAGAACCTAGACGTATATGGTGACTTGGCGCTTGTGATTAACCAAATTAAAGGGGAGTGAGAGACTCGTCAATCGAATTTGGTGTCGTACATGAACTATGCCAGAAGGCTACTTCCGTTCTTTGATCGAGTGGAACTCCATCATGTGCCCAGAGCTGAAAACCAGATGGCTGATGCCTTAGCCACGTTGGCTTCGATGTATAAATTCAATTTTTGGAATGAAGCTCCAAGAATTGTCCTCTCTCGTCTTGATAGACCTGCATTCGTCTTTGCGATCGAGGAAGCCTCCGATGGCAAGCCATGGTTCCATGATATCCAGACCTTCCTTATGACTAAGGAGTATCCTGAGGGAGCATCAACCCAGGATAAGAAGACTCTGAGGAGGCTATCTGGAAATTTCTATCTCAACCCTGATGGAGTTTTGTACAAAAGAAACCATGATCTCGTGCTACTCAGATGTGTAGATGAGAAAGAAGCAAGTATGCTCATGGAAGAAGTCCATGAAGGCACATTTGGTACGCACGCCGGCGGGCATGCTATGACAAGAAAGATCCTGAGAGCAGGATATTACTGGCTGACGATGGAATCGGATTGCTTTAAATTCACGAAAAGATGTCATAAATGCAAGATTTATGCTGATAAGATTCATGTGCCGCCATGCCCATTGAATGTCATGTACTCCCCATGGCCGTTCTTCATGTGGGGCATCGACATGATAGGCAAGATCAAGCCCACTGCATCTAACGGTCATCGCTTCATTCTAGTGGCTATCGATTACTTCACCAAGTGGGTGGAGGCAGCCTCATATGCTAATGTGACCAAGCAGGTGGTGGCTAAATTCATAAAGAGGGACATCATCTGTCGTTACGGAATTCCCGAGCGGATCATTACTGATAATGGTTCGAATCTGAATAACAAGATGATGAAGGAGCTGTGCCAAAGTTTCAAGATTGAACACCATAACTCATCTCCTTACTGGCCGAAGCTGAATGGCTCCGTTGAAGCGGCCAATAAGAACATTAAGAAGATTGTACAGAAGATGGTTGTGACCTATAAGGATTGGCACGAGATGTTGCCATTTGCGCTGCACGGTTATCGTACAACGGTACGTACATCAACCGGGGCAACTCCTTTCTCACTGGTGTACGGTATGGAAGTTGTCCTACCATTAGCAGTTGAGATCCCTTCTCTGCGAGTTTTGGTTGATGTGAAACTCGATGAGGAAGAATGGATTAAGAACCGACTAAACCAACTCAGCCTGATGGACGGGAAGAGGTTAGCATCGATCGCATATGGTCGTCTGTACCAAAGCCGAATGAAGAAAGCTTATGATAAGAAGGTGCGTCCTAGAAGCTTTCAGACGGGCGATCTCGTCCTGAAGAAGATTCTTCCTCCACACTCCGATCACCGGGGCAAGTGGACTCCCAATTACGAAGGTCCGTACGTTGTAAGCAAGGTCTTCTCGGGAGGAGCCTTGTTGTTATCCACGATGGATGGTGAAGATTTTGCATCCCCAGTGAACGCGGACGCAATTAAAAAATACATTGCTTAAAAAACGACCCGCTGGAAAGAAAAAGAATATCCAGGCAAAAATGGGGCATCCCGGCGAACCATAAAAAAGGAAAAAGGTTCGGGCAAAAATTAGGGATATAAAAGAAAAAATGTACACCCGCAAAGTCGAAAACCTGGAAGGGCGACTTTGGCAAAAAAGGGTATCCCGGTGAATCGAAAACCCGGAAGGGCGATTCAGGCAAAAGTTAGGGATTTGAAAAAGCAAATGACTGTGTTCCGTGTGTAGACTTTCATTGTTTAGTGGTTTGGAAGACCTGAGGGCCGTTTATCTGAATCAATCTCTTCTGAAGCTGAAGCGTCGGAGAAGTATCGAAGTCGAGTGGGTCATAGAGGGATCAACTCATGGTGTTCGTCTACGCCTCGTTGCCGACATTTATGTATATACTGATGTATATTTATGTTGTATATTTGCACAGCTTCCTCATTCCAGGAGCTTGCATATGTTGTAAAACATTTTTACCCATTCAGGGGTTCGTTATCAATAAAATGTATACTATTCAGCAATTATGTTTGTCTGTTTAGCATTTATCTGTTTTGTTTGCGAAAAAGAACGCCGATGTTTTTGATAAAATGCGCATACATAAACTTACCGGCCTAGGCACTAATTGTTGAAACAATGAATTACTTGAACGTTGTCACAAGATGATAACCTTGATAAGTCCCTTTGAGAAGGGTATTTTGTCTGTTTGTTTGTGTTGTTGCAGGTGTAGCACATACTAGGCAGTACGCCGTATGCATCCCCAGATAGGATGATTCCTTCTTCTCCAGCAAGTTCAGTAGTACCTCCCCACGGAGTCTGAACATGAGATCGTAAGCATTGATATGTGTCTCCCCAGGCAGGGAAGATTCTCTCCCCAACCAGATGTACCCTAAAGGACCGTCGTCTCCCCAGCTGAGTCATACACTGAAGTATGCAACACTCGATAGTTCAAGACTGAAGTCCCCAGCGGAGTTGAGATTCCCCACAGAGTTGTATTCTCCCTAGCAAGCAGGATGATTCCTTCTTCCCCAGCCGAGCTGGCAGCTCCCCAAGAGAGCCGAGTCCTTGGAAGCAGTTGAAGCCATGATTGGTTTTCTCCAGTAGAGTGTTGAATAGTTGATGTTGTATTAGCTGTGAATGCCGTGCAGTTTATTTCTGCGATTGATTTCGTTTCCTCAACAGTTTGTGGTTGAAATACCCGGTTGAGCGAGTCCAAGTTCTCGGAGAGCTTTGTTCCCCTGTAGCAATCGACTGAAGTTCGTTTCCCCAGGTGGAGTCCAATTGAGATTGGTGTGACTTCTTCTCCTCGGCAGGATGATTCCTTCCTCCACCAGAGTGGTTTTTTCTCCTTGACAGGAGGATTCTCCCTTCGGCATTTATTTTGCTGATGGGGTCGTAGCATTTTGCATGATTGCATAGCATTTATCCTAAACGCGTAGCATTTCCACCGTGTGGAGCATTGCGCCATTGTCGATCATATGCATATGAAACATGAGCTAGGTCGTTACCGTTCTTGTTTTGCAGGTGTTCCCCGGCGGGGTGTTTGCTCAGGATGATTCCTGCAATCTCGGAAGAGTTAGGTGACTCAAGATGATTCTTGAATTCCCCAGCAAAGTCGTTTTCCCAAGATGATTCTTGAACTACTCAGCGAAGTTGTGTGCCTAAGATGATTCTTAAGATCCCCGGTGAAGTTCGCATAGTTGGTTTCTCAAGTTGATGCTTAGAGTCCCCGGCAGAGTATTTGATCAGGATGATTCCTGAAATCTCCGGCAGAGTTATTGGTTCAGGACGATTCTTGAAGTCTCCGGCGGAGTTATTTGTCCAAGATGATTCTTGAAGTCCTCAGCAGAGTTGGTTCACCCAGAATGATTTCTGGAGCCCCAAAGCAGAGTTACTTGATAATTCTCCAGAATCCCCAGCGGAGATGCGTCATCCCCAGCAGGTTTCTGAATAGCGAAGTTGAAACTTCCCTTGAAGACTTGATGATTGAAGTCTGGCAGTAGTGCCAAAACCCCTGACTTACTGATGAAGTTTCACTACAAGGTCAAAGCAGTCCTCCCCACCGACGCGGAATGCCTGAGGGCAATGGCTTAGATACCCCTAGTTGGTTCATGATTGACCGAGAATTCTATTCCCGACTTATTGACGAAGTTTGGCTGACGCCCAAAAACTTCTTTGAATGCCCGATGGCATGATTAACTTGATTGTTGATCTGATGAGTCCCGAGGAATTCTGACAGCATGGTCGACCGTGTATCACCGGTTACCGTGTGACCAATTCCCCCAGCAGAGTTGCCGTGCAACTGGCATGCTCAGTTTTGAAGATGTTCCTACCAATCAAAGTATTGTTTACCCGTGCGGTTAGCAAATCACTAATTACCGTGTAACCAGTGATCCCTCGATGATTTGAGGACGCAATGATATTAGATAAATCAGAGAATCATCCTGACGGAGGTTCAGATCATTAATTCTCCAGCTAGTTGCAGTGCAGCTATTCTTTCAGTTTCCGAAGATTTGTCCCCATCAGAGTACCGTGTACTAGGGCAATTGGCAAATTTCCGGGTTTGTTGGTATTCAACCGTCTCGTACCTTGATTGTTTGAGAGTCGTTCGCTTCTCACCCAGTCAGGTCCAAGCCGTTTGAATAGGGGCAGCTGTTGCACCCCAAAATTTGACCAACTTTTCTTTACCTAGCTTATGTTTCATTTCATTCACATTAGCATTATCATTTGCATTTCATTGACATGTATGCAGGAGATCAAGAGGTATGATTACCAATCAAGGGCTATACAAGACTATGAAGCTAGCTAAGTAGGTTATTCAGATGTTCAAGGGTTGATATCCTTGTCAGAGAAGTTAAAAGATCCTCAAAGAGAGTGGTTGAAGCCAAGAGGGTGTGTCTCCTAACTTGAGAGTTGTGGGAAGCTATCAGATGATTCTGAGGCCATGAAAATGGACTTGAGGTCTTGAGAGAGCTCATGAGGAGTGTAAAATCCCCTAGTTTGACCCCTATCTTCAAGGAAATTTAACTCAAGATGTGATTGTCATCTCATCTTTCCCCTAACATGAATGTTTTAGAGCATGATCTTAGCTTTAATTTGAGTGCTAGAAGTCCTTGGTAGGATTTGTAGAACTCAAGTTATGACTTTGACAAGTTACAGGTCATCTGAGGTATGTGAATTTGGAGCTTGAAAGTTGTCCAACTTGCATGAAACGTTTGCCCTAGAAGGATGATTCCTATGAACTTTTGGTCAACATGAATGTTGTTCCTTATCCTCTTAGCTTTCTAGAGAGTACTAGAAGTCCTTGATAGGATTTGTAGAACTCAAGTTATGGCTTTGACAAGTCAAGGGTATTTTGGTCATTTGGAGATTATAGGTCATTTCAATCATAAGGCCATAACTCCTATTTGCAAGTTTCAAATGGGAAAATGTTCAACATCAAACTTGTTCAAAATTATGTTTTAAGGCTACCCAAGAGGTCATAAGAGCTTGTAATAGCTTGCTTCACAAAATCACAAAAATGGCCTAAAATAAGGGTGAATTTCAAATGAACCAAAGATGGAAATTGGGATTTTTGACCTACATGTCCAAACCAAGCCATATGACATACCAATTTGATTGTAAAACACATTTTAAGAACATTGACATTGCCACAATTTTGAATTGAGGGTTAATTTGAGGACTTGCTTTGAAAAGTGGTTACTTACATCATAAGTAACAATTGCCAAACCAATATGCAAGGCATAACCAAGGCTCCTTTCAATCCAAACACTTTCATAATCTCATTTGGAGAGAATTTGGATGAAAAGCATAATGAATACAAGCTGATGCAAGGACTGTCTTGAGTATACCATGAGATTGGATTTTCAAGTGAAGTGAGATATTGAATTTCTCATTAGAGTGATCTAGAACTTTCTAGATCATTCATTCATGTTCTATATAAACATGTGAAGGGATTCATGGCCAAGGTTAGTGAGGATTGAGAGAGGAGAGTGAGATTGCATTTTGAGTTTGCACCTTGCAAATCAAAATCAGTTACAAGGTTTGAAGCCATTTCAATCCAAGATTTTGATCTCAGAAGCTTTCTCTAGTATTGGTGGATGATTCCAGATGGAGAATTGAGCAAGATTGGTGAAGAATCGTGTGATAGCCATTGAAATTTTTCATCTGCAACTCAGAATCGAATTCAAGAATCCAAGCCATTTCATTCAAGTTTGTTGCATACAGAAGCTTGGTTATGCTCCATTGAAGGAATCTGGAAGCTCTTGAGGATTGATTTGAAGGTTTGAGGGCTCTGTTCAATCGATTTTAACAGGTATATAATTCTCATTCCATGGCTTGATTTAGGCATAATCAATAGGAATTATTAGCTTAGATGTGATGTAGGATAGTGTGTGAAGCTTTCTGGTAGCAATTGGTTAGGTTTAGAGACATTAGGTTAGGTGCCACAATTTCTGTTCTTGATCGTATCTTGGTGGTTCTTGAGAGTTAACCCTAGCTAGATGGTGGAATAAACTCAAGATAACATGGTGATGATGTTAGACACTTTAATTTGAAGAATGGTGATGATTGAATCTTGAGTAGTTTCTGAGTTTTTGATCGTGTTTTGAGGATGGTGATGATTCAATAAGAATGATTGGTATGGTTGAAATCAGTGTGAAAAATGGAGTGGATTAGGGTTTTCAACTTTAAGTTTTGATGAGATATTGGAGGAATCTGATTGAGGAAGATGATGTTCTTGGCTCTGTTCATCCATGGAGGTTCTTCCCTCCAGATTTTTGAATTGGGGAAGATGATTTTGTGGCCATTAGATTAGAGGAGGACTTTTACTAAAGGCATAATCCAACGGCCACGAATGATGGAGATTTTGTGAAGAATTCTAAGATAATATGAAATGCAGCGTTTCATTTAAATGTTGGTTTTGGGCTTATGCGCGCCTTGCTATCACCACCCCCCTCTGGGCCCAACTATTGGATTGAACTGAGTTGGCTTGCTACCTGCACCACGCGCCTTTCATTTTCTCATGATTTTCTTTTTATTTTTCATTTTATTCATGGTTATTGGAAAATTCATAAATAATTGAAAAATGACTCAATTAATTCCATTCTTTTTGCCATGGATTCATGATTGAATCTAGTTTTTTTTAGATAAAAATATTAATATTCCATGCATTTTCTGATTTTATGGGCATTTTTACACTTTAATTGATATTAAAATAATCATGGTTGATGCTTGATCTTGTTGAATTTGGTTTGATCATTTGATAATGATTTTGGCCTTGATTTTTGTGAGTAGCTAGCATAGATATGCATGTTCCCCCTAGATTTTTCTCACATTTTTGTGATGAATATAAGTGGTAGTTTTAGGTTGAAACTTTAAGAGCTCCATTTTTAGGGTTTATGGTTGATACCTTTTGGTTTAGATTTTATTTTTAGAACTTGGTGGGTGATTCAACCTCTGATTTTTGTATGGTAGATTCATGATTGAATTAGGATCCCTTAGGAATTTTTGTAGGAATTTACAAAGTGGTTTACTATTTTTGTTTGATTTTAGTTTAGGTGCTAACTTTAGATGATTCTATGGCATTAATTCAACTAGAATGATTTCTTTAGTTCCCTTAGATTAGGGTTTTGTTTCTTTTGCTCTTGGAAGATGAGGGAGGCAAGTTGAAGATGCAATGGATTGCTTGAAGAAGCTTGGATGTGAGGATCTTCCCTTCTTTTGGTATAGTGTTGATTAGGTGTTAAGATTAGGGTTTGTAGGCAGAGCTTCTAGATAGATTCTCTTCCTTCATAAACATGGAAGATGTTGATCACTTCCATTCTTCCCTATGATGTAAGGTCCCCCTGTAAAGGCCTCATCCCTCCTTTGGTAGGATGTGTGGCTCTTCACAAGTAGGTAGAACCTTTGAGGGTCCCTTTCTCTGAAGATGGGATGCTTAGTGGTGACCTTTGGTCTTCACTCTGCTACCAATCATCCAAACTTTGCTCTTGATAGATGAATCTTTCTCCCTTGCTAGAGGATGGAGTTCCTTGCTTGAAGAAGATTGAGTGCTAGAGGGTGGAGTTCCTTGCTTGAAGAGATTGAAGATGCTAGGAGTGGATACTTCTTTGTGTTTGAAGATTACCCTTAGAAGCTGAAGCTTGTAGATGAAGAAGGACAAGTTGATACTGGTAAAGAGGAGAGAGATGAAGCTTGAAGACCAAGTGGACACTTGCTATTGAAGATGGAAGTATTGAAGAGCAGTTGAAGACTGACGACTGAACTGCTGTCAGAAGATTGCTTTGCTGTGGGATCTGTTGATCTGCTTTCTTTCCTGTTTGTTTGCTTTCTGTGCAACTATATTGATGTGACTTGTTTGATTTGCTTGATGCATTAGAATAAGTCCATATCTAGACTGATGTAAGTTAGGAGCATGATTGCACTAGAGGTTGAATTACTCCCTCTGCTTGTATTTTTACTGTATGGCTTTGCTTGCTGGTATTCGGTAGAGCCCTGCTCCCTTGCCTGTGTGGTTTGTGTGCTTGATGGAATTTTATGTTACTTCTTCTGTATGACTGCAGTTATTATATCTTGCTTGATAGCATGTTATTTCCTCTGTATGATTGCAGTTATTATATCTTGCTTGATAGCATGTTATTTCCTCTGTATGATTGCGGTTATTCATATCTGGCTTGAGGTTGAGATGAGCTTGTGGAGGCTGACGTACCACACACATTTCCTCCCTCACTTGCATTGCATGCATTTTACTGTATATCTGTTTACTATTTAAGCTGATGCTTTATCTGTTTCTGTTTATCGTTGACATGATCCCCTAGGAATCTCACTTCCTTTGATAAGGAAGTGATGATTAGAACTTTAGGTTGAAACCTATGCATGATAACTTCTAGGAGTTCCCTGTTTCGAACCTCAACCATAGGATGAATCCTTGGCATGACAACTGTTGTACCCCAAATTTTGACCCCTTAAATTCTCATTATCATGTTTAGAAGCATGATCGTGCATTATCTAACCCTAAATCAGTGCAAGTTTATTATTGTCAAGTTACAGACGAACCAGGGTTTTCGCACCGACAAATTCAAAGAAACCAAGGAATGATTAGCCAATGATTTGGGACAACTCAATCATTGAATGAAATCAAAGATAATATCAAAGTCAAAAGAGAAGTCAATTTGAAGAAATCATTTCAGAATCAAGAACAGTGCAGTCAGGAGGCCCCGATTAGGGTTTTTAACTAGTGAAAAGTCAACTGTGGTTTGACTTTGATATTGGAAGAGGTTTTAATGGTGGGATTGAGGTCCATGAAGTTCATATAGACTATTAAAGACTATTCAAGAAGTATCAAAGTCTCAGGATGTCCAAAATGTCAACAGGAAACTCAATCGGCACCGATCGATCGTACGGTTGACCGAAAAGTCAACTCCTCAAATTTTGAGAATTGGAATCCAAGTTGTGAATAAAAGTTGTTCCTTATGTCATAATGGACTTGCATATCAATTTTCATGATCATTGGATCAAGGATGAGAGAGTAATCGAGAAATTGGGAAATTAGGGTTTTGAAAAGGGCTAAACCGTATCTCTTTAACCACACATCCAATTGAGTTGGTTCTAGTCTCATTTGAAAGCTCTTGACAAGTCCTACAAAAGTCCCATACTAGTCCACGACCAGAAAATGCATACTTTTTGAGATAGAAGCAAAAACATTCCTAGAAGGGAAAATAACTTAGAAAATTTCTAAGTTATTTCACTTTTAAAACTTGTGTGCAGCCAACTTCAAGGGAATTTTTCAACTAGTTTCAAATAGAATCAAGACTTCTGGCCAACATGAAAGTTTTAGTACTATGTGAGGGATTTATAAAAAGTACAAATACATCTCAAGGTGATTTATGAGCTGAGAGATACATGTGTTCAAAGTTGGTATTTTGTCACTTTAGCTCCACATTGATCAAAATTGCAAAAACACCTCTATCACTCAAGGGGGCCAATTCTAACTTGTCAAACTCATACTATCTGATATATTGAACATCTAAAGCAGGTTGAAGCAAAGAAATTGCATGGAGATAGCATAGAATTAAAGATTGGAAGTTCATTGCCTAAGTTGCCATTTTTGACTTTTCCAAGCATGAGGTGGAAAGTGATTCTGCTCCAGCCACTCTACCAAGCATCTAGGCTGCAATTTATCAGTAGAAACATCATTTAAACTTGCCCATTGGATTAAGGAGACAGCCAAAGATCAGAAAAAGCAAAGCAAGTTGGCAAGTGGTTGAAAATATCAAGTTTGCTTCATGGTTAAGCAAGACTTCATAGCAAGCACCTCAATCACTTTCTCTATAAAAGGAGAGCCCCCTCACCTCATTTTAAGGGCATTACATCTGATAGAAACCACAAATAACTTCTGTCATCACCATTCTCTCACTTGGCTTCAAAATCTCAAAAATCACAAAATCCTTCAAAAAACCTCAAATATGCCAACTTGCACATTGCACACCAGAACTTTCTCCAAACCCTAAAACACTTCAAGGACCTCATAGACCACCTTAAAATGACCCTCTGAAGCTGTTCCAACCCTTAGTTTCCTCAAAAAATCAAAGGATCAAAAAGTCAATGGTTCATGTACCATACTTTGACCAAAAGCTACAAAAATCTCCAAATCTTGCTCAAATCCTTTTCTTGAGGGTTTGATCACTCATACACCTTAAAAATGACATTTACCAACTGTCCAAACCCTTAGAAATCATTGGAATCTCATAGTCTCTCGTTTGGCACCATAAGTGTATTTTGCTTAAAGTAGAAGAAATTGCAAAGGACAAAAGGGTGAAAGAAGGATCTCTTGTGTTCTCAACCATTCCAGCATATCCAAGAGGTTCAATAAGAGGTATGTAATGTGATCTTTATTCATTTTTGCATCACTATCATGATTTTGGTCTGTTGAGCATTTTTGATGAATTTCCAAGATATGGAGCACTTGATGAATCATGATTTTTGGCTCATAATAAGTGATGATATTGTCATGATTATTTTACTTGTTTGGCCTTAATTGGTTGCTATTGTATACATGAGGAATTGCTGCTAATCATGTGTGTTACACTATCAGATCTTTCATTCAAATTTAGCTTTGAAGTTTTAATCAAGTTTGTTTTCCCTTGCTGTAGGATTATTTGAATTCAGAACATGCTTGTTTAGGTTTGGCTAGTTCTGTACCAGTATGAATGTGGTTGTTTTGATTTAGTCTAGATGCTTGCTTTGTGTTTTGTTTCAACCATGAATTTTGTGTATTCTACTGCCATGAACTGTTTGTTTAGATTTTTAAACATAATGGTATCACCTATCCTCATTTCACTAGCAGCACATATTTTGGATCATGGTTTTGTTCAAATCTTGCTGAACAGCATCTGTTTTTAAGTTTTGTTGTGTTTTCATATCTGTCTTGGCTTATTTTGGAATTCTTTAACTCATATTTGGTTTGCCTGCTAATAAAATCTGTCACAACAAGTGTATGAGGAGGTAAGTGGTATGTTAACTCAATTGTTATGAGGAGGTGGATCAGTTTTGATGATTTGCTGCAGTTTTGTTAATGTTGTTTCAAGAGTCATGACAGTTTGGTTTGCATTCAACTCTTATTTTGCTTAAATTCATTGAACCTATGCTGGCTTGAGATGATAGGTGGTCTTGACATTGCTTTTGACTATATGTAATTCTGTTTCTCCAAGAGCTCCTAGGCGTCATTTTTGCAGTAGTACATAACTGACCAAACTCATAAGAGTTAGGACAACACTTTGATAAAACTTAACCATAGCAGTTTGTTGAAAACTGATATATCTTGTCTAGCATGACCAAATGGCAGATTGGAGTTTTGGTTTAGCATCTTTTTGAACAGTTAGGTTTGGTTTCTTCATGCCAGCAAAAACAAGAGTGTAGGATTGAGAAATGTTTGTTTGGATGCACTGCTATGTGATATGATAATCCAGTCTTAACAGCTCTTGACAGGTGATTTGTTTTCTAAAATTTATATCTTACTCCTGCTGGTATTTAATTGCTACAGAGAAAGAAAAAACTTTATGTCATTGCCTGCTTGATGTTTATTATCTGTGGCCAATAATTTAGTGCAGTCTGGAGTATTGTTAATTATTGTTTTACTGCAAGCTTTGCTCTCCTTGGTTTTGTTATCTTTTGCTTATTGACAGCTGTTCATTGCTTTGATTATCAAGTTTTATAGAGGGTTCTGACTGTTTATTACAGTCATTCACCTGCTGTCACTTGGATGCCAAGCCAGAGCAAATGAATTTCATTTTGCACTAGAGTATTGAAAAAGCCTGATCCCAGTCCTAAAAACATGTCCTAAGTGTGTTTACTTTGTGTCCCTTGGCAGCAAGAGCAAATCCTGCATTGATTAAAACTGATCATAAGCTTACTTCCCCTATTTAAAACTTGTTCAAAGTGTGAGCAAAACCACCTGTCTTGCTGCTGACAATCCACAACAGTAGGAAAAACATTTTGGGCATGAGGCACTAAAAATCAGTTTTATCCTTTGAGAATGTTTGAATATACATGTGAAATTGGTGTATGCTTGCTTTGGTTTCATTATGCTTGGAAGTTTATTTGCATACTTGGCATGTATACCTATAATTCAACCAAGCAACTCACACACTACTTTTGGCACAAAATTGATTTCCATCAAAATCACTTTTCTCACACTTCATACTAACCATTTGGAAGATGTTCACATACTTTTCTTGAGCCAAAACTAACTGTCATGAAACTCACCCCTCAAGATGCATCTTCTTCACAAAAATGACACATCACACATATCACTTTTTGTATCAATTTGTTTTCAATTAAAAAGCTTGTTCCAACATCTCATATTTGTCAATTAGAATGTGTTTGCATTGTGGTTTGAAGTTTAAATTGGCTGGAATTAAAAATCACACTCATGATGCACATAACACACAATATGCACCTTGAAAATCAAAACTTCATAACAACCATTACAGCTCTGTTTTTCTACTTAAACATACTCAACATCATGTAGTGGAAGTGTTGGAAGGATCACTTTGATCAGAACTGAGTTAGAATGGAAAATACCATTGTTCATGCATTATCCTTATGACTTCATTTGCAAATGACATGTGATTTAAAGTAACAGTTCACTTCTGGACATGGAGATGTTTTAATTTGCTCAAATATCATCCAACCATTGTGTGTGAGTGTTTTGGCTGCATTGAAGATGATTATATGAAGCTGCCTACCTCAATTTGCAATTTTTATGACATAACACATAAGGCTATCGAATTTTTCAATGGGGAGATAATTTGAAAAAACCAACACCACCATCCTCTTCCTCTCATTTTTCTACCCAATTTTCATATAAAATTTGCCTCGATCCGATGAGCGGTTAGTGAGATACGGTATAAAACGTATTTGGTTTTGATTATGTGTTTGCCCAGCCATGGAACCAAGAAAGCTTTACATATTTATCATTGCGCTTTTGTTAATGGATGTAACAGCCGCCCCAGCGGTAGAGACTAGCGCGCGTATCAGTCTTGGCATGGGTTCGATCCCTTGTGATAACCCTTGCTGCCACTTTTTCTCATTTTTGTACATAAACTTCAAAAAATCGTAACTCTCTCATATTTTATCGTTTTTCGTCCGTTCTTTTTTCATTATGTTTGTTTTTATATTTACTTTCATGCCATGTAATTATTTCCCATGTTTGATTATTTTTTCACCATGTTTGATTGTGCGCGATCCGCGCGTCAACGGTACTAACCCTATTTGGTTGCAGATGAAATTTAAAAGGTTTCCTCTTGTGTTTTCTCAGGAAAATTGATTGTTATCATGTCTATATATGTTTGTCAACATGTTAGAATTTTTACCTCGAATTATTTTTATGTTTATCTCATCTGTCTGTTAACAGTATTCCAGGTGCGAACTGTCGTCACGGTTCTCGTACCAAAACAATTGCTCTGATTGTCATCATTGCTTTCCATCATTAATCTTTGTATTGGTTGTCACCATGAATGTTTGAATGATTTTTGTATTTTATTTTATCCCCAAGCGACGAAGCTCGTTAGCTTTCGTCCAGTTGCCGACAATACTGTTCCTCCAAAGGAAGGTCTGTCCACTTGACTGTCAATGTCTTAAACCAAAATCTTAAACCCTTTTGACTTTGTTAAGTCACCTTAACCCTGATTCAGAAGCCTTTAGACTTTGCTTAAAGTCTAAAAAACTTACCCATACTAGGAGCGTTCTTCAACTAGAACCCTAGGAAAGAGTTCGTCAACTCTGTGTAAGAATCATCGTCATGATCTCTTACTTCCCTTTCAACTGAGCTTAGGGAGTTTTGTTAAACTCCACACAAACATAGTCATGTTTGTTCCCCTTTAAACCTTGATCATCATCAAGTGTTCTTTTCCCTTGTGAGGTGAACTACGATTGCTCTGATTCTATCCTAGTCAGGATACGTAGGCAGAAGATGCGAGGTCTTTGCGAGCAAACTTAGAAAACCACTTAGGCCTTTTTATTTATTTTATTTCAATTCCCAATCCTTAAACCATAGTGCACAACTCACAAATTTAGAAACTAATTAAACAAAAGGTTCCTGTAGGGTACTACAGATATTTAGGGTGCTAATACCTTCCCTAGATATAACCAACCCCCGAATCCCCGAATCTCTCAAAAGCGTTGTCGTTACATCGCGAAAAAGGTTCTTTCTTTCTTTAGACCCATCCTTTGGATAAATTAAAGACCGGTTGTAAAAAGAAATAAGGTTCAAGTTAATTAATAGCTTGATATCAAATTTTCACCGCAACAGAATTGGCGACTTCACTGGGGAATTCTTTTGCTTTTTATTTTGAGGGTTCAACCTATTTTGTTTAACTAATTGCTAACTGTGAATACTTGTATATATTTGTGCTCTGATGGTTTGGGAAACTTGAAATGGTGAGACAGCACTACACCCGTGCTCAAGCGTGCTTATGATAGGAAGGTGGTATATTCAAGAAGGCTTATAGGGAGTTGGTTCCTGACCAAGCTGACTTGAGAAAATCACCACTCAGTGGAGGCCCTTTTGAGAGTTAGTATTGTTGATCGAGTATTCGTGAAAACAATGCTACTTTCTACATAGGTGCCCATGACACTGAGGACCTTTAGATACCTTTTCCCCCACTATGGCTTTATTAGGATGTGGTGCAATGACTATAAGGAAGTAATTCCAAAGTAGTTGATACGTGATACTACACTTGGACGAGACTCTCTTGAGAATATTATCGACCACCAAGTATTTGGGAAATCAATAATATCCGAAAGATGGGTCGAGGACTCCAGGAACTCTTTTAGAACCTTGTTCTGCAGTTGTGGAAACCTTAGTACATACCGTTGGGGTGGGTAAACCTTGACTCCTTGCTCATATTCTCCAAACCAAAAACCTTGTCTGTTTACTTGTGTAAATCTGTGAATATGTGATTACCTGTGTTTGTGCATTCATGCATCCCTAAACATCATGTCATAAAAGTTTTATGGAACTCAGAGTCGTTTATTTATAAAATATCAGGAACATCATGGACAATGGAAAAAAGAAAACCATAAAGTACACTTACAAAAGTCCTAATATAGATGAGATTGAAAGGTTGAGCACTCTGATCACAGATGTAGAAGGATTCAAGAGCAGGTACGGGAATTTGTTGTCTCTACTGAAAATAAGGAAGAAAATGGATCTGGGACTCCTTTCCACATTACTCCAGTTCTATGATCCACTTTATCACTGCTTCACATTTCCGGATTATCAGTTAGTGCCGACACTTGAAGAGTATTCCTGTCTGATTGGGTTACCCATCCTTGATGTATCTCCTTTTCCCGTCATGGAGAAGGACCCTAAAGAGGAAGAGATTGCTAAAGCCACCCGTATCGGGTTGGTAGACATTCAGAAGAACATGGTTACTAAAGGAGGGATCTTTGGGCTGACTGCAAAATTCTTGATTGGGAAGGCTCAGTATTATGCCGATCACTTGAGTATGGATGCTTTTGAGGCTATTCTAGCTTTGCTTATTTATGGGATCTTTCTGTTTCCGAGCTTTGACAACTTTGTGGACCTCAATGCCATCAAAATATTTTTGAAGAAGAATCCAGTACCTACTCTACTAGCTGATGCTTACCACTCTGTTCATCAAAGAAATCTTCACAAAGGAGGAATGATCGTCTGTTGTGTTCCGTTGTTGTATAAATGGTTTGTTTCTCATCTACCCAAAGCCCATACTTTTTGGAGCAAAGGATGGTGGTCTGAAAATATTATGGCTCTTACTCACTCCGATATTGACTGGTACAGCCGTAGTTATGATAGGATCAAAATCATTGATAGTTGTGGAAGCTTCGGGAATATACCTCTCCTTGGTACAAATGGGGGAATCAGCTATAACCCCGTGCTTGCTCGTCGACAACTTGGTTATCCGCTGAAAGACAAACCCAACAGTGCTCACGTAGAAGGTATTTTCTTCATAGGAGTTTCAGAATTAAAAGATGAAATTCTCAAAGCATGGGGGCATATACACAGGAAAGGAAAAGAGGACTTGGGAAGACCTAACTACATCTCTTTTGAACCTTATCTCCAATGGGTACGAAAGAGGGCCATTCATTTGAAAATGCCTTATCCTCCACAAAATCCTATGGTATTAATAGAAGAACAACCATTGATTTTCATGTCTGAGGAAGAGAAGCTGAAGATCGCTCTGAGGAAGTCACAGTAGACTGAGGTGTCCTGGAAGTACAAATATCAGGTGGCTATGGAGGAGAACGAGGAACTCCGCAAACAAATTCAGTTGAAGGAAGAGGAAGCAGTTGCAAGCAAGAAGAGGAAGGCACAGGAAGATGCATTTTATTCCAACCATCAATCAACTCCTTGGAAAGCTATGGTAGACAAACTTATCCTTGAGAAAGCACAGGTGGAAGAAGAGCTCAGAAAAATCAAGAAGAGAGAGGATTTTCTTTTAGAGCATATTGAGTTATAATGTTAGGGCTTTTGTAAGATGTACTAAAATCTTTTGTAATACCCTTTTTGAAAAATCAATGAAATGAAAGGATATTTTGGTAAAATTGAGTTCCATAAAACTTTTACATTTAGGGTTGCATTATTGTTATTTTAAACATTCAAGGAACTAAAAGATTATTTTGCAGATATTATAGGATGGATTCTGGAAAGAGAGAAGAGGTTGTGTTCCGAAGACCGAGATTAGAGAACTTGAAGAAACTGGTAAGTTTGGTAGAAGACCCCGAGGCGTTCAGAGGAAGACATGGGAATACGCTGTCATTACTGGAAGTTCAAGTGTACGAAGAAATGTTATCCGCACTCGTGCAATTCTATGATTCAACCTATCATTGTTTCACGTTCCCAGATTATCAGTTGCTACCAACTTTGGAAGAGTATTCCGCCCTAATGGGAATAGGTGTTACTCCTAGTCCATTTTCTGGAAGGGAGGGGACCCCTAATGAAAGAGCAATTGCAGAGGCCGCGTATTTGGAGTTAGACGAAGTACGATCTCATATGGGTGCTAAGGGAGGATTGTACGGAATTTCAGCCATGTTCCTATATGAAAAAGCTCAGAGCTATGCCTTGTCACAAAATACTGAAGCATTTGAAGCCATCCTGGTGTTACTTATTTACAGACTATTCCTGTTCCCAACTGCTAGTGATTTTGTGGACGCAGATGCGATCAATCTCTTCTTGATCAAAAATCCTGTACCTACCTTACTGGCCGACATTTATTTTACCCTCCACCGAAGGAACCGCTATGGGGTTGGACGGATTGAATGTTGCACCGTTCTCCTGCACAAGTGGTTTATTTCGCACTTGTCAGAAATTCCAGCCATTTGGGATAAGCAAAATGGACTCTCAAGGACAGAAAAGATGTTGTTGCTCAAACACTCAGACATTAAATGGCATGATCCTATGTACGGAGGAATTTCCATGATCCAAAGCTGTGGAGATTTCCCGAATGTACCGCTCATCAGCGTCAATGGGTGCATCAACTATAATCCTATTCTGGCCCGTCGACAGTTGGGGCACCCCATGGAAGATGAACCAGATCCAGACTATTTGAGGAAATTTTACTTGGAGGAAAGGAAGAATCCTGCTTATCGGGCTCGAATCGCGTACGCTTGGCGTTATGTCCACACAAGAGGAGTAACTGCCCTATGCCCCCACAATGCTACTGTTTCAGAATCTTACCTATCATGGGTAAGAGAAGCAGCAATGAAGATGTTCTATACCCGCTTTGAGCCTGACTCGCCCAAGCCTACCCTCGTAGAAGAGTTGAAAGCCGCCCTGGCAAAAGCTGAGAAAGAAGGGAAAATGTGGAGAGATAAGTATTTCAAGGCTATGCAAGAGAAAGAAGAACTTCAAGAATTGGTACGTCAAGGTGGAAGCAAGAATCAGTCTGAAGATGAAGGACCATCCAGCAGAAGAATCTAGAATCTATTGTTGTTGTTTTTCGTGTTTTGTAGAAGCTTGTATTTTCATTTCCCGTTTGATGTTGTAAACTCTCCAGATATTATCAATGAAGATTTGGCTGTTTTTCCTATTTATTGTTATAATATTCGCAAATAACGCTTTTAGTCCCTTGAATGTTTAAAATCTGCATTTTGCATGTCTGCATTTCATAAACATTGCATATACATGTTCCTGAGTCGAGTCTCATCCCTCTGTCTTGTCAACAGAATCACACTGAAACCTCGCCATCAGTACAACACACGAGCCCAAGCTCGCTTAAGGATGGAAGAGCAGAACATGGATGTAAACAGAATCGACAATGAACTCGGAGAGCTCCGAGGAGGCATGGGACAGATCAAAGAAGCCTTGCAAGTCATCCGGGCAATGTTGGACACTCAAGCCACCGTTGTCTCTGAAATCACTGCGGATCCAATCCCGACAGCTGTTACTATTGCCAATGTGCCAACCTATGGGTTACCTCCAGGCTTTGTGCCACCGCCGAGAGTCACTCAACACACAATTCCCTTGGGAGGTGAGATTCCACAAGTTATTCCCACCTACACTCCAGCTACAGTTCAGGTTCAAGCACGCCCCATCTTTCACAATCCACCACTAGTATACGAGGGACCCGAAGGGTATGAAGAGGAGAATGAATCACATGAGAAGTTAAGAGAAAGTGTTGAAACGATAGGGAGAAAGATCCGAACAATGGAAGGAAATGATACCTTTGGCACTGACGCCAGAGAAATGTGCTTGGTATCTGGACTAGTAATACCACCAAAGTTCAAAATCCCAAATTTCGATCAGTACTCAGGAGCTACTTGTCCACGAACTCACTTAATCATGTACTATAGAAGAATGGCAGCACACGTCGAAGACGACAAGTTAATGATCCATTGCTTCCAAGACAGTCTGAAAGGAGCTCCAGCAAAATGGTATCTAAGTCTAGATCAGTCCAGAATCCACAGTTTTCAAGATTTGGCTGATGCATTCATGAAACATTACAAATACAATATGGATATGGTACCTGACCGAAGGCAGTTGTTGAACATGTCCCAGAAAAACACAGAGTCATTTAAAGAATACGCCCAGCGGTGGAGAGAAACAGCATCCCAGGTAGAACCACCTCTAAGTGAGAAAGAACTGACAGACTGGTTTGTTGACACAGTAAGACCAGAATTCTATGAGAAAATGATCAGCAGTGTGTCTGCATGTTTTTCAGATATTGTGGCCGTGGGAGTGAGGGTAGAACTGGGAATGAAAAGTGGAAAGGTAGCCAGCAGCTCCAGCAGTTCTAACAACAGCAATATTAAGAAGGTCAGCAGTGGGTTTCACAAGAAGAAAGAAGGTGAAACAAATGCCGTAATGGGAAGAAGAAATCGTACCTTGAGACCTCCATATCAGCAATATCAGTCACCTCAACAAAGTTTCTTCCAGCCAATCCAGCCTAACTATGTTCAACAGTTTCATCAACAAAGACCCATGTACCCGGTACAGTATGCCCCTCAGCAATATGTGGCAGCTGTGACCCCAACATTCAACCATTCTACTTCAAACTATCAACCAGGGCGACCAGCGCCCATGTATCAGCAAAACTAGCAAGGGCATCAACGAGCGCCCAACGCTCCACCCTTTCAACAAAATCAGCAGCAGAGGGTACCACAACCCAGGCAACAATACCAGAACCGGAGGCCAACCACAAAACCTCCACTCCCACAAATACCAATGACGTATACTGAGTTATATCCATCTTTGGTCCATCAGGGGTTGATCACGACAAGACCACTTAATCCGGATACCACATCTCCACATTATAACCCAAATGCCCATTGTGCTTTCCATGAGGGTGCTGCCGGCCACGACTTAGAAGGATGCTTTGCCTTAAAACATCTGGTCAGAGAGTTGATGGAGAAGAAAATCCTGTCCTTTGATGATGTACCACCTAACGTCAAGAGTAACCCACTGCCAAACCACGGAGGGGTCAATGCCATTGAAAAGTCAGATGAAGAGATAATTAATGATGTGTCAAAAATCAGAACGCCATTGAAGACATTGCATGATAAGCTGACAGAAACAGGGTTGTTGGGAAGTGTTCATAACAAATGTAAAAAATGTACTGTTAGTTCCAGTGGATGTAATGTGATGCAGGAAGATATACAAAGATTGATAAATGAGGGGATGTTACAAGTATATGGTAAGGAAAGGAAAGGAGAGGTTTCTGTAATAGAGCCAGTTTTCGACCTATCCAGGAAAAGAGAGAAAGTTCCAGTGTTTAATAGGGGTGCAAGGCCAGTTTTCAATAGAGCTGCTATTGGTCAACCGCGACCAATCGTAGTTCAAAAACCGAGACCGTTCCATTATGACAACGCAAAAGCTGTTCCGTGGAAGTACGATGTGACCGTGGTAGACCAAGAAACGGGAAAGATTGTTCAGATAGATAATCAGAAAGATGTGACCAATATTGCCGGCACTAGCAAAATGACCCGCAGCGGTCGGATCTATCAGCCAAAAGAATCAGTAGCTATTCCAAAGGACGTTATTCCTGCTGTGGTAATCAAAGAAAAAGAAGCTCCGAGCACTGAAGAAGAAAATGATGAATTTTTGAGGATTATCCGAAGAAGTGATTACAAGGTGATAGATCAGCTTCATCAGACGCCATCAAAAATATCAATCTTGTCACTCTTGATAAATTCTCCAGCTCACAGGGAAGCATTACAGAAGGTATTGAGGCAAGCACACGTAACCAAGGATATTTCACTTGGGCAATTTGATTCAGTAGTGGCTAACATCACGGCATGCAATACTTTGAGTTTCAGCGATGCCGAGTTACCGAAGGAAAAATGTGATCACAATCGTGCACTACACATATCCATCAAATTCCAGGAAGATACTTTGGCACGAGTACTGGTCGACACAGGATCCTCGTTAAACGTGCTACCCGCGAGAGCACTGTCCAGACTAGCCTATGCCGGGGCAGAGATGAAACCAACCTCATTAATTGTAAAAGCTTTTGATGGTTCGAGGAGGACGGTCATCGGAGAAGTAGAATTACCAATTTTGGTGGGACCCCATGAATTTAACATTGTATTTCAGGTGATGGACATAAATCCAGCTTATAGCTGCTTACTGGGACGTCCCTGGATCCATGAAGCAGGGGCGGTAACTTCTACCCTGCACCAAAGAATGAAGTTTGTGGTAAATGATAAACTGGTGATCGTTCACGGTGAAGAGGAATTAATGGTCAGTAATCTTTCATCATTCCGGTACATTGAAGCAGAAGAAGACGCACTAGAGACATCATTCCAAACACTAGAAATAGCAAACGCAGTGATGATAGAGGAGACGGTGGCAAAAAGTGGTCCAACTTTCGCATCTGCTCAAAGCGCCAAAGCTACCATGGAAGAAGGCACTCCCGCAGGATGGGGAGAAGTCATTGAGGTAAAGCTGAAGATGAACCGCCAGGGGTTAGGTTACAAACCAACTCAAAGTGAAGAACCAAGGCATGACAACAGCCGGCCAAAGGCTATTCAAGAAATATTTATCAGTGGCGGTTTTCAAATTAACGTCGTGGAAGGAAATCTTGAAAGTGAAGACATAGAAGCACTAGTGTATCATGACGAAGCTACTCTGAACAACTGGGAGGCTATCGAAGTTCCTGTAGTTTTTCCCAAGTTAAAGTAATTTGTTATTTTTCTTTGTTATTTTTAAAATCTCCATAGCCGTGCCCAAGGCTATAGGAACGTTTTGTAAGGGCCCCATGCTTTCAAAGAAATATCAATGAGAATGGACTATTTTGTTAAAAATCCTCGTGTTGTTTCTTTACCGTCCTTTTGCTTTTACTTTGAAAGAAAAATGGCAATACAAAAAACCAAAACAAAAACAATTTTCTCTTTCTCTGTGTGTGTTGCATTTGTTGATTGTGTGTTTTGATAAAGTAAACCCTTCAAACATGCAGTGATGACCATAACCCCATTGAATCCTGTGACCATGCATCTCCTCCTGACCTTGATTCACCAATTTACCAAGCTGAAGACGAGGATGAGGACTGTGAAATTCCTGATGAACTGGTAAGATTGGCCCAAAAAGAGGATGCAGAGCTTCAACTCCATAAGGAACAGGTAGAAGTTATCAACCTTGGTACCGAAGAAGATAAAAAAGAAGTCAAAATTGGGGCAGCCCTAGGGGCAGAAGTAAAACAGCAGTTAAAGGAACTCTTAAGAGAATATGTAGATGTGTTTGCTTGGTCTTATCAGGATATGCCTGGTTTGGATATAGACATAGTGGTTCACAAGTTACCGCTCCGACCTGAATGCCCTCCGGTTAAACAGAAACTCAGAAGAACCAGACCCGACATGGCTCTTAAAATCAGAGATGAGGTAAAAAAGCAGATTGATGCAGGCTTCCTTGCAGTGGCCAAATATCCAGAATGGGTAGCCAACATTGTTCCTGTACCAAAGAAAGATGGAAAGGTAAGGATGTGTGTGGATTATCGAGATTTAAACAAGGCCAGTCCAAAGGACGACTTCCCTTTACCACATATTGATACTTTGGTAGATAATACAGCTCGGTTTGCAGTGTTTTCCTTTATGGACGGTTTCTCTGGTTACAATCAAATCAAAATGGATCCTGACGACATGGAAAAAACAACCTTCATCACTCCATGGGGCACTTATTGTTATAAGGTTATGCCATTCGGTTTAAGGAATGCAGGCGCAACTTATCAAAGAGCTATGGTGGCTTTGTTCCACGACATGATGCACAAAGAAATAGAAGTATATGTGGATGACATGATCGCCAAGTCTCAAAATGAAGAAGACCATCTAGAACATTTGGTGAAGTTATTCAAAAGACTCCGGAAATATCAGTTGAGGTTGAATCCCGCAAAGTGCACTTTCGGGGTCAGATCAGGAAAATTACTCGGTTTTATTGTCAGCCACAAGGGGATTGAAGTGGATCCAGACAAAGTCCGTGCCATCCAAGACATGCCAGCTTCGCGGACCGAAAATCAGGTTAGAAGCTTCCTGGGAAGGTTGAATTACATATCCAGGTTCATTTCCAATATGACCCCTACCTGTGAACCGATCTTCAAGTTGTTACGAAAGGATCAAACGGTTGTATGGAATTCTGATTGTCAAACAGCGTTCGATAAAATCAAAGGTTATCTCCAAGAACCTCCAATTTTGATACCACCCGTTCCGGGAAAGCCTCTCTTTATGTATTTGACAGTGCTTGAAAACTCAATGGGTTGCGTTCTGGGTCAACAAGACAAATCTGGACGGAAAGAACATGCCATTTATTATCTGAGCAAGAAATTTACTGATTGTGAAAGCAGATACTCACTCCTAGAAAAGACTTGTTGTGCTTTAGCATGGGCCGCTAAGCGTTTGAGGCAGTATATGATTTGTCATACCACTTTATTGATCTCGAAAATGGATCCAATAAAGTACATCTTTGAGAAGCTGGCACAAACCGGAAGACTCGCCCGGTGGCATATGTTACTATCAGAATATGATATTCAATATGTGGCTCAGAAATCTATCAAAGGCAGTGTGTTATCAGAATATATCGCAGATCAACCTGTCGAAGATTATGAACCTCTGAAGTTTGATTTTCCGGATGAAGATATCATGCTAGTAACAGATTGTGAAGAAACAAGTTCTGACAAAGGTCAACAGACAAAGAATTGGTGGAAAATGATGTTCGACGGTTCCTCCAATTATAGCGGACATGGCGTAGGTGCAGTCTTAATGAATCCTGAAGGGGGTTACACTCCGTTTACAGCCAGATTAGACTTTGATTGTACAAACAATATCGCTGAATACGAAGCATGTATCCTGGGTCTCGAAGCAGCCATTGATCTCCAAATCAAAAATCTCGAAGTCAGTGGAGACTCAGCATTGGTTATCTACCAAGTCACGGGTGAATGGGAGACAAGACATGAAAACCTGATCCCTTACAGAGCTTATATCGTTGAAACGATCAAGTATTTTGACGAAATCACCTTTAAACATGTTCCAAGAGCAGAGAATCACATCGCCGACGCCTTAGCCATGCTGGCCTCAATGTGGAAAACTAAAGATGTCAATGATGGCACACTTATCAAAATTGAACGCAAGACAGAACCTGCTTACTGTCAAATGATCGAAGAAGAAACCGATGGCAAACCCTGGTATCATGATATAAAGAATTATCTGTTGAAGCAAGAATATCCCACAGATGCTACGACACTTGACAAGAAAACACTAAGACGATTAGCATCCAAATTCTTCCTCAGCAATGGTGTACTATACAAAAGAAATCATGATATGGTCTTACTCAGATGTGTTGACAAAAAAGAAGCAGACTTGTTAATGAAAGATGTTCATGAAGGAATGTTTGGTACTCACGCCAATGGATACGCCATGTCCAGAAAGATCTTGAGAGCTGGTTATTACTGGTTAACTTTAGAAACCGACTGCATCCAGTACGCCAGAAAATGTCACAAATGTCAGATCTACGCGAACAAAATGCATGTGCCTCCAACACTGTTGAATGTACTGTCGTCGCCATGGCCTTTCTCTATGTGGGGGATTGACATGATTGGGGCAATTGAGCCAAAAGCTTCAAATGGACACCGTTTCATTCTGGTTGCCATCGACTATTTCACAAAATGGGTTGAAGCTGTATCTTACACCAATGTTACACGTCAAGTGGTGGCTCGTTTCATTAAGAAAGAGATCATCTGTCGCTACGGGATCCCTAGCAGAATTATAACAGACAACGACACCAATCTGAACAACAAAGTCATGAAGGAATTATGTGATGACTTCAAAATCGAACACCACAACTCTTCCCCTTACCGTCCAAAGATGAATGGAGCTGTGGAAGCTGCAAATAAAAACATCAAAAAGATCTTGCATAAAATGGTTAAAACCTACAAAGATTGGCATGAAATGCTGCCGTTTGCCCTGCACGGATACAGAACCTCCGTCCGCACTTCCACAGGGGCAACTCCCTTTTCTCTGGTATATGGAATGGACGCAGTTCTTCCCATAGAGGTCGAGATACCATCCCTCAGGGTCGTCATGGAAACCAAGTTAGAAGAGGCAGAATGGATTAAAGAAAGATTTGATCAGCTGAATCTCATCGATGAAAAGCGCATGTCTGCGATGTGTCACGGCCAGTTGTATCAAAAAAGAATCAAGAGGGCGTTCGATAAAAAGGTCCGTATCAGAGAGTTCCGCGAAGGAGAACTTGTGCTCAAGAAAATCTTACCAGTTCACAAAGACGCAAGAGGGAAGTGGATGCCTAATTATGATGGCCCCTTTATTGTGAAGACAGTATTCTCCGGAGGTTCATTGATCCTTACTACCATGGACGGGGAACAACTCACACACCCGATAAACTCTGACGCAGTTCAGAAATATTACGCCTAAAAAGTACCTGATAAACCGGAAAGTCCAAAAGAACGGTTTATGCAAAAGTTAGGGTAAAAAAGAGAAAAGAAAAGAGAAAAGAAATCAAAAAGCTCGCTAAGTTGAAAACCCGAAAGGGCGGCTTAGGCAAAAATGAGCGTCCCGGTGGATTGAAAACCCGAAAGGGCGATCCAGGCAAAAATTAGGGGCAAAGGCGTTTCGCTGCATCAGACGAAGGCATCAACACTGCAGACTCAACAAAGATTCATCTTAACAGATCTCGTCAGAAGCAAGGATCTTGGAGAATTCTAGTCTTTAGGGATAGTTAGGTCACAGGATTCAATGTAACCTTATCCACTTTTGCCATTTTACTTGTAAAAATTTCCATGGAATAGTGTCATTGGCAAGATTTCATCCTTTAAATAAAATCAGCCTTTTGAGCCTCTTTTTCTTGTGCAAATTATTAGTTCCTTATTTTCTTTGTTATGCAAAATACCGTTCGTTAATCAACGATTATTTTTGAAAGCATTAAAATCCAGATTTTTGAAAAATAATAACTTGGAAATATTTTACAAAATGTTTTAACTTGTGGAAAAACTCGAGGAAAATCATACATTCCCCGAAACTTCAGGGTAGCAGGAGTCTTGATGCACAGTCAGAATTTACATTCCCCAATGAAATGCTAGCAAGTTGAGCGACAAAGAGTCCTTTGGCCATGTATGGTTACCAAGATTGAAGATTAACCCTCAGAATTTCTTACGATGATATGAAGTTTCTTTCCCCAGCAAAATATTTTTGGACGTCTGAATTCACCTCAGCAAAATCTACCTACAGGCTCTATTCCTCAGTAGGTCTTCGGGTTTATTTTCCCAAGTCTACGTACACCCCTCATCATGGGATCAGTGTGATTCGTTTGTTCCCCGAGTCGGTGACATCTATCAATCCCCGCGAAGTCTAAGTTATTACTTGCTTTGTTTCCAAGTATAAGTCCAGTCGTCACTGGCACTAAATAAAGGTCCAATTGTCATTGGCGCCTCTTGGTTTGGTTGTTACCAACCTTTCCCCGGGAAATCCAGTCGTCACTGGTATTGTTTCAATTATTATTGGTATCTTGTTAGTTGTCACTAACTCTCCCCATGAAGTCCAGTCGTCACTGGCACTGCCTAAATCCAATCGTCATTGGTATCTTGAGGTTTTAACCAATCTTTCCCTTTGAAACCCAGTCGTAACTGGTATCATCGTCTAGAGTCCAATCGTTACTTGGAGTCTATTTCAGTTTGGTTGTCACCAATCTCCAGCTAGAAGATCTGGTAATCCCTAGCATTTTTGTATAACCAATTGTCATTGGTATTCCCCAGTATGGTCGTCACCATCTTCATTAAAAAATCTGGTCGTAACTGGCATTGTTTAAAACCAATCGTTATTGGTACCCTGATTTGGTCGTCACCAATCACCATTAAAAGACCAGTCGTCACTAGCATCGCTTGGAATTCTGATTGTTACCAATTCCCCAGGAAGTCTGTTGATTACCAGCACTGCGTGAACTATTTGCAGAAGCTGAGGATGTATCCCCAGTGATCCATGTTCCCAGTCAGGTCTCGGAGATCTAGTCGTCACTAGTATCCTCCACGTGTGATTAGTCTTATTTCTAGTCCATTCCTGAAGATCCCGTTTGAACTCTTCACTATAGGAAGTTCCTCATCTGATCATCCCCAGTGAGGTTGTATCCAGTCTTTCGCTTCCCCGGTGAATCCTGATTCTCTTTTCCCGATGGAATTAATTTTTCATTTCCCCAGTAGAAGTCTATTTTTCTCCCTGATGGAGTACCTCTGTTCCAATAAGATTGTCATCTTTATTGGATTTGTCTCTTCCCCATGTGAAGTTTTCCTTCTTACGCTATCAGTCATGTCTGAACTGTTAATTTAGTTTTTCAGTACGAGTCCCTAGTGTCGAGTCCTTGTATTTGTCATCATTTGTTTTACTGTTTCTTTTATTATTATCGTTGCGTCTATGTTGTTTGCATTCAAGCATCATAAAGCATCATTTAGAGTGCATGGCATATCATAGCTTGTCCTTTAGCATGGCACCGGATCTAAGGGACAAAATTTTCGGTTATCTATATTTAAATACTTTTCACTGCGATTTAACGAAGATTGTCATCTCTCGTTCCCCATCTAGTGAAGATATTTAAATAGGGGCAACTGTTGTACCCCAAATTTTGACCCCTTAGATTCTCATTATCATGTTTAGAAGCATGATCATGCATTATCTAACCCTAAATCAGTGCAAGTTTATTATTGTCAAGTTACAGACGAACCAGGGTTTTCGCACCGACAAATTCAAAGAAACCAAGGAATGATTAGCCAATGATTTGGGCCAACTCAATCATTGAATGAAATCAAAGATAATATCAAAGTCAAAAGAGAAGTCAATTTGAAGAAATCATTTCAGAATCAAGAACAGTGCAGTCAGGAGGCCCCGATTAGGGTTTTTAACTAGTGAAAAGTCAAATGTGGTTTGACTTTGATATTGGAAGAGGTTTTAATGGTGGTATTGAGGTCCATGAAGTTCATATAGACTATTAAAGACTATTCAAGAAGTATCAAAGTCTCAGGATGTCCAGAATGTCAACAGGCAACTCAATCGGCACCGATCGATCGTACGGTTGACCGAAAAGTCAACTCCTCAAATTTTGAGAATTGGAATCCAAGTTGTGAATCAAAGTTGTTCCTTATGTCATAATGGACTTGCATATAAATTTTCATGATCATTGGATCAAGGATGAGAGAGTAATCGAGAAATCGGGAAATTAGGGTTTTGAAAAGGGCTAAACCGTATCTCCTTAACCACACATCCAATTGAGTTGGTTCTAGTCTCATTTGAAAGCTCTTGACAAGTCCTACAAAAGTCCCATACTAGTCCACGACCAGAAAATGCATACTTTTTGAGATAGAAGCAAAAACATTCCTAGAAGGGAAAATAACTTAGAAAATTTCTAAGTTATTTCACTTTTAAAACTTGTGTGCAGCCAACTTCAAGGGAATTTTTCAACTAGTTTCAAATAGAATCAAGACTTCTGGCCAACATGAAAGTTTTAGTACTATGTGAGGGATTTATAAAAAGTACAAATACATCTCAAGGTGATTTATGAGCTGAGAGATACATGTGTTCAAAGTTGGTATTTTGTCACTTTAGCTCCACATTGATCAAAATTGCAAAAACACCTCTATCACTCAAGGGGGCAAATTCTAACTTGTCAAACTCATACTATCTGATATATTGAACATTTAAAGCAGGTTGAAGCAAAGAAATTGCATGGAGATAGCATAGAATTAAAGATTGGAAGTTCATTGCCTAAGTTGCCATTTTTGACTTTTCCAAGCATGAGGTGGAAAGTGATTCTGCTCCAGCCACTCTACCAAGCATCTAGGCTGCAATTTATCAGTAGAAACATCATTTAAACTTGCCCATTGGATTAAGGAGACAGCCAAAGATCAGAAAAAGCAAAGCAAGTTGGCAAGTGGTTGAAAATATCAAGTTTGCTTCATGGTTAAGCAAGACTTCATAGCAAGCACCTCAATCACTTTCTCTATAAAAGGAGAGCCCCCTCACCTCATTTTAAGGACATTACATCTGATAGAAACCACAAATAACTTCTGCCATCACCATTCTCTCACTTGGCTTCAAAATCTCAAAAATCACAAAATCCTTCAAAAAACCTCAAATATGCCAACTTGCACATTGCACACCAGAACTTTCTCCAAACCCTAAAACACTTCAAGGACCTCATAGACCACCTTAAAATGACCCTCTGAAGCTGTTCCAACCCTTAGTTTCCTCAAAAAATCAAAGGATCAAAAAGTCAATGGTTCATGTACCATACTTTGACCAAAAGCTACAAAAATCTCCAAATCTTGCTCAAATCCTTTTCTTGAGGGTTTGATCACTCATACACCTTAAAAATGACATTTACCAACTGTCCAAACCCTTAGAAATCATTGGAATCTCATAGTCTCTCGTTTGGCACCATAAGTGTATTTTGCTTACAGTAGAAGAAATTGCAAAGGACAAAAGGGTGAAAGAAGGATCTCTTGTGTTCTCAACCATTCCAGCATATCCAAGAGGTTCAATAAGAGGTATATAATGTGATCTTTATTCATTTTTGCATCACTATCATGATTTTGGTCTGTTGAGCATTTTTGATGAATTTCCAAGATATGGAGCACTTGATGAATCATGATTTTTGGCTCATAATAAGTGATGATATTGTCATGATTATTTTACTTGTTTGGCCTTAATTGGTTGCTATTGTATACATGAGGAATTGCTGCTAATCATGTGTGTTACACTATCAGATCTTTCATTCAAATTTAGCTTTGAAGTTTTAATCAAGTTTGTTTTCCCTTGCTGTAGGATTATTTGAATTCAGAACATGCTTGTTTAGGTTTGGCTAGTTCTGTACCAGTATGAATGTGGCTGTTTTGATTTAGTCTAGATGCTTGCTTTGTGTTTTGTTTCAACCATGAATTTTGTGTATTCTACTGCCATGAACTGTTTGTTTAGATTTTTAAACATAATGGTATCACCTATCCTCATTTCACTAGCAGCACATATTTTGGATCATGGTTTTGTTCAAATCTTGCTGAACAACATCTGTTTTTAAGTTTTGTTGTGTTTTCATATCTGTCTTGGCTTATTTTGGAATTCTTTAACTCATATTTGGTTTGCCTGCTAATAAAATCTGTCACAGCAAGTGTATGAGGAGGTAAGTGGTATGTTAACTCAATTGTTATGAGGAGGTGGATCAGTTTTGATGATTTGCTGCAGTTTTGTTAATGTTGTTTCAAGAGTCATGACAGTTTGGTTTGCATTCAACTCTTATTTTGCTTAAATTCATTGAACCTATGCTGGCTTGAGATGATAGGTGGTCTTGACATTGCTTTTGACTATATGTAATTCTGTTTCTCCAAGAGCTCCTAGGCGTCATTTTTGCAGTAGTACATAACTGACCAAACTCATAAGAGTTAGGACAACACTTTGATAAAACATAACCATAGCAGTTTGTTGAAAACTGATATATCTTGTCTAGCATGACCAAATGGCAGATTGGAGTTTTGGTTTAGCATCTTTTTGAACCATTAGGTTTGGTTTCTTCATGCCAGCAAAAACAAGAGTGTAGGATTGAGAAATGTTTGTTTGGATGCACTGCTATGTGATATGATAATCCAGTCTTAACAGCTCTTGACAGGTGATTTGTTTTCTAAAATTTATATCTTACTCCTGCTGGTATTTAATTGCTACAGAGAAAGAAAAAACTTTATGTCATTGCCTGCTTGATGTTTATTATCTGTGGCCAATAATTTAGTGCAGTCTGGAGTATTGTTAATTATTGTTTTACTGCAAGCTTTGCTCTCCTTGGTTTTGTTACCTTTTGCTTATTGACAGCTGTTCATTGCTTTGATTATCAAGTTTTATAGAGGGTTCTGACTGTTTATTACAGTCATTCACCTGCTGTCACTTGGATGCCAAGCCAGAGCAAATGAATTTCATTTTGCACTAGAGTATTGAAAAAGCCTGATCCCAGTCCTAAAAACATGTCCTAAGTGTGTTTACTTTGTGTCCCTTGGCAGCAAGAGCAAATCCTGCATTGATTAAAACTGATCATAAGCTTACTTCCCCTATTTAAAACTTGTTCAAAGTGTGAGCAAAACCACCTGTCTTGCTGCTGACAATCCACAACAGTAGGAAAAACATTTTGGGCATGAGGCACTGAAAATCAGTTTTATCCTTTGAGAATGTTTGAATATACATGTGAAATTGGTGTATGCTTGCTTTGGTTTCATTATGCTTGGAAGTTGATTTGCATACTTGGCATGTATACCTATAATTCAACCAAGCAACTCACACACTACTTTTGGCACAAAATTGATTTCCATCAAAATCACTTTTCTCACACTTCATACTAACCATTTGGAAGATGTTCACATACTTTTCTTGAGCCAAAACTAACTGTCATGAAACTCACCCCTCAAGATGCATCTTCTTCACAAAAATGACACATCACACATATCACTTTTTGTATCAATTTGTTTTCAATTAAAAAGCTTGTTCCAACATCTCATATTTGTCAATTAGAATGTGTTTGCATTGTGGTTTGAAGTTTAAATTGGCTGGAATTAAAAATCACACTCATGATGCACATAACACACAATATGCACCTTGAAAATCAAAACTTCATAACAACCATTACAGCTCTGTTTTTCTACTTAAACATACTCAACATCATGTAGTGGAAGTGTTGGAAGGATCACTTTGATCAGAACTGAGTTAGAATGGAAAATACCATTGTTCATGCATTATCCTTATGACTTCATTTGCAAATGACATGTGATTTAAAGTAACAGTTCACTTCTGGACATGGAGATGTTTTAATTTGCTCAAATATCATCCAACCATTGTGTGTGAGTGTTTTGGCTGCATTGAAGATGGTTATATGAAGCTGCCTACCTCAATTTGCAATTTTTATGACATAACACATAAGGCTATCGAATTTTTCAATGGGGAGAGAATTTGAAAAAACCAACACCACCATCCTCTTCCTCTCATTTTTCTACCCAATTTTCATATAAAATTTGCCTCGATCCGATGAGCGGTTAGTGAGATACGGTATAAAACGTATTTGGTTTTGATTATGTGTTTGCCCAGCCATGGAACCAAGAAAGCTTTACATATTTATCATTGCGCTTTTGTTAATGGATGTAACAGCCGCCCCAGCGGTAGAGACTAGCGCGCGTATCAGTCTTGGCATGGGTTCGATCCCTTGTGATAACCCTTGCTGCCACTTTTTCTCATTTTTGTACATAAACTTCAAAAAATCGTAACTCTCTCATATTTTATCGTTTTTCGTCCGTTCTTTTTTCATTATGTTTGTTTTTATATGTAATTTCATGCCATGTAATTATTTCCCATGTTTGATTATTTTTTCACCATGTTTGATTGTGCGCGATCCACGCGTCAACGGTACTAACCCTATTTGGTTGCAGATGAAATTTAAAAGGTTTCCTCTTGTGTTTTCTCAGGAAAATTGATTGTTATCATGTCTATATATGTTTGTCAACATGTTAAAATTTTTACCTTGAATTATTTTTATGTTTATCTCATCTGTCTGTTAACAGTATTCCAGGTGCGAACTGTCGTCACGGTTCTCGTACCAAAACAATTGCTCTGATTGTCATCATTGCTTTCCATCTTTAATCTTTGTATTGGTTGTCACCATGAATGTTTGAATGATGTTTGTATTTTATTTTATCCCCAAGCGACGAAGCTCGTTAGCTTTCGTCCAGTTTCCGACAATACTGTTCCTCCAAAGGAAGGTCTGTCCACTTGATTGTCAATGTATTGAACCAAAATCTTAAACCCTTTTGACTTTGTTAAGTCACCTTAACCCTGATTCAGAAGCCTTTAGACTTTGCTTAAAGTCTAAAAAACTTACCCATACTAGGAGCATTCTTCAACTAGAACCCTAGGAAAGAGTTCGTCAACTCTGTGTAAGAATCATCGTCATGATCTCTTACTTCCCTTTCAACTGAGCTTAGGGAGTTTTGTTAAACTCCACACAAACATAGTCATGTTTGTTCGCCTTTAAACCTTGATCATCATCAAGTGTTCTTTTCCCTTGTGAGGTGAACTACGATTGCTCTGATTCTATCCTAGTCAGGATACGTAGGCAGAAGATGCGAGGTCTTTGCGAGCAAACTTAGAAAACCACTTAGGCCTTTTTATTTATTTTATTTCAATTCCCAATCCTTAAACCATAGTGCACAATTCACAAATTTAGCAACTAATTAAACAAAAGGTTCATGTAGGGTACTAAGGATATTTAGGGTGCTAATACCTTCCCTAGATATAACCAACCCCCGAATCCCTGAATCTCTCAAAAGCGTTGTCGTTACATCGCGAAAAAGGTTCTTTCTTTCTTTAGACCCATCCTTTGGATAAATTAAAGACCGATTGTAAAAAGAAATAAGGTTCAAGTTAATTAATAGCTTGATATCAAATTTTCACCGCAACAACAACATTAGGACTTGATAGTCTCCCCTTAGTTGAACCTGTTCATTCTCTTCTCATCTCAAAACAAATCAAAATACAGTAATAAAGGTTAACTGACGTCGTACGTTACGAGCCTTAAGCTATCTGAGAAAGGATTGTTGGAGAGCTTCTTTTCAACAGTCTGAATGTTTAATATGGCACCCTTTGGGTGACATGCGACACATTCACTCTCAGGTCATAGTCTCTAGTGCGATATTGGTTGCAAACATCCATAAACAACAATTCTACCATAAAGACAGAAAACGAACTTCAAACCTTTTTTGCCCCGTGGGCCCGTAATTCAAAGGAAAGCTTTTCTGAAGAAAAGAGTGTCGTTAACTCCCAGTTCTACCGCAAACGGTAACGCCTAAGTCTCCAAGGGTCGAGCTGCGTACATCCAACTGCTGGAACTGTTTGTTAACCCTACTCGGAAAAATAGATGAATCTAAACCCGTAAGCCGTATTATCCCGAACTACGTAAGCTCTGATCTCTCATACCTGTTGAGAGTACGTAGGCACAATACTGATGTATTGGCGAGCCACCTTCCCCGTAACCCGTAGTTAGCCGAACTACGTTGACTCTGATTTCTCATTCTCTGATGAGAATACGTAGGCATAAAGCGCGACGCTTTGCCGAGTCATTTTCTTTTCTTTTCATACCGGCCTTGATAGGTAGATAGTGAAACAAACCCGTCAGATAAACACAACAAGCGTGGATCCCATCGAGTACGATGGACGTGAGGGGTGCTAATACCTTCCCCTTGCGTAACCGACTCCCGAACCCAGACAATGGTTGCGATGACCTTGTCTTATACCCTTTCGTCAGGTTTTTCCGATCGTTTCCTTTCCTGTTCTGAGGGATAAATAACGAAAGGTGGCGACTCTTCTGTTCAGCCGACGCCTTATTTTCGCGGTAGCGACAGTAGTCATTTTGACCAGAAATTGCATTCCAAACACAATGGCAATGTCACAATTTTGAGTTGAGGTTCAATTTCATGAGTTACTTTGAAAAGTAGTTACTTCAATTACAAGTCATTGATCCAAAGCAAGAATCAGGGCAATTCAGGCTGAGCTAGTTATCCAAACATATCCCAAATTCAATTTGCAGTTGAATAGAACATTCTGGAATGAGAAATGAGGGAGAATTCGTGACTGTAGCTTTAGAATTTCATGGCCATGACAGAATTTTGGATCAACTGAATTGGGCCTTAATTTGGACTTAGAAGCCCATGAGAAGCTTCTATATATTCATTTCAATGATTCCAGATGAAGGTTGGTGATGATTTCGTGGAGAGAGTGAAGATTGAAGTTGAGCTTTCAAGGTTTCTAACTGAAAACGGTTTTGAAGTTCAAGGAAAATTCAGACCAAATTGAGGTTGCAAGAAGCTCTTATTATCATTAGTGAAGGATTCTGGAGGATCTTGGAGCTTAATTCGAGCCAGAATCATCCTCAATTGAATCTTGAAACCAGGTTTTCATTCTTCAACTTTCCTCTTTAATTATGATGATTCAAAGCCTTAGAAATATGTGGTTAGGTTCCCTATGATTGGTAGAACAATTTAGGTTTGGTTTGGCATCATTTGGTGATGATCAAGGGAGTGCACCAATTTCTGTTTGGATTCAGTTACATGTGATCTTGAGGAATTAACATGATTGTGATAACTTAGGATGATCAGTGTAACGTGAGGAGTAGATCTATGGATTTAGATTTGAGTTTGGTGAAGATCAAGAATGTGACATGTTTTGGAAATGCTATCGGGTTTGAAAACCTAGAAGGATTTGAGAAAATCTGAGGCCAGATTCATGATCAGCATGGGATTTTGAGTGAGATAGGTATAATCTTTGTGATTTCTGGTCACCTGCAAGTGGACCTTCACCGGAGAAGACGGTGGTTTCCACCGTCTGAGAATCAGCTCAGGTCACCTGAATTGTGAGGAAGACGAGTCCTTGGCCATTAGATCTCAAGTTGACTGAAGACCAAGCCAAGAATCTAACGGTTGTGTTTTAATCTGAGTTTGGATCCAAAACGTAGTGTTTAATTTATCCAGTCAGCTGGTGACTGGACCCTCACGTGGACACGCTTATGACTCTCAGATGCGCTTACCAGTCTCTCCATCTGATGGCTCTCATTTAATCCAGCTTTTTATTTTCTTTTAATCATTTTAGTATTTTCTTTTATTCCATTTAATTTCTAAAATCCATATTAAATCCAATTTTGATCCAAAAAATATTTTAAAAATATCTCCATGATCTTGGATTTAATTGTTATTTTCTGAAATTAATAAATCCCATTTTCATGCATTTTTTATTTTATTTGCATTTTTTTGTATTTTAAGTGATTTTATTTTTGATTTGTTTGACATGTGTTTTTGCTGATTTTATTGTGACCAATTGGTGCATGATTTTGAGTTGATTCTTGTTGGATTAGTTAGCTTAGAGAAGCATGTACCCTTAGAAATTTTATCATATTTTTGTGAATAAAGTTTAGGCCAATTTGAGTGGTGAACATAGGGAGTGTTAGATTTAGGGTTTCAAAATAACTAGTTGTAGTTTAGAGCATAGTTTGGGGACTTAGTATTTGATTTAGTTCCTGGGATTTATATGGGGTATTGGGTATAGGCTTAGGTTCCCTTAGAAATTTAATTAGGATTTTATGATCTATCTTAGCATTTTTTTTGTATTTTGTAATTGGTGTGATGTTTGTGGGTTTCTCCCTTGGATGCTTGGTTTATTCATTTTGTTTGGGGCCATTTTGGATGGGCCTTTGGCTTGGACTTTTCTTGGATGAATTGGAGGACCAATTGAGGTTGCTTTGGAGAGCTTGAAGGAGCTTGGAGTTGAAAATTTCTCATCTGTTGGGGTGCTTGTCAGAAGCTTAGGAAAATTAGGGTTTTAGGAAGAGCTTTTTAGACTTAGTTCATATCTTTCCTCAAACATGAAATGCTTTGTTTGCTTCCTTCCTATCCTATGATTCAAAGTCCTCTTAAGGAAGCCCCATCTCTCCCTTGGAGGGATGAGGGGCATGCTTTAAAGAGTAGAACTTTTGAGGATACCTTTCTTTGCAGATGATGGTTTCTAGTGTTTTCCTTTGGTTTTCACTAGTTTCCATTCATTATAACTTGATCTCAATAACAAATCTTTCTTGGTGGAGCTTGCTAGAGCTTGGGTATGAAGATCTAAGATGTTGAAGATGCCTTTCATAAGGTCTGCTTGAAGATGGAGTTATGTTACTGTCAACTTTGCTGTCAGGAGCTTGCTGGAGGATTGAAGCTAGGGTTTACTATTGCTTTTGAGCTGGAGTTTTCTGTAGCTGTGGAGCTTAACTGTTTAGGTATTGAGGAGCCTTATTTGAAGTGTGCTTTCTCTTCCCTGGAAGTTGGAGATTGAATTTTATTGAAGTTTGAAGATGAAAGTTGTTGCTGTCAACTTCTTGCTGTTTAACCAACTGTTGTTGTCAGAGATGCTGTTTGCTATAGGAGTTTGGTGCTGCTGCTTGGGCTGCCTCCTTTGGGTTTTGTTTTCTGTATTTGTTTGTTGGCTTGTGTAGCTTGCCCCCTAGGTTTGAGGTGAATGTTGTTTCACTTTGTCTGTTGTATTGCCGCGTTGCATGCATTTTACTGTATTTGCTTGCTTTCTTTTCTGTTTATCCCCTAGGATCTCTAATTTCCTCTGTGCGGGAGGGAATTATGACAGACATTAGGATCCTTATCCATGCATGACAACATTAGGTTAGTTTTATTCCCTTTTCAACCCTAGGCTTTTTAGAGCTTCTTTCTCGTCTTATCTGAAAACAACTCAAAAACACAGTAATAAGGTTAATCGATGTCGTACGTTACGAGCCTTAAGCTATTTAAGAAGAGGTTGTTGGAGGGTCAATCTTCAGTAATCTGACTGCTTAGTGTGTTACCCTTAGGGTGACATGCGACGTAGTCACTCTCAAATCATAGTCTCTAGTGCGTCAGAGATTGCAAACAAACTAAAAAACACTTCTTTCGTAAAAGATTCAAAACAAACATCAAAGTGTCATTTTTGTCCGCTTGGACTCTTAATCAAGAAAAACCCTTTCATAAGGTAATAAAAAACCATTCAGACAAGCTTGTGTCTTCTGTAGCCCGAACTACGTTTGCTCTGATCTTTCATGCTGTATGAAAGTACGTAGGCATAGGATTCCATATCCTAGCGAGCAACCTTCCCCTCCTTTCCCGTAGGTAGGCGAACTACGTTGACTATGATTTCTCGTTTCAGACGGGAATACGTAGGCATAAAGTGCGATACTTTGCCGAGTCATTTTCTTTTCTTTTTAACCCAGACCTGTAGAGTAGATAGAATAACATTTCGTACTATAAAACAAGCGTGGATCCCGTCGAGTACGACGGACGTGAGGGGTACTAATACCTTCCCCTTGCGTAATCGACTCCCGAATCCAGAAATTTGGTTGCGACGACCATTCCTTTCCCATTTTGTGTTAGGTTTACTCTGAGCGTTTCTTTTCCCTCTTGTGGGATAAATAACACACGGTGGCGATTCTTCTGTCATAGCCGGCGCCGATTTTTGCAGTAGCGACACCGCCCTTCGGGTTCGATGCCTGCTTGTTTAACAGATGCCTCATGGCGAGGTCAGATGTTCTTCTCAACTTCAGGTTGAGCCGGCCTTCGAGTTCGATGCCTGTTTGTTTAACAGATGCCTGACAGCGAGGTCAGATGTTCTTCTCAACTTCGGGTTGAGCCGGCCTTCGGGTTCGATGCCTGTTTGTTTAACAAATACCTGACGGCGAGGTCAGATGTTCTTCTCAACTTCTGGTTCAGCCGCTTTCGGTTTCGATGCCTGTTTGTTTAATAGATGCCTAACGGCGAGGTCAAATGTTCCTCTCAACTTGGTGGTGAGCCGGCCTTCGGGTTTGATGCCTCTTTGTTTAATAGATTCCTAACGGTAAGGTCTAATGTTCTTATCAACTTCTGGTTGAGCCGCCCTTCGGGTTCGATGCCTGCTTGTTTAACAGATGCCTCACGGCGAGGTCAGATGTTCCTCTCTACTTCGTTTTGAGCCGGCTTTCTGGTTCAATGTCTGTTTGTTTAACAGATACCTGACGGCGAGGTCAGATGTTCTTCTCAACTTCAGATTGAGCCGGCCTTCGGGTTTGATGCTTGTTTGTTTAACAGATGCCTGACAGTGAGGTCAGATGTTCTTCTCAACTTTGTGTTGAGCCGACCTTCGGGTTCGATGCCTGTTTGTTTAACAGATACTTGACGGCGAGGTCAGATGTTCTTCACAACTTCCGGTTGAGCCTGCTTCGATTTCGATGTCTGTTTGTTTAATTGATGCCTGACGGCGAGGTCAAATGTTCCTCTCAACTTGGTGTTGAGCCGGCCTTCGGGTTCAATGCCTGTTTGTTTAATAGATGCCTGACGGCAAGGTCTAATGTTCTTATCAACTTCTGGTTGAGCCTCCCTTCGGGTTCGATGCCTGTTTGTTTAATAGATGCCTGACGGCGAGGTCAGATGTTCCTCTCAACTTCGTGTTGAACCGGCCTTCGGGTTCGATGCCTGTTTATTTAACCGAGGCTTGACAACAAGGTCTAATGTTCTTATCAACTTCGGCTTGAGCCAGCCTTTGAGTTCAATGCTTGCTTGTTTAACAGATCCCTGCTAGCAAGGTCAGATATTCCAATGAACTTCAAGTTGAGCCGGCCCTTGGGTTCGATTCTGTTTGTTTAACAGATGCTTGACGGCAGGGTCAGATGTTCTTCTCAACTAAGGGTTGAGACACCCTTCGGGTTCGATGCCTGTTTGTTTAACAGATGCCTGACGGCTAGGTCATATGTACTTCTCAACTTCGGGTTGGGCCGGCCTTCGGGTTCGATGCTTGTTTGTTTAACAGATCCCTGACGGCGAGGTCAAATATTCCTATGAACTTCGTGTGGAGCCAGCCTTCCGGTTCGATGCCTGTTTGTATCACTGATGCCTGACGGCGAGGTCAGATGTTCTTCTCGACTTCAGGTTGAGCTGGTCTTCGGTTTTGATGCCTGTTTGTTTAAAAGATACCTGGCAGCGAGGTCAGATGTTCTTCTCAACTTTGGGTTGAGCTGCCCTTCGGGTTCGATGCCTGTTTGTTTAATAGATGCCAGACGACGAGGTCAAATGTTCCTCTCAACTTCGTGTTGAGCCAGCCTTCGGGTTCGATGCCTATTTATTTAACCGAGGCCTCACGGCAAGGTCTAATGTTCTTATCAACTTCGGGTTGAGCCAGCCTTCAGATTCGATGCTTGTTTGTTTAATAGATCCATGACAGCAAGGTCAAATATTCTGTTGAACTTCGTGTTGAGCCGGCCTTCGGGTTTGATGCCTGTTTGTTTAACAGATGCCTGACGGTGAGGTCAGATGTTCCTCTCAACTTTGTGTTGTGCCGGCCTTTGGATTCGATGCCTGTTTGTTTAACTAATGCCTAACAGCGAGGTCAGATGTTCCTCTCAACTTCAAGTTGAGCCGACATTCGGGTTCAATGCCTGTTTGTTTAACAGATGCCTGACAGTGAGGTCAGATGTTCTTCTCAACATCGGGTTGAGCCGCCTACGGTTTTGATGCCTATTTGGTTAACAGATGCTTGACGGCGAGGTCAAATGTTCCTCTTAACTTGGTGTTGAGCCGACCTTCGAGTTCGATGCCTGTTTGCTTAATAGATGCCTGATGACAAGGTCTAATGTTCTTATCAACTTCTGGTTGAGCCGCCATTTGGGTTCGATGCCTGCTTGTTTAACAGATGCCTCACGGCGAGGTCAGATGTTCTTCTCAACTTCAGGTTGAGTCGGCTTTCGAGTTCGATGCCTGTTTGTTTAACAGATGCCTGACAGCGAGGTCAGATGTTCTTCTCAACTTCGAGTTGAGCCGACCTTCGGGTTCGATGCCTGTTTGTTTAACAAATACCTGACGACGAGGTCAGATGTTCTTCTCAACTTCCGGTTGAGCCGCTTTCGGTTTCGATGCCTATTTGTTTAACAGATGCCTGACGGCGAGGTCAAATGTTCCTCTCAACTTGGTGGTGAGCCGGCCTTCAGGTTCGATGCCTGCTTGTTTCCCAAATGCCTCACAGCGAGGTCAAATGTTCCTCTCAACTTCGTGTTGAGTCGGCCTTCTGGTTCAATGTCTGTTTGTTTAATAGATACCTGACGGCGAGGTTAGATGTTCTTCTCAACTTTAGGTTAAGCCGGCCTTTGGGTTCTATGCCTGTTTGTTTAACAGATGCCTGAGAATGAGGTCAGATGTTCTTCTCAACTTCGGGTTGAGCCGGCCTTCGGGTTCGATGCCTGTTTGTTTAACAGATACCTGACGACGAGGTCAGATGTTCTTCACAATTTCTGGTTGAGCCTCCTTCGGTTTCGATGTCTGTTTGTTTAATTGATGCCTGACGTCGAGGTGAAATGTTCCTCTTAACTTGATGTTGAGCTGGCCTTCGGGTTCGATGCCTATTTGTTTAATAGATGCCTGACGGCAAGGTCTAATGTTCTTATCAACTTCTGGTTGAGCCGCCCTTCGGGTTTGATGCCTGCATGTTTAACAGATGCCTCACGGCGAGGTCAGATGTTCCTCTCAACTCCGTGTTGAGCCGGCCTTCGGGTTCAATGCCTGTTTATTTAACAGATACCTGACGGCGAGGTCAGATGTTCTTCTCAACTTCAGGTTGAGCCGGCCTTCGGGTTCGATGCCTGTTTGTTTAACAGATGCTTGATAGCTAGGTCAGATTTTCTTCTCAACTTCGGGTTGAGCCGACATTTGGGTTTGATGCCTGTTTGTTTAACAGATACCTGGCGACGAGGTCAGATGTTCTTCTCAACTTCTGGTTGAGCCGGCCTTCGGGTTCGATGCCTGTTTGTTTAACAAATGCCTGATGCCGAGGTCAGATGTTCTTCTCAACTTCGGGTTGAGTCGGCCTTCGGATTCGATGCCTGTTTGTTTAACAGATCCCTGACGGCAAGGTCATATATGTCGCAACTGCGAAAAACACCCGGCAAAAACAGAAGAGTCGCCACCTTTCGTTATATATCCCAAAGAGAAGGAAAGGAAACGATCGGAAAAACCTGACGAAAAGGGAGATGACGAGGTCATCGCAACCAAGTCCTGGGTTCGGGAGTTGGTTACGTAAGGGGAAGGTATTAGCACCCCCACGTCTGTCGTACTCGACGGGATCCACACTTGTTGTCTATCTAAGGGTGTGTTTAACCTATCTACGCTACAGGCTTGCAGGAAAAAAAGAAAAGAAAAGAGAGACTCGGCAGAGCATCGTGTCTCTGTGCCTACGTACTTTCATCTAGTATGAAAGATCAGAGTCAACGTAGTTCGGCTAACTACGGAAGAAGGGGGGAGGTTGCTCGCCAGGACATCGCGTCTTGTGCCTACGTAATTTCATCTGGTATGAAAGATCAGAGCACACGTAGTTCGGGCGTACATGAAACCACATGTTGATTAAGCGTTTTAATCGAGTAGAGTTAAACAATAATTCCATTAGTTAGGGACGAAGCCTGTTTGGGGTAGAATTAAAGCTTAACAAAACTCTCTTTTTTAAACAAAAAGTTCCCGATTAATCCCAAAGGAAAAAGGTTTGAATTTGTTTTGTATTTTTTAGTAAAGTGAAATAATTCGGTTTGTGATTCACGTTGCACTAAAGACTATGACACGGAGGCGAATGCATCGTATATCGCCCCCAAACGGGACGGATACTAAACATTCTAGATAAGCGAGAGGAAACCCCTCACTCATCATTGCCCATGTAGCTTAAGGCTCGTAGCGCGCAACGTTTATCGCCTTTATTAAATGAGTTAGCGTGATTTTGAGATGAAAACAGAGACGCACAGAAGGTGTAAGGGAAACTCGGCCCTAACGTTGTCATGCAAAGTACTCCTAAAGTTTGGATAAGAAGGGGAAACATCAACCCTAATGTTAGCATACTTTGATTGAGCACCTAATGTCTCTCCTACTCCCATCCTAGACGGAGGGACTAGGAATCCTATGGGGATCATGGCAAGAAAGCACAAGAAGAACAACGGATGGATCAATCACAAGTAGATAAATGAAAACATGAAAAATGCACAATTAGAATGGTGGGAGGGAGGAAAAGTGTGTGGGGCAGCAGCTGCCACAAGCGCGTCTTGACCTCAACAGCGATGTAAGAATGATGCAAACATGTGGCGAAAACAAGAGATGAAAGTATACGAACATGCAAACGAATGATCGACTCGAACCACATACAAACATGCAAATAATTGAAAGAATGATCACACATGGCAACAATATCATGATTAAACAACCACAAACAGTAGCAAATATCCAAAACAATTCAATTCAAATGCATCACACTGATCTATGATGATTCAAATCAAACCGGTATGCGAACATGCAAGAAAATAGCAAAATATGGCATTCTGACACAGTGTTATTCGGTTAACACATACGGTTAATCGGATAACTTGTGTAAAACGTGTGAAAATCTGTAAATTCATAGATGTTAATCGGTTAACACCAGGCGTTAACCGGTTGACACCCTGAAAACTTTGAAAATTTTGAACATTTGAGTTGGTTAACCGGTTAACCTTATACGTTAACCGGTTAACACTATACCAGAAGCAGGAAAAACAGCAAACAAAACCACTTTCTAGCAAATAAGCACTTATCCGATCAACCGGATGATCGTATAATCACTTATTCACGAATATAAACCAGAAAATCATGATTTAAACAGCATGCAAACAGATCAACACAACCAGATCATGAATCAACCAAATCAAATCAATCAAAAATCAATCGAATATGAAGATTAACATGGTGAATATGCAAATAAGCTCGAAAATTAAATCGGATCAGAAGTCCAACCTACGAATTGGAGAATTGATTCAGTAATTGCTGAATCAACTGTAATTGTGTAGATCTAAGCAAAGAAGTCTGAAATACTTCAAGATCCAAGCTAGTTGATGATGTATGAATGAAGATCCTTCACAATTAAGCCAAATTACTCCAAATAAGCACTTCTACAATCACTTCAAAATCCAGATCTGAACTTGCACGAAAATTGAAGATGAGAATTGATCAAATGATAATGGTAGATGGAGGATTATGCTTAAGAATCTATTGATTCCAATGAAGAATCAATAGTTCCAAGGAAAATGAGCTTTGAATGAAGGTTTTGGCTATGGAGGAAATTGAGAGAATTGAGAGAGAATTGATCAACTCTGAATTTGAAATGGAAATTATGAAGGTTAGAATGGCAAGCTTTGGAGTAAAATCATTTAAATACTCTCTTGGTATGGGATCCAAATCAAGGGTTGGAAGTTGGTTTGGAAATTGTGGTATGGAATGAGGTTTGAGAATTTGGAGGGAAATGAAATTTAACCAAATTTCAAATAATGTTCTAGATCCTTCCCAAGTGCAAAAATGGGCTTTCAAGTGATCAAAATTGGACCCCAAAGCAAATCCACTTGAAAATTCACGTACAAGGCAAATTCTGCTATGGTTAACCGGTTAACCATATGCGTTAACCGGTTAACGCTGTTAAAACATCAATTCTGGGCTGATTTTCAAATGGTTAATCGGTTAACCATATATGTTAACCGATTAACACATTCAAAAATTTGAATTTGGCGCCTTTTGGTGGGAAATCTGTCCATTTTCTCTGTTTCAACTGTCTGGAGCTCTGTTTAGCTGCTGAACCTCATTTTTTACCGTTGTCACTGTGAAAATCCTTATTGTGAGCCTGAATGTTGATTTCTGATATGGAATTAACCTGCAAAATAGAATAAAATTGATCACTCGATTGCTGGGCTAAATAAATGTCGAAGCTCTGATGCTCTCTGTTCGCTGTTCAATCTCTTGCTCCAAAATGCACCTGAGCCACAAGAACGCCTTGATCCCATGCCTCGAGACCGAATGCTATGCAATGCAAAATGCTAAATGCGAAAATGAAACATAAGCCAAGTATAAAACGAGAAGGAAAATTTTGGGGTGCTACAATATATTCCTATGATCTTCGTGTTGAGCCGGTCTTCGGGTTCGATGCATGACGACAAAGTCAGATATTCCTCTCAACTTCGTGTTGTGCCAGCCTTCGGGTTAGATGCCTGTTTGTTTAACTAATACCTGATGGCCGGGTCACATGTTCCTCTCAACTTCAAGTTGAGCCGGCCGTCGGGTTCGATGCCTGTTTGTTTAACAGATGCTTGACGGCGAGGTCAGATGTTCTTCTAAACTAAGGGTTGAGACGCCCTTCGGGTTCGATGCCTGTTTGTTTAACGGATGCCTGACGGCGAGGTCAGATGTACTTCTCAACTTCGGGTTGAGCCGAACTTCGAGTTCGATGCTTATTTGTTTAACAGATCCCTGACGGCGAGGTCAAATATTCCTATGAACTTCGTGTTGAGCCGGCCTTCGGGTTCGATGCCTGTTTGTTTAACTGATACCTGACGGCGAGGTCAGATGTTCTTCTCAACTTCGAGTTGAGCTGACCTTCGAGTTTGATGCCTGTTTGTTTAACAGATGCCTGGTAGCGAGGTCAGATGTTCTTCTCAACTTTGGGTTGAGTCGCCCTTCGGGTTCGATGCCTGTTTGTTTAACAGATGCCTGACGGCGAGGTCAAATGTTCCTCTCAACTTTGTGTTGAGCCGACCTTCGGGTTCGATGCCTGTTTATTTAACAGATGCCTGACGTTAAGGTCAGATGTTCCTCTCAACTTCGTGTTCTGCCGGCCTTCAGATTCGATGCCTGTTTGTTTAACTAATGCGTGTTGCACCCCAAAATTTGCCTAACATTTCTTTACCTAGCTTATGTTTCATTTCATTCACATTAGCATTATCATTTGCATTTCATTGACATGTGTGCAGGAGATCAAGAGGTATGATTACCAATTAAGAGCTATACAAGACTTTGAAGCTAGCTGGGAGGCTTATTCAGGTGTTCAAGGGTTGATATCCTTGTTAGAGAAGTTAAAAGATCCTCAGAGAGAATGATTGAAGCCAAGAGGGTGTATCTCCTAACTTGAGAGGTGTGGGAAGTCATCAGACGATTCTGAAGCCATGAAGTTAAACATGAGGTCTTGAGAGAGCTCATGCGATGTGTTGAAGATCACTTTGAGGCCTAGACAGGTCATTGTGCAAGATTAAGAAGACTCAGCCATGAGTGGTGCAGCTAGGGTTTGACTGGGTCAACCCTAAGTCAACTGATGATTTGAAGAAGGTTGAGACATAATTCAAGAGACATGTGATCATGGATTGATACATTGAGATGTTATAATAATGATTTCAAGGTTAACTCATCATGATTGAAGAGTTTGAGAAATTTCAAGCTAGGGTTTCTAAGACTTGACAGTTTAAAATCCCCTAGTTTGACCCCTATCTTCAAGGCCATTTAACTCAAGATATGATGGTCATCTCACCTTTACCCCAACATGATTGTTGTAGGTCATGACCTTAGCTTTAATTTGAGTACTAGAAGTCCTTGATAGGGTTTATAGAACTCAAGTTATGAGCCAGACAAGTTACAGGTCATCTGAGGCATGTGAATTTGGAGCTTGAAAGTTACCCAACTTCATGAACCTTTTTCCCAAGAAGTATGATTCCTATGAACTCTTGGTCAACATGAATGTTGTTCCTTACCCTCTTAGCTTTCCATAGAGTGCTAGAAGTCCATGATTGGATGTATAGAACTCAAGTTATGGCTTTGACAAGTCAAGGGTATTTGGACATTACAGGTCATTTTGAATCATAAGTCCATTTCACCATCTTACAAGCTTCAAATGGATTTTTGTTCAACATTAAAGTTGTTCAAAATGATGTTTTTATCTTGTCTAAGTATCAAGAGTCCATTGATATGGATTATATCAAGCATTGGTGGAAGAAAGTTCATATAAAAGCCATTTTAATGAATTAAGATGAGAAAATTTAAAACAATTGAGAATAACATGTTTTCAAGTCAAATTTATGGTCAATTTGAATGGAATTAATGTTTTAGAGAGATTGGCATTATTACATTTTTGTTTTGAATTCCATAACATGGCCATTTGGAAGGTTGCTTCACAAATAAGAAACACATCTCACACACTCCATATGTTGAAATCAAAGGAAGGAAACCACATCACTACATTCCACAAGGCTTAAGTGAATGATTGGGACTAAGTTTGGAGTATGAACAAAGCTTGAAATCACATATCCACATTGAAAATTTGGAAGAAAGGTGAAAATTCAAAACTCATGAATGGGCCTGGTTTGGGCCTCTAACCCATTGAAACAGATCATAAATAGGATTTAGAACAGAATTGGAAGGTTCTGGTGATCATTTTCGTGGAGAAGCCATTAGAGAGAAGTGAAGAAGCAAGCTTGGAATTGAAGTTTCATTTTGGAGAATCAAGATTTTTCAACCGGAATTGAGCATCAAGAAGCATTCACCATTGATCACTGAAGGTTTCTGGATGATTTGGAAGAGAATTGAGGCTTGAATCCATTGCAATCCAAGTTCAAAGCCAGGTTTTAACTTCTTGAAATCTCTCTCTGATTATGTGTTTTCAATGAACTAGAAGCATGTCGTTAGGTTCTATTCATGATCTAGATGGATTTTGGATAGTTAATTTCAACTTTAGAGACAATTTAGGGTTAATTTCATTTTCGGTTGAGATGGTTATCTCAAGATTCTTGCGTTTTTATAGCGAATAGATGCTATGGTTAGATTGATGGTGAAATTCTGGACAAGTTTCATGTAGAGATCGTGGCCATTGGTGGCCTGTAGATGAACTTAGGGTTGCGCCAGGGTGGCCGGAAAAGCCACCGGCGATTGGCTTCACGCGCGCAGTTTGCAGGTTCAAAAGGTCGAAGATGGAATCTTCACCATCTGTTTGCGTTGAAATCTTGACTCAGTCAAGTGATCCTAGCGTCCTCGTTGAGCCACGTGTACTCCCCCCTCAATGCAACGTTTCGCTTAGTGGAATTTCAGGTTTTGTTGACTGTGCTATGTGGACCAAGCATGCGTGGGTTCGAATCTTGGCATGTATTCTTTTTTCTTTCATCAATTTCTGAAGTGAACTATTGAATGAATTCAGGCGCATGGGCCTTGGCATTTTCTGGCTATTCACACCCCCACTCTGGCCCAACCCAGGAATTGAACTGATGTCAATTGCTATTTACCATGCAAGTTTATTAATTTCTTATGTTTTTTCTTTTAAATTCATCATTTCATGTTAGTTTGAAAACAATTCATAAAAAATAGAAAAATAGGTCAACTAATTCCAAGTTTTTTTTCCTTGATTCATGATTGAATCTAGAAGTTTATTGAATAAAAATATTAGGAAAATCATGCATTTTCAACTTTTGGCATTTTTTACATTTTATTTGATAATAAAATGCCATGGTTGATACCTCTGTTTGATGATTTTATTGTGAGCACTTGGTGATGATTTTGGGCTTGATTTTTTGTTTCTGATTATCTTAGACATGTATTCTCCCATAGTATTTTTCTCACATTTTTGTGATGAAATTAGGTGTGGCTTTTAGATTGAAACTTTAGGTGCTTCCTTTTAGGGTTTAGGTTTGGTACCTTATAGTGTAGAATTTATTTCTAGGTTTTATTTGAGGACTTGACCTCTGGAATTAACATGGTAGAGTCATGATTAACATAGGTTCCCATAGTGAGTTTTGTAGGATTTTATAATTGTTTTTAATATTTTATTTAGAATTAACTTTAGTACTAGGTTTTAGGTGATCCTAACTTGCTAGTTCAACTAGGATGACTTCTTTAGTTCCCTTAGACTAGGATGTTGCTTCTCTTGCTCTTGGATGATGATGAATACTTGTGTGGGCTGCTGTGGAATGCATGGTGGAGCTTGGACTTGAAGATTTCTCCCCCTTTGGTGTAGTTTGTTTAGGGTTAAGGGTTAGAGTTTTTAGCGAGATCCTTTAGAATAAATTTTCTTCCTTCATGAAACATGGAAGGTGTTGATCACTTCCATTCCTCCCTATGATGTAAGGTCCCATTGTGAAGGCCCTATCCCTCCCTTGGTAGGATCAGTGGCTCCTCACAAATTGGTAGAACCTTTGAGGGTTCCTGTCCTTGATGGTGGAGTGCTTAGAGGTGACCTTTGGTCTTCACTTTGCTTCTCCCTATCCCCACCTTGCTCTTGTTAGATGAATCTTTCTCCCTTGCTAGAGGATAGAGTTCCTTGCTAGAATATTGAAGATGCTAGAGGTTGCACTTCCCCTTTGTTTGAAGACTACCTTTGGAGCTGAAGCTTGAAGATCAAGAAGAACAAGTTGACACTTGTGAAGAAGATCAAATTGAGATTGAAGAAAGAGCTGAAGCTTGAAGAAGATGGAGAACAAGTTGATACTTGTGTTTGATGCATTGAAAGCTTAAAGAAGCAAGTTGACACTTGCTATTGAAGATGAAATCTTTAAGGAACAGTTACAGACTGAGGACTGAACTGCTGTCAGAAGGATTGTTTTGCTGTGGAAGCTGTTGATCTGCTTTCTTTCCTGTCTGTTTTCTTTCTGTGCAACTGTATTGATGTGACTTGTGTGATTTGCTTGATGCATTAGAATAAGTTCATGTTTAGATTGTTTTAAGCTAGGAGCATGATTGCGCTAGAGGTTGAGTTGCTCCCTCTGCATGTATTTTTACTGTATGGCTTTGCTTGCGGGTATTCGGTAGAGCTCTGCTCCCTTGCCTATGTGGTTATGATTTGCTTGATGGCATTTTATTTCTTCTATATGATTGCAGTTATTCATACTTGGCTTGAGGTTGAGATGAGCTTGTGGAGGCTGATGCCCCACACACCTTTCCTCCCTCACTTGCATTGCATGCATTTTACAATCGTTACTGTTTACTGTTTAAGCTGATGCTTTATCTGTTTCTGTTTATCATTGACATGATCCCCTAGGAACCTCACTTCCTTTGATAAGGAAGTGATGATTAGAACTTTAGGTTGAAACCTATGCATGATAACTTCTAGGAGATCCCTGTTTCAAACTTCAACCATAGGATGAATCCTTGGCATGACAACATTAAGACTTGATAGTCTCCCCTTAGTTGAGCCTGTTCTCTCTTCTCATCTCAAACAACAGTAAAAAACGTAATAAAGGCAAGTTAGTATAAGCGCATTACGAGCCTTAAGCTACTTGGGTAATGATAAATGAGCGGCCTCCTCTCAATCGTCTAGAATGTTTAGTATACGTCCTTTGGACGATATGCGACACATTCGTTCCCAGGTCATAGTCTCTAGTGCTGTACGAACTAAAGACAACTAAAAAAACAGTTCTTTCATAAAAGAAAGAAAACAAACTTCAAACTTTTTTTGCCCTGTGGGCCCATAAGTCAAAGGAAGCTTTTCTGAAGAAAAGAGTGTCGTTAACTTTCAGTTCTACCGCAAACGGTAACGCCTAAGTCTCCAAAGGTCGAGCTGCGTACACCAAACTGCTGGAACTGTTTGTTAACCCTACTCGATAAAACAGATGAATCTGAATTCCCGTAATCCGTATTATCCCGAACTACGTAAGCTCTGATCTCTCCTACCTGTTGAGAGTGCGTAGGCATCAAGCGCGACGCTTTGCCGAGTCATATTCTTTTCTTTTTAAGCCAGCCTTGATAGGTAGATAGATAAAACTAACCCGTCAGGTAAACACATCAAGCGTGGATCCCATCGAGTACGATGGACGTGAGGGGTGCTAATACCTTCCCCTTGCGTAACCGACTCCCGAACCCAGACAATGGTTGCGATGCCCTTGTCTTATACCTTTTCGTTAGGTTTTTCCGATCGTTTCCTTTCCCATTCTGAGGGATAAATAACGAAAGGTGGCGACTCTTCTGTTTTGCCGGTACCTTATTTTCGTGGTAGCGACAGCTGACGACTCTTTTGGGGACTTGACAGTTTCCTAGGGATCCAACGTCCCTTATGCGAGTCAGTTTGGGGATCCAACGTCCCCTACGAGAGTCAATCCTAGCCCTTGTATGATTACTTGTTGGGTTGTGTTTATTTATCGTATTTTATTTCCCGCACTTTATTTTCAGTATGATATGATTATCTGTGTTGTTGTGGGAGGGGCATTCTGATGAGTGAGAAGCCAGACCCAGGCTTGAGAGCTACATAGTATTAGAGTGGGTTAGTGGAGGACGTGCTTGCTTTTCTTGCATCAGTTCCCATGTAATCCATACTCAGACGAGGTTCTCTTTGATGGCTTCCTATCGGTCCTTTGGACTCTAGGGGTTGTCGGATCTGAGGATTGTCGACTCTGGGAACCGATCATTTAGGATTCTGCTAAGTGATGCCGCTTCACGAGATGATGATGTCACACCTCCTGGGTATCGTATCATCATTTCTTGAAAGTCTGTGACACTGATGACCGCATAGGATGCCGAACCTTTTCCGTGATTAGGTCCACCTGTTGTAACAACCCAATTTTTCAATAAGTGATTAATTGTGCTAATTAATTGGTTTATGTGATTTATCTGATTTAAATAAATTATTAGATTTATTTAAATGAGTTAATGGATTTAATTAATTTATTCTACTTGGTAGAATAATGTGGATTTATTAGATATTCTCTAATTAATGATAAAATGAGATATTTTGTGAAAAATGAATTGATAGATATTTTTGAGAGAAGAATTATGATGGAAAGAAAATAAAAGGATATATAAGGGAAATTGGAGAGAAAAGAAAAGAGATAGAAACATAAGAGAAAGAAAGAAAGAAAAGGAGAGAAAGAATAGAGAAAGAGGAGAAAAGAGAAGAGAAGAGGGAAACTTGGAGAAATCATCAAGAATCAACTTCAAGCTTCAATCCAATCAAGGTAAGGGTGAGAAACATTATTATTTGATCAATGTGTATGATTATGTATGAGTTGTGTTGGATTTGTTGGTAGTTTTCTCTATTTTCCATTTCTAGGGCATAAATGGTTTAATCGGTAGAATCGAGTTTTGAACGGTTAGAATTCAAAATAAATTGCATAGTTTAGTCGGGTAATGTTTAGCCGTGATTATTGGATTTCGTTTGATTGAATTTGGTTGAGTTTGTGAGTTTTGACATTTTTGGATAATTGAGGGTTTGAGATTTGAGTGAAAATCGGACGTCGTAGAAATCGTATTTAATGGTTCTAATTCATTGCTATATGTTAGGTGAGTATGAGTATGTGTTTGTTTCGAAAAAAAGAATTGAATCGGTCGGATTTTCGGGCAAAAATGCAAAATCCCGTAGCCGTGTTTAGGCAAAATTCTGGTTTTTCGAAAAACTTCGAAAATTCATAACTCTTGAACCGTAAGTCGGTTTTGACCCCCGTTCGAAGCGTTGGTAAGTTAACGAGATTATATTTCTAGAAAAAATGGCTTTGAGGCCTGTACCTAGTTCAATTATAGCATAAAATTGAAAACATATTGTTGTGTTGATTTTTACCGTCGCGAATGTGTGTGATTGATGTGTTATTGTGCAGAATACTTTTGTTATATAACGTATAGCTTGTGCATGTTGTGATATGATATGCTGTGGGTAGCCGTATGGCGTGAATCCTAGATGGTGGAATCGATTATGAAATATAGTCTTTTGACAAATATATGCATATTGTTTGTATGTGAAGAATGCATGAGAACATATTGTGAATATGTGTGCATTGCTTGATAAATGTGGTAATGATATTGAAGTGTAAATGCATATTGATTATATGCGATATTGTGAATGCATGAGAACATATTGTGAATATGTGTGCATTGTTTGAAAAGGTAATGAGGTTGAATTATGAATGCATATTTGTTGTATCCGATTGTTGTGAATTAATGCATGGGAGCATATTGTAAGATATGCGTGCATTGTTTGACAAATATGTTGATGAAAAGTATGAATACTTGATTATATGATATGTTGTATGTGCAATCTTGTTTAATTCTTGAAGGGAGGAATTATGTGAATGCATGGGATTAAGACGTGTGATCGGTCTTAAGTGCATTTTGTTGTTGATTGCATATGAATCATTTAGTCAAGAGGCAATGTTTGCTAGTTTCATGGAGACTAGTGGCTTGTCCCAAACCTAGAAGGGTGGGTTTGAAAGCTTAGGGAACGGGCTTTTGTTGTTATCGGTCTAGAAGGGTGGACCCGGTTTAAGTGTAAAAACCGAAAAATGATAACAAGTGTTGGTACCACATGGCATGAGTTACATTGAGTCTCATGGAATGAATATATGATTGTTGTATAAAGTTATGCATAGGTGTATGTACATGACTTGTGTAATTGTGAACTATGGATATGTTTGATGATTGTCCATATTTTCCTATATATATATATATATATATATATATATATATATATATATATATATATATATATATATATATATATATATATATATATATATATATATATATATATATATATATATATATATATATATATATATATATATATATATATATATATATATATATATATATATATATATATATATATATATATATATATATATATATATATATATATATATATATATATATATATGCTTTGTGAAGTATATGATGAAGTATGGTGAGAATGGTGGAACACGCGTATGTGCATTACTTGTGTAATTGAGAGTTGTGAATATGTGATCATTGTATGAAAGTATGCTTATGAACATGAATTGTTGATTTGAGAATTGTGAATGTGTAATTGTGAATTAGTGAGTAAACATAATATGTGTATGTTCATGTGGAATGTTGAGATTTATGGATACGTGCATGATGAATATGCTTGGTGATTATCCATATTTGATTATATATATGTTGTATTGTACATGATGAGTTATAATGAATTGTGGTGAGAAAATGTGGAATATATGTATTTTGTGCTTGTGTATTTGTGTATATATAATTATATGCTTTGTATTATGATAATATTTCTCACCCTTCTGCTGGAATGATGTCCTACATGACATCGTGCAGGTATCAAGGAGTAGTATTGCTCGTAGTTACGAGGTAACTTTTGGTGTAGCCGTTTAGTGATTTAATTATGTTGGGTCGAGTCATGCTCTGGTCATGTAACGCTGGGATCGCTTGGGTTGTGTTTAAGATATACATTATGTACTCTATAAACGTGTTAATATCCATTGGAATATTATGATGTTGGCCTTAGTGCCTAAGTGATGTTGTTTTATGTGATAAAAACAAATGTTTCTTTTATGAAAATTGTGGTATAATTGAATTCGCTGCTACATGCAAAGTGAAGTTTTGTAAAGTATAATTTTATATTGAAATAGTAATGAGCATGACAGGTAGTTTTGATATTTTGAAAGTTATGTGTAATGCCCTTTTGTAAATACATGGAAATTTACTCTGATTATTCATATACTATCCGTGGGGTTTAGAAGGGTGTTACACCTATGAGCAGGGTCGGGTTATTGCAGGAAACCTTAACCTTCAGATTACCTGGTTTTCTTGATAGTGAATCAGTTTTGTGGGTATCAGAGGTTCTCATCATCAGATATGTTTTTGTTCTTGACAGAGCAGATTTATGGTCTAATATCAGGGTTTCTTCTCATCAGAGATATGGTTGTTCTTGACAGAGCAGTATTGTGGTTTTGTTGATATAGAACCTTCATCTCCTCAACAGCACAGTCGTCCTGATCTCCTGCTGCATGATTGCATTTTGCATTGTTTGCATCCTCATTTGCATGTCATTAACGTGTGTCTGTGTTGCAGGTGCATATTTCTCCCCTGGTTCTAGTGATCTTGATCCTCATGGCAGATATGGCATCTCTGAAGAAGACTGTGGCTTACAAGCTACCAACACCTGACATCCGAGAGTTGCGAGCTTTGATTTCCTTGGCTGATAAGACAGTGATTGAGAGTTTCAGACAGAGTTATGGGAGACTGCTGAGTATTGTGTATAAGCTTCCTACGTACGAGTTGAATGGCCTCTATGCTCTGCTGCAGTTTTATGACCCACAGCTCAGATGCTTTGTGTTTCCAGACTATGTCCTCGCCCCGACCTTGGAAGAATACTCTGACCTGTTAGGGGTGCCTTTGATGAATCAAATGCCTTACTACCGTGTTGAGGGTGAACCCAAATTGAGTAAGTTGACTGACGCTCTTCATGTAGATGAGTCTGAATTGGAAGGAATGGTATCCAGAAAGATTGGAGTTCATGGTTTCCCTTTCCCTTTCCTGATGGAAAAAGCCCGAAAGTTTTCCAAGAAGGATCGCTGGGATGTATTCAATGCCTTCTTAGCCTTTTGTATCTATGGGATCGTGCTATTCCCAAGTCACCCGGACTTCATAAGCATGGATGCTTGTCATATATTTGCCTCCGGGAATCCAGTGCCCACTGTTCTCGGAGACGTCTACCATTCAGTTCACAGCAAGAATGAAAACAGAAAGGGGAAGAACGTGGCATGTTGTGCTCCTTTACTGTATAAGTGGTTTGCTAGCCATCTTCCTAAGTCAGGGCCGTTCATTGATTCTGCTGAGTCTTTGCCTTGGTTTGCGCGTTTGATGAGTTTGACTACTGACAATATTATCTGGTTTGATAGAGATCTGTTGGGCAAAGATATTGTGTATAGCTGCTGTGGCTTTCCGCACGTCCCCCTGGTCGGAAGGAATGGATGTATCAACTACAATCCTTCTCTGCTAGTACGACAATTTGGGTATGCACTACGAGGTCCTCCTGAAGAGGAAGAGATACGGGAATCTTTGTATCTCACAGGGTTGCTTGAAGGCGACACTTTGGTCAAGGTACAAAATGCTTGGAGCAAAATTCACCGAAAGGGAAAGGTCCTGCTGGGAAAAAGCAACAACAAGGCCTTTGATCCGTACGTGACTTGGGTTCGAGAGAGAGCCGCCAAGTTTCTGATGTCGTTTCCTGCTGTGGAACCATTGTGTACTCCCGTGCACAAAGAGCCTACTACAGTTGTTATTTAGAAATTCAATCAGGTACTCGAGAGAAGGAAGAGCTACAAAAGGCCAACGAAGAGTTGGAGAAAGAGATTGCTCAACTTCAGAAAGAGAAAAGTGAAGCTGTTTATACCTGCAAGAAGCAGACTGAGATGATCAACCATCTAGGCTCCAACCTGACCAAAGAAACTGATGCTAGGGAACGTCTGGGGTTGGACCTGAAGTCAGTACATGGCGTGTTGACAACCAAGAAACAGGATCTGGACAGAGTGTACCGGAAGCTAACCCAATACGAAAGGGTCTGGAGCAGCACCATAGCCAAGTACAAAGAGCGGGAGGAAAAGCTGAAGCAGCGAGTAGCCAAGCTAGAAGCTTAGATTATGGTGAAAGATGAGAACACAGAGGCTGAAGCCTCCCTGCGACAAGACGTCCAGTATAGATTGGCTGAGGCCGAGGCGGATTTGCAAGATTCTCAACTCCAAGCTGATGATAAAAGGAGAAGAGTCGAGAACCATTCTGAAGAAGGTATTTCCAAGAGCGTTGCCGAGAACCTCCCAAAGTCCATCAGGCCGAGGGACCTGCTGGCCCGGGGTTTGCTTGCTCAGTCAGATCACCCCGCTACAAAGAAGTTGGTAGAAGATTTTCGTGCCCATGGTCGCGCCTGATCTTTTGTATCTCTTTTTGTACATTTTATGCATTGATATGCTGATCACCGCCAGGTCTATTGGTTGGGGTCATGCCTTATTGCTCCAGTTGTATGTGATTACAGTTGTACGCTACCCGAGCGGGATTTTCAGATAAATATATGAGGATTTCTTTTCCATAATTGGATCATAGACTTTATTTGTCTCGGAAACTAGGATTGGGGGGGGGGATCTCCCCAAGGCACTGACACGTTTGCATTTGCATGAAGCATTTGCATAAACGAGCACTTTGTCGTTTTTCTAACCCCTTGTGTATGCAGGTTGTTCCAAGGCGAATCAAGCTAGAGCAATGGAACAAGTGCAAACTGACGTCCAGGAACTCCGGGAGAGGATGTACCGCTTCATGGAGCTCATGCAAGTGGTTGCCAACGGCCAAGACCAGCTCAGAACATTGGTCCAGCCTCTGATCTTAAGGGTTGACAGCAACGGTGTACTTCATGGTGGGAGTGTTCCAACCCCTCCTCCTGTTGAAACTCCTCAGGGTGGCGTCCCCGTGACCGGGGGGAATGGCAGTGGTAACAGAAATATGGTCACTAACATCGGGCTCAATGGTAATACGACTGGCGTTGGTAATGGAAACTTCGAGGCTAATGGCAACGCTGGACTGGGCAATGGAAACACAGGCGCTGGAAATCTGTATGGGCCTCAGCCATGGCTAGAAGATCGTCAAGAAGATTTGTTCTCACAGAGGAGTGCTGAAGGAGAACTGACTGCTGAAGCACGTCTGAGGTTTAAGGCACTCAAGGACAAAATGAGGAATTTCGAGAACCTGAACACTATGGGGGTCGACATGACTAAATTAGGATTGATTTCTGATTTCAAGGTGCCTCCCAAATTCAAGGTACCCGACTTTGAGAAATACAAGGGCACCACTTGCCCTCGTGTCCACTTAAGGTCATACTACCGAAAGATGTCTGCTCACTCTGAAGACGAGAAGATGCTGATGCACTTCTTTCAGGATAGCTTGTCCGGGCCCTCCCTAGAGTGGTACATGGGTTTGGAACCCACCAGTGTGCGCACTTGGAAGGAACTGGCTGAGGCCTTTGTACACCATTATCAGTATAACAGTGACTTGGCTCCGAACCGGGTTCAACTGCAGAACTTGTCACAGAGGAACAACGAGGGATTCAAAGAATACGCCCAGCAATGGCGTGAATTAACAGCTAGAGTTCAGCCGCCGATGGTTGAACGAGAGCTTGTTGAAATGTTTGTAGCCACTCTCCCGGGGGTCTATTACGAGAAATTGGTCAGCGGTATGTCAGGGAGTTTCTCTGATCTCATCATTACTGGCGAGCACGTTGAAAATGGGATCAAATTGGGAAAAATTCAAGGGGGCGATCTATCCTCAGCTGGAGGAGGAAAGAAACCATATGGTAACAAAAGACGTGAAGGAGAGACGAGCGCCGTGTCTAACGCTCGAAGGAAAGGCAAGGGCCAGCGCCAGCAGGTGGCTAGCATAACCATCCCTGCTATCCAACAACCCCAGCCACAGCAGCAGCAGCCAAATCAGCAAGGGTACAGAAAGTACCAGAACAGGGCACCTCTATCAAGTCGTCACCTTGAGACACCGCCCATGTCTTATGCCCAGCTATTACAAACTCTGCTTCAGTTACAGCTAGTCCAGAAAAGAACCCTGGCTCCCTTGACAGGGGCACCTCCGCAGGGTTATGACGCGAATGCAACGTGCGATTTTCACTCAGGGGCACCCGACCATACGATAGAGAACTGCAAAGCCTTCAAGCACAAGGTGCAAGATATGGTGGATGCCAAGACCATCAATTTCTCAGATAATGTGTTGAATGTCATAAAGAACCCTATGCCGAACCATAGGGGAGGTGGGGTGAATGCCATTATTGAAAAAGAGGATTTAGATGTGTTGACTGATGTCAAGGATCTGAAGACACCGCTTAGCTTCGTTAAAGCCAAGCTGATGAAGAGAGGCTTCTTTCCAGGCTGTGGAGAATTGTGTATGGGCTGTGCGACTCGTCCTGATGGATGTGAACAGTTGATAGAGGGGATTCAGAGTCTGATGACCGAAGGAATCTTGCAGTTTAGCCGAAGGGCCGAATGTGGATCTGGAGAGATAATGCTGAAGCGGGATGATGAGGTTGCCACCATCACCATCCCTCTCCAGACGATAACCATTTCTGCACTCAGGCCGCCCATAATTACCATCACCAAGGCTGGGCCGATACCTTTTGAAAGCACCAACGATGTCCCGTGGCATTATGGGGCGGACGTCCACTGTAACGGACAGAAGTTGGAACTGGAACCATCTGGGCAGTCTGTGGATAACCTAGTGGGAATTGGCGGAATCACGCGCAGCGGAAGAGTATTTGCTCCACCTGAGATTGTGGCGGACAAAGCAGACAAAGCTAAGGAAACTGATAAGGGAAAAAGTAAAGTCGTTGAGGAAACCCCTCGTGGGGTAAAGAAGGACTTACTTGTGAAGGACGCTGAAGAGTTCATGAGGTTGATCAAGAAGAGTGATTACAAGATCGTGGATCACCTCGTAGGGGAACAATTATGTCTCATGTGTTGGTAGACACCGGGTCATCGCTCAATGTTCTTCTGAAGAAAGCATTGATGAAGTTAGACACTCGAGGATTGATTTGCACACCCAGTGACCTGGTTGTGAAAGCGTTCGATGGAACCAAGTGTCATGTCTTTGGAGAGGTAACTCTGCCAATCCAAGTTGGGCTGGAAACTTTCGACGCAGTCTTCTACATTATGGAATCATGCCTACCTACAGCTGTCTCTAAGGCCGGCCATGGATCCATTCTACTGGTGTCGTGACCTCCACGTTGCACCAGAAGCTCAAGTATGCTGTCGGAGGCAGCATTGTAACTGTATGTGGCGAGGAAGACATAATGGTGAGCCATTTGTCGTCCTTCAAATATGTTGAGATGGATGGGGAAATCCACGAAACCCTATGTCAGGCTTTCGAAGCTGTTAAGGTCAAAGACGTGACTCCAGTGATGATTGAGAAACCAGAGATGACTCTCTCTTCTTCAAGGAAGCCCGGGCCGTTGTTCAAGCCGGATCTACCCCAGGCTGGGGGCAGGTTCTAGAAATACCTAACAAACAGGACAAGTTTGGGTTAGGATACTCTCCTACGGCTGAAGCCTCCTCTTCTCATAGTGCATTGCGAGGAAAAGGGCCGATCCAATTTACCAGTGGCGGGGTGATATTTGAAAGTGTCAACGCAGTGTCTGAAGACGACGAAGACAGCGACTGCGACCTAGACTCTTGGATCCAGCCAAGCAAACCAGGCCAGAGTCTCACCAACTGGTCCATCAGGGATACCATCCAAGTGACAGGCATAGAGTAATGATTTACTTTCTCCAATTATTGTACAACCCTATGTCCTACCCGGGGCATAGTGGTTTTATTGTCAGGGCCTTGTTTAATTATGTACATGCATTTTATCAATAAATCAAAAGGCGTTTTTCTTCGCATTCAAACGTTGTGATCTCTGTTATTCCTGTTTGATATTTGTTTTGAAAAACAATAAAATGGCAATAGGGTTTGTGCTAACCTGGATATCCTTGTTTTAAGCTTAACCCTTGTTATTGCAGGATCCACATAGCAGATGACATCGACTCTGGACCTTCTATGACTCACTTCGACTTCGATTTCCTGATCTATCAAACCGCAGAAGAGATTGATGAAGACGAAGACCTTCCCGAAGAGTTGACCCGCTTGTTGAAACAAGAAGAGAAAGTTATTCTGCCTCACGAAGAAGAGATTGAGATTGTGAATCTGGGTTCTGAGGAACTAGTCAGGAACGTCAGGATAGGGGCTGCATTGCAGAGTGATGTCAAGCAGAGATTGATCGAGATGCTGAAAGAGTATAGTGACATCTTTGCTTGGTCATACGAGGATATGCCCAGACTTGACACTGACATCGTGGTCCATCACTTACCGCTGCGAGAAGATTTTCCTCCCGTTAAGCAGAAGCTTAGGAGGACACGACCAGATATGGCTGTTAAGATCAAAGAAGAAGTGCAGAAACATCTTGATGCTGGCTTCTTAGCGGTTACTACTTACCCTCCGTGGGTCGCCAACATAGTGGATGTACCGAAGAAGGACGGTAAGGTGCGAATGTGCGTCGATTATCGGGATTTGAATAGGGCAAGCCCTAAAGATGATTTCTCGCTCCCTCATATTGAGGTGTTGGTTGACAATAAAGCTCAGTTCTCCGTATTTTCGTTCATGGATGGCTTCTCCGGCTACAATCAGATCAAGATGGCGCCGGAGGACATGGAGAAAACTACGTTTATTACACCTTGGGGAACATTCTGCTACAAGGTAATGCCTTTCGGTCTGAAGAACGCAGGGGCCACTTACCAACGAGCAATGGTTACTTTGTTTCATGACATGATTCACCATGAGATTGAAGTCTATGTTGATGACATGATTGCGAAGTCCCAAATGGAGGAGGGACATCTGGTCAATTTGCTGAAGCTTTTCGAGAGGCTTAGGAAGTTCAGGTTGAGGCTGAATCCTAACAAGTGTACTTTCGGAGTACGGTCTGGAAAACTACTGGGGTTTATCGTGAGTGAAAGAGGCATCGAGGTTGATCCTGCGAAGATAAAAGCAATACAAGAAATGCCAGCGCCAAAAACTGAAAAAGAAGTTCGTGGTTTCCTGGGCAGAATAAACTACATTGCAAGGTTTATTTCTCAGCTCACGGCCACGTATGAATCGATGTTCAAATTGCTAAAGAAAGATCAGGCGATTATCTGGAACGAGGGTTGCCAGAAGGCATTTGATAAGATAAAACAGTATCTACAGGAACCTCAGATCTTGATACCCCCAGTGGCCGGAAGACCCTTAATCATGTACTTGACAGTTCTTGAGAATAGTATGGGGTGTGTTCTCGGTCAACACGACTAGACGGGCAGAAAGGAGCATGCCATTTACTATTTGAGTAAAAAGTTCACAGATTGTGAATCTCGTTACTCAATGCTGGAGAAGACGTGTTGTGCACTAGCCTGGGCTGCCAAACGTCTGCGACAGTACATGCTCAATCACACAACCATGCTAATTTCGAAGATGGATCCGATCAAGTACTTCTTCGAGAAACAAGCGCTTTCGGGCAGGATTGCCAGATGGCAAATGGTGTTGACAGAATATGACATTCAGTACGTTTCCTAGAAGGCCATCAAGGGAAGCGTATTGTCTGAATACCTTACCGAACAGCCGATCAAGGATTATCAGCCGATGAAATTTGAATTCCTTGATGAGGATATCATGTTTCTCAAGGTGAAAGATTGCGATGAACCGTTGCCCGACGAGGGTCCAGACAGGAAATCCCAGTGGAAATTGATATTTGACGGGGCGTTTAATTCTTATGGAATTGGCATCGGGGTGATCATCACAACTCCTCACGGATCCCACATCCCGTTTACTGCGAGACTGGCGTTTCCGGTCACCAATAACGAGGCGGAGTACGAAGCATGCATCATGGGTCTAGAAGAAGCGGTTGATTTGAGAATCAAGAACCTAGATGTCTATGGTGACTCGGCACTTGTGATTAACCAGATTAAAGGGGAGTGGGAGACTCGTCAATCGAATTTGGTGCCGTACATGAATTATGCCAGAAGGCTGCTTCCGTTCTTTGATCGAGTGGAACTCCATCATGTACCCAGAGCTGAAAATCAGATGGCTGATGCCTTAGCCACGTTGGCTTCGATGTATAAAGTCAATTTTTGGAATGAAGCTCATAGAATTGTTCTTTCTCGTCTTGATAGACCTGCATTCGTCTTTGCAATCGAGGAAGCCTCCGATGGCAAGCCATGGTTCCATGACATCCAGACCTTCCTTATGACAAAGGAGTATCTTGCGGGAGCGTCAACCAAGGATAAGAAGACTCTGAGGAGGCTGTCTGGAAATTTTTATCTCAATCCTGATGGAGTTTTGTATAAAAGAAACCATGATCTCGTGCTACTCAGATGTGTAGATGAGAAAGAGGCGAGTATGCTCATGGAAAAAGTCCATGAAGGCACATTTGGTACGCATGACGGCGGGCATGCTATGCCGAGAAAGATCTTGAGAGCAGGATATTACGGGCTGACGATGGAATCGGATTGCTTTAAATTCGCGAAGAGATGTCATAAATGCCAGGTTTATGCAGATAAGGTTCATGTGCCGCCGTTCCCGTTGAATGTCATGTCCTCCCCGTGGCCGTTCTCCATGTGGGGCATCGACCTGATAGGCAAGATCGAGCCCACTGCATCTAATGGTCATCGCTTCATTCTAGTAGCCATTGACTACTTCACCAAGTGGGTGGAGGCGGCCTCGTATGCTAATGTGACCAAGCAGGTGGTGGCTAAATTCATAAAGAGGGACATCATCTGTCGATACGGAATTCCCGAGCGGATCATTACTGATAATGGTTCGAATTTGAATAACAAGATGATGAAGGAGCTGTGCCAGAGTTTCAAGATTGAACACCACAACTCATCTCCTTACCGGCCAAAGATGAATGGCGCCGTTGAAGCGGCCAACAAGAACATCAAGAAGATTGTACAGAAGATGGTTGTGACCTATAAGGATTGGCACGAGATGTTGCCATTTGCACTGCACGATTATCGTACAACGATACGTACGTCAACCGGGAAAACTCCTTTCTCACTAGTGTACGGTATGGAAGCTGTCCTACCGTTAGAAGTTGAGATTCCTTCTTTACGAGTTTTGGTTGATGTGAAACTCGATGAGGCAGAATGGATTAAGAACCGACTAAACCAACTCAGCCTGATGGACGAGAAGAGGTTAGCATCGATTGCATATGGTCGTCTGTACCAAAGCCGAATGAAGAAAGCCTATGACAAGAAAGTGCGTCCTAGAAGCTTTCAGACGGGTGATCTCGTCCTGAAGAAGATTCTTCCTCCACACTCCGATCACCGGGGCAAGTGGACTCCCAATTACGAAGGTCCGTACATCGTCAGCAAGGTCTTCTCGGAAGGAGCCTTGTTGTTATCCACGATGGATGGCGAAGATTTTGCATCCCTGGTAAACGTGGACGCAGTTAAAAAATACTTTGCTTAAAAAATGACCCGCTGGAAAGAAAAAGAATATCCAGGCAAAAATGGGGCATCCCGGCGAACCATAAAAAAGGAAAAGGGTTCGAGCAAAAAAATTAGGGATATAAATGAAAAGAATGCACACCCGCAAAGTCGAAAACCTAGAAAGGCGACTTTGGAAAAAAAAGGGTATCTCGGTGAATTGAAAACCCGAAAGGGCGATTCAGGCAAAAGTTAGGGATTCGAAAAAGCAAATGATTGCGTTCCGTGTGTGGACTTTCATTGTTTAGTGGTTTGGAAGACCTGAGGGCCGTTTATTTGAATCAATCTCTTCTGAAGTTGAAGCGTCGGAGAAATATCGAAGTCGAGTGGGTCATAGAGGAATCAACTCATGGTGTTCGTCTATGCCGCATTGCCGACATTTGTGTATATACTGATGTATATTTATGTTTTTATATTTGCGCAGCTTCCTCATTCCAGGAGCTTGCATCTGTTGTAAAACATTTTCACCCATTCAGGGGTTCGTCATTAATAAAATATATACTATTCAGCATTTCTGTTTGTTTGTTTAGCATCTATCTGTTTTGTTTGCGAAAAAGAATGCCGATGTTTTTGACAAAATGCGCATACATAAACATACTGGCCTAGGTCACTGATTGTTGAAACAATGAGTTACTTGAACATTGTCACAAGATGATAACCTTGATAGGTCCCTTTAAGAAGGGTATCTTGTCTGTTTGTTTGTGTTGTTGCAGGAATAGCATATTCCAAGCAGTACGTCGCATGTTTCCCAAGCAGGATGATTCCTTCTTCCCCAGCAAGTTCAGTAGCATATCCCCACAGAGTGTGAACATAGGACCAAGAGCATTGATATGTATCCCCCAGGCAGAGAAGATTCTCCCCAATCAGATGTATCCTGAGGGATCATCATTTCCCCAGCTGAGTCATACACTGAAGTGTGCATTCATTCCCCAGCACTGGGTCAAAGTGCAGTTTTCGTATAAGACTACTCGCAAGTATGCAGCTTCCGGTAATCCAAACTGGGGTCTCCTGGAGAATTGAAATTCCCCACAGAGTTGTACTCTCCCCCAGTAGGCAGGATGATTCCTTCTACCCCAGCCGAGCTGGCAAATCCCCAAGAGAGCCAAATCCTTGGAAGTCGTGCAGGCCATGATTGGTTCTCCCCAGTAGCGTGTTGAATAGCTGATGCTGTATTTCCCCATCGGAGTCGTTATCTCCAGGAAAGTTTTAGCCGCGAAGGTCGTGCAGTTTATTTCTGCGACTGATATCGTTTCCTCAGCAGTTTGTGGTTTGAATACCTAGATGAGCAGGTTCAGGTTCTCGTAGAACTTTGTTCCCTTGCAGCAGTCGTCAGAAGTTTGTTTCCCCAGGCGGAGTCCAATTGAGATAGGTGTAACTTCTCCTCCTCGACAAGATGAGTCCTTCCTCCACTAGAGTGGTCCTTTCTCCTTGACAGGAGGATTCTCCCTTCAGCATTTATTTTGCTGATGGGGTCATAGCATCTTGCATGATTGCATAGCATTTACCCTAAAACGCGTAGCATTTCCACCGCGTAGAGCATTACGCCATTGTCAAAGCATATGCATACGAAACATGAGCTAGGTCGTTACCGTTCTTGTTTTGTAGATGTTCCTCCGCAAAATGGTTTGCTCAAGATGATTCTTGAATTCCCCAGTGAAGTTGATTGTTTAAGATGATTCTTAAAATCCCCAGTTAAGTCGCCAGAGAGGGTTGCTCAAGTTGATGCTTAGAGTCCCCGGCAGAGTGTTTGCTCAGGATGGTTCCTAAAATCTCCAGCAGAGTTATTGGTTCAGGATGATTCTTGAAGTCCCCGGCAGAATTATTTGTCCAAGATGATTCTTGTAGTCCTCAACAGAGTTGATTCATCCAGAACTATTTATGGATCCCCGAAGTAGAGTTACTTGATAGTTCTCCAGAATCCCCAGCGGAGGTGTGTCATCCCCAGCAGGTTTCTGAACAGCGAAGTTGAAACAACCCTTGAAGACTTGATGATTGAAGTCCGGCAGCAGTGCCAAAACCCCAGACTTACTGAAGAAGTCCAACCGCGATGTCGAAGCAGTTCTCTCAGCAGATGCCGAGTGCCTGATGGCAGAAGTTTGGATATCCCCAATTGGTTCATGATTGACCGAGGATTCTATTCCCGACTTACTGACGAAGTCCGGCTGATGCCCGGAAATTTCTTTGAATGTCCTACGACATAATTAACTTGATTGTTAAAAAGTTCCTAATGACCTGATGAGTCCCGAGGAATTCTTCTTCCATGGTTGCGTAAAATGCCAGACGGAAATATCAGCTATGTATCACCAGTTACCGTGTAACCAGTGATCCCTTGATGACTTGAGGAAGAACCTGCAGCGAAATCTGATAATCATCCCGACGGAGATTTGAGAGTAGCCATTCACTAGTTGCCGAAGGACCGGTGATCCCTTAGTGACTTACTGGTGAAGTCTGACAAAGATGTTGTCGACGTTCCTAGCGACATGATAAGTCCATAGGCGACGATAAGGAATTCTTCTGCTATGACGCAGAATGTCTGACGGCATGATCAACCATTCATTACTAGTTACCGTGTAACCGGTGATCCCTTGATGACTTGAGGACAAATATCTACAGCAAAATCAGATGATCATCCTGACGGAGATTTGAGATTAGACCCTTCACCGGTTACCGTGTGACCAATTCCCCAGCAGAGTTGCCGTGCAACTGTCATGCTCGGTTTTTGAAGATGTTCCTAACAATCAGAGTATCGTTTACCTGTGCGTGGTTTGCAAATCACCCGTTACCGTGTAACCAGTGATCCCTCGATGATTTGAGGATGCAATGATATCAAATAAATCATAGAATCATCCTGACGGAGATTCAAATAAGTATTTCTCCAGCTAGTTGCCGTGCAGTTATTATTTCAGTTTCCGAAGATTTGTCCCCATCAGAGTACCGTATACTTGTGCGGTTGGCAAATTTCCGGGTTTGTTGGTATTCAACCGTCTTTCACCTTGATTGTTTGAGAACCGTTAGCTTCTCACCCAGTCAGGTCCAAGCCGTTTGAATAGGGGCAGCTGTTGCACCCCAAAATTTGCCCAACATTTCTTTACCTAGCTTATGTTTCATTTCATTCATATTAGCATTATCATTTGCATTTCATTGACATGTGTGCAGGAGATCAAGAGGTATGATTACCAATTAAGAGCTATACAAGACTTTGAAGCTAGCTGAAAGGCTTATTCAGGTGTTCAAGGGTTGATATCCTTGTCAGAGAAGTTAAAAGATCCTCAGAGAGAGTGATTGAAGCCAAGAGGGTGTGTCTCCTAACTTGAGAGTTGTGGGAAGTCATCAGATGATTCTGAAGTCATGAAGTTAGACTTGAGGTCTTGAGAGAGCTCATGAGAAGTGTTGAAGATCACTTTGAGGCCTAGACAAGTCATTGTGCAAGATTAAGAAGACTCAGCCATGAGTGGTGCAGCTAGGGTTTGACTGGGTCAACCCTAAGTCAACTGATGATTTGAAGAAGGTTGAGACCTAATTCAAGAGACATGTGATCATGGATTGATACATTGATATGCTATAAGAATGATTTCAAGGTTAACTCATCATGATTGAAGAGTTTGAGAAATTTCAAGCTAGGGTTTCTAAGACTTGACAGTGTAAAATCCCCTAGTTTTACCCCTATCTTCAAGGCCATTTAACTCAAGATATGATGGTCATCTCACCATGACCCTAACATGATTGTTGTAGAGCATGATCTTAGCTTTAATTTGAGTACTATAAGTCCTTGATAGGGTTTATAGAACTCAAGTTATGAGCCAGACAAGTTACAGGTCATCTGAGGCATGTGAATTTGGAGCTTGAAAGTTACCCAACTTGCATGAAACTTTTGCCCAAGAAGGATGATTCCTATGAACTCTTGGTCAACATGAATGTCGTTCCTTACCCTCTTAGCTTTCCATATAGTGCTAGAAGTCCATGATTGGATGTATAGAACTCAAGTTATGGGTTTGACAAGTCAAAGGTATTTTGGGTATTTGGACATTATAGGTCATTTTGAATCATAAGTCCATTTCACCATCTTGCAAGCTTCAAATGGATTTTTTTTCAACATGAAAGTTGTTCAAAGCCAGGTTTCTGGACGATTTGGAAGAGAATTGAGCATCAAGAAGCATTCACCATTGATCACTGAAGGTTTCTGGACGTTTTGGAAGAGAATTGAGGCATGAATCCATTGCAATCCAAGTTCAAAGCCAGGTTTTAACTTCTTGAAATCTCTCTCTGATTATGTGTTTTCAATGAACTAGAAGCATGCGGTTAGGTTCTATTCATGATCTAGATGGATTTTGGATAGTTAATTTCAACTTTAGAGACAATTTAGGGTTAATTTCATTTTCGGTTGAGATGGTTATCTCAAGATTCTTGCGTTTTTAGAGCGAATAGATGCTATGGTTAGATTGCTGGTGAAGTTCTGGACAAGTTTCATGTAGAGATCGTGGCCATTGGTGGCCTGTAGATGAACTTAGGGTTGCGCCAGGGTGGCCGGAAAAGCCACCGACGATTGGCTTCGCGCGCGCAGTTTGTAGGTTCAAAAGGTTGAAGATGGAATATTCACCATCTGTTTGCGTTGAAAGCTTGACTCAGTCAAGTGATCCTAGCGTCCTCGTTGAGCCACACATACTCCACCCTCAACGCAGGGTTTCGCTTAGTGGAATTTCAGGTTTTGTTGACTGTGCTATGTGGACCAAGCACGCGTGGGTTCGAATCTTGGCATGTATTCTTTTTTCTTTCATCAATTTCTGAAGTGAACTATTGAATGAATTCAGGCACATGGGCCTTGGCATTTTATGGCTATTCACACCCCCACTCTGGCCCAACCCAGGAATTGAACTGATGTCAATTGCTATTTACCACGCAAGTTTATTAATTTCTTATGTTTTTCTTTTAAATTCATTATTTCATGTTAGTTTGAAAACAATTCATAAAAAATAGAAAAATAGGTCAATTAATTCCAAGTTTTTTTTCCTTGATTCATGATTGAATCTAGAAGTTTATTGAATAAAAATATTAGGAAAATCATGCATTTTCAATTTGTGGAGTTTTTTACATTTTATTTGATAATAAAATGCCATGGTTGATACCTCTGTTTGATGATTTTATTGTGAGCACTTGGTGATGATTTTGGGATTGATTTTTTGTTTCTGATTATCTTAGACATGTATACTCCCATAGTATTTTTCTCACATTTTTATGATGAAATTAGGTGTGGCTTTTAGATTGAAAATTTAGGTGCTTCCTTTTAGGGTTTAGGTTTAGTACCTTGTAGTGTAGAATTTATTTCTAGGTCTTATTTGAGGACTTGATCTCTGGAATTAACATGGTAGAGTCATGATTGACATAGGTTCCCATAGTGATTTTTGTAGGATTTTATAATTGGTTTTAGTATTTTATTTAGAATTAACTTTAGTACTAGGTTTTAAGTGATCCTAACTTGCTAGTTCAACTAGGATGACTTCTTTAGTTCCCTTAGACTAGGATGTTGCTTCTCTTGCTCTTGGATGATGATGAAGACTTGTGTGGGCTGCTTTGGAATGCATGGTGGAGCTTGGACTTGAAGATTTCTCTCCCTTTGGTGTAGTTTGTTTAGGGTTAAGGATTAGGGTTTTTAGGAAGATCCTTTTGAATAGATTTTCTTCCTTCATGAAATATGGAAGGTGTTGATCACTTCCAGTCCTCCCTATGATGTAAGGTCCCATTGTGAAGGCCTCATCCCTCCCTTGGTAGGATGAGTGGCTCCTCAAAAATTGGTAGAACCTTTGAGGGTTCCTGTCCTTGATGGTGGAGTGCTTAGAGGTGACCTTTGGTCTTCACTTTGTTTCTCCCTATCCCCACCTTGCTCTTGTTAGATGAATCTTTCTCCCTTTCTAGAGGATGGAGTTCCTTGCTAGAAGATTGAAGATGCTAGAGGTTGCACTTCCCCTTTGTTTGAAGACTGCCTTTGGAGCTGAAGCTTGAAGATCAAGAAGAACAAGTTGACACTTGTGAAGAAGATCAAGTTGAGATTGAAGAAAGAGCTGAAGCTTGAAGAAGATGGAGAACAAGTTGATACTTGTGTTTGATGCATTGAAAGCTTGAAGAAGCAAGTTGACACTTGCTATTGAAGATGAAATCCTTAAGGAACAGTTACAGACTGAGGACTGAACTGCTGTCAGAAGGATTGTTTTGCTGTGGAAGCTGTTGATCTGCTTTCTTTCCTGTCTGTTTGCTTTCTGTGCAACTATATTGATGTGACTTGTTTGATTTGCTTGATGCATTAGAATAAGTTCATGTTTAGATTGTGTTAAGCTAGGAGCATGATTGCACTAGAGGTTGAGTTGCTCCCTCTGCTTGTATTTTTACTGTATGGCTTTGCTTGCGGGTATTCGGTAGAGCTTTGCCCCCTTGCCTATGTGGTTATGATTTGCTTGATGGAATTTTATTTCTTCTGTATGATTGCAGTTATTCATACTTGGCTTGAGGTTGAGATGAGCTTGTGGAGGCTGATGCCCTACACACCTTTCCTCCCTCACTTGCATTGCATGCATTTTACAGTCGTTACTGTTTACTGTTTAAGCTGATGCTTTATCTGTTTTTGTTTATCATTGACATGATCCCCTAGGAATCTCACTTTCTTTAATAAGGAAGTGACGATTAGAACTTTAGGTTGAAACCTATGCATGATAACATCTAGGAGATCCTTGTTTCAAACTTCAACCATAGGATGAATCCTTGGCATGACAACATTAGGACTTGATAGTCTCCCCTTAGTTGAGCTTGTTCTCTCTTCTCATCTCAAACAACAGTAAAAAAACGTAATAAAGGAAAGTTAGTATAAGCGCGTTACGAGCCTTAAGCTACTTGGGTAATGATAATTGAGCGGCCTCCTCTCAATCGTCTAGAATGTTTAGTATACGTCCTTTGGACGATATGCGACGCATTCGTTCCCAGGTCATAGTCTCTAGTGTTGTACGAACTATAGACAACTAAAAAACAGTTCTTTCGTAAAAGACAGAAAACAAACTTCAAACATTTTTTGCCCCGTGGGCCCAGAAGTCAAAGGAAGCTTTTTTGAAGAAAAGAGTGTCCTTAACTCCCAGTTCTACCGCAAACGGTAACGCCTAAGTCTCCAAAGGTCGAGCTGCGTACACCAAACTGCTGGAACTATTTGTTAACCCTACTCGATAAAACAGATGCCTCGCGACGAGGTCTGATGTTCCTCTAAACTTCATGTTGAGTCGGCCTTCGGGTTCAATGTCTGTTTGTTTAACAGATACCTAACGGCGTGGTCAGATGTTCTTCTCAACTTCAGGTTGAGCCGCCCTTCGGGTTCGATGCCTATTTGTTTAACAGATGCTTGAGCGAGGTCAGATGTTCTTCTCAACTATGGGTTGAGCCGACCTTCGGGTTCGATGCCTGTTTCTTTAACAGATACCTGACGGCTAGGTCAGATGTACTTCTCAACTTTCGGTTGAGCCGCCTTCAGTTTTGATGCCTGTTTGTTTAACAGATGCCTGACGGCGAGGTCAAATGTTCCTCTAAACTTGTTGTTCAGCCGGCCTTCGGGTTCGATGCCTGTTTGTATAATAAATTCCTGACAGCAAGGTCTGACGTTCTTATCAACTTCGGGCTGAGCCCCCCTTCGGATTCGATGCCTGCTTGTTTAACAGTTGCCTCACGGCGAGGTCAGATGTTCCTCTCAACTTCGGGTTGATCTGGTGTTCGGGTTCAATGCCTATTTGTTTAACAGATACCTGACGGCGAGGTCAGATGTTCTTCACAACTTCAGGTTTAGCTGGACTTCGGGTTCGATGCCTGTTTGTTTAACAGATGCCAGACAGCGAGGTCACATGTTCTTCTCAACTTCGGGTTGAGCCGGCCTTCGGGTTCGATGCCTGTTTGTTTAACAGATGCCTGAAGGCGAGGTCAAATGTTCCTCTCAACTTGGTGTTGAGCCGGCCTTCGGATTCGACGCCTGTTTGTTTAATATATGCCTGGCGGTAAGGTCTGATGTTCTTATCAACGTCTGGTTGAGCCGCCCTTTGGGTTCGATGCCTGCTTGTTTAATAGATGCCTCACGGTGAGGTCAGATGTTCCTCTCAACTTCGTGTTGAGCTGGCCTTCGGGTTCAATGCCTGGTTGTTTAACAGATACAAGACGGCGAGGTCAGATGTTCTTCTCAACTTCCAGTTGAGCCGCTTTCGGTTTCGATGCCTGTTTGTTTAACAAATGCCTGACGGCGAGGTCAAATGTTCCTCTCAACTTGTTGTTCAGTCGGCCTTCGGGTTCGATGCCTGTTTGTATAATAAATTCCTGACAGCAAGGTCTGATGTTCTTATCAACTTCGGGTTGAGCCGCCCTTCGGATTCGATGTCTGCTTGTTTAACAGTTGCCTCACGGCGAGGTCAGATGTTCCTCTCAACTTCGGGTTGATCCGACTTTTGGGTTCAATGCCTATTTGTTTAATAGATACCTGACGGCGAGGTCAGATGTTCTTCTCAACTTCAGGTTGAGCCGGCCTTTGGGTTCGATGCCTGTTTGTTTAACAGATGCCTGACAGCGAGGTCACATGTTCTTCTCAACTTCGGGTTGAGCCGGCCTTCGGGTTCGATGCCTCTTTGTTTAACAGATGCCTGACGGCAAGGTCAAATTTTCCTCTTATCTTGGTGTTGAGCTGGCCTTCGGGTTCGACGCCTGTTTGTTTAATATATGCCTGACGGCAAGGTCTGATGTTCTTATCAACGTCTGGTTGAGCCACCCTTTGGGTTCGATGCCTTCTTGTTTAATAGATGCCTCACGGTGAGGTCATATGTTCCTCTCAACTTCGTGTTGAGCTGGCCTTCGGGTTCAATGCCTGGTTGTTTAACAGATACATCACGGCGAGGTCAGATGTTCTTCTCAACTTCCAGTTGAGCCGCTTTCGGTTTCGATGCCTGTTTGTTTAACAAATGCCTGACGGCGAGGTCAAATGTTCCTCTCAACTTGTTGTTCAGTCGGCCTTCGGGTTCGATGCCTGTTTGTATAATAAATTCCTGACAGCAATGTCTGATGTTCTTATCAACTTCGGGTTGAGCCGCCCTTCTGATTCGATGTCTGCTTGTTTAACAGTTGCCTCACGGCGAGGTCAGATGTTCCTCTAAACTTCGGGTTCATCCGGCTTTTGGGTTCAATGCCTATTTGTTTAATAGATACCTGACGGCGAGGTCAGATGTTCTTCTCAACTTCAGGTTGAGCCGGCCTTTGGGTTCGATGCCTGTTTGTTTAACAGATGCCTGACAGCGGGGTCACATGTTCTTCTCAACTTCGGGTTGAGCCGACCTTCGGGTTCGATGCCTGTTTGTTTAACAGATGCCTGACGGCGAGGTCAAATTTTCCTCTCAACTTGGTGTTGAGCTGGCCTTCGGGTTCGGCGCCTGTTTGTTTAATATATGCTTGACGGCAAGGTCTGATGTTCTTATCAACGTCTGGTTGAGCCACCCTTTGGGTTCGATGCCTTCTTGTTTAACATATGCCTTACGGCGAGGTCAGATGTTCCTCTCAACTTCGTGTTGAGTCGTCCTTCGGGTTCAATGCGAGTTTGTTTAACAGATACCTGATGGTGAGGTCAGAAGTTCTTCTCAACTTCAGGTTGAACCGATCTTCGGGTTCGATGCCTGTTTGTTAAACAGATGCCTGACGGTGAGGTCAGATGTTCTTCTCAATTTCGGGTTGAGCCGGCCTTCGGGTTTGATGCCTGTTTGTTTAACAAATACCTGACGGCGAGGTCAGATGTTCCTCACAACTTCTGGTTGAGCCGGCCTTCGGGTTCGATGCCTATTTGTTTAATAGATACCTGACGGCGAGGTCAGATCTTCTTCTCCACTTCAGGTTGAGCCAGCCTCCGGGTTCAATGCCTGTTTGTTTAACAGATGCCTGACAGCGAGGTCACATGTTCTTCTCATCTTCGTGTTGAGCCGGCCTTCGGGTTCGATGCCTGTTTGTTTAACAGATGCCTGACGGCGAGGTTAAATGTTCCTCTCAAGTTGGTGTTGAGCTGGCCTTCGGGTTCGACGCCTGTTTGTTTAATATATGCCTGACGGCAAGGTCTGATGTTCTTATCAACGTCTGGTTGAGCTGCCCTTTGGGTTCGATGCCTTCTTGTTTAACAGATGCCTCACGACGAGGTCAGATGTTCCTCTCAACTTCGTGTTGAGCCGACCTTCGGGTTCAATGCAAGTTTGTTTAACAGATACCTGACGGTGAGGTCAGAAGTTCTTCTCAACTTCACGTTGAGCCGGTCTTCGGGTTCGATGCCTGTTTGTTTAACAGATGCCTGACGGTGAGGTCAGATGTTCTTCTCAACTTCGGGTTAGGCAGGCCTTCGGGTTTGATGCCTGTTTGTTTAACAGATACCTGACGACGAGGTCAGATGTTCTTCACAACTTCTGGTTGAGCCGGCCTTCAGGTTCGATGCCTATTTATTTAACAGATACGTGACGGTGAGGTCAGATGTTCTTCTCAACTTCAGGTTGAGCCGGCCTTCGGGTTCGATGCCTATTTGTTTAACAGATGCCTGATAGCGAGGTCACATGTTCTTCTCAGCTTCGGGTTGAGCCAGCCTTCAAGTTTAATGCCTGTTTGTTTAATAGATACATGACGGCGAGGTCAGATGTTTTTCTCAACTTCCGGTTGAGCCGCTTTCGGTTTCGATGCCTGTTTATTTAACAGATGCCTGACGGCGAGGTCAAATGTTCCTCTCAACTTGGTGTTGAGCTGGCCTTCGGGTTCGATGCCTGACGACAAGGTCTGATGTTCTTATCAACTTCTGGTTGAGCCGCCATTCGGATTCGATTCCTGCTTTTTTAACAGATGCCTCACGGCGAGGTCAGATGTCCCTCTCAACTTCGGGTTGAGCCGGCCTTCGGGTTCAATGCATGTTTGTTTAACAGATACCTGACGGCGAGGTCAGATGTTCTTCTCAACTTCAGGTTGAGCCGGCCTTCGAGTTCGATGCCTGTGTGTTTAACAGATGCCTGACAGCGAGGTCAGATGTTCTTCTCAACTTAGGTTTGAGCCGACCTTCGAGTTTGATGCCTGTTTGTTTAACAGATACATGACGGTGAGGTCAGATGTTCTTCTCAACTTCAGGTTGAGCCGGCCTTCGGGTTCGATGCCTGTTTGTTTAACAGATGCCTTACAGCGAGGTCAGATGTTCTTCTCAACTTCGGGTTGAGCCGGCCTTCGGGTTCGATGCCTGTTTGTTTAATAGATACCTGACAGCGAGGTCAGATGTTCCTCTCAACTTCCGGTTGAGCCGCCTTCAAATTCGATGCCTGTTTTTTTAACAGATGCTTGACGGCGAGGTCAAATGTTCCTCTCAACTTCGATGCCTGTTTGTTTAATAGATGCCTGAAGGCAAAGTCTGATGTTCTTATCAACTTCTTGTTGAGCCTCCCTTCGGGTTTAATGCCTGCTTGTTTAACAGATGCCTCACGACGAGGTTAGATGTTCCTCTCAACTTCGTGTTGAGCCGGCCTTCGGGTTCAATGCCTGTTTATTTAACAGATACCTGACGGCGAGGTCGGATGTTCTTCTCAACCTCAGGTTGAGCTGGCCTACGAGTTTGATTCCTGTTTGTTTAACAGATACATGACGGCAAGGTCAGATGTTCTTCTCAACTTCTGGTTGAGTCGATTTCGGTTTCGATGTCTGTTTGTTTAACAGATGCCTGACGGCGAGGTCAAATGTTCCTCTCAACTTGGTGTTGAGCCGGCCTTCGGGTTCGATGCCTGTTTGTTTAATAGATGCCTGATGACAAGGTCTGATGTTGTTATCAACTTCTGGTAGAGCCGCCCTTCGGATTTGATGCCTGCTTTTTTAATAGATGCCTCACGGCGAGGTCAGATGTTCCTCTCAACTTCGTGTTGAGCCGGCCTTCGGGTTCAATGCATGTTTGTTTAACAGATACCTGACGGCGAAGTCAGATGTTCTTCTCAACTTCAGGTTGAGCCGGCCTTCGGGTTCGATGCCTGTTTGTTTAACAGATGCCTGACAGCGAGGTCACATGTTCTTCTCAACTTAGGGTTGAGCCGGCCTTCGGGTTTGATGCTTGTTTGTTTAACAAATACATGACGGCGAGGTCAGATGTTCTTCTCAACTTCTGGTTGATCCGCTTTTGGTTTTGATGCCTCTTTATTTAACAGATGCCTGACAGCGAAGTCAAATGTTCCTCTCAACTTGGTATTGAGCCGGCCTTCGGGTTCGATGCCTGATGGCAAGGTCTAATGTTCTTATCAACTTCTGGTTGAGCCACCCTTCGGGTTCGATGCCTGCTTGTTTAACATATGCCTCATGGCCAGGTCAGATGTTCCTCTCAACTTCGTGTTGAGACGGCCTTCGGGTTCAATGTCTGTTTGTTTAACAGATACCTGACGGCGTGGTCAGATGTTCTTCTCAACTATAGGTTGAGCTGGCCTTCGGGTTCGATGCCTGTTTGTTTAACAGATGCTTGACAGCGAGGTCAGATGTTCTTCTCAACTTCGGGTTGAGCCGGCCTTCGGGTTCGATGCCTGTTTATTTAACAGATACCTGACAGCAAGGTCAGATGTTCTTCTCAACTTCCAATTGAGCCGATTTCAAATTCGATGCCTGTTTGTTTAACATATGCTTGACGGCGAGGTCAAATGTTCCTCTCAACTTGGTGTTGAGCCGGACTTCGGGTTCGATGCCTGTTTGTTTAATAGATACCTGAAGGCAAGGTCTGATGTTCTTATCAACTTCTGGTTGTGCCGCCCTTTGGGTTTGTTGCCTGCTTGTTTAACAGATGCCTCACGACAAGGTCAGATGTTCCTCTCAACTTTGTGTTGAGCCGGCCTTCGGGTTCAATGCATGTTTATTTAATAGATACCTAACGGCGAGGTCAGATGTTCTTCTCAACTTCAGGTTGAGCCGGCCTTCGGGTTCGATGCCTGTTTGTTTAACAGATGCCTGATAGCAAGGTCACATGTTCTTCTAAACTTAGGGTTGAGCCGGCCTTCGGGTTTGATACTTGTTTGTTTGACAGATACATGACGGTGAGGTCAGATGTTCTTTTCAACTTCTGGTTGATCTGCTTTCGGTTTGGATGCCTGTTTCTTTAACAGATGCCTGACGGCGAGGTCAAGTTTTCCTCTCAACTTGGTGTTGAGCCGGCCTTCAGGGTCGATGCCTATTTGTTTAATAGATGCCTGACGGCAAGGTATAATGTTCTTATCAACTTCTGGTTGAGCCGCCCTTCGGGTTCGATGCCTGCTTGTTTAACAGATGCCTCATGGCGAGGTCAGATGTTCCTCTCAACTTCGTGTTGAGCCGGCCTTCGGGTTCAATGTCTGTTTGTTTAACAGATACCTGACGGCGTGGTCAGATGTTCTTCTCAACTATAGGTTGAGCCGGCCTTCGGGTTTGATGCGTGTTTGTTTAACAGATGCCTGACAGCGAGGTCACATGTTCTTCTCAACTTCGGGTTGAGCCGGCCTTCAGGTTCGATGCCTGTTTGTTTAACAGATACATGACGGCGAGGTCAGATGTTCTTCTCAACTTCTAGTTGAGCCGCTTTTGGTTTCAATGCCTGTTTGTTTAAGAGATGCCTGACGGCGAGGTCAAATGTTCCTCTCAACTTAGTGTTGAGCCGACCTTAGGTTTCGATGCCTGTTTGTCTAATAGATGCCTGACGGCAAGGTCTAATTTCTTATCAACTTCTGGTTGAGCCGCCCTTCGGGTTTGATGCCTGCTTGTTTAACAGATGCCTTACGGCGAGGTCAAATATTCCTCTCAACTTCGTTTTTAGCCGAACTTCGGGTTCAATGTCTGTTTGCTTGACAGATACTTGACGGCGTGGTCAGATGTTCTTCTCAACTTCAGGTTGAGCCGGCCTTCGGGTTCAATGCTTGTTTGTTTAATAGATGCTTGACAGCGAGGTCAGATGTTCTTCTCAACTTCGAGTTGAGCCGGCCTTCGGGTTCAGTACCTGTTTGTTTAACAGATACCTGACGGCAAGGTCAGATGTTCTTCTCAACTTCCGGTTGAGCCGCCTTTAGTTTCGATGCCTGTTTGTTTAACAGATGCCTGACGGCGAGGTCAAATGTTCCTCTCAACTTGCTATTGAGCCGGCCTTCGGGTTCGATGCCTGCTTGTTTAACAGATGCCTCATGGCGAGGTCAGATGTTACTCTCAACTTCGTGTTGAGCCGGCCTTCGGGTTCAGTGCCTGTTTGTTTAATAGATACCTAACGGCGAGGTCAGATGTTCTTCTCAACTTTAGGTTGAGCCAGCCTTCGGGTTCGATCATGTTTGTTTAACAGATGCCTGACAGCGAGGTCACATGTTCTTCTCAACTTCTGGTTGAGCCGGCCGTCGGGTTCGATGCCTGTTTGTTTAACAGATACCTGATGGCGAGGTTAGATATTCTTCTCAACTTCCGGTTGAGCCGCTTTCGGTTTCGATGCCTGTTTGTTTAACAAATGCCTGACGGTGAGGTCAAATGTTCCTCTCAACTTGGTGTTGAGCCGGCCTTTGGGTTCGATGCCTGTTTGTTTAATAGATACCTGACGGCAAGGTCTAATGTTCTTATCAACTTCTTGTTGAGCCGCCCTTCGGGTTTGATGCCTGCTTGTTTAACAGATGCCTCACGGCGAGGTCAGATGGTCCTCTCAACTTCGTGTTGATCCGGCCTTTGGGTTCAATGCCTGTTTGTTTAACAGATACCTGATGTCTAGGTTAGATGTTCTTCTTAACTTCAGGTTCAGCTGGCTTTTGGGTTCGATGCCTATTTGTTTAACAGATGCCTGACAGCGAGGTCACATGTTCTTTGGAACTTCTGGTTGAGCCGACCTTCGGGTTCGATGCCTGTTTGTTTAACAGATACCTGTCGGCAAGGTCAGATGTTCTTCTCAACTTCCTGTTGAGCCGCTTTCGGTTTCGATGCCTGTTTGTTTAACAAATGCCTGACGGCGAGGTCAAATGTTCCTCTCAACTTGGTGTTGAGCCGGCCTTCGGGTTCAATGCCTTTTTGTTTAATAGATGCCTGACGGCAAGGTCTAATGTTCTTATTAACTTTTGGTTGAGCCGCCCTTCGGGTTTGATGCCTGCTTGTTTAACAGATGCCTCACGACAAGGTCAGATGTTCCTCTCAACTTCGTGTTGCGCCGGCTTCGGGTTTAATATCTGTTTGTTTAACAGATACCTGACGGAGAGGTCAGATGTTCTTTTCAACTTCAGGTTGAGCCGGCCTTCGGGTTCGATGCCTGTTTGTTTAACAGATGCCTGACGGCAAGGTCAAATATTCCTCTCAACTTCGTGTTGAGCCGGCCTTCGGGTTCAATGCCTGTTTGTTTAACAGATGCCTGACGGCGAGGTCAAATGTTCCTCTCAACTTGGTGTTGAGCCGGCCTTCGGGTTCAATGCCTGTTTGTTTAATAGATGCCTGACGGCAAGGTCTGATGTTCTTATCAACTTCTGGTTGAGCCGCCCTTCGGGTTCGATGCCAGCTTGTTTAACAGATACCTGACGGCGAGGTCAGATGTTCCTCTCAACTTCATTTTGAGCCGGCCTTCGGGTTTAATACTTGTTTGTTTAACAAATACCTGATGGCGTGGTCAGATGTTCTTCTCAACTTTAGGTTGAGCCGGCCTTCGGGTTCGATGCCTGTTTGTTTAACAGATGCCTGACAGCGAGGTCACATGTTCTTCTCAACTTCTAGTTGAGCCGGCCGTGGGGTTCGATGCCTGTTTGTTTAACAGATACCTGACGGCGAGGTCAGATGTTCTTCTCAACTTCTGGTTGAGCCGGCCGTCGGTTTCGATGCCTGTTTGTTTAACAAATGGCTGACGGCGAGGTCAAATGTTCCTCTAAACTTGGTGTTGAGCCGGCCTTCGGGTTCGATGCCTGTTTGTTTAATAGATACTTGACATCAAGGTCTAATGTTCTTATCAACTTCTCGTTGAGCCGCCCTTCGCGTTTGATGCCTGCTTGTTTAACAGATGCCTCACGGCGAGGTCAGATGTTCCTCTCAACTTTGTGTTGAGCCAGCCATCGGGTTCAATGTCTGTTTGTTTAACAGATACCTGACGGCGTGGTCAGATGTTCTTCTCAACTTCAGGTTGAGCCGACCTTCGGGTTCGATGCCTGTTTGTTTACAGATGCTTGACAGCGAAGTCTGATGTTCTTCTCAACTTCGGGTTGAGCCGGCCTTCGGGTTCGATGCCTGTTTGTTTAACAGCTAGCTGACGGCGAGGTCAGATGTTCTTCTCAACATCCGGTCGAGCCGCCTTCAGTCTCGATGCTTGTTTGTTTAACAAATGCCTGGGAGCGAGGTCAAATGTTCCTCTCAACTTGGTGTTGAGCCGGCCTTCGGGTTCAACGCCTTTTTGTTTAATAGATGCCTGACGGCAAGGTCTAATGTTCTTATCAACTTCTAGTTGAGCCGCCCTTCGGGTTCGATGCCTACTTGTTTAACACCTGCCTCACGGCGAGGTCAGATGTTCCTCTCAACTTCGTGTTGAGCCGGCTTTCGGGTTTAATACTTGTTTGTTTAACAGATACCAGACGGCGAGGTCATATGTTCTTCTCAACTTCCGGTTGAGCCGCCTTCAATTTCCATGCCTGTTTGTTTAACAGATGCCTGACGGCGAGGTTAAATGTTCCTCTCAACTTCGTGGTGAGCCGGCCGTCGGGTTCGATGCCTTTTTGTTTAATAGATGCCTGACGGTAAGGTCTGATATTCTTATCAACTTCTAGTTGAGCTGCCCTTCGGGTTCGATGCCTGCTTGTTTAACAGATGCCTCACGACGAGGTCAGATGTTCCTCTCAACTTCGTGTTGAGCCGGCCTTCGGGTTTAATGCCTGTTTATTTAACAGAGCCCTGACGGCGAGGTCAGATGTTCTTCTCAACTTCAGGTTAAGCCGGCCTTCGGGTTCGATGCCTAATTGTTTAACAGATACCTGATAGCGAGGTCACATGTTCTTCTCAACTTCGGGTTGCACCGGCCTTCGGGTTCGATGCCTATTTGTTTAACAGATGTATGATAGCGAGGTCAAATGTTCCTCTCAACTTGGTGTTGAGCCAGCCTTCGGATTCGACGCCTGTTTGTTTAATATATGCCTGACGGCAAGGTTTGATGTTCTTATCAACGTCTGGTTGAGCCGCCCTTCGGGTTCGATGCCTGCTTGATTAAGAGATGCCTCACAGCGAGGTCAGATGTTCCTCTCAACTTCGTGTTGAGCCGGCCTTCGGGTTCAATGCCTGTTTGTTTAACAGATACCTAATGTCTAGGTCAGATGTTCTTCTTAACTTCAGGTTCAGCTGGCTTTTGGGTTCGATGCCTATTTGTTTAACAGATGCCTGACAGCGAGGTCACATATTCTTTGGAACTTCTGGTTGAGCCGACCTTCGGGTTCGATGCCTGTTTGTTTAACAGATACCTTTCGGCAAGGTCAGATGTTCTTCTCAACTTCCTGTTGAGCCGCTTTCGGTTTCGATGCCTGTTTGTTTAACAAATGCCTGACGGCGAGGTCAAATGTTCCTCTCAACTTTGTGTTGAGCCGGCCTTCGGGTTCAATGCCTTTTTGTTTAATAGATGCCTAACGGCAAGGTCTAATGTTCTTATTAACTTTTGGTTGAGCCGCCCTTCGGGTTTGATGCCTGCTTGTTTAACAGATGCCTCACGACAAGGTCAGATGTTCCTCTCAACTTCGTGTTGAGCCGGCTTCGGGTTTAATATCTGTTTGTTTAACAGATACCTGACGGAGAGGTCAGATGTTCTTCTCAACTTCAGGTTGAGCCGGCCTTCGGGTTCGATGCCTGTTTGTTTAACAGATGCCTGACGGCAAGGTCAAATGTTCCTCTCAACTTCGTGTTGAGCCGGCCTTCGGGTTCAATGCCTGTTTGTTTAACAGATGCCTGACGGCGAGGTCAAATGTTCCTCTCAACTTGGTGTTGAGCCGGCCTTCGGGTTCAATGCCTGTTTGTTTAATAGATGCCTGACGGCAAGGTCTGATGTTCTTATCAACTTCTGGTTGAGCCGCCATTCGGGTTCGATGCCAGCTTGCTTAACAGATACCTGACGGCGAGGTCAGATGTTCCTCTCAACTTCGTTTTGAGTCGGCCTTCGGGTTTAATACTTTTTTGTTTAACAAATACCTGATGGCGTGGTCAGATGTTCTTCTCAACTTTAGGTTGAGCCGGCCTTCGGGTTCGATGCCTGTTTATTTAACAGATGCCTGACAGCGAGGTCACATGTTCTTCTCAACTTCTGGTTGAGCCGGCCGTGGGGTTCGATGCCTGTTTGTTTAACAGATACCTGACGGCGAGGTCAGATGTTCTTCTCAACTTCTGGTTGAGCCGACCGTCGGTTTCGATGCCTGTTTGTTTAACAAATGGCTGACGGCGAGGTCAAATGTTCCTCTAAACTTGGTGTTGAGCCGGCCTTCGGGTTCGATGCCTGTTTGTTTAATAGATACTTGACATCAAGGTCTAATGTTCTTATCAACTTCTGGTTAAGCCGCCCTTCGCGTTTGATGCCTGCTTGTTTAACAGATGCCTCACGGCGAGGTCAGATGTTCCTCTCAACTTTGTGTTGAGTCAGCCATCGGGTTCAATGTCTGTTTGTTTAACAGATACCTGACGGCATGGTCAGATGTTCTTCTCAACTTCAGGTTGAGCCGACCTTCGGGTTCGATTCCTGTTTGTTTACAGATGCTTGACAGCGAGGTCAGATGTTCTTCTCAACTTCGGGTTGAGCCGCCCTTCGGGTTCGATGCCTGTTTGTTTAACAGATACCTGAAGTCGAGGTCAGATGTTCTTCTCACCATCCGGTTGAGCCGCCTTCAGTTTCGATGCTTGTTTGTTTAACAAATGCCTAAGAGAGTGGTCAAATGTTCCTCTCAACTTGGTGTTGAGCCGGCCTTCGGGTTCGATGCCTGTTTGTTTAATAGATGCCTGACGGCAAGGTCTGTTGTTGTTATCAACATCTAGTTGAGCCACCCTTCGGGTTCGATGACTGTTTGTTTAACAGATACCTAACGGCGAGGTCATATGGTCTTCTCAACTTCCGGTTGAGCCACCTTCAGTTTCGATGCCTGTTTGTTTAACAGATGCCTGACGGCGAGGTCACATGTTCTTCTCAACTTCCGGTTGAGCCGGCCGTCGGGTTCAATGCCTGTTTGTTGAATAGATGCCTGACTGTAAGGTCTGATATTCTTATCAACTTCTAGTTGAGCTGCCCTTCGGGTTCGATGCTTGCTTGTTTAACAGATGCCTCACGACGAGGTCAGATGTTCCTCTCAACTTCGTGTTGAGCCGGCCTTCGGGTTCCATGCCTGTTTGTTTAACAAATACCTGACGGCGAGGTCAGATGTTCTTCTCAACTTCAGGTTGAGCCGGCCTTCGGGTTCGATGCCTGTTTGTTTAGCAGATACCTGACAGCGAGGTCACATGTTCTTCTCAACTTCGGGTTGCAGCGGCCTTCGGGTTCGATGCTTATTTGTTTAACAGATGTCTGACGGCGAGGTCAAATGTTTCTCTCAACTTGGTGTTGAGCCGGCCTTCAGATTCAACGCCTGTTTGTTTAATATATACCTGACGGCAAGGTTTGATGTTCTTATCAATGTCTGGTTGAGCCGCCCTTCGGGTTCGATGCCTACTTGATTAACAGATGCCTCACAGCGAGGTCAGATGTTCCTTTCAACTTCGTGTTGAGCCAGCCTTCGGATTCAATGCCTGTTTGTTTAACAGATACCTGACGTCGAGGTCAGATGTTCTTCTCAACTTCAGGTTCAGCTGGCTTTCGGGTTCGATGCCTGTTTGTTTAACAGATGCCTGACAGCGAGGTCACATGTTCTTTGCAACTTCTGGTTGAGCCGGCCTTCGGGTTCGATGCCTGTTTGTTTAACAGATACCTGTCAGCGAGGTTAGATGTTCTTCTCCACTTCAGGTTGAGCCGCTTTCGGTTTCGATGCCTGTTTGTTTAACAAATGCCTGACGGCGAGGTCAAATGTTCCTCTCAACTTGGTGTTGAGCCGGCCTTCGGGTTCGATGTCTTTTTGTTTAATAGATGTCTGACGGCAAGGTTTAATGTTCTTCTCAACTTCAGGTTGAGCCGGCCTTCGGGTTCGATGCCTGCTTGTTTAACAGATGCCTGACGGCAAGGTCAAATGTTCCTCTCAACTTCGTGTTGAGCCGGCCTTCGGGTTCAATGCCTGTTTGTTTAACAGATGCCTGACGGCGAGGTCAAATGTTCCTCTCAACTTGGTGTTGAGCCGGCCTTCGGGTTCAATGCCTGTTTGTTTAATAGATGCCTGACGGCAAGGTTTGATGTTCTTATCAACTTCTGGTTGAGCCGCCCTACGGGTTCGATGCCAGCTTGCTTAACAGATACCTGACGGCGAGGTCAGATGTTCCTCTCAACTTCGTTTTGAGTCGGCCTTCGGGTTTAATACTTGTTTGTTTAACAAATACCTGATGGCGTGGTCAGATGTTCTTCTCAACTTTAGGTTGAGCCGGCCTTCGGGTTCAATGCCTGTTTATTTAACAGATGCCTGACAGCGAGGTCACATGTTCTTCTCAACTTCTGGTTGAGCCGGCCGTGGGGTTCGATGCCTGTTTGTTTAACAGATACCTGACGGCGAGGTCAGATGTTCTTCTCAACTTCTGGTTGAGCCGACCGTCGGTTTCGATGCCTGTTTGTTTAACAAATGGCTGACGGCGAGGTCAAATGTTCCTCTAAACTTGGTGTTGAGCCGGCCTTCGGGTTCGATGCCTGTTTGTTTAATAGATACTTGACATCAAGGTCTAATGTTCTTATCAACTTCTGGTTAAGCCGCCCTTCGCGTTTGATGCCTGCTTGTTTAACAGATGCCTCACGGCGAGGTCAGATGTTCCTCTCAACTTTGTGTTGAGCCAGCCATCGGGTTCAATGTCTGTTTGTTTAACAGATACCTGACGGCATGGTCAGATGTTCTTCTCAACTTCAGGTTGAGCCGACCTTCGGGTTCGATTCCTGTTTGTTTACAGATGCTTGACAGCGAGGTCAGATGTTCTTCTCAACTTCGGGTTGAGCCGCCCTTCGGGTTCGATGCCTGTTTGTTTAACAGATACCTGAAGTCGAGGTCAGATGTTCTTCTCACCATCCGGTTGAGCCGCCTTCAGTTTCGATGCTTGTTTGTTTAACAAATGCCTAAGAGAGTGGTCAAATGTTCCTCTCAACTTGGTGTTGAGCCGGCCTTCGGGTTCGATGCCTGTTTGTTTAATAGATGCCTGACGGCAAGGTCTGTTGTTGTTATCAACATCTAGTTGAGCCACCCTTCGGGTTCGATGACTGTTTGTTTAACAGATACCTAACGGCGAGGTCATATGGTCTTCTCAACTTCCGGTTGAGCCACCTTCAGTTTCGATGCCTGTTTGTTTAACAGATGCCTGACGGCGAGGTCACATGTTCTTCTCAACTTCCGGTTGAGCCGGCCGTCGGGTTCAATGCCTGTTTGTTGAATAGATGCCTGACTGTAAGGTCTGATATTCTTATCAACTTCTAGTTGAGCTGCCCTTCGGGTTCGATGCTTGCTTGTTTAACAGATGCCTCACGACGAGGTCAGATGTTCCTCTCAACTTCGTGTTGAGCCGGCCTTCGGGTTCCATGCCTGTTTGTTTAACAAATACCTGACGGCGAGGTCAGATGTTCTTCTCAACTTCAGGTTGAGCCGGCCTTCGGGTTCGATGCCTGTTTGTTTAGCAGATACCTAACAGCGAGGTCACATGTTCTTCTCAACTTCGGGTTGCAGCGGCCTTCGGGTTCGATGCTTATTTGTTTAACAGATGTCTGACGGCGAGGTCAAATGTTTCTCTCAACTTGGTGTTGAGCCGGCCTTCAGATTCAACGCCTGTTTGTTTAATATATACCTGACGGCAAGGTTTGATGTTCTTATCAATGTCTGGTTGAGCCGCCCTTCGGGTTCGATGCCTACTTGATTAACAGATGCCTCACAGCGAGGTCAGATGTTCCTTTCAACTTCGTGTTGAGCCAGCCTTCGGATTCAATGCCTGTTTGTTTAACAGATACCTGACGTCGAGGTCAGATGTTCTTCTCAACTTCAGGTTCAGCTGGCTTTCGGGTTCGATGCCTGTTTGTTTAACAGATGCCTGACAGCGAGGTCACATGTTCTTTGCAACTTCTGGTTGAGCCGGCCTTCGGGTTCGATGCCTGTTTGTTTAACAGATACCTGTCAGCGAGGTTAGATGTTCTTCTCCACTTCAGGTTGAGCCGCTTTCGGTTTCGATGCCTGTTTGTTTAACAAATGCCTGACGGCGAGGTCAAATGTTCCTCTCAACTTGGTGTTGAGCCGGCCTTCGGGTTCGATGTCTTTTTGTTTAATAGATGTCTGACGGCAAGGTTTAATGTTCTTCTCAACTTCAGGTTGAGCCGGCCTTCGGGTTCGATGCCTGCTTGTTTAACAGATGCCTGACGGCAAGGTCAAATGTTCCTCTCAACTTCGTGTTGAGCCGGCCTTCGGGTTCAATGCCTGTTTGTTTAACAGATGCCTGACGGCGAGGTCAAATGTTCCTCTCAACTTGGTGTTGAGCCGGCCTTCGGGTTCAATGCCTGTTTGTTTAATAGATGCCTGACGGCAAGGTTTGATGTTCTTATCAACTTCTGGTTGAGCCGCCCTACGGGTTCGATGCCAGCTTGCTTAACAGATACCTGACGGCGAGGTCAGATGTTCCTCTCAACTTCGTTTTGAGTCGGCCTTCGGGTTTAATACTTGTTTGTTTAACAAATACCTGATGGCGTGGTCAGATGTTCTTCTCAACTTTAGGTTGAGCCGGCCTTCGGGTTCAATGCCTGTTTATTTAACAGATGCCTGACAGCGAGGTCACATGTTCTTCTCAACTTCTGGTTGAGCCGGCCGTGGGGTTCGATGCCTGTTTGTTTAACAGATACCTGACGGCGAGGTCAGATGTTCTTCTCAACTTCTGGTTGAGCCGACCGTCGGTTTCGATGCCTGTTTGTTTAACAAATGGCTGACGGCGAGGTCAAATGTTCCTCTAAACTTGGTGTTGAGCCGGCCTTCGGGTTCGATGCCTGTTTGTTTAATAGATACTTGACATCAAGGTCTAATGTTCTTATCAACTTCTGGTTAAGCCGCCCTTCGCGTTTGATGCCTGCTTGTTTAACAGATGCCTCACGGCGAGGTCAGATGTTCCTCTCAACTTTGTGTTGAGCCAGCCATCGGGTTCAATGTCTGTTTGTTTAACAGATACCTGACGGCATGGTCAGATGTTCTTCTCAACTTCAGGTTGAGCCGACCTTCGGGTTCGATTCCTGTTTGTTTACAGATGCTTGACAGCGAGGTCAGATGTTCTTCTCAACTTCGGGTTGAGCCGCCCTTCGGGTTCGATGCCTGTTTGTTTAACAGATACCTGAAGTCGAGGTCAGATGTTCTTCTCACCATCCGGTTGAGCCGCCTTCAGTTTCGATGCTTGTTTGTTTAACAAATGCCTAAGAGAGTGGTCAAATGTTCCTCTCAACTTGGTGTTGAGCCGGCCTTCGGGTTCGATGCCTGTTTGTTTAATAGATGCCTGACGGCAAGGTCTGTTGTTGTTATCAACATCTAGTTGAGCCACCCTTCGGGTTCGATGACTGTTTGTTTAACAGATACCTAACGGCGAGGTCATATGGTCTTCTCAACTTCCGGTTGAGCCACCTTCAGTTTCGATGCCTGTTTGTTTAACAGATGCCTGACGGCGAGGTCACATGTTCTTCTCAACTTCCGGTTGAGCCGGCCGTCGGGTTCAATGCCTGTTTGTTGAATAGATGCCTGACTGTAAGGTCTGATATTCTTATCAACTTCTAGTTGAGCTGCCCTTCGGGTTCGATGCTTGCTTGTTTAACAGATGCCTCACGACGAGGTCAGATGTTCCTCTCAACTTCGTGTTGAGCCGGCCTTCGGGTTCCATGCCTGTTTGTTTAACAAATACCTGACGGCGAGGTCAGATGTTCTTCTCAACTTCAGGTTGAGCCGGCCTTCGGGTTCGATGCCTGTTTGTTTAGCAGATACCTGACAGCGAGGTCACATGTTCTTCTCAACTTCGGGTTGCAGCGGCCTTCGGGTTCGATGCTTATTTGTTTAACAGATGTCTGACGGCGAGGTCAAATGTTTCTCTCAACTTGGTGTTGAGCCGGCCTTCAGATTCAACGCCTGTTTGTTTAATATATACCTGACGGCAAGGTTTGATGTTCTTATCAATGTCTGGTTGAGCCGCCCTTCGGGTTCGATGCCTACTTGATTAACAGATGCCTCACAGCGAGGTCAGATGTTCCTTTCAACTTCGTGTTGAGCCAGCCTTCGGATTCAATGCCTGTTTGTTTAACAGATACCTGACGTCGAGGTCAGATGTTCTTCTCAACTTCAGGTTCAGCTGGCTTTCGGGTTCGATGCCTGTTTGTTTAACAGATGCCTGACAGCGAGGTCACATGTTCTTTGCAACTTCTGGTTGAGCCGGCCTTCGGGTTCGATGCCTGTTTGTTTAACAGATACCTGTCAGCGAGGTTAGATGTTCTTCTCCACTTCAGGTTGAGTCGCTTTCGGTTTCGATGCCTGTTTGTTTAACAAATGCCTGACGGCGAGGTCAAATGTTCCTCTCAACTTGGTGTTGAGCCGGCCTTCGGGTTCGATGTCTTTTTGTTTAATAGATGTCTGACGGCAAGGTTTAATGTTCTTCTCAACTTCAGGTTGAGCCGGCCTTCGGGTTCGATGCCTGCTTGTTTAACAGATGCCTGACGGCAAGGTCAAATGTTCCTCTCAACTTCGTGTTGAGCCGGCCTTCGGGTTCAATGCCTGTTTGTTTAACAGATGCCTGACGGCGAGGTCAAATGTTCCTCTCAACTTGGTGTTGAGCCGGCCTTCGGGTTCAATGCCTGTTTGTTTAATAGATGCCTGACGGCAAGGTTTGATGTTCTTATCAACTTCTGGTTGAGCCGCCCTACGGGTTCGATGCCAGCTTGCTTAACAGATACCTGACGGCGAGGTCAGATGTTCCTCTCAACTTCGTTTTGAGTCGGCCTTCGGGTTTAATACTTGTTTGTTTAACAAATACCTGATGGCGTGGTCAGATGTTCTTCTCAACTTTAGGTTGAGCCGCCTTCGGTTTCGATGCCTGTTTGTTTAACAGATGCCTGACAGCGAGGTCAAATGTTCCTCTCAACTTGGTGTTGAGCCGGCCTTCAGGTTCGATGCCTGTTTGTTTAATAGATGCCTGACGGTAAGGTCTGATGTTCTTATCAACTTCTGGTTGAGCCGACCGTCGGTTTCGATGCCTGTTTGTTTAACAAATGGCTGACGGCGAGGTCAAATGTTCCTCTAAACTTGGTGTTGAGCCGGCCTTCGGGTTCGATGCCTGTTTGTTTAATAGATACTTGACATCAAGGTCTAATGTTCTTATCAACATCTGGTTAAGCCGCCCTTCGCGTTTGATGCCTGCTTGTTTAACAGATGCCTCACGGCGAGGTCAGATGTTCCTCTCAACTTTGTGTTGAGCCAGCCATCGGGTTCAATGTCTGTTTGTTTAACAGATACCTGACGGCGTGGTCAGATGTTCTTCTCAACTTCAGGTTGAGCCGACCTTCGGGTTTGATTCCTGTTTGTTTACAGATGCTTGACAGCGAGGTCAGATGTTCTTCTCAACTTCGGGTTGAGCCGCCCTTCGGGTTCGATGCCTGTTTGTTTAACAGATACCTGAAGTCGAGGTCAGATGTTCTTCTCACCATCCGGTTGAGCCGCCTTCATTTTCGATGCTTGTTTGTTTAACAAATGCCTAAGAGAGTGGTTAAATGTTCCTCTCAACTTGGTGTTGAGCCGGCCTTCGGGTTCGATGCCTGTTTGTTTAATAGATGCCTGACGGCAAGGTCTGTTGTTGTTATCAACATCTAGTTGAGCCACCCTTCGGGTTCGATGACTGTTTGTTTAACAGATACCTAACGGCGAGGTCATATGCTCTTCTCAACTTCCGGTTGAGCCACCTTCAGTTTCGATGCCTGTTTGTTTAACAGATGCCTGACGGCGAGGTCACATGTTCTTCTCAACTTCCGGTTGAGCCGGCCGTCGGGTTCAATGCCTGTTTGTTGAATAGATGCCTGACTGTAAGGTCTGATATTCTTATCAACTTCTAGTTGAGCTGCCCTTCGGGTTCGATGCCTGCTTGTTTAACAGATGCCTCACGACGAGGTCAGATGTTCCTCTCAACTTCGTGTTGAGCCGGCCTTCGGGTTCCATGCCTGTTTGTTTAACAAATATCTGACGGCGAGGTCAGATGTTCTTCTCAACTTCAGGTTGAGCCGGCCTTCGGGTTCGATGCCTGTTTGTTTAGCAGATACCTGACAGCGAGGTCACATGTTCTTCTCAACTTCGGGTTGCAGCGGCCTTCGGGTTCGATGCTTATTTGTTTAACAGATGTCTGACGGCGAGGTCAAATGTTCCTCTCAACTTGGTGTTGAGCCGGCCTTCAGATTCAACGCCTGTTTGTTTAATATATACCTGACGGCAAGGTTTGATGTTCTTATCAATGTCTGGTTGAGCCGCCCTTCGGGTTCGATGCCTACTTGATTAACAGATGCCTCACAGCGAGGTCAGATGTTCCTTTCAACTTCGTGTTGAGCCAGCCTTCGGATTCAATGCCTGTTTGTTTAACAGATACCTGACGTCGAGGTCAGATGTTCTTCTCAACTTCAGGTTCAGCTGGCTTTCGGGTTCGATGCCTGTTTGTTTAACAGATGCCTGACAGCGAGGTCACATGTTCTTTGCAACTTCTGGTTGAGCCGGCCTTCGGGTTCGATGCCTGTTTGTTTAACAGATACCTGTCGGCGAGGTTAGATGTTCTTCTCCACTTCAGGTTGAGCCGCTTTCGGTTTCGATGCCTGTTTGTTTAACAAATGCCTGACGGCGAGGTCAAATGTTCCTCTCAACTTGGTGTTGAGCCGGCCTTCGGGTTCGATGTCTTTTTGTTTAATAGATGTCTGACGGCAAGGTTTAATGTTCTTATCAACTTCTGGTTGAGCCGCCCTTCGGGTTCGATGCCTGCTTGTTTAACAGATGCCTCACGGCAAGGTCAAATGTTCCTTTCAACTTCGTGTTGAGCCGGCTTCGGGTTCAATGTATATTTGTTTAACAGATACCTGACAGCGAGGTCAGATGTTCTTCTAAACTTCAGGTTGAATCGGCCTTCGGGTTCGATGCATGTTTGTTTAAAATATGCCTGACAGCGAGTTCAGATGTTCTTCTCAACATCGGGTTGAGCCGGCCTTCAGGTTCGATGCCTGTTTGTTTAACAGATACCTGACGGCAAGGTCAGATTTTCCTCTCAGCTTCTGGTTGAGCCGCCTTCGGTTTCGATGCCTGTTTGTTTAACAGATGCCTGACAGCGAGGTCAAATGTTCCTCTCAACTTGGTGTTGAGCCGGCCTTCAGGTTCGATGCCTGTTTGTTTAATAGATGCCTGACGGTAAGGTCTGATGTTCTTATCAACTTCTGGTTGAGCCGCCCTTCGGGTTCAATGCCTGCTTGTTTAACAGATGCATCACGGCGAGGTCAGATGTTCCTCTCAACTTCGTGTTGAGCCGGCCTTCGGGTTCAAGGCATGTTTGTTTAATAGATGACTGACGGCAAGGTCTAATGTTCTTCTCAACTTCTGGTTGAGCTGCCCTTCGGGTTCGATGCCTGCTTATTTAACAGATGCCTCACGGCGAGGTCAGATGTTCTTCTCAACTTCGTGTTGAACCGGCCTTCGGGTTTAATATTTGTTTGTTTAACAGATACCTGACGGCGTGGTCAGATCTTCTTCTCAACTTTAGGTTGAGCCGCCCTTCGGGTTCGTTGCCTATTTGTTTAACAGATGCCTGAGAACGAGGTTAGATGTTCTTCTCAATTTCGGGTTGAGCCAACCTTCGGGTTCGATGCCTGTTTGTTTAACAGATACCTGACGGCGAGGTCAGATGTTCTTCTCAAGTTCCGGTTGAGCCAACTTCAATTTCGATGCCTGTTTGTTTAACAGATGCCTGACGGCGAGGTCCAATGTTCCTTTCAACTTGGTGTTGAGCCGGCCTTCGGGGTTCGATGCCTATTTGTTTAATAGATGCCTGATGGCATGGTCTGATTTTCTTATCAACTTCTGGTTGAGCCGACCTTCGGGTTCGATGCCTGCTTGTTTAACAGATACCTCACGGCGAGGTCAGATGTTCCTCTCTACTTCTTGTTGAGCCAGCCTTCGGGTTTGATGCCTGTTTGTTTAACAGATACCTGACAGCAAGGTCACATGTTCTTCTCAACTTCGGGTTGAGCCGGCCTTTGGGTTCGACGCCTATTTGTTTAATATATGACTGACGATAAGGTCTGATGTTCTTATCAACATCTGGTTGAGCCGCCCTTCGAATTCGATGCCTGCTTGTTTAAAAGATGCCTCACGGCGAGGTCAGATGTTCCTCTCAACTTCGTGTTTAGCCGGCCTTTGAGTTTAATTCCTGTTTGTTTAACAGATACCTAACGGCGAGGTCAGATGTTCTTCTCAACTTCAGGTTGAGCCGGCCTTCAGGTTCGATGCCTCTTTGTTTAACAAATACCTGACGGCGAGGTTATATGTTCTTCTCAACTTCCAGTTGAGCCACTTTCGGTTTCGATGCCTGTTTGTTTAATAGATGCCTGACGGCGAGTTCAAATGTTCCACTCAACTTGGTGTTGAGCCGGCCTTCGGGTTCGATGCGTATTTGTTTAATAGATTCCTGACAGCAAGGTTTAATGTTTTATCAACTTCTGGTTGAGCCGCACTTCGGGTTCGAGTCCTGTTTGTTTAATAGATGCCTCACGGTGAAGTCAGATGTTCCTCTCAACTTTGTGTTGAGCCGGCCTTCGGGTTCAATGTATGTTTGTTTAGCAGATACCTGACGGCGAGGTCAGATGTTATTCTCAACTTCAGGTTGAGCCAGCCTTCGGGTTCGATGCTTGTTTGTTTAATAGATGCCTGACGGCGAGGTCAAATGTTCCTCTCAACTATGTGTTGAGCCAGCCTTCGTGTTCGATGCCTGTTTGTTTAATAGATGCCTGACGACAAGGTTTAATGTTCTTATAAACTTTTGGTTGAGCCGCCCTTCGGGTTCGATTCCTGCTTGTTTAACAGATGCCTCACGGCGAGGTCAGATGTTCCTCTCAACTTCGTGTTGAGCCGACCTTCAGGTTCAATGCCGGTTTGTTTAACAGATACCTGACGACGAGGTCATATGTTCTTCTAAACTTCCGGTTGAGCCGCCTTCAGTTTCGATGCTTGTTTGTTTAACAAATGCCTGACATCGAGGTCAAATGTTCCTCTCAACTTGGTGTTGAGTCGGCCTTCGGGTTCGACGCCTGTTTGTTTAATAGATGCCTGACGGCAAGGTCTGATGTTCTTATCAACTTCTGGTTGAGCCGGCCTTCGGGTTTGATGCCTATTTGTTTAATAGACGCCTGACGGCAAGGTCTGATGTTCTTATCAACTTCTGGTTGAGCCGCCCTTCGGTTTCGATGCCTGCTTGTTTAACTGACTCCTCACGGCAAGGTTAGATGTTCCTCTTAACTTTAGGTTGAACCGGCCTTCGGGTTCAATGCGTGTTTGGTTAATAGATGCCTAACGGGAAGGTCTAATGTTCTTATCAACTTCTGGTTGAGCCGGCCTTCGTGTTCGATGCCTGCTTGTTTAACAGCTACCTGACAGTAAGGTCACATGTTCTTCTCAACTTCGGGTTGAGCCGGCCTTCGGGTTTGATGCCTGTTTGTTTAATAGATGCCTGACGGCAAGGTCTGATGTTCTTATCAACTTCTGGTTCAGCCGCCCTTAGGGTTTGATGCCTGCTTGTTTAAAAGATGCCTGACAGCGAGGTCAAATGTTCCTCTCAACTTGGTGTTGAGCCGGCCTTCGGGTTCGATGCCTGTTTGTTTAATAGATGCCTGACGGAAAGGTCTGATGTTCTTATTAGCTTCTGGTTGACCCGCCCTCTGGGTTCAATGCCTGCTTGTTTAACCGATTCCGCACGGCGAAGTCAGATGTTCCTCTCAACTTCGTGTTGAGCCAGGCTTCGGGTTCGATGCTTGTTTGTTTAATAGATGCCTGACGGCAAGGTCTGATGTTCTTATCAACTTCTGGTTGAGCCACCCTTCGGGTTCGATGCCTGCTTGTTTAACCGATTCCTCACGGCGAGGTTAGATGTTCCTCTTAACTTGGTGTTGAGCCGACTTTCGGGTTCAATGCCACTTTGTTTAACAGATACCTGACGACGAGGTCAGATGTTCTTCTCAACTTCCGGTTGAGCCGCCTTCAGTTTTGATGCTTGTTTGTTTAAGAAATGCCTGACATCGAGGTCAAATGTTCCTCTCAACTTGGTGTTGAGCCGGCCTTCGGGTTCGATGCCTGTTTGTTTAATAGATGCCTGACGGTAATGTTTGATGTTCTTATCAACTTCTGGTTGAGCCGCCCTTTGGGTTCGATGCCTGCTTGTTTAACAGATGCCTCACGGCAAAGTCAGATGTTCCTCTCAACTTCGTGTTGAGTCGACCTTCGGGTTCGATGCCTGTTTGTTTAATAGATGCCTGACGGCAAGGTCTGGTGTTCTTATCAACTTCTGGTTGAGCCGCACTTCGGGTTCGATGCCTGCTTGTTTAACAGATGCCTCACGGCGAAGTTAGATGTTCCTCTCAACTTTGTGTTGAGCCGGCTTTCGGGTTCAATGCCAGTTTGTTTAATAGATACCTGACGACGAGGTCAGATGTTCTTCTCAACTTCAGGTTGAGTCGGCCTTCGGGTTCGATGCCTGTTTGTTTAACAGATTCCTGACAACGAGTTCAGATGTTCTTCTCAACTTCGGGTTGAGCCGGCCTTCGCGTTCGATGACTGTTTATTTATTAGATACCTGACGGGAAGATTAGATGTTCTTCTCAAGTTCTGGTTGAGCCGCCTTCGGTTTCGATGCCTGTTTGTTTAACAGATGCCTGACGGCGAGGTCAAATGTTCCTCTCAACTATGTCTTAAGCCAGCCTTCGGGTTCGATGCCTGTTTGTTTAATAGATGCCTCACGGCGAGGTTAGATGTTCCTCTCAACTTCGTGTTTAGCCGACCTTCAGGTTCAATGCCTGTTTGTTTAACAGATACCTGACGACGAGGTCATATGTTCTTCTAAACTTCCGGTTGAGCCGCCTTCAGTTTCGATGCTTGTTTATTTAACAAATGCCTGACATCGAGGTCAAATGTTCCTCTCAACTTGGTGTTGAGTCGGCCTTCGGGTTCGAAGCCTGTTTGTTTAATAGATGCCTGACGGCAAAGTCTGATGTTGTTATCAACTTCTGGTTGAGCCGGCCTTCGGTTTCGATGCCTGCTTGTTTAACTGACTCCTCACGGCGAGGTTAGATGTTCCCTTTAACTTCGTGTTGAACCGGCCTTCGGGTTCAATGCGTGTTTGGTTAATAGATGCCTGACGGCAAGGTCTAATGTTCTTATCAACTTCTGGTTGAGCCGGCCTTCGTGTTCGATGCCTGCTTGTTTAACAGATACCTGACAGCAAGGTCACATGTTCTTCTCAACTTCGGGTTGAGCCGGCCTTCGGGTTCGATACCTGTTTGTTTAATAGATGCCTGACGGCAAGGTCTGATGTTCTTATCAACTTCTGGTTGAGCCGCCCTTCGGGTTCGATGCCTGCTTGTTTAACAGATGCCTGACAGCGAGGTCAAATGTTCCTCTCAACTTGGTGTTGAGCCGGCCTTCGGGTTCGATGCCTGTTTGTTTAATAGATGCCTGACGGCAAGGTCTGATGTTCTTATCAACTTCTGGTTGAGCCGCCCTTTGGGTTCGATGTCTGCTTGTTTAACCGATTCCTCACGGCGAAGTCAGATGTTCCTCTCAACTTCGTGTTGAGCCGGGCTTCGGGTTCGATGCTTGTTTGTTTAATAGATGCCTGACGGCAAGGTCTGATGTTCTTATCAACTTCTGGTTGAGCCGCCCTTTGGGTTCGATGCCTGCTTGTTTAACCGATTCCTCACGGCGAGGTTAGATGTTCCTCTTAACTTGGTGTTGAGCCGGCTTTCGGCTTCAATGCCACTTTGTTTAACAGATACCTGACGACGAGGTCAGATGTTCTTCTCAACTTCCGGTTGAGCCGCCTTCATTTTCGATGCTTGTTTGTTTAAGAAATGCCTGACATCGAGGTAAAATGTTCCTCTCAAATTGGTGTTGAGCCGGCCTTCAGATTCGATGCCTGTTTGTTTAATAGATTCCTGACGGCAAGGTCTGATGTTCTTATCAACTTTTGGTTGAGCCGCCTTTCGGGTTCGATGCCTGCTTGTTTAACAGATGCCTGACAGCGAGGTCAAATTTTCCTCTCAACATGGTGTTGAGCCGGCCTTCGGGTTCGATTCCTGTTTGTTTAATAGATGCCTGACGGTAATGTCTGATGTTCTTATCAACTTCTGGTTGAGCCGCCCTTTGGGTTCGATGCCTGCTTGTTTAACCTATTCCTCACGGCGAAGTCAGATGTTCCTCTCAACTTCGTGTTGAGCCGACCTTCGGGTTCGATGCCTGTTTTTTAATAGATGCCTGACAGCAAGGTCTGATGTTCTTATCAACTTCTGGTTGAGCCGTCCTTCGGGTTCGATGCCTGCTTGTTTAACCGATTCCTCACGGCGAGGTTAGATGTTCCTCTTAACTTCGTGTTGAGCCGACTTTCGGGTTCAATGCCAGTTTGTGTAACAGATATCTGACGACGAGGTCAGATGTTCATCTCAACTTCTGGTTGAGCCGCTTTCAGTTTCGATGCTTGTTTGTTTAAGAAATGCCTGACATCGAGGTCAAATGTTCCTCTCAACTTGGTGTTGAGGCGTCCTTCGGGTTCGTTGGCTGTTTGTTTAATAGATGTCTGACAGCAAGGTCTGATGTTCTTATCAACTTCTGGTTGAGCCGCCCTTTGGGTTCGATGCTTGCTTGTTTAATAGATGCCTGACAGCAAGGTCAAATGTTCCTCTCAACTTGGTGTTGAGCCGGCCTTTGGGTTCGATGCCTATTTGTTTAATAGATGCCTGACGGCAAGGTCTGATGTTCTTATCAAATTCTGGTTGAGCCGCCCTTCGGGTTCGATGCCTGCTTGTTTAACTGATTCCTCACGGCGAGGTTAGATGTTCCTCTTAACTTCGCGTTGAGCCAGACTTCGGGTTCAATGCCTGTTTGTTTAATTGATGCCTGACAGCAAGGTCTGATGTTCTTATGAACTTCTGGTTGAGCCGCCCTTCGGGTTCGATGCCTGCTTGTTTAACAAATGCCTGACGGCGAGGTCAAATGTTCCTCTCAACTTGGTGTTGAGCCGGCCTTCGGGTTCGACGCCTGTTTGTTTAATAGATGCCTGACGGGAAGGTCTGATGTTCTTATCAACTTCTGGTTGAGCCGCCCTTCGGTTTCGATGCCTGCTTGTTTAACAGACTCCTCACGGTGAGGTTAGATGTTCCTCTTAACGTCGTGTTGAACTGGCCTTTGGGTTCAATGCGTGTTTGGTTAATAGATGCCTGACGACAAGGTCTAATGTTCTTATCAACTTCTGGTTGAGCCGGCCTTCGTGTTCGATGCCTGCTTGTTTAACAGATACCTAACAGCAAGGTCACATGTTCTTCTCAACTTCGGGTTGAGCCGGCCGTCGGGTTCGATGCCTGTTTGTTTAATAGATGCCTGACGGCAAGGTCTGATGTTCTTATCAAGTTCTGGTTGAGCCGCCCTTCGGGTTCGATGCCTGCTTGCTTAACAGATGCCTGACAGCGAGGTCAAATGTTACTCTCAACTTGGTGTTGAGCCAGCATTCGGGTTTGATGCCTGTTTGTTTAATAGATGCCTGACGACAAGGTCTGATGTTCTAATCACCTTCTGGTTGAGCCGCCATTTGGGTTCGATGCCTGCTTGTTTAACCGATTCCTCACGGCGAAGTCAGATGTTCCTCTCAACTTCGTGTTGAGCCGGGCTTCGGGTTCGATGCTTGTTTGTTTAATAGATGCCTGACGGCAAGGTCTGATGTTCTTATCAACTTCTAGTTGAGCCGCCCTTCGGTTTCGATGCCTGCTTGTTTAACTGACTCCTCACGGCGAGGTTAGATGTTCCTCTTAACTTCGTGTTGAACCGGCCTTCGGGTTCAATGCGTGTTTGGTTAATAGATGCCTGACGGCAAGGTCTAATGTTCTTATCAACTTCTGGTTGAGCCGGCCTTCGTGTTCGATGCCTGCTTGTTTAACAGATACCTGACAGCAAGGTCACATGTTCTTCTCAACTTCGGGTTGAGCCGGCCTTCGGGTTCGATGTCTGTTTGTTTAATAGATGCCTGACGGCAAGGTCTGATGTTCTTATCAACTTCTGGTTGAGCCGCCCTTCGGGTTCGATGCCTGCTTGTTTAACAGATGCCTGACAGCGAGGTCAAATGTTCCTCTCAACTTGGTGTTGAGCCGACCTTCGGGTTCGATGCCTGTTTGTTTAATAGATGCCTGACGGCAAGGTCTGATGTTCTTATCAACTTCTGGTTGAGCCGCCCTTTGGGTTCGATGCCTGCTTGTTTAACCGATTCCTCACGGCGAAGTCAGATGTTCCTCTCAACTTCGTGTTGAGCCGGGCTTCGGGTTCGATGCTTATTTGTTTAATAGATGCCTGACGGCAAGGTATGATGTTCTTATCAACTTCTGGTTGAGCCGCCCTTCGGGTTCGATGCCTGCTTGTTTAACCGATTCCTCACGGCGAGGTTAGATGTTCCTCTTAACTTGGTGTTGAGCCGGCTTTCGGGTTCAATGCCACTTTGTTTAACAGATACCTGACGACGAGGTCAGATGTTCTTCTCAACTTCCGGTTGAGCCGCCTTCAGTTTCGATGCTTGTTTGTTTAAGAAATGCCTGACATCGAGGTCAAATGTTCCTCTCAACTTGGTGTTGAGCCGACCTTTAGGTTCGATGCCTGTTTGTTTAATAGATTCCTGACGGAAAGGTCTGATGTTCTTATCAACTTCTGGTTGAGCCGCCTTTCGGGTTCGATGCCTGCTTGTTTAACAGATGCCTGACAGCGAGGTCAAATGTTCCTCTCAACATGGTGTTGAGCCGGCCTTCGGGTTCGATTCCTGTTTGTTTAATAGATGCCTGACGGTAATGTCTGATGTTCTTATCAACTTCTGGTTGAGCCGCCCTTTGGGTTTGATGCCTGCTTGTTTAACCTATTCCTCACGGCGAAGTCAGATGTTCCTCTCAACTTCGTGTTGAGCCGACCTTCGGGTTCGATGCCTGTTTTTTTAATAGATGCCTGACGGCAAGGTCTGATGTTCTTATCAACTTCTGGTTGAGCCGTCCTTCGGGTTCGATGCCTGCTTGTTTAACTGATTCCTCACGGCGAGGTTAGATGTTCCTCTTAACTTCGTGTTGAGCCGGCTTTCGGGTTCAATGCCAGTTTGTTTAACAGATATCTGACGACGAGTTCAGATGTTCATCTCAACTTCTGGTTGAGCCGCTTTCAGTTTCGATGCTTGTTTGTTTAAGAAATGCCTGACATCGAGGTCAAATGTTCCTCTCAACTTGGTGTTGAGGCGGCCTTCGAGTTCGATGGCTGTTTGTTTAATAGATGCCTGACAGCAAGGTCTGATGTTCTTATCAACTTCTGGTTGATCCGCCCTTTGGGTTCGATGCTTGCTTGTTTAATAGATGCCTGACAGCAAGGTCAAATGTTCCTCTCAACTTGGTGTTGAGCCGGCCTTTGGGTTCGATGCCTATTTGTTTAATAGATGCCTGACGGCAAGGTCTGATGTTCTTATCAAATTCTGGTTGAGCCGCCCTTCGGGTTCGATGCCTGCTTATTTAATTGATTCCTCACGGCGAGGTTAGATGTTCCTCTTAACTTCGCGTTGAGCCGGACTTCGGGTTCAATGCCTGTTTGTTTAATAGATGCCTGACAGCAACGTCTAATGTTCTTATGAACTTCTGGTTGAGCCGCCCTTCGGGTTCGATGCCTGCTTGTTTAACAAATGCCTGACGGCGAGGTCAAATGTTCCTCTCAACTTGGTGTTGAGCCGGCCTTCGGGTTCGACGCCTGTTTGTTTAATAGATGCCTGACGGCAAGGTCTGATGTTCTTATCAACTTCTGGTTGAGCCGCCCTTCGGTTTCGATGCCTGCTTTTTTAACTGACTCCTCATGGCGAGGTTAGATGTTCCTCTTAACATCGTGTTGAACCGGCCTTCGGGTTCAATGCGTGTTTGGTTAATAGATGCCTGACGACAAGGTCTAATGTTCTTATCAACTTCTGGTTGAGCCGGCCTTCGTGTTCGATGCCTGCTTGTTTAACAGATACCTGACAGCAAGGTCACATGTTCTTCTCAACTTCGGGTTGAGCCGGCCTTCGGGTTCGATGCCTGTTTGTTTAATAGATGCCTGACAGCAAGGTATGATGTTCTTATCAAGTTCTGGTTGAGCCGCCCTTCGGGTTCGATGCCTGCTTGTTTAACAGATGCCTGACAGCGAGGTCAAATGTTACTCTCAACTTGGTGTTGAGCCGGCCTTCGGGTTCGATGCCTGTTTGTTTAATAGATACCTGACGGCAATGTCTGATGTTCTAATCAACTTCTGGTTGAGCCGCCCTTTGGGTTCGATGCCTGCTTGTTTAACCGATTCCTCACGGCGAAGTCAGATGTTCCTCTCTACTTCGTGTTGAGCCGAGCTTCGGGTTCGATGCTTGTTTGTTTAATAGATGCCTGATGGAAAGGTCTGATGTTCTTATCAACTTCTGGTTTAGCCGCCCTTCGGGTTCGATGCCTGCTTGTTTAACCGATTCCTCACGGAGAGGTTAGATGTTCCTCTTAACTTGGTGTTGAGCCGGCTTTCGGGTTCAATGCCAGTTTGTTTAACAGATACCTGGCGACGAGCTCAGATGTTCATCTCAACTTCTGGTTGAGCCGCTTTCAGTTTCGATGCTTGTTTGTTTAAGAAATGCCTGACATCGAGGTCAAATGTTCCTCTCAACTTGGTGTTGAGGCGGCCTTCGGGTTCGATGGCTGTTTGTTTAATAGATGCCAGACAGCAAGGTCTGATGTTCTTATCAACTTCTGGTTGAGCCGCCCTTTGGGTTCGATGCTTGCTTGTTTAATAGATACCTGACAGCGAGGTCAAATGTTCCTCTCATCTTGGTGTTGAGCCGGCCTTTGGGTTCGATGCCTATTTGTTTAATAGATGCCTGACGGCAAGGTCTGATGTTCTTATCAAATTCTGGTTGAGCCGCCCTTCGGGTTCGATGCCTGCTTGTTTAACCGATTCCTCACGGCGAGGTTAGATGTTCCTCTTAACTTCGCGTTGAGCCGGACTTCGGGTTCAATGCCTGTTTGTTTAATAGATGCCTGACAGCAAGGTCTAATGTTCTTATGAACTTCTGGTTGAGCCGCCCTTCGGGTTCGATGCCTGCTTGTTTAACAAATGCCTGGCGGCGAGGTCAAATGTTCCTCTCAACTTGGTGTTGAGCCGGCCTTCGGGTTCGACGCCTGTTTATTTAATAGATGCCTGACGGTGAGGTCTGATGTTCTTATCAACTTCTGGTTGAGCCGGCCTTCGGGTTCGATACCTATTTGTTTAATAGACGCTTGACGGCAAGGTCTGATGTTCTTATCAACTTCTGGTTGAGCCGCCCTTCGGTTTCGATGCCTGCTTTTTTAACTGACTCCTCACGGCGAGGTTAGATGTTCCTCTTAACATCGTGTTGAACCGGCCTTCGGGTTCAATGCGTGTTTGGTTAATAGATGCCTGACGACAAGGTCTAATGTTCTTATCAACTTCTGGTTGAGCCGGCCTTCGTGTTCGATGCCTGCTTGTTTAACAGATACCTGACAGCAAGGTCACATGTTCTTCTCAACTTCGGGTTGAGCCGGCCTTCGGGTTCGATGCCTGTTTGTTTAATAGATGCCTGACGGCAAGGTCTGATGTTCTTATCAAGTTCTGGTTGAGCCGCCCTTCGGGTTCGATGCCTGCTTGTTTAACAGATGCCTGACAGCGAGGTCAAATGTTCCTCTCAACTTGGTGTTGAGCCCGCCTTCGGGTTCGATGCCTGTTTGTTTAATAGATGCCTGACGGCAAGGTATGATGTTCTAATCAACTTCTGGTTGAGCCGCCCTTTGGGTTTGATGCCTGCTTGTTTAACCGATTACTCACGGCGAAGTCAGATGTTCCTCTCAACTTCGTGTTGAGCCGGGCTTCGGGTTCGATGCTTGTTTGTTTAATAGATGCCTGATGGCAAGGTCTGATGTTCTTATCAACTTCTGGTTGAGCCGCCCTTCGGGTTCGATGCCTGCTTGTTTAACCGATTCCTCACGGCGTGGTTAGATGTTCCTCTTAACTTGGTGTTGAGCCGGCTTTCGGGTTCAATGCCACTTTGTTTAACAGATACCTGACGACGAGGTCAGATGTTCTTCTCAACTTCCGGTTTAGCCGCCTTCAATTTCGATGCTTGTTTGTTTAAGAAATGCCTGACATCGAGGTCAAATGTTCCTCTCAACTTGGTGTTAAGCCGGCCTTCGGGTTCGATGCCTGTTTGTTTAATAGATGCCTGACGGCAAGGTCTGATGTTCTTATCAACTTCTGGTTGAGCCGCCCTTTGGGTTCGATGCCTGCTTGTTTAACCGATTCCTCACGGCGGAGTCAGATGTTCCTCTCAACTTCGTGTTGAACCGGGCTTCGGGTTCGATGCTTGTTTGTTTAATAGATGCCTGACAGCAAGGTCTGATGTTCTTATCAACTTCTGGTTGAGCCGCCCTTCGGGTTCGATGCCTGCTTGTTTAACCGATTCCTCACGGCGAGGTTAGATGTTCCTCTTAACTTGGTGTTGAACCGGCTTTCGGGTTCAATGCCACTTTGTTTAACAGATCCCTGACGACGAGGTCAGATGTTCTTCTCAACTTCCGGTTGAGCCGCCTTTAGTTTCGATGCTTGTTTGTTTAAGAAATGCCTGACATCGAGGTCAAATGTTCCTCTCAACTTGGTGTTGAGCCGGCCTTCGGGTTCGATGCCTGTTTGTTTAATACATTCCTAACGGCAAGGTCTGATGTTCTTATCAACTTCTGGTTGAGCTGCCCTTCGGGTTCGATGCCTGCTTGTTTAACAGATGCCTGACAGCGAGGTCAAATGTTCCTCTCAACTTGGTGTTGAGCCGGCCTTCGGGATCAATGCCTGTTTGTTTAATAGATGCCTGACAGCAAGGTCTAATGTTCTTATGAACTTCTGGTTGAGCCGCCCTTCGGGTTCGATGCCTGCTTGTTTAACAAATGCCTGACGGCGAGGTCAAATGTTCCTCTCAACTTGGTGTTGAGCCGGCCTTCGGGTTCGACGCCTGTTTATTTAATAGATGCCTGACGGTGAGGTCTGATGTTCTTATCAACTTCTGGTTGAGCCGGCCTTCGGGTTCGATACCTATTTGTTTAATAGACGCCTGACGGCAAGGTCTGATGTTCTTATCAACTTCTGGTTGAGCCGCCCTTCGGTTTCGATGCCTGCTTTTTTAACTGACTCCTCACGGCGAGGTTAGATGTTCCTCTTAACATCGTGTTGAACCGGCCTTCGGGTTCAATGCGTGTTTGGTTAATAGATGCCTGACGACAAGGTCTAATGTTCTTATCAACTTCTGGTTGAGCCGGCCTTCGTGTTCGATGCCTGCTTGTTTAACAGATACCTGACAGCAAGGTCACATGTTCTTCTCAACTTCGGGTTGAGCCGGCCTTCGGGTTCGATGCCTGTTTGTTTAATAGATGCCTGACGGCAAGGTCTGATGTTCTTATCAAGTTCTGGTTGAGCCGCCCTTCGGGTTCGATGCCTGCTTGTTTAACAGATGCCTGACAGCGAGGTCAAATGTTCCTCTCAACTTGGTGTTGAGCCCGCCTTCGGGTTCGATGCCTGTTTGTTTAATAGATGCCTGACGGCAAGGTATGATGTTCTAATCAACTTCTGGTTGAGCCGCCCTTTGGGTTTGATGCCTGCTTGTTTAACCGATTACTCACGGCGAAGTCAGATGTTCCTCTCAACTTCGTGTTGAGCCGGGCTTCGGGTTCGATGCTTGTTTGTTTAATAGATGCCTGATGGCAAGGTCTGATGTTCTTATCAACTTCTGGTTGAGCCGCCCTTCGGGTTCGATGCCTGCTTGTTTAACCGATTCCTCACGGCGTGGTTAGATGTTCCTCTTAACTTGGTGTTGAGCCGGCTTTCGGGTTCAATGCCACTTTGTTTAACAGATACCTGACGACGAGGTCAAATGTTCTTCTCAACTTTCGGTTTAGCCGCCTTCAATTTCGATGCTTGTTTGTTTAAGAAATGCCTGACATCGAGGTCAAATGTTCCTCTCAACTTGGTGTTAAGCCGGCCTTCGGGTTCGATGCCTGTTTGTTTAATAGATGCCTGACGGCAAGGTCTGATGTTCTTATCAACTTCTGGTTGAGCCGCCCTTTGGGTTCGATGCCTGCTTGTTTAACCGATTCCTCACGGCGGAGTCAGATGTTCCTCTCAACTTCGTGTTGAACCGGGCTTCGGGTTCGATGCTTGTTTGTTTAATAGATGCCTGACAGCAAGGTCTGATGTTCTTATCAACTTCTGGTTGAGCCGCCCTTCGGGTTCGATGCCTGCTTGTTTAACCGATTCCTCACGGCGAGGTTAGATGTTCCTCTTAACTTGGTGTTGAACCGGCTTTCGGGTTCAATGCCACTTTGTTTAACAGATCCCTGACGACGAGGTCAGATGTTCTTCTCAACTTCCAGTTGAGCCGCCTTTAGTTTCGATGCTTGTTTGTTTAAGAAATGCCTGACATCGAGGTCAAATGTTCCTCTCAACTTGGTGTTGAGCTGGCCTTCGGGTTCGATGCCTGTTTGTTTAATAGATTCCTAACGGCAAGGTCTGATGTTCTTATCAACTTCTGGTTGAGCTGCCCTTCGGGTTCGATGCCTGCTTGTTTAACAGATGCCTGACAGCGAGGTCAAATGTTCCTCTCAACTTGGTGTTGAGCCGGCCTTCGGGATCAATGCCTGTATGTTTAATAGATGCCTGACGGTAATGTCTAATGTTCTTATCAACTTCTGGTTGAGCCGCCCTTCGGGTTTGATGCTTGCTTGTTTAACAAATGCCTGACGGCGAGGTCAAATGTTCCTCTCAACTTGGTGTTAAGCCGACCTTCGGGTTCGACGCCTGTTTGTTTAATAGATGCCTGACAGCAAGGTCTGATGTTCTTATCAACTTCTGGTTGAGCCGCCCTTCGGGTTCGATGCCTGCTTGTTTAACCGATTCCTCACGGCGAGGTTAGATGTTCCTCTTAACTTGGTGTTGAGCCGGCTTTCGGGTTCAATGCCACTTTGTTTAACAGATACCTGACGACGAGGTCAGATGTTCTTCTCAACTTCCGGTTGAGCCGCCTTCAGTTTCGATGCTTGTTTGTTTAAGAAATGCCTGACATCGAGGTCAAATGTTCCTCTCAACTTGGTGTTGGGCCGGCCTTCGGGTTCGATGCCTGTTTGTTTAATAGATTCCTAACGGCAAGGTCTGATGTTCTTATCATCTTCTGGTTGAGCCGCCATTCAGGTTCGATGCCTTCTTGTTTAACAGATGCCTGACAGCGAGGTCAAATGTTCCTCTCAACTTGGTGTTGAGCCAGCCTTCGGGTTCGATGCCTGTTTGTTTAATAGATTCCTGACGGCAAGGTCTGATGTTCTTATCAACTTCTGGTTGAGCTGCCCTTTGGGTTCGATGCCTGCTTGTTTAACAGATGCCTGACAGCGAGGTCAAATGTTCCTCTCAACTTGGTGTTGAGCCGGCCTTCGGGATCAATGCCTGTATGTTTAATAGATGCCTGACGGTAATGTCTAATGTTCTTATCAACTTCTGGTTGAGCCGCCCTTCGGGTTTGATGCTTGCTTGTTTAACAAATGCCTGACGGCGAGGTCAAATGTTCCTCTCAACTTGGTGTTAAGCCGACCTTCGGGTTCGACGCCTGTTTGTTTAATAGATGCCTGACGGCAAGGTCTGATGTTCTTATCAACTTCTGGTTGAGCCGGCCTTCGGGTTCGACGCCTGTTTGTTTAATAGATGCCTGACGGCAAGGTCTAATGTTCTTATCAACTTCTGGTTGAGCCGGCCTTCGTGTTCGATGCCTGCTTGTTTAACAGATACCTGACAGCAAGGTCACATGTTCTTCTCATCTTCGGGTTGAGTTGGCCTTCGGGTTCGATGCCTGTTTGTTTAATAGATGCCTGACGGCAAGGTATGATGTTCTTATCAAGTTCTGGTTGAGCCGCCCTTCGGGTTCGATGCCTGCTTCTTTAACAGATGCCTGACAGCGAGGCCAAATGTTCCTCTCAACTTAGTGTTGAGCCGGCCTTCGGGTTCGATGCCTGTTTGTTTAATAGATGCCTGACGGCAAGGTCTGATGTTCTTATCAACTTCTGGTTGAGCCGCCCTTTGGGTTCTATGCCTGGTTGTTTAACCGATTCCTCACGGCGAACTCACATGTTCCTCTCAACTTCGTGTTGAACCGGGCTTCGGGTTCGATGCTTGTTTGTTTAATAGATGCCTGACAGCAAGGTCTGATGTTCTTATCAACTTCTGGTTGAGCCGCCCTTCGGGTTCGATGCCTGCTTGTTTAACCGATTCCTCACGGCGAGGTTAGATGTTCCTCTTAACTTGGTGTTGAGCCGGCTTTCGGGTTCAATGCCACTTTGTTTAACAGATACTTGACGACGAGGTCAGATGTTCTTCTCAACTTCCGGTTGAGCCGCCTTCAGTTTCGATGCTTGTTTGTTTAAGAAATGCCTGACATCGAGGTCAAATGTTCCTCTCAACTTGGTGTTGGGCCGGCCTTCGGGTTCGATGCCTGTTTGTTTAATAGATTCCTAACGGCAAGGTCTGATGTTCTTATCATCTTCTGGTTGAGCCGCCATTCAGGTTCGATGCCTTCTTGTTTAACAGATGCCTGACAGCGAGGTCAAATGTTCCTCTCAACTTGGTATTGAGCCGGCCTTCGGGTTCGATGCCTGTTTGTTTAATAGATTCCTAACGGCAAGGTCTGATGTTCTTATCAACTTCTGGTTGAGCTGCCCTTCGGGTTCGATGCCTGCTTGTTTAACAGATGCCTGACAGCGAGGTCAAATGTTCCTCTTAACTTCGCGTTGAGCCGGACTTCGGGTTCAATGCCTGTTTGTTTAATAGATGCCTGACAGCAAGGTCTAATGTTCTTATCAACTTCTGGTTGAGCCGCCCTTCGGGTTTGATGCTTGCTTGTTTAACAAATGCCTGACGGCGAGGTCAAATGTTCCTCTCAACTTGGTGTTAAACCGACCTTCGGGTTCGACGCCTGTTTGTTTAATAGATGCCTGACGGCAAGGTCTGATGTTCTTATCAACTTCTGGTTGAGCCGGCCTTCGGGTTCGACGCCTGTTTGTTTAATAGATGCCTGACGGCAAGGTCTAATGTTCTTATCAACTTCTGGTTGAGCCGGCCTTCGTGTTCGATGCCTGCTTGTTTAACAGATACCTGACAGCAAGGTCACATGTTCTTCTCATCTTCGGGTTGAGTTGGCCTTCGGGTTTGATGCCTGTTTGTTTAATAGATGCCTGACGGCAAGGTATGATGTTCTTATCAAGTTCTGGTTGAGCCGCCCTTCGGGTTCGATGCCTGCTTCTTTAACAGATGCCTGACAGCGAGGCCAAATGTTCCTCTCAACTTAGTGTTGAGCCGGCCTTCGGGTTCGATGCCTGTTTGTTTAATAGATGCCTGACGGCAAGGTCTGATGTTCTTATCAACTTCTGGTTGAGCCGCCCTTTGGGTTCTATGCCTGGTTGTTTAACCGATTCCTCATGGCGAACTCAGATGTTCCTCTCAACTTCGTGTTGAACCGGGCTTCGGGTTCGATGCTTGTTTCTTTAATAGATGCCTGACAGCAAGGTCTGATGTTCTTATCAACTTCTGGTTGAGCCGCCCTTCGGGTTCGATGCCTGCTTGTTTAACCGATTCCTCACGGCGAGGTTAGATGTTCCTCTTAACTTGGTGTTGAGCCGGCTTTCGGGTTCAATGCCACTTTGTTTAACAGATACCTGACGACGAGGTCAGATGTTCTTCTCAACTTCCGGTTGAGCCGCCTTCAGTTTCGATGCTTGTTTGTTTAAGAAATGCCTGACATCGAGGTCAAATGTTCCTCTCAACTTGGTGTTGGGCCGGCCTTCGGGTTCGATGCCTGTTTGTTTAATAGATTCCTAACGGCAAGGTCTGATGTTCTTATCATCTTCTGGTTGAGCCGCCATTCAGGTTCGATGCCTTCTTGTTTAACAGATGCCTGACAGCGAGGTCAAATGTTCCTCTCAACTTGGTGTTGAGCCAGCCTTCGGGTTCGATGCCTGTTTGTTTAATAGATGCCTGACGGTAATGCCTGACGTTCTTATCAACTTCTGGTTGAGCCGTCCTTTGGGTTCAATGCCTGCTTGTTTAACCAATTCCTCACGGCGAAGTCAGATGTTCCTCTCAACTTCGTGTTGAGCCAACCTTCGGGTTCGATGCCTGTTTGTTTAATAGATGCCTGACGGCAAGGTCTGATGTTCTTATCAACTTCTGGTTGAGCCGTCCTTCGGGTTCGATGCCTGCTTGTTTAACCGATTCCTCACGGCGAGGTTAGATGTTCCTCTTAACTTCGTGTTGAGTCGGCTTTCGGGTTCAATGCCAGTTTGTTTAACAGATACCTGACGACGAGGTCAGATATTCATCTAAACTTCTGGTTGAGCCGCTTTCAGTTTCGATGCTTGTTTGTTTAAGAAATGCCTGACATCGAGGTCATATGTTCCTCTCAACTTGGTGTTGAGGCGGCCTTCGGGTTTGATGCCTATTTGTTTAATAGATGCCTGACAGCAAGGTTTGATGATCTTATCAACTTCTGATTGAGCCGCCCTTTGGGTTCGATGCCTGCTTGTTTAACAGATGTCTGACAGCGAGGTCAAATGTTCCTCTCAACTTGGTGTTGAGCCGGCCTTTGGGTTCGATGCCTATTTGTTTAATAGATGCCTGACGGTAAGGTCTGATGTTCTTATCAAATTCTGGTTGAGCCGCCCTTCGGGTTCGATGCCTGCTTGTTTAACCGATTCCTCACGGCGAGGTTAGATGTTCCTCTTAACTTCGCGTTGAGCCGGACTTCGGGTTCAATGCCTGTTTGTTTAATAGATGCCTGACAGCAAGGTCTAATGTTCTTATCAACTTCTGGTTGAGCCGCCCTTCGGGTTTGATGCTTGCTTGTTTAACAAATGCCTGACGGCGAGGTCAAATGTTCCTCTCAACTTGGTGTTAAGCCGACCTTCGGGTTCGACGCCTGTTTGTTTAATAGATGCCTGACGGCAAGGTCTGATGTTCTTATCAACTTCGGGTTGAGCCGGCCTTCGGGTTCGACGCCTGTTTGTTTAATAGATGCCTGACGGCAAGGTCTAATGTTCTTATCAACTTCTGGTTGAGCCGGCCTTCGTGTTCGATGCATGCTTGTTTAACAGATACCTGACAGCAAGGTCACATGTTCTTCTCATCTTCGGGTTGAGTTGGCCTTCGGGTTCGATGCCTGTTTGTTTAATAGATGCCTGACGGCAAGGTATGATGTTCTTATCAAGTTCTGGTTGAGCCGCCCTTCGGGTTCGATGCCTGCTTCTTTAACAGATGCCTGACAGCGAGGCCAAATGTTCCTCTCAACTTAGTGTTGAGCCGGCCTTCGGGTTCGATGCCTGTTTGTTTAATAGATGCCTGACGGCAAGGTCTGATGTTCTTATCAACTTCTGGTTGAGCCGCCCTTTGGGTTCTATGCCTGGTTGTTTAACCGATTCCTCACGGCGAACTCAGATGTTCCTCTCAACTTCGTGTTGAACCGGGCTTCGGGTTCGATGCTTGTTTGTTTAATAGATGCCTGACAGCAAGGTCTGATGTTCTTATCAACTTCTGGTTGAGCCGCCCTTCGGGTTCGATGCCTGCTTGTTTAACCGATTCCTCACGGCGAGGTTAGATGTTCCTCTTAACTTGGTGTTGAGCCGGCTTTCGGGTTCAATGCCACTTTGTTTAACAGATACCTGACGACGAGGTCAGATGTTCTTCTCAACTTCCGGTTGAGCCGCCTTCAGTTTCGATGCTTGTTTGTTTAAGAAATTCCTGACATCGAGGTCAAATGTTCCTCTCAACTTGGTGTTGGGCCGGCCTTCGGGTTCGATGCCTGTTTGTTTAATAGATTCCTAACGGCAAGGTCTGATGTTCTTATCATCTTCTGGTTGAGCCGCCATTCAGGTTCGATGCCTTCTTGTTTAACAGATGCCTGACAGCGAGGTCAAATGTTCCTCTCAACTTGGTGTTGAGCCAGCCTTCGGGTTCGATGCCTGTTTGTTTAATAGATGCCTGACGGTAATGCCTGACGTTCTTATCAACTTCTGGTTGAGCCGTCCTTTGGGTTCAATGCCTGCTTGTTTAACCAATTCCTCACGGCGAAGTCAGATGTTCCTCTCAACTTCGTGTTGAGCCAACCTTCGGGTTCGATGCCTGTTTGTTTAATAGATGCCTGACGGCAAGGTCTGATGTTCTTATCAACTTCTGGTTGAGCCGTCCTTCGGGTTCGATGCCTGCTTGTTTAACCGATTCCTCACGGCGAGGTTAGATGTTCCTCTTAACTTCGTGTTGAGTCGGCTTTCGGGTTCAATGCCAGTTTGTTTAACAGATACCTGACGACGAGGTCAGATATTCATCTAAACTTCTGGTTGAGCCGCTTTCAGTTTCGATGGTTGTTTGTTTAAGAAATGCCTGACATCGAGGTCATATGTTCCTCTCAACTTGGTGTTGAGGCGGCCTTCGGGTTTGATGCCTATTTGTTTAATAGATGCCTGACAGCAAGGTTTGATGTTCTTATCAACTTCTGATTGAGCCGCCCTTTGGGTTCGATGCCTGCTTGTTTAACAGATGTCTGACAGCGAGGTCAAATGTTCCTCTCAACTTGGTGTTGAGCCGGCCTTTGGGTTCGATGCCTATTTGTTTAATAGATGCCTGACGGTAAGGTCTGATGTTCTTATCAAATTCTGGTTGAGCCGCCCTTCGGGTTCGATGCCTGCTTGTTTAACCGATTCCTCACGGCGAGGTTAGATGTTCCTCTTAACTTCGCGTTGAGCCGGACTTCGGGTTCAATGCCTGTTTGTTTAATAGATGCCTGACAGCAAGGTCTAATGTTCTTATCAACTTCTGGTTGAGCCGCCCTTCGGGTTTGATGCTTGCTTGTTTAACAAATGCCTGACGGCGAGGTCAAATGTTCCTCTCAACTTGGTGTTAAGCCGACCTTCGGGTTCGACGCCTGTTTGTTTAATAGATGCCTGACGGCAAGGTCTGATGTTCTTATCAACTTCTGGTTGAGCCGGCCTTCGGGTTCGACGCCTGTTTGTTTAATAGATGCCTGACGGCAAGGTCTAATGTTCTTATCAACTTCTGGTTGAGCCGGCCTTCGTGTTCGATGCATGCTTGTTTAACAGATACCTGACAGCAAGGTCACATGTTCTTCTCATCTTCGGGTTGAGTTGGCGTTCGGGTTCGATGCCTGTTTGTTTAATAGATGCCTGGCGGCAAGGTATGATGTTCTTATCAAGTTCTGGTTGAGCCGCCCTTCGGGTTCGATGCCTGCTTCTTTAACAGATGCCTGACAGCGAGGCCAAATGTTCCTCTCAACTTAGTGTTGAGCCGGCCTTCGGGTTCGATGCCTGTTTGTTTAATAGATGCCTGACGGCAAGGTCTGATGTTCTTATCAACTTCTGGTTGAGCCGCCCTTTGGGTTCGATGCCTGGTTGTTTAACCGATTCCTCACGGCGAACTCAGATGTTCCTCTCAACTTTGTGTTGAGCCGGGCTTCGGGTTCGATGCTTGTTTGTTTAATAGATGCCTGACGGCAATGTCTGATGTTCTTATCAACTTCTGGTTGAGCCGCCCTTCGGGTTCGATGCCTGCCTTTTTAACCGATTCCTCACGGCGAGGTTAGATGTTCCTCTTAACTTCGTGTTGAGCCGGCTTTCGGGTTCAATGCCAGTTTGTTTAACAGATACCTGACGACGAGGTCAGATGTTCTTCTCAACTTCCGGTTGAGCCGCCTTTAGTTTCGATGCTTGTTTGTTTAAGAAATGCCTGACATCGAGGTCAAATGTTCCTCTCAACTTGGTGTTGGGCCGGCCTTCGGGTTCGATGCCTGTTTGTTTAATAGATTCCTAACGGCAAGGTCTGATGTTCTTATCATCTTCTGGTTGAGCCGCCATTCAGGTTCGATGCCTTCTTGTTTAACAGATGCCTAACAGCGAGGTCAAATGTTCCTCTCAACTTGGTGTTGAGCCAGCCTTCGGGTTCGATGCCTGTTTGTTTAATAGATGCCTGACGGTAATGCCTAACGTTCTTATCAACTTCTGGTTGAGCCGCCCTTTGGGTTCAATGCCTGCTTGTTTAACCAATTCCTCACGGCGAAGTCAGATGTTCCTCTCAACTTCGGTTGAGCCGACCTTCGGGTTCAAAGCCTGTTTGTTTAATAGATGCCTAACGGCAAGGTCTGATGTTCTTATCAACTTCTGGTTGAGCCGTCCTTCGGGTTCGATGCCTGCTTGTTTAACCGATTCCTCACGGCGAGGTTAGATGTTCCTCTTAACTTCGTGTTGAGCCGGCTTTCGGGTTCAATGCTAGTTTGTTTAACAGATACCTGACGACGAGGTCAGATGTTCATCACAACTTCTGGTTGAGCCGCTTTCAGTTTCGATGCTTGTTTGTTTAAGAAATGCCTGACATCGAGGTCAAATGTTCCTTTCAACTTGGTGTTGAGGCGGCCTTCGGGTTCGATGCCTGTTTGTTTAATAGATGCCTGACAACAAGGTCTGATGTTCTTATCAACTTTTGGTTGAGCCGCCCTTTGGGTTCGATGCCTGCTTGTTTAGCAGATGCCTGACAGCGAGGTCAAATGTTCCTTTCAACTTGGTGTTGAGCCGACCTTCGGGTTCAATGCCTATTTGTTTAATAGATGCCTGACGGCAAGGTCTTATGTTCTTATCAACTTCTGGTTGAGCCGCCCTTTGGGTTCGATGCCTGCTTGTTTAAGCGATTCCTCACGGTGAGGTCAGATGTTCCTCTCAACTTCGTGTTGATCCGGCCTTCGGGTTCAATGCCTATTTTTTTAATAGATGCCTGATGGCAAGGTCTAATGTTCTTATATACTTTTGGTTGAGCCGCCCTTCGGGTTCGATGCCTACTTGTTTAACAGATGCCTCACGACGAGGCCAGATGTTCCTCTCAACTTCGTGTTGAGCTGGCCTTCGGATTTAATGTCTATTTATTTAACAGATACCTGACGGCGTCGTCAGATGTTCTTCTCAACTTCAGGTTGAGCCGGCCTTCGGGTTCGATGCTTGTTTGTTTAACAGATGCTTGACAGCGAGGTCAGATATTCTTCTCAACTTCGGGTTGAGCTGGCCTTCGGGTTCGATGCCTGTTTTTTTAACAGATACCTGACGGTGAGGTCAGATGTTCTTCTCAACTTCCTGTTGAGCCGCCTTTAGTTTCGATGTCTGTTTGTTTAATAGATGCCTGACGGTTAGGTCTAATGTTCCTCTCAACTAGGTGTTGAGCTGGCCTTTGGGTTCGATGCCATTTTTTTTAATAGATGCCTGACGGCAAGGTCTGATGTTCTTATCAACTTCTGGTTGAGCCGCCCTTCGGGTTCGATGCCTGCTTGTTTAACCGATTCCTCACGGCGAAGTCAGATGTTCCTCTCAACTTCGTGTTGAGTCGGGCTTCGGGTTCGATGCTTGTTTGTTTAATAGATGCTTGACGGCAAGGTTTGATGTTCTTATCAACTTCTGGTTGAGCCGCCCTTCGGGTTCGATGCCTGCTTGTTTAACCGATTCCTCACGGCGAGGTTAGATGTTCCTCTTAACTTCGTGTTGAGCCGGCTTTTGGGTTCAATGCCAGTTTGTTTAACAGATACCTGACGACGAGGTCAGATGTTCATCTCAACTTCTGGTTGAGCCGCTTTCAGTTTTGATGCTTGTTTGTTTAAGAAATGCCTGACATCGAGGTCAAATGTTCCTCTCAACTTGGTGTTAAGGCGGCCTTCGGGTTCGATGCCTGTTTGTTTAATAGATGCCTGACAACAAGGTCTGATGTTCTTATTAACTTCTGGTTGAGCCGCCCTTTGGGTTCGATGCCTGCTTGTTTAGAAGATGCCTTACAGCGAGGTCAAATGTTCCTTTCAACTTGGTGTTGAGCCGACCTTCGGGTTCGATGCGTATTTGTTTAATAGATGCCTGACGACAAGGTCTAATGTTCTTATCAACTTCTGGTTGAGCCGCTGTCGCTTGCGCGAAAATAAGGTGCCGGCATGACAGAAGAGTCGCCACCTTTCGTTATTTATCCCTCAGAGCGGGAAAGGAAACGATCGGAAAAACCTGACAAAAAAGGGGTAAGACAAGGTCATCGCAACCATTGTCTGGGTTTGGGAGTCGGTTACGCAAGGGGAAGGTATTAGCACCCCTCACGTCCGTCGTACTCGACGGGATCCTCGCTTGTTTGTTTACTTGGACGGGTTGGTTTTATTCTATCTACCTATCAAGGATGGCTGAAAAAGAAAAGAAAAAATGACTCGGCAAAGCGTCGCACTTTATGCCTACGTATTCTCATCAGAGAATGAGAAATCAGAGTCAACGTAGTTCGACTAACTACGGGGGAAGGTGGGGGAGGTTGCTCGCTAGGACGTCGCATCTTATGCCTACGTACTTTCATCGGGTATGAAAGATCAGAGCAAACGTAGTTCGGGAAACTACGGTTTATTTCCTGAAAGAAGTGTTTTATATTATGTTTGCGATCTCAACCGCACTAGAGACTATGACCTGAGAGTGAATGCGTCGCATGTCACCCAAAGGGTACCATGCTAAACATCCAGACTGTGAGAAAGAAACTCTCCCACAATCCTTTCTCAGATAGCTTAAGGCTCGTAGCGTACGAAAGAAACCATTCATGATTACTGTATCTTAAACTGCTTTGAGATGAGAAGAGAGCAGGCCCAACTAGGAGGAAGACTATCAAGTCCTACTGTTATCATGCCATGGATTCATCCTATGGTTGAGGTTTGAACAAGGAACTCCTAGAAGTTGTCATGCATAGGTTTCAACCTAAGATTCTATCATCAAATCCTTATCCAAGGAAATGAGAGTCCTAAGGGATCATATCAATGATACACCGAAACAGACAAAGCATCAGCTTAACAGTAAAATGCATGCAATGCAAGTGAGGGAGGAAATGTGTGTGGGGCTTCAGCCTCCACAAGCTCGTCTCGACCTCAAGCCAGTCATGAAATAACAGTAATCATACTGAAAAATAGACAACATGCTATCAAAACAGTAAAATGCAATCATACAGATAGGAAATGAAATCATGCTATCAAGCAAAATAAACACATGGGCAAGGGAGCTGGGCTCTACCGAATACCCGCAAGCAAAGCCAAGCAATAACAATACAATCAGATGCACTCCTGCTCTTAGACTGAACTTATTCTAGATGGGCTTAGTCTAATGCAGCAGACAAATCAGACAAAACACACAATACATCAAAGAAAACAGAAGAAAGCCTCAGCTCCTCCAGCAGCAACCCAGTCTTCAGACCTCAGAGATCACTTGCTTCCCAGGTATCAACCCTACAACATGAGTATCAACTCATCTTCTCCCCTGAGCTTCAGCTTGTTTGATCAGCTCTACCTTCAGGCTTCACTATCTTCAGGGATCTTCAGGCATCAACTTGATCTTCACAAAGTCTTCAGACTTCAATAATCTTCAAGGAATCATCCTCTTCAAAGCTTCAGCTGCTATCTTCAAGGGCTCAAATGCTCCAGCAAACAAGATTCAGTCAACAAGATGAGGTGAGGATGTTACAGTATTCACTGACTTCCAAAGGATGCCATTGAGGACTTAACATCAAAGGAAAGGCTCTCTCAAAGTTCTACCTTATAGGGCAAGGTCACTAATCCCTCCAAAGGAGAGAGGTGAATACCCTTAAGGGACTCTGTGTCATAGAGAAGAAAGGAGGTGGACAAGACACTCCTTGTTTAGTGAATGAAATCATTCTATCTAATGCTCTACCTATGCACTTATGATGCTATAAACAAAACAACAAAAGTTATCTAAACTCCTCTGCAAGGTCTTCAAAGCTTACATGATGATCCACAAGGTCTCCAACTCAATCTCCAAGCTCACACACTCACAGGAGAAGAAAATCAAACACAACAATACAAACTATGCCTTTAAGCAACACACATACTATCCATACATTCAAAAATCAATGAAAAATACTAAAACACCATACAATATTCTAGCAAAATTCTAGGGGACTCTATACATGCTTACCCTTAACCCATATATTCCCCATACACTAATTTGGCCTATAAACCCCAAAACAAACTTGTTCAATTCTATCTATACAACCTAAAACCCTAATTAGAGCACCTAAATGTCTAACAATCAAACTACATCAAATTTTAATCTAAAAATTGAGAATTAAATCCTATATGAAGCTAGGGTTCAATACCTAACTATGCCAAAAAGAATGGCTCAAAAACCCTAAGGGAAAGCCCTAAAACAAATTGTACAAAATCAAGGGTTAACCAAAATCAATTAAATGTACTATTTACAAGAAAATATGCTAAAAAATATTAAACTAAAAATAAAATGGAATTTTATTTTTTATTAATTTTCTAGACCAAATCATGATTATGTGAAAAAAAGAAGAAATGAAAAATATTGATTTTTATATTTTTTATGAATTTTATAAAATGCAAAGAATTAAAAGAAATAAAAAAAATAAAAGAATAAGAAATAAATGGGAGGGGGGTGAGAAAAGTAACACGCCCTAGTTATTTCTAAACATTGGGCCAAGTCTGGGGGTGGGAATAGAAACAACTTGCTGAGCCCAGTTCCCTTATTCAATTAAAACGGTGCGTTTGGCTAAATGATACGCTGCGTTTTGTGCTTCAGTCTTCCCTCCATTTTGAAATCAAATATGGGCCGTGCGATGGATGGAATTGGTCAAGGGTCTGAGGCAATCCAACGGTGGACCTTCATCGTCCCCAACTGAACCCTAGGGTTTGCAGAAACCCTAACCCCATGCAAGGATTTTCAACCTGATCGTTCTCACTGATTTCTCCATGAATTCATGAGCTTCCAAAAGCAAAGTTGCACTATCAATCACCCTGAACACGATACTATCCATAGTTTTCACTGAAACCTCTTGAATCATCCTAACAGAAAGCTTCATCATCAAGGTTCCATTTCTTTCCTCTGCTATCAAACTTAATGGAACTTCAAACTAATGATCCAGGATTATTCTACACGTTTCCCTAACCATTCTACACCATCTCATATCCATTGATGCACACAAAATTGCTTGTTATTCATTCTGCAAGGAATTGTACCCTGCCTCGAAACCTCATGATCCTTCCCCTAATTCTCAGAATAAAGTCCTTTATCCTAGCTTAACCAGTCTAAACCTATAACTATGGTAGAAGGCACATAAATTAGGAGATTCGAGCAAGATTACCAACCTGTCAATCTTTAATGGTGGCTATGGTTTTCCTACAATTCAGTGCCTGAAACCTTCCTTGTTTGATCCTCAGGGGCCAATATGGATTCTGTATGCAACAAGATGGCTGAACAAGGCTTGAATCTTGTGTTTGATATCAAAATGCACTTCTTGCAATTTCCTCAAAACAGCTTCAAACTTCCATGGATCTTCTTCTACCTCAGCATGTAATCAATCACAATGATCAGAAGAATAGGTTTGTGGAGGAGAAATGAATGGAGATTGAAGAGAATGAAGGTTTGATGTGAAATTGCAAATGGAAGAATCTTCACTTTTCACACTCTAATCTCACCTCTCATCAACAATGATCACCAACCCTGGCCACATTGAGTTTCACCTTTCTTATAGCAATCCATGGAATGATCTAGATACACCTAGAAGCTTGTGGAAAGTGTTAGAAAGTTTTAGAACTTCTCATGGAATGATACATTGAACATCCATTATCTCATGCCTTAGCCTTGCCAAATGGACTTTAAAATCTCCTTACAAGAGATATTGAGAAAGAATGAGTGAAAAACATGCTAAACTTTGCTTTTTGTGAGGTTTTGTTTATGTGCCTTATTGTGCAAGAATGAGAATTACAAAGTAACCCCCATTTCTAAGCTTCAAATCAAAATTCTACTTGAACCATTGTTTTTAAAATGATGTTTCCAATCAAAATGATATATTGGATGACCTATTTTGGATTTGTGGATCTCCCAAACCAAATTTAAATTTCAACTTTTTCAACTTATAAGCCATTTTTAGGTCATTTTCACCCAATCTTGTAAATCATTGCTACAAGCTTTTCCAACAATTCATGACCTTTTTTTCTAGACTTAAAATCCCATTTTGAACAACTTTCCTTAAAATGACCTATAACTGCCAAATGACCTATAACTGCCAAATGACCAAAATACCCTTGTCTTGTTCAAACCATAAGTTGAGTTCCACAAATCCTATCAAGGACTTCTACCACTCAAATTAAAGCTAAGGAGATGCCCTTCAACATTCATGTTGACCAAGAGCTCATAGGAATCATCCTACTAGGGCAAAAGCTGTCTGCAAGTTGGGTGACTTTCAAGGACCCAGATTCACACACCTCAGCTGACCTGTAATTTGTCAAAACCATAACTTGAGCTCTGCAACTCCTATCAAGGACTTCCACTACTCAAATTAAAGCTTAGAACAAGCTCTACAACATTCATGTTGTGGGGAAGATGATATGTCAATCACATCTTGAGCTAAAACTGCCTGAAAGATAGGGATCAAATTAGGGTTTTTCACTGACAATCCTCAGAAACCCTAACTCCAAACTTCTCAAACTCCTCAATCATGATGAGTTGGTCTAGGAATCATCTTTATAACATCTCTATGCATCATTCCATGATCTCATGGCCCTTGGATCAGGTCTTAACCTTCTCCAAATTTTCAGTTATCCTAGGGTCGACCCAGTCAAAACCCTAATTCTACCATTCATGGTTGAATCTTCTGAATTCTTGCACAATGACTTCTCTGGACTCCATGATGGCTTTCAAGACATCTCATAGGCTTTATCAAAACATCAAGTTCATTCTCAAAGTCTCAGAATCATCTGAGAAGCACCCACAACTCTCAAGCTATGAAGCACACAACCCTGGTTTCAATCCACTCCTCTGAGGATCTCTTGAACTTTCTGATGAAGGTATCAACTTTCAAACGCTCAATGAATAAATAATTGTTGGTAAAATTTTGGGGTGCAACAGCTGCCCCTATTCAAACGGCTTGAACCTGACTGGGTGAGAAGCGAACGACTCTCAACCAATCAAGGTACGAGACGGTTGAATACCGGTAAACCCGAAAATTTGCCAACTGCTCAACTCGCCGAACCCTGGAATAATAGCTGCACGGCAACTATCTGGAGACATACTGATCTGACATCGCCGTCAGTCATCCACATTAACTTCTTTTGATATTGCCTTCAGACAACCACAACACCCAACCTCGCCGCTGGAGAACTGAATCTGACATCGCCGTCGGAAACACACATCATTTGGAGACACTGGACATCGCCGTCGTGCAAACATCATCTCTGATGGGGATTTAAAGAGCCTGACCTCGCCGTCAAATCCATACGTTCAACCTCGCCGTCGAACACATTCAACATCGCCGTCGACTAAACATCCAACCTCGCCGCCGGACAAAAGATGATCTGACCTCGCCGTCAAATCCAAACGTTCAACCTCGCCGTCGAACAAACATCCAACCTCGCCGCCGGACAAATGATGATCTGACCTCGCCGTCAAATCCAGACGTTCAACCTCGCCGTCGAACAAACATCCAACCTCGCCGCCGGACAACTGATGATCTGACCTCGCCGTCAAATCCAGACGTTCAACCTCGTCGTCGAACAAACATCCAACCTCGCCGCCGGACAAAATGCAACACTGAACAACTCTGACCTGGGGTTCACCCCTGGTAAATGGAACAAAAAGTACACTTGCGTATTTGAAACTACTCCTGCTGGGAATGAGAGACTTAACCGAGCACACTCTGATCTGGGGTTCACCCTCAGAACCATAACGAACACCGGAATACCGCTGCACACTGCCCACCGTAGAACTTCGACATTAAAGATATATGAAACCCTGGCCCCTGGCCATCTCCAGCTTCAGCTAGGAAAAATCTTCAAGTACTTCTGGAGATAAACATCCTTGACCTTCAAGGATAGATGAAACCCTGGCCCCTGGCCACTTCCAGATCCGCTGGAGAATCTTCAAGTTCTTCTGAAGATAGATGAAACCCTGCCCGTCGGCGATTCCAGCTTCAGCTAGAAAAGATCTTCAAGTACTTCTGAAGATAAACATCCTTGACCTTCAAGGATGTAAACTTTGCCCGTCAGCAACTCTGCAGGAGGTATCTTCGACTTCATCTGCTATAGAGCATCTGTGACTTCAGTCAGGGATATATTTCGGCCTTCAGTCCGAAAAATGAATCCTAGGTCACTCGTGACCTTGGGGATAACCTTGCCCTTAGGCACCTTCGCTTCAGCTTGGGAAATCTGTGACTTCAGTCAGAGAAATGGTATCATGAGCCATTCATGACTCTACGGGGATTCAAACACTTTGCCTTCAGGAAAAACTCCGCTTCAGCTGGAGAAACATCTTCGACTTCAGTCAGAAGAAACATTATTCACTTGATCGCAATCAATCATCACCTCAGGACAACTGACTTGGTCTTCAGACCAACACGGATCATCTTGAATACAAAATTTGGAACCTTGTCCTCAGCCACACGTTGATTCATCAACAAGGACATCTGAGCTCACAAGAACCTTCTGATATCGTCTTCGGGCGTTTACGACGTCAATCTTCAGATTAGACATCACTGTTGGAGCAGACATATCACGCTGCTAAGGACTTCAAGAATCATCTTGAACAAACAACTCCGTCGGGCACCTTCAAGAATCATCTCGAACTGCTGACCCTTCTGGAGACTTTATTCTACTGGGTATTCTAGGAATCTTCCTGGGCAACTCTTGCTGGGGACGCTATTGGGGAGCTCAGGAATCATACTAAGCAAACCAATCGGGAACCTGCGCTGCGGTCTTAAGAATCATCTTAAGCAAACGGCCCTGCTGAGGAATCCAAGAATCGTCTTGGACTGCAGACTTCGTTGTGGATCTCAAAAATCATCTTGAGCGAGCGACCGTGGGGATTACACCGGGGTCTTTAAGAATCATCTTAAGGAAACCACCTTGTTGGGGAGAATATCAGGAATCATCCTGAGCAACTGATACTCCGGCCGAACAAGAATGATAATAACCTAGATCATGCTTATGATGCATATGCTTCGACGCCTTGACTCACACGGTGGGAATGCTGTGCGTTTATGCTACATGATGTGCCATCATACACAATGCTATGCAATCATGCACAATGCTATGCAATCATGCACAATGCTACGCAATCATGCACAATGATGCGATCCCATCCGCAAAATAAATGCTGGGAGGAGGAAACCCTTTTGTCAAGGAGACAAGAACTACTCAGGTAGAGGGATCGTCCTCCTGAGGAGAACGTGGCCACGCCAATATCAATCGGACTCTGTCTGGGGAATTGATCTTCCGGTTGACTGCTGCAGGGCAAACAACTTCAGCTGACTGCTGCAGGGGAACAATGCTCTACGAGAACTTGGACCTGCTGATATCAATCGCGAGAATAAACTGCGTGGCCGTCTCGGCTACTCTTCTGGGGAGGATAACTCTGTGGGGAAACAACTTCAGCTGCTCAACACTCCACTGGGGAAAAACCAATCATGATCTGATCACCTTCCAAGGATTCGGCTCTCTTGGACATCTGCAAACTCGGCTAAGGAAGGAGAAATCATTCTGCTTCGCTGGAGAGAGAGCGACTCTGGGGAGATACAACATTAGTTGTTCCAACACTCTACTGGGGAAGAGGGAATCATCCAACTTCAGGAGAGAGCATAACTCTGGTGGGGAATCTCAATTCCGCTGGAGACTTTACTGGGGAAACACGAGCTTCGGCACCCGAACACTTCTATGAAATTTGCACTTGTGACCCGGTGCTGGGGAGACATCTGCTTCGGCAACTTTACTCAGCTGATGAGGTGGCGTTCCTTCAGGATGCGTCTGCTTGGGGAAGAGAATCCTCTCTGTCTGGGGAGACATATCAATGCTCACTATTCTGATTCTGCGGAGGAGAGACCACTGAACTCTGCTGGAGAAGGAGGGCTCGCCCTGCTTCGGGGATGCGCACGGCACATCTTCCGGGAGGTGTTACACCTGCAACAACACAAACAAACAGACAAGGTACCCTCCTCAAAGGGGCCTATCCAGGTTATTATCTCGTGACAATATTCAGTTAATTAATTGTTTCAACAATCAATGGGCCTAGGCCCATAAGTTTATGTATGCGCATTTTATTAAAAACATCGGCGTTTTCGTTCGCAAACAAAACAGATAAATGCTAAACAGACAAGCAGAATTGCTGAATAATGTGCATTTTATTGATGATAAACCCCTGAATGGGCAAAAATGTTTTACAACAGAGGCAAGCTCCTGGAATGAGGAAGCCGCGCAAAAATAAAACATAAATATACATCAGTATATACAAATGTCGGCAATCGAGGCGTAGACGAACACCATGAGTTGATCCCTCTAAGACCCACTCGACTTCGATACTTCTCCGACGCTTCAGCTTCGGAAGAAATTGATTCAGATAAACGGCCCTCAGGTCTTCCAAACCACTAAACAATGAAAGTCCATGTGCGGAACGCAGTCATTTGCTTATTCAAATCCCTAACTTTTGCGTGAACCGCCCTTCACGGGTTTTCAGTTCACCGGGATACCCTTTTTTGCCGAAGCTGCCCAGTGTAGGTTTTCGACTTCGCGGGTGTACATTTTTTCAATATATCCCTAATTTTTGCCCGAACCTTTTATTTTGTTTTTGGTTCGCCGGGATGCCCCTTTTTTGCCTGGACTCTTTCTTTTTTGTCCAGCGGGTCTCTTTCAAGCAAAGTATTTTTTAACTGCGTCCGCGTTCACCGGGGATGCAAAATCTTCACCATCCATCGTGGATAACAACAAAGCTCCTCCCGAGAAGACCTTGCTGACGACATACGGCCCTTCGTAATTCGGAGTCCACTTGCCCCGGTGATCGGAGTGTGGCGGAAGAATCTTCTTCAGGACGAGATCACCCGTCTGAAAGCTTCTTGGGCGCACCTTCTTATCATAAGCTTTCTTCATTCGGCTTTGGTACAGGCGACCAAATGCAATTGATGCTAACCTCTTCTCGTCCATCAGGCTAAGTTGGTTTAAGCGATTCGTAATCCATTCTGCCTCGTCGAGTTTCACATCAACCAAAACTCGCAAAGAAGGAATCTCCACTTCTAACGGTAGGACAACTTCCATACCGTACACCAAGGAGAAAGGAGTTGCCCCGGTCGACGTACGCACCGTCGTACGATAACCGTGCAAGGCAAACGGCAGCATCTCGTGCCAATCTTTGTATGTCACAACCATCTTCTGAACAATCCTCTTGATGTTCTTGTTGGCCGCTTCAACAGCGCCATTCATCTTCGGCCGGTAAGGAGATGAGTTGTGGTGTTCAATCTTGAAGCTCTGGCACAACTCCTTCATCATCTTGTTGTTCAAATTCGAACCATTATCAGTAATGATCCGCTCGGGAATTCCATAGCGACAGATGATGTCCTTCTTTATGAATTTAGCTACCACCTGCTTGGTCACATTAGCGTACGAGGCTGCCTCCACCCACTTGGTGAAGTAGTCGATAGCTACCAGAATGAAACGATGACCATTGGATGCAGTGGGCTCGATCTTGCCTATCATGTCGATGCCCCACATGGAGAACGGCCAAGGGGAGGACATGACATTCAATGGGCACGGCGGCACATGAACTTTATCAGCATAAATCTGGCATTTATGACATTTCTTCGCGAATCTGAAGCAATCCGACTCCATAGTCAGCCAGTAATATCCTGCTCTCAGGATCTTTCTCGTCATGGCATGCCCGCCGGCGTGCGTACCAAATGTGCCCTCATGGACTTCTTCCATGAGCATACTCGCCTCTTTCTCATCTACACATCTGAGTAGCACGAGATCGTGGTTTCTCTTATACAGCACTCCATCAGGATTGAGATAAAAGTTTCCGGATAGCCTCCTTAAAGTCTTCTTATCCTGGGTTGACGCACCCGCAGGATACTCCTTAGTCATAAGGAAGGTCTGGATATCGTGGAACCATGGCCTGCCGTCATTGGCATCCTGGATTGCAAAGACAAATGCCGGTCTATCAAGACGCGAAAGTACAATTCTTGGAGCCTCATTCCAATAATTGACTTTATACATTGAAGCCAGCGTGGCTAAGGCATCAGCCATTTGATTTTCAGCCCTGGGTACATGATGAAGTTCCACTCGATCGAAGAACGGAAGCAGCCTCCTGGCATAATTCATGTACGGCACTAGATTCGCTTGACGAGTTTCCCACTCCCCTTTAATCTGATTGATTACAAGCGCTGAGTCACCATATATGTCTAGATTCTTGATTCTCAAATCAATTGCCTCTTCTAGACCCATAATACATGCTTCATACTCGGCTTCATTGTTGGTAACTGGAAACGTCAGTCTCGCAGTAAACGGGATGTGGGATCCGTGAGGAGTCGTGATGATAGCCCCGATACCACTTCCATAGGAATTAACCGCTCCGTCGAATATCAACTTCCACTGAGACTTCCTATCTGGCCCCTCATCGGGCAATGGCTCATCGCAGTCCTTCGCTTTGAGAAACATAATATCCTCGTCAGGGAATTCGAACTTCATCGGCTGGTAGTCTTCGATTGGCTGTTCGGCAAGGTAATTAGACAATACGCTTCCCTTAATGGCTTTCTGAGAGACGTACTGAATATCATACTCCGTTAACACCATTTGCCATCTGGCAATCCTGCCCGAAAGAGCCTGCTTCTCGAAGACGTACTTGATCGGATCCATCTTCGAAATTAGCATTGTGGTGTGATTGAGCATATACTGTCGTAGACGTTTGGCAGCCCAGGCTAATGCACAACATGTCTTCTCCAGCATCGAGTATCGAGATTCACACTCAGTGAACTTTTTACTCAAATAATAAATGGCGTGCTCCTTTCTGCCCGTCTCGTCATGCTGACCGAGAACACACCCCATACTATTCTCCAGAACCGTCAGGTACATGATTAATGGCCGTCCAGCCACTGGGGGTATCAAGATTGGAGGTTCTTGAAGATACTGCTTTATTTTGTCGAATGCCTTCTGGAAATCCTCATTCCAAGTAATCGCCTGATCTTTCTTTAAAAGCTTGAACATCGGTTCACAAGTGGCCGTGAGCTGAGAGATAAACCTTGCAATGTAGTTTATTCGGCCCAAGAAACCATGAACCTCTTTTTCTATTTTCGGCGCTGGCATTTCTTGAATAGCCTTTATTTTTGCAGGATCAACTTCAATACCCCTTTCACTAACGATAAACCCCAATAACTTTCCGGACCGCACTCCGAAAGTGCACTTGTTAGGATTCAGCCTCAGCCTGAACTTCCTAAGCCTTTCAAACAACTTCAACAAATTGACCAGATGCTCTTCCTCCGTTTGGGACTTTGCAATCATGTCATCAACATAGACCTTGATCTCATGATGAATCATATCATGAAACAAAGTTACCATTGCTCGCTGGTAAGTGGCCCCTGCGTTCTTCAGACCGAAGGGCATTACCTTGTAGCAAAATGTTCCCCAGGGGGTGATAAACGTCGTTTTCTCCATGTCCTCCGGTGCCATCTTAATTTGATTGTAACCGGAGAAGCCATCCATGAACGAAAACACGGAAAACTGGGCTGTGTTGTCGACCAACACATCGATGTGAGGCAACGGGAAATCATCCTTAGGGTTCGCCCTATTCAAATCCCGATAATCGACGCGCATGCGTACCTTACCGTCCTTCTTCGGTACAGGCACTATGTTGGCGACCCACGGAAGGTAAGTGGTAACGGCTAGAAATCCTGCGTCCAACTGCTTCTGGACTTCTTCTTTGATTTTTACAGCCATATCTGGTCTCGTCCTCCTAAGCTTCTGCTTGACTGGAGGGCAATCTTCTCGCAACGGCAAGCGATGAACCACGATGTCAGTGTCAAGTCCGGGCATATCCTCATAAGACCAAGCAAAGACGTCACTATACTCTCGAAGCATCTCGACCAGTCTATGCTTGACATCATTCTGCAGCGCAGCCCCTACTCTGACATTTCTGGCGAGCTCCTCAGAACCCAGATTTACAACCTCAATATCCTCCTCGTGAGGCAAAATAATCTTTTCTTCTTGTCTCAACAAGCGGGCCAACTCTTCCGGAAGGTCCTCGTCTTCATCAATCTCATCCTCGGCTTGATAGATCGGGCAATCAAAGTCGTAGTGAGCCGTAGAGGGTCCAGAGTCGATGTCATCTGTTATGTGGATCCTGCAATAATAAGGGTTAAGTTTAAAGCAAGAATATGCAGGTTAGCACAAACCTCGTTGCCATTTTGCTGTTTTTCGAAATAAACATAAAACAGGAATAACAGAGAACACAATATTTGAGTACGAAGAAAACGCCTTTTATTTATTAACAAAATGCGTGTACATAATCCAGCAAGGCCCTGACAGTAAAACCACTATGCCCCGGGCAGGACATAGGGTTGTACAAAGATTGTAAAAAGCAAATCATTACTCTTCACTTGTCAGCTTGATAATCTCCTTGATGGTCCAATTGTGGAGGCGCTCGCCCGGCTTGCTCGGTTGAATCCAGGTGTCAAGATCACAATCACTGTCCCCGCTGTCCTCCGACGCAGCGTTGATGCTCTCGAAAATTACTCCCCCCTTGGTGAATAGGATCGGCCCTTTTCCACGAGACGAGCTGCCAGAAGAAGATGAAGCTTCAGCTCCAAGAGAATACCCCAATCCAAACTTATCCTGCTTGATTGATATATCTAGAACATGCCCCCAGCCTGGGGTGGAACCGGCTTTGACGACAGCTCGAGCTTCCTTAAACGAGGAAAGATTCATCTTCTGCTTCTCTGCGACGACAGGAGCTACCTCTTTTACCCTGACGGTTTCAAATGCTTGGCAAAGAGTTTCATGGATCTCGCCATCCATTTCAACGTATTTAAAGGACGACAGGTGGCTTACCATAATATCCTCCTCACCACAGACTGTTACTATGCTGCCCCCGACAGCATATTTGAGCTTCTGATGCAGCGTGGACGTCACGGCACCAGCAGAATGGATCCATGGCCGACCTAAGAGGCAACTATAGGCGGGCATGATATCCATGATATAGAAAACCGTATTGAACGTCTCTGGACCAACTTGAATTGGCAGGGTCAACTCTCCAAAGACGTGGCGCTTAGTCCCATCAAAGGCTTTCACGACCAGATCACTGGGCGTGCAAAGCAATCCACAGGTGTCCAACTTCATCAGTGCTTTCTTCGGAAGCACATTAAGGGATGAGCCCGTATCCACCAAGACATGCGACATGACGGTACCTCTGCACTCTATCGAGACGTGCAAGGCGTTGTTGTGATCTCTTCCTTTAGGAGTCAGCTCCAGATCTGTGAATCCCAGCCCATTACCAGCATTGACATGGGCTACCACTTCTTCCAGTTGATTTACTGATATCTCTTGCGGCACGTATGCAGCATTCAATACCTTCAGTAATGCGTTGCGGTGCGCTTCAGAACACAGCAACAAGTTAAGAATCGAGATCTTTGACGGAGTCTGATGAATATGATCTACAATTTTGTAGTCACTTTTCTTGATTAGTCGCATGAACTCTTCAGCATCTTTTACTAGCAAATCTTTTTCTGCCCCTGCAGGGCTCTCTTCGACAGCTTTACCTTTACCCTTATCCACAGCGTCAGCTCGGACCACTTTCTCTGCTGCAACTTCTGCTGGCGCAAATACTCTACCACTTCGAGTGATACCACTGACCTCGGTCAAATTCTGCACAGTTGATCCGAATGGCTCTAGCTCTATCTTCTGACCATTACAATAAACTTCGGCGCCGTAATGCCATGGAACGACATTAGTACTCTCGAATGGGATTGGTCCGGCCCTGGTGATAGTAATTGTAGGCGGACGGGGCGCGGAAATAGTAATAGGGTGACGAGGAATAGTAATGGTAGCAACTTCATCTGCCTGCTTTAACACGACCTCCCCTGATGCACTTTCAACGCTCCGGCTGAATTGCAAAATACCCTCGGACATCAGACTTTGGATACCTTCAATCAGCTGCTCGCACCCATCAGGAAGTGTAGCACAAGCCATACATAACTCTCCACATCCAGGGAAGAAGCCCTTCTTCAGCAACTTAGCCTTGACAAAACTCAACGGCGTCTTCAAATCTTTGACATCAGTCAGCAAGTCTGAACTCTCCTCAGTGATAACAGCATTCACTCCGCCCCCTTTATGATGAGGCATGGGGTTTTTGGTAACGTTGGGCACGCTATCAGAAAAGTTGATAATCTTGGCGTCCACCAAGTCCTGGACTTTGTGCTTAAAAGCTTTACAATTCTCAATCGTATGGCCCGGTGCCCCAGTGTGTAATTCACAAGTAGCATTGGCGTCATACCCCGGTGGTGGTGCCCCTGTTAAGGGAGCCAACGTCCTCTTTTGAACTAACTGGAGTTGAAGCAGCGTTTGCAAAAGCTGTGCATACGACATAGGTGGAGTATCAAAATGACGGTTTGCCATAGGAGCCCGATTCTGATATTTCCTGTACCCCTGATTATTCTGCTGCTGCTGCGGCTGCGGTGGAGCAGCTGGGATGTTTATGCTAGCAATCTGAGGCTGAGGGCCCTTGCCCTTTATCCGAGCATTAGTGACAGCACTGGCATCTCCCTCTCGACGCTTGCCAGCGTAAGGTTTCTTGCTACTTCCTCCAGCTGAGGATGATTCGCCCTGAATTTTTCCGATCTTTATACCGTTCTCAACATGCTCGCCCAAAGTGATGAGAGCCGAGAATGTTCCAGACATGCCACTGACCAGCTTTTCATAATAGATTCCAGGAAGGGTAGCCACGAACATTTGCACTAGCTCACGCTCAACCATCGGCGGTTGAACCCGAGCAGCCAATTCACGCCACCGCTGGGCGTATTCTTTAAAGCTTTCATTGTTCCGCTGTGAGAGATTCTGAAGCTGAACTCGGTTGGGAGCCAAGTCGCTATTGTATTGATAGTGGAGGACGAACGCTTCTGCCAGATCTCTCCAGGTGCGCACAGTAGCGGGCTCCAAACCCATATACCATTCGAGCGATGGACCAGAAAGACTATCCTGGAAGAAGTGAATCAGCAACTTCTCATCGTCAGAATAGGCGGACATCTTTCTATAATAAGATCGGAGGTGAACACGGGGGCAAGTAGTACCCTTATACTTCTCAAAGGTAGGCACCTTGAACTTATGAGGTACCTTAAAGTCAGCAATCAACCCGAGCTTGGACATGTCAACGCCCAATGTGTTCTGATTTTCAATGTCTCTCATCTTGTCTTCCAGCACTTTGAACCTGAGTCGAGCTTCAGCATTCAACTCTGCCTCTATACCTCTCTGAGAGAATATGTCATCCTGATGGTCCTCCAGCCACGGCTGAGGCACCAACAGATTTCCCGCACCAGCATTGCCGTTGATCGGCCCTATGTTAACATTGGCTCCCAAACTACCATTGCCGACGCCTGCCGCATTGAGTCCGAGATTAGTCATCAGATTGCCGTTAGCGCTGCCGTTTCCCTCGGCAGCAGGAACAACATTCTGTGGAGCATCCACTGGAGGAGGAGTAGGTACGGCCCCTCCATGCAGTATGCCATTATTGTCAACCCTGGAGATCAGAGGTTGAACCAGAGTACGAAGCTGGTCTTGACCATTCGCGACCACCTGCATTAGCTCCATAAAACGGTCCATCCGCTCACGAAGCTCTTGAACATCTGACTGCACCTGGTCCATTATCCTTGTCTGATTAGCGCGAGTTGGGTAGCGGTGGATGAGTCTTTGATCAATCCTGGAGACCGGAGACAACTCGGAACCTGAAAAACCTGTCAACAATAAAGGTTAGGAAAAGCAATAAGATATACACCATGCAAATATGCTTCATGCAGATGCATGCGTGTGTCTGTGTGCGTGGGAGATTTTCCCCCGATCCTAGTGCCTTAGTGCCAGTGCTGATAATAATAAGAGGAAGAAGAAATCTGAGCCCAATCGTGGAAACATCAATCTCATATATATATGGAAAGGCCTGTCAAGGCAGTACACAGTATCAGCGAGTACAAATCAACAGCATGACCTCAGCCAACAAGTCTGGTGATGGTCAGCATACATCAAAGATCAAAATCAACAGGGATATAACTAGTCAAGCACGGCCACGGGCGCGATACTCTGCTAATAACTCCTTTGTCTCTGAATGATCTGGCGAAGTGAGCAACCCCTCGACGAGTAGTTCCCTCTGCCTGATAGTATGCTGAAGCCCCTGAACTGAACTCTCCCAAGCGCCTTCGCCAAAGCAATCCTCCAGCTTCCGCTTCTTAGACTCAAACATCAGCTTATGCTCCTTCAGGTTAGCAATGGCTTTGTTGAGACGGGCTTCAGCGGAGTACCTGCGGGCGGTCTCTTCATCAAACCTCCGCTCACTATCCTTTACTTCGGCTTCTAGCTTAGAAATCTGCAGCATCAGCTTGTCTTCTCGCTCCTTCCTGGTGGCCATGGAAGTCTTCCAATGCTGGTCGAACTTAGATATTCTCCGATATGCTTCCTCCAAATGCTGCTTCTTCGTAGCTAGTACATCATTAGCAGCCCTGAAGTCCTGCCCCAAGCGTTCCCGATCAGCAATCTGCTTTGCCAAGTCTGCACTCAGCTGGCATACCGACTCTGTTTGCTTTTTGAGAGCATGCACGGCTTCGTTCCTCTCACTTCGAAGCTGAGCTAACTCCTTCTCTAATTCTGCATTTGCCCTCTTCAGTTCATCATGCTCGGCTAATACCTGGCTGTGCTGGTGAATGGACACAGTGGTAGGCTCTTCAACTGGTGGAGGACTCTCTGGTCTGACATGAGGGAATGGCATCCCTATAGTACTGGCTCTGGCTCTGATCCAATCTGAATAAGGAGGGTAGGCTTGGCTGTTGCTCTTCCCCAATAAAGGCTTTCCTCTCGTGCTGATATTGTTCCACGCATACTGAAGCTTGGACAACAAATCCCCCTCTAGAATACCCGTGAGGTACAGGGATTCCCGTACCTCTTCCTCCTTCGGTGGAGTCCTCAAAGCATATGCAAACTGACGAACTAGCAATGATGGATTGTAGTTGATGCAACCCTTTCTACCTATCAGAGGTACATTAGGAAACCCACTACAACTGAAGATCAACTCGGTGCCTAACCTGTCTCTATCAACGAACCAATCAATATCTTCTGCCGACAAGCTCATCAGATGCTCAGGCCACTCAGCTGTGGCTGCAGACAAGACAGAAGAAGCCTTCTTGGGAAAATGACTATCAAACCACCTGTACAACAACGGTACGCAGCATGAGACATTCTTCCCTCTCCGGTTCTCATTCTTGTAATGCACTGAATGGTAGACGTCTCCGATCAGAGTAGGGACTGGATTCCCTGAGGCAAAGATGTGGAATGCATCAAAGTCCACGAAGTCAGGCATGCTGGGGAATAGAATAATGCCATATATGCACAATGCAAGGATGGCATTGAATGCGTCCCAACATTTGTCCTTAGCACACTGCTGAGCCTTAGCTATCAGAAACTGCAGAGAGAATCCTGGGACCTTGTTCCAGCTTGTTACCACTAACTCAGAAGCGCTCAAATGGAGTGAGGAAGCTAGGCCAGCCAGATCAGGCTCAGCATCCATGTGGACAAAAGGCATTTGCCTTTTGATAGGCACACCCAGCATATCAGCATACTCTTCCAATGTCGGCGCGAGGATGAAGTCATGAAAAGTGAAACACCTCAAGGGAGGGTCATAAAACTGCAGGAGAGCATGTAACCCATTCAACTCGGACGTGGAAGGCTTGCAAACCAGACCAAGCAGCCTGCCATAAGACTTCCTGAACCTATCCTTCACAGAATCCCCTGCTAGGGCTATCAAACCAGTCAGCTTCGACACATCGGGGGTCGGGAACTTGTATGCAACAGTCTTCGTGAGGGAGGCCATAATAACAGCAGAAGGTGAGAAATCCGGGATCGGGGGAACGGTACCTGCAACACAGACACACGTTAATGGAATGCAGATGAATGCGCAAACTAATGCAAAATGCAGGCATGCAATAATATATCCAGGTAGCTGCTATGGAGATTCGGTATCAACAGTCGCTGATGAGAAGGAAACCCCGGTGTAAAGCCACTAATCTGATCTGCTGAGAATAACCATCTGATAGGACCGAGATCAAAATTCTGCTCTGACAAGAATAAGTGCCTGATAATAAGGACCCCGGGTGCAAGATCAAGTAACATCTGTTGATGAAGTCTTCAGACCCCAAATCAAGATCTGCCCTACCAAGAACAAATACACAGCTGCTGATGAGACCTTCAGATCCCACTCAAAATCTGCCCTATCAAGAACAAATAACATCGGCCGATGAGATCTTCAGTCCTCACTCAAAATCTGTTCCATCCAGAACAAACCACTGATGATAATACACTGATCAAAGCCTGCTCTATCAAGAACAGACAAACACCCGATGATAAGATCCTCCGACCAAACTCTTGATCTATCAAGAACACATCTATAACTGAGAACCCAACATAACTGATTCGCTGTCAAGAAAACCAGGTAGTCTGAAGGTCTAAGTTTCCTGCAATAAACCCAGTCCCGCTCACAGGTATGGACCTAGACTGACTCAAGGTACGACATCCTATGCGTTCATCAGCGTCACAAACTTTCAAAACTGATGATACGATTCCCAGAAGGAGTGGCATCATCGAGTCCTGAAGAGGCCTCACTTAGCTGAATCACAAATGATCGGTCCCCAGAGTCGACAATCCACCAAACCAGCAACCGTCTCAACCCAAAGGGTTGAAAGTGAAGCCAACCGGATGAACCTCGTCTGAGCGTGGATTTCATGAGACACTAGTGCCTGCAAAGCAAGCACGCGCCCACTAATTTCCACTCTAAGTCTATGGTACACTCAAGCCTGGGTCTGGCTTCTCACTCAATCAGAACTCCCATCCCACAACAGCACAAATAATCATATTATACTAAAACATAAAATGCGGGAAATAAAGTGCGAGAAGTAAAAAGATGCGATAAATAAACGCAACCCAACAAGCAAACACACAAACGATAGGATTGACTCGCAGGGAACCGTTGGAGTCCCCAGCAGAGTCGCCAGCTGTCGCTTGCGCGAAAATAAGGTGCCGGCATGACAGAAGAGTCGCCACCATTGTCCCTCAGAGCGGGAAAGGAAACGATCGGAAAAACCTGACGAAAAAGGGGTAAGACAAGGTCATCGCAACCATTGTCTGGGTTCGGGAGTCGGTTACGCAAGGGGAAGGTATTAGCACCCCTCACGTCCGTCGTACTCGACGGGATCCTCGCTTTTTTGTTTACTTGGACGGGTTGGTTTTATTATATCTACCTATCAAGGCTGGCTGAAAAAGAAAAGAAAAAATGACTCGGCAAAGCGTCGCACTTTATGCCTACGTATTCTCATCAGAGAATGAGAAATCAGAGTCAACGTAGTTCGGCTAACTACGGGGGAAGGTGGGGGAGGTTGCTCGCTAGGACGTCGCATCCTATGCCTACGTACTTTCATCGGGTATGAAAGATCAGAGCAAACGTAGTTCGGGAAACTACGGTTTATTTCCTGAAAGAAGTGTTTTATATTATGTTTGCGATCTCGACCGCACTAGAGACTATGACCTGAGAGTGAATGCGTCGCATGTCACCCAAAGGGTACCATGCTAAACATCCAGACTGTGAGAAAGAAACTCTCCCACAATCCTTTCTCAGATAGCTTAAGGCTCGTAGCGTACGAAAGAAACCATTCATGATTACTGTATCTTAAACTGCTTTGAGATGAGAAGAGAGCAGGCCCAACTAGGAGGGAGACTATCAAGTCCTACTGTTATCATGCCATGGATTCATCCTATGGTTGAGGTTTGAACAGGGAACTCCTAGAAGTTGTCATGCATAGGTTTCAACCTAAGATTCTATCATCAAATCCTTATCCAAGGAAATGAGAGTCCTAAGGGATCATATCAATGATACACCGAAACAGACAAAGCATCAGCTTAACAGTAAAATGCATGCAATGCAAGTGAGGGAGGAAATGTGTGTAGGGCTTCAGCCTCCACAAGCTCGTCTCGACCTCAAGCCAGTCATGAAATAACAGTAATCATACTGAAAAATAGACAACATGCTATCAAAACAGTAAAATGCAATCATACAGATAGGAAATGAAATCATGCTATCAAGCAAAATAAACACATGGGCAAGGGAGCTGGGCTCTACCGAATACCCGCAAGCAAAGCTAAGCAATAACAATACAATCAGATGCACTCCTGCTCTTAGATTGAACTTATTCTAGATGGGCTTAGTCTAATGCAGCAGACAAATCAGACAAAACACACAATACATCAAAGAAAACAGAAGAAAGCCTCAGCTCCTCCAGCAGCAACCCAGTCTTCAGACCTCAGAGATCACTTGCTTCCCAGGTATCAACCCTACAACATGAGTATCAACTCATCTTCTCCCCTGAGCTTCAGCTTGTTTGATCAGCTCTACCTTCAGGCTTCACTATCTTCAGGGATCTTCAGGCATCAACTTGATCTTCACAAAGTCTTCAGACTTCAATAATCTTCAAGGAATCATCCTCTTCAAAGCTTCAGCTGCTATCTTCAAGGGCTCAAATGCTCCAGCAAACAAGATTCAGTCAACAAGATGAGGTGAGGATGTTACAGTATTCACTGACTTCCAAAGGATGCCATTGAGGACTTAACATCAAAGGAAAGGCTCTCTCAAAGTTCTACCTTATAGGGCAAGGTCACTAATCCCTCCAAAGGATAGAGGTGAATACCCTTAAGGGACTCTGTGTCATAGAGAAGAAAGGAGGTGGACAAGACACTCCTTGTTTAGTGAATGAAATCATTCTATCTAATGCTCTACCTATGCACTTATGATCCTATAAACAAAACAACAAAAGTTATCTAAACTCCTCTGCAAGGTCTTCAAAGCTTCCATGATGATCCACAAGGTCTCCAACTCAATCTCCAAGCTCACACACTCACAGGAGAAGAAAATCAAACACAACAATACAAACTATGCCTTTAAGCAACACACATACTATCCATACATTCAAAAATCAATGAAAAATACTAAAACACCATACAATATTCTAGCAAAATTCTAGGGGACTCTATACATGCTTACCCTTAACCCATATATTCCCCATACACTAATTTGGCCTATAAACCCCAAAACAAACTTGTTCAAGTCTATCTATACAACCTAAAACCCTAATTAGAGCACCTAAATGTCTAACAATCAAACTACATCAAATTTTAATCTAAAAATTGAGAATTAAATCCTATATGAAGCTAGGGTTCAATACCTAACTATGCCAAAAAGAATGGCTCAAAAACCCTAAGGGAAAGCCCTAAAACAAATTGTACAAAATCAAGGGTTAACCAAAATCAATTAAATGTACTATTTACAAGAAAATATGCTAAAAAATATTAAACTAAAAATAAAATGGAATTTTATTTTTTATTAATTTTCTAGACCAAATCATGATTATGTGAAAAAAAGAAGAAATGAAAAATATTGATTTTTATATTTTTTATGAATTTTATAAAATGCAAAGAATTAAAAGAAGTAAAAAAAATAAAAGAATAAGAAATAAATGGGAGGGGGGTGAGAAAAGTAACACGCCCCAGTTATTTCTGAACATTGGGCCAAGTCTGGGGGTGGGAATAGAAACAACTTGCTGAGCCCAGTTCCCTTATTCAATTAAAACGATGCGTTTGGCTAAATGATACGCTGCGTTTTGTGCTTCAGTCTTCCCTCCATTTTGAAATCAAATATGGGCCGTGCGATGGATGGAATTGGTCAAGGGTCTGAGGCAATCCAACGGTGGACCTTCATCGTCCCCAACTAAACCCTAGGGTTTGCAGAAACCCTAACCCCATGCAAGGATCTTCAACCTGATCGTTCTCACTGATTTCTCCATGAATTCATGAGCTTCCAAAAGCAAAGTTGCACTATCAATCACCCTGAACACGATACTATCCATAGTTTTCACTTAAATCTCTTGAATCATCCTAACAGAAAGTTTCATCATCAAGGTTCCATTTCTTTCCTCTGCTATCAAACTTAATGGAACTTCAAACTAATGATCCAGGATTATTCTACACGTTTCCCTAACCATTCTACACCATCTCATATCCATTGATGCACACAAAATTGCTTGTTATTCATTCTGCAAGGAATTGTACCCTGCCTCGAAACCTCATGATCCTTCCCCTAATTCTCAGAATAAAGTCCTCTATCCTAGCTTAACCAGTCTAAACCTATAACTATGGTAGAAGGCACATAAATTAGGAGATTCGAGCAAGATTACCAACCTGTCAATCTCTAATGGTGGCTATGGTTTTCCTACAATTCAGTGCCTGAAACCTTCCTTGTTTGATCCTCAGGGGCCAATATGGATTCTGTATGCAACAAGATGGCTGAACAAGGCTTGAATCTTGTGTTTGATATCAAAATGCACTTCTTGCAATTTCCTCAAAACAGCTTCAAACTTCCATGGATCTTCTTCTACCTCAGCATGTAATCAATCACAATGATCAGAAGAATAGGTTTGTGGAGGAGAAATGAATGGAGATTGAAGAGAATGAAGGTTTGATGTGAAATTGCAAATGGAAGAATCTTCACTTTTCACACTCTAATCTCACCTCTCATCAATAATGATCACCAACCCTGGCCACATTGAGTTTCACCTTTCTTATAGCAATCCATGGAATGATCTAGATACACCTAGAAGCTTGTGGAAAGTGTTAGAAAGTTTTAGAACTTCTCATGGAATGATACATTGAACATCCATTATCTCATGCCTTAGCCTTGCAAAATGGACTTTAAAATCTCCTTACAAGAGATATTGAGAAAGAATGAGTGAAAAACAAGCTAAACTTTGCTTTTTGTGAGGTTTTGTTTATGTGCCTTATTGTGCAAGAATGAGAATTACAAAGTAACCCCCATTTCTAAGCTTCAAATCAAAATTCTACTTGAACCATTGTTTTTAAAATGATGTTTCCAATCAAAATGATATATTGGATGACCTATTTTGGATTTGTGGATCTCCCAAACCAAATTTAAATTTCAACTTTTTCAACTTATAAGCCATTTTTAGGTCATTTTCACCCAATCTTGTAAATCATTGCTACAAGCTTTTCCAACAATTCATGACCTTCTTTCAAGACTTAAAATCCCATTTTGAACAACTTTCATTTTTTGAGTTTTTCCATTTGAGGCTTGGAAATAGGAGATATGGCCTTTGCTTAAAATGACCTATAACTGCCAAATGACCAAAATACCCTTGTCTTGTTCAAACCATAAGTTGAGTTCCACAAATCCTATCAAGGACTTCTACCACTCATATTAAAGCTAAGGAGATTCCATTCAACATTCATGTTGACGAAGAGCTCATAGGAATCATCCTACTAGGGCAAAAGCTGTCTGCAAGTTGGGTGACTTTCAAGGACCCAGATTCACACACCTCAGCTGACCTGTAATTTGTCAAAACCATAACTTGAGCTCTGCAACTCCTATCAAGGACTTCCACTACTCAAATTAAAGCTAAGAACAAGCTCTACAACATTCATGTTGTGGGGAAGATGAGATGTCAATCACATCTTGAGCTAAAACTGCCTGAAAGATAGGGATCAAATTAGGGTTTTTCACTGACAATCCTCAGAAACCCTAACTCCAAACTTCTCAAACTCCTCAATCATGATGAGTTGGTCTAGGAATCATCTTTATAACATCTCTATGCATCACTCCATGATCTCATGGCCCTTGGATCAGGTCTTAACCTTCTCCAAATTTTCAGTTATCCTAGGGTCGACCCAGTCAAAACCCTAATTCTACCATTCATGGTTGAATCTTCTGAATTCTTGCACAATGACTTCTCTGGACTCCATGATGGCTTTCAAGACATCTCATAGGCTTTCTCAAAACATCAAGTTCATTCTCAAAGTCTCAGAATCATCTGAGAAGCACCCACAACTCTCAAGCTATAAAGCACACAACCCTGGTTTCAATCCACTCCTCTGAGGATCTCTTGAACTTTCTGATGAAGGTATCAACTTTCAAACACTCAATGAATAAATAATTGTTGGTCAAATTTTGGGTGCAACAGCCACCCTTCGAGTTCGATGCCTGCTTGTTTAACAGATGCCTGACGGCGAGGTCAAATGTTCCTCTCAACTTGGTGTTGAGCCAACCTTCGGGTTCGATGCCTGTTTGTTTAATAGATACCTGACGGCAAGGTCTGATGTTCTTATCAACTTCTGGTTGAGCCGCCCTTTGGGTTCGATGCCTGCTTGTTTAACCGATTCCTCACGGCGAGGTCAGATTTTCCTCTCAAATTCGTGTTGAGCCGGCCTTCGGGTTCAATGCCTGTTTGTTTAATAGATGCCTGACGGCAAGGTCTAATGTTCTTATCAACTTTTGGTTGAGCCGCTCTTCGGGTTCGATGCCTGCTTGTTTAACAGATGCCTCACGACGAGGCCAGCTGTTCCTCTCAACTTCGTGTTGAGCTGGCCTTCGGATTTAATGTCTATTTGTTTAACAGATACCTGACAGCGTCGTCAGATGTTCTTCTCAACTTCAGATTGAGCCGGCCTTCGGGTTCGATACTTGTTTGTTTAACAGATGCCTGAAAACGAGGTCAGATATTCTTCTGAACTTCGGGTTGAGCTGGCCTTCGGGTTCGATGCCTGTTTGTTTAACAGATACCTGACGGTGAGGTCAGATGTTCTTCTTAACTTCCTGTTGAGCCGCCTTCAGTTTCGATGTCTGTTTGTTTAATAGATGCCTGACGGTGAGGTATAATGTTCCTCTCAACTAGGTGTTGAGCTGGCCTTCGGGTTCGATGCCGTTTTTTTTAATAGATGCCTGACGGCAAGGTCTGATGTTCTTATCAACTTCTGGTTGAGCCGCCCTTCGGGTTCGATGCCTGCTTGTTTAACAGATGCCTCATGGTGAGGTTAGATGTTCCTCTCAACTTCCTGTTGAGCCAGCCTTCGGGTTCAATGCCTGTTTGTTTAACAGATACCTGACGGCGAGGTCAGATGCTCTTCTCAACTTCAGGTTGAGCCGGTTGTCGGGTTCGATGCCTGTTTGATTAACAGATACCGGACAGCGAGGTCACATGTTCTTCTCAACTTCGGGTTGAGCCGGCCTTCGGGTTCGATGCCTGTTTGTTTAACAGGTGCCTGACGGCGAGGTCAAATGTTTCTCTCAACTTGGTGTTGAGCCGGCCTTCGGGTTCGATGCCCGTTTGTTTAATAGATGCCTGACGGCAATGTCTAATGTTCTTATCAACTTCTGGTTGAGCCACCCTTCGGGTTCGATGCCTGCTTGTTTAACAGATGCCTCACGGTAAGGTCAGATGTTCCTCTTTACTTCGTGTTGAGCCGGCCTTCGGGTTCAATGCCTGTTTGTTTAACAGATACCTGACAACGAGGTCAGATGTTCTTCTCAACTTCAGGTTGAGCCGGCCTTCGGGTTCGAAGCCTGTTTGTTTAACAGATGCCTGACAGCGAGGTCAGATGTTCTTCTCAACTTCGGGTTGAGCCGGCCTTCGGGTTCGATGCCTATTTGTTTAACAGATACCTGACGGCAAGGTCAGATTTTCTTCTCAACTTCCGATTGAGCCGCCTTCGGTTTCGATGCCTGTTTGTTTAACAGATGCCTGACGGCGAGGTCAAATGTTCCTTTCAACTTGGTGTTGAGCCGACCTTTGGGTTCGATGCCTGTTTGTTTAATAGATGCCTGACGGCAGGGTCTGATGTTCTTATCAACTTCTGGTTGAGCCGGCCTTCGGGTTTAACGCCTGTTTGTTTAATAGATTCCTGACGGCAAGGTCTAATGTTCTTATCAACTTCTGGTTGAGCCGCCCTTCGGGTTCGATGCCTGCTTATTTAACAGATGCCTCACGGCGAGGTCAGATGTTCCTCTCAACTTCGTGTTGAGCCGGCCTTCAGGTTCAATGACTGTTTGTTTAACAGATACCTGATGACGAGGTCAAATGTTCTTCTCAACTTCTGATTGAGCCGCCTTTAGTTTTGATGCTTATTTGTTTAACAAATACCTGACATCACGGTCAAATGTTCCTCTCAACTTGTTGTTGAGCTGGCCTTCGAGTTAGATGCCTGTTTGTTTAATAGATGCCTGACGGCAAGGTCTGATGTTCTTATCAACTTCTGGTTGATCCGCCCTTCGGGTTCGATGCCTGCTTGTTTAACAGATACCTGACAACGAGGTCAAATGTTCCTCTCAACTAGGTGTTGAGCCGGCCTTCGGGTTCGATGCCTGTTTGTTTAATAGATGCCTGACAGCAAGATCTGATGTTCTTATCAACTTTTGGTGGAGCCTCCCTTCGGGTTCGATGCCTGCTTGTTTAACACATGCCTCACGGCAAGGTCAGATGTTCCCCTCAACTTCGTGTTGAGCCGACCTTCGGGTTCAATGCATGTTTGTTTAATAGATGCCTGACGACAAGGTCTAATGTTCTTATCAACTTCTGGTTGAGCCGCCCTTCGGGTACGATGCTTGCTTGTTAAACAGATGCCTCACGGAGAGGTCAGATGTTCTTCTCAACTTCGTGTTGAGCCGGTCTTCGGGTTTAATGTCTGTTTGTTTAACAGATACCTGACGGCGTGGTCAGATGTTCTTCTCAACTTCAGGTTGAGCCGGCCTTCGGGTTCGATGCTTGTTTGTTTAACAGATGCCTAAAAACGAGGTCAGATGTTCTTCTCAACTTCGGGTTGAGCCGGCCTTCGGGTTCGATGCCTGTTTGTTTAACAGATACCTGACGGCAAGGTCAGATTTTCTTCTCAACTTCCGATTGAGCCGCCTTCGATTTCGATGCTTGTTTGTTTAAAAGATGCCTGACAGCGAGGTCAAATGTTCCTCTCAACTTGGTGTTGAGCCGAACTTCGGGTTCGATGCCTGTTTGTTTAATAGATGCCTGACGGCTGGGTCTGATGTTCTTATCAACTTCTGGTTGAGTCGGCCTTCGGGTTCAACGCCTGTTTGTTTAATAGATGCCTGACGGCAAGGTCTAATGTTCTTATAAACTTCTGGTTGAGCCGCCCTTCGGGTTCGATGCCTGCTTGTTTAACAGATGCCTCACGGCGAGGTCATATGTTCCTCTCAACTTCGTGTTGAGCCGGCCTTCAGGTTCAATGCCTGTTTGTTTAACAGATACCTGACGACGAGGTCAAATGTTCTTCTCAACTTCCGATTGAGCCGCCTTTAGTTTTGATGCTTGTTTGTTTAACAAATACCTGACAGCGTGGTCAAATGTTCCTCTCAACTTGTTGTTGAGCCGACCTTCGGGTTCGATGCCTGTTTGTTTAATAGATGCCTGACGGCAAGGTCTGATGTTCTTATCAACTTCTGGTTGAGCCGCCCTTCGGGTTCGATGCCTGCTTGTTTAACAGATGCCTGACAGCAAGGTCAAATGTTCCTCTCAACTAGGTGTTGAGCCGGCCTTCAGGTTCGATGCCTGTTTGTTTAATAGATGCCTGACAGCAAGATCTGATGTTCTTATCAACTTTTGGTGGAGCCTCCCTTCGGGTTCGATGCCTGCTTGTTTAACAGATGCCTCACGGCGAGGTCAGATGTTCCCCTCAACTTCGTGTTGAGCCGACCTTCGGGTTCAATGCATGTTTGTTTAATAGATGCCTGACGGCAAGGTCTAATGTTCTTATCAACTTCTGGTTGAGCCGCCCTTCGGGTACGATGCTTGCTTGTTTAACAGATGCCTCACGGCGAGGTCAGATGTTCTTCTCAATTTCGTGTTGAGCCAGCCTTCGGGTTTAATGTCTGTTTGTTTAACAGATACCTGACGGCGTGGTCAGATGTTCTTCTCAACTTCAGGTTGAGCCGGCCTTCGGGTTCGATGCTTGTTTGTTTAACAGATGCCTAAAAACGAGGTCAGATGTTCTTCTCAACTTCGGGTTGAGCCGGCCTTCGGGTTCGATGCCTGTTTGTTTAACAGATACCTGACGGCAAGGTCAGATTTTCTTCTCAACTTCCGATTGAGCCGCCTTCGATTTCGATGCCTGTTTGTTTAACAGATGCCTGACGGTGAGGTCAAATGTTCCTCTCAACTTGGTTTTGAGCCGAACTTCGGGTTCGATGCCTGTTTGTTTAATAGATGCCTGACGGCAGGGTCTGATGTTCTTATCAACTTCTGGTTGAGCCGGCCTTCGGGTTCAACGCCTGTTTGTTTAATAGATCCCTGACGGCAAGGTCTAATGTTCTTATAAACTTCTGGTTGAGCCGCCCTTCGGGTTCGATGCCTGCTTGTTTAACAGATGCCTCACGGCGAGGTCAGATGTTCCTCTCAACTTCTTGTTGAGCCGGCCTTCAGGTTCAATGCCTGTTTGTTTAACAGATACCTGACGACGAGGTCAAATGTTCTTCTCAACTTCCGATTGAGCCGCCTTCAGTTTTGATGCTTGTTTGTTTAACAAATACCTGACAGCATGGTCAAATGTTCCTCTCAACTTGTTGTTGATCCGGCCTTCGGGTACGATGCCTGTTTGTTTAATAGATGCCTGACAGCAAGGTGTGATGTTCTTATCAACTTCTGGTTGAGCCGCCCTTCGGGTTCGATGCCTGCTTGTTTAACAGATGCTTGACAGCAAGGTCAAATGTTCCTCTCAACTAGGTGTTGAGCCGGCCTTCGGGTTCGATGCCTGTTTGTTTAATAGATGCCTGACAGCAAGATCTGATGTTCTTAACAACTTTTGGTGGAGCCTCCCTTCGGGTTCGATGCTTGCTTGTTTAACAGATGCCTCACGGCGAGGTCAGATGTTCCCCTCAACTTCGTGTTGAGCCGACCTTCGGGTTCAATGCATGTTTGTTTAATAGATGCCTGACGGCAAGGTCTAATGTTCTTATCAACTTCTGGTTGAGCCGCCCTTCGGGTTCGATGCTTGCTTGTTTAACAGATTCCTCACGACGAGGTCAGATGTTCTTTTCAACTTCGTGTTGAGCCGGCCTTCGGGTTTAATGTCTGTTTGTTTAACAGATACCTGACGGCATGGTCAGATGTTCTTCTCACCTTCAGGTTGAGCCGGCCTTCGGGTTCGATGCTTGTTTGTTTAACAGATGCCTAAAAACGAGGTCAGATGTTCTTCTCAACTTCGGGTTGAGCCGGCCTTCGGGTTCGATGCCTGTTTGTTTCACAGATACCTGACGGCAAGGTCAGATGTTCTTCTAAACTTCCTGTTGAGCCGCCTTCAGTTTCGATGCCTGTTTGTTTAACAGATGCCTGATGGCAAGGTGAAATGTTCCTCTCAACTTGGTGTAGAGTCGGCCTTCGGGTTGGATGCCTATTTGTTTAATAGATGCCTGACGGCAAGGTCTGATGTTCTTATTAACTTCTGGTTGAGCCGCCCTTCGGATTCGATGCCTGCTTGCTTAACAGATGCCTCACGGCGAGGTCAGATGTTCCTCTCAACTTCGTGTTGAGCCGACCTTCAGGTTCAATGCCTGTTTGTTTAATAGATACCTGACGGCGAGGTCAGATGTTCTTCTCAACTTCAGGTTGAGCCGACATTCGGGTTCGATGCCTGTTTTTTTAACAGATACGTGACAGCGAGGTCAGGTGTTCTTCTCAACTTCCTGTTGAGCCCCCTTCAGTTTCGATGCCTCTTTGTTTAACAGATGCCTGATGGCGAGGTGAAATGTTCCTCTCAACTTGGTGTTGAGCCGGCCTTCGGGTTCAATGCCTGTTTGTTTAATAGATGCCTGACGGTAAGGTCTGATGTTCTTATCAACTTCTGTTTGAGCGGCCCTTCGAGTTCGATACCTGCTTGTTTAACAGATGCCTCACGGCGAGGTCAGATGTTCCTCTAAACTTCGTGTTGATCTGGCCTTCAGATTCATTGCCTGTTTGTTTAATAGATACCCGACTGCGAGGTCAGATGTTCTTCTCAACTTCCTGCTAGGCCGCCTTAAGTTTCGATTCCTTTTTGTTTAATAGATGCCTGATGGCGAGGTGAAATGTTCCTCTTAAATTGGTGTTGAGTCGGCCTTCGAATTCAATGCCTGTTTGTTTAACAGATACCTGACGGCGAGGTCAGATGTTCTTCTCAACTTCGGGTTGGGTCGGCCTTCGGGTTCGATGCTTGTTTGTTTCACAAATACCTGACGGTGAGGCCAGATGTTCTTCTCCACTTCCTGTTGAGCCGCCTTCAGTTTCGATGCCTGTTTGTTTAACAAATGCCTGACGGCGAGGTGAAATGTTCCTCTCAACTTGGTGTTGGGTCGGCCTTCGGGTTCGATGCCTGTTTGTTTAATAGATGCCTGACGGCAAGGTCTGATGTTCTTATCAACTTCTGGTTGAGCCGCCCTTCGGGTTCGATGCCTGCTTGTTTAACAGATGCCTCACGGCGAGGTCAGATGTTCCTCTCAACTTCGTCATGAGCCGGCCTTCGGGTTCAATGTCTGTTTGTTTAACAGATACCTGACGGCGAGGTCAGATGTTCTACTCAACTTCAGGTTGAGCCGGCCTTCGGGTTCGATACCTGTTTGTTTAACAGATGCCTGACAGCGAGGTCAGATGTTCTTCTCAACTTCGGGTTGAGTCGGCCTTCGGGTTCGATGCCTGTTTGTTTCACAGATACGTGACGGCGAGGTCAGATGTTCTTCTCAACTTCCTGTTGAGCCGCCTTCAGTTTCGATGCCTGTTTGTTTAACAGATGCCTGACGGCGAGGTGAAATGTTCCTCTCAACTTGGTGTTGAGCCGGCCTTCATGTTCGATGCCTATTTGTTTAATAGATGCCTAACGGCAATGTCTGATGTTCTTATCAATTTCTGGTTGAGCCGCCCTTCGGGTTCGATGCCTGCTTGTTTAACAGATGCCTCACGGCGAGGTTATATGTTCCTCTCAACTTCGTCATGAGCCGGTCTTCGGGTTCAATGCCTGTTTGTTTAGAAGATACCTGACGACGAGGTCAGATGTTCTTCTCAACTTCAGGTTGAGCCGACCTTCGGGTTCGATGCTTGTTTGTTTAACAGATACCTGACAGCGAGATCACATGTTCTTCTCAACTTCGGGTTGAGCCGGCCTTCCGGTTCAATATCTGTTTGTTTAAGAGATGCCTGACGGCGAGGTGAAATGTTCCTCTCAACTTGGTGTTAAGCCGACCTTCGGGTTCGATGCCTGTTTCTTTCACAGATACCTGACGGTGAGGTCAGATGTTCTTCTCAACTTCCTGTTGAGCCGCCTTCAGTTTCGATGCCTGTATGTTTAACAGATACCTGACGACAAGGTGAAAGGTTCCTCTCAACTTAGTGTTGAGCCGACCTTCCGTTTAAATGCCTGTTTGTTTAACAGATACCTGACGGCGAGGTCAGATGTTCTTCTCAATTTCAGGTTGAGTCGGCCTTCGGGTTCGATGCCTGTTTGTTTATAAGATACCTGACAGCGAGGTCAGGTGTTCTTCTCAACTTCCTGTTGAGTCCCCTTCAGTTTCGATGCCTGTTTGTTTAACAGATGTTTGACGGCGAGGTGAAATGTTCCTCTTAAATTGGTGTTGAGTCGACCTTCGAATTCAATGCCTGTTTGTTTAACAGATACCTGACGGTGAGGTCAGATGTTCTTCTCAACTTCGGGTTGGACCGGCCTTCGGGTTCGATGCTTGTTTGTTTCAAAAATACCTGACGGCGAGGTCAGATGTTCTTTTCAACTTAATGTTGAGCCGCCTTCAGTTTTGATGCCTGTTTGTTTAACAGATGCTTGACGGCGAGGTGAAATGTTCCTCTCAACTTGGTGTTGGGCCGGCCTTCGGGTTCGATGCCTGTTTGTTTAATAGATGCCTGACGGCAAGGTCTGATGTTCTTATCAACTTCTGGTTGAGCCGCCCTTCAGGTTCGATGCCTGCTTGTTTAATAGATGCCTCACGGCGAGGTCAGATGTTCCTATCAACTTCGTCATGAGTCGGCCTTCGGTTTCAATGTCTGTTTGTTTAACAGATACCTGACGGCGAGGTCAGATGTTCTACTCAACTTCAGGTTGAGCCGGCCTTCGGGTTCGATACCTGTTTGTTTAACAGATGCCTGACAGCGAGGTCAGATGTTCTTCTCAACTTAGGGTTGAGTCGGCCTTCGGGTTCGATGCCTGTTTGTTTCACAGATACGTGACGGGGACGTCAGATGTTCTTCTCAACTTCCTGTTGAGCCGCCTTCAGTTTCGATGCCTGTTTGTTTAACAGATGCCTGACGGCGAGGTGAAATGTTCCTCTCAACTTGGTGTTGAGCCGGCCTTCATGTTCGATGCCTATTTGTTTAATAGATGCCTAACGGCAAGGGCTGATGTTCTTATCAATTTCTGGTTGAGCCGCCCTTCGGGTTCGATGCCTTCTTGTTTAACAGATGCCTCACGGCGAGGTTAGATGTTCCTCACAGCTTCGTGTTGAGCCGGCCTTCTGGTTCAATGCCTGTTTGTTTAACAGACACCTGACGACGAGGCCAGATGTTCTTCTCAACTTCAGGTTAAGCCGGCCTTCGGGTTCGATGCATGTTTGTTTAAAAGATACCTGACAGCGAGGTCCCATGTTCTTCTCAACTTCGGGTTGAGTCGGCCTTCGGGTTCGATGTCTGTTTGTTTAACAGATGCCTGACGGCGAGGTGAAATGTTCCCTTCAACTTGGTGTTAAGCCGACCTTCGGATTCGATGCCTGTTTCTTTCACAGATACCTGACGGCGAGGTCAGATGTTCTTCTCAACTTCCTGTTGAGCCGCCTTCAGTTTCGATGCCTGTTTGTTTAACAGATACCTGACGACGAGGTGAAATGTTCCTGTCAACTTAGTGTTGAGCCGACCTTCCGTTTAAATGCCTGTTTGTTTAACAGATACCTGACGGCGAGGTCAGATGTTCTTCTCAATTTCAGGTTGAGCCGGCCTTCGGGTTCGATGCCTGTTTGTTTAACAGATACCTGACAGCGAGGTCAGGTGTTCTTCTCAACTTCCTGTTGAGTCCCCTTCAGTTTCGATGCCTGTTTGTTTAACAGATGCCTGACGGCGAGGTGAAATGTTCCTCTTAAATTGGTGTTGAGTCGGCCTTCGAATTCAATGCCTGTTTGTTTAACAGATATCTGACGGCGAGGTCAGATGTTCTTCTCAACTTCGGGTTGGGCCGGCCTTCGGGTTCGATGCTTGTTTGTTTCACAAATACCTGACGCCGAGGTAAGATGTTCTTCTCAACTTCCTGTTGAGCCGCCTTCAGTTTCGATGCCTGTTTGTTTAACAGATGCTTGACGGCGAGGTGAAATGTTCCTCTCAACTTGGTGTTGGGCCGGCCTTCGGGTTCGATGCCTGTTTGTTTAATAGATGCCTGACGGCAAGGTCTGATGTTCTTATCAACTTCTGGTTGAGCCGCCCTTCGGGTTCGATGCCTGCTTGTTTAACAGATGCCTCACGGCGAGGTCAGATGTTATTCTCAAATTCGTCATGAGCCGGCCTTCGGGTTCAATGTCTGTTTGTTTAACATATACCTGACGGCGAGGTCAGATGTTCTACTCTACTTCAGGTTGATCCGGCCTTCGAGTTCGATACCTGTTTGTTTAACAGATGCCTGACAGCAAGGTCAGATGTTTTTCTCAACTTCGGGTTGAGTCGGCCTTCGGGTTCGATGCCTGTTTGTTTCACAGATACGTGACGGCGACGTCAGATGTTCTTCTCAACTTCCTGTTGAGCCGCCTTCAGTTTCTATGCCTGTTTGTTTAACAGATGCCTGACGGCGAGGTGAAATGTTCATCTCAACTTGGTGTTGAGCCGGCCTTCAGGTTCGATGTCTGTATGTTTAATAGATGCCTGACGGCAAGGTCTGATGTTCTTATCAACTTCTGGTTGAGCCGCCCTTCGGGTTCGATGTCTGCTTGTTTAACAGATGCCTCACGGCGAGGTTAGATGTTCCTCTCAACTTCGTGTTGAGCCGGTCGTCGGGTTCAATGCCTGTTTGTTTAACAGATACCTGACGACGAGGTGAGTTATTCTTCTCAACTTCAGGTTGAGCCGGCCTTCGAGTTCGATGCCTGTTTGTTTAACAGATACCTGACAGCGAGGTCACATGTTCTTCTCAACTTCGGGTTGAGCCGGCCTTCGGGTTCGATGTCAGTTTGTTTAACAGATGCCTGACGGCAAGGTGAAATGTTCCTCTCAACTTGGTGTTAAGCCGACCTTCGGGTTCGATGCCTGTTTCTTTCACAGATACCTGACGGCGAGGTCAGATGTTCTTCTCAACTTCTTGTTGAGCCGCCTTTAGTTTCGATGCCTGTTTGTTTAACAGATACCTGACGACGAGGTGAAATGTTCCTCTCAACTTAGTGTTGAGCCGACCTTCCGTTTAAATGCCTGTTTGTTTAACAGATACCTGACGGCGAGGTCAGATGTTCTTCTCAATTTCAGGTTGAGCCAGCCTTCGGGTTCGATGCCTGTTTGTTTAACAGATACCTGACAGCGAGGTCAGGTGTTCTTCTCAACTTCCTGTTGAGTCCCCTTCAGTTTCGATGCCTGTTTGTTTAACAGATGCCTGACGGCGAGGTGAAATGTTCCTCTTAAATTGGTGTTGAGTCGGCCTTCGAATTCAATGCCTGTTTGTTTAACAGATACCTGACGGCGAGGTCAGATGTTCTTCTCAAGTTCGGGTTGGGCCGGCCTTCGGGTTCGATGCTTGTTTGTTTCACAACTACCTGACGCCGAGGTCAAATGTTCTTCTCAACTTCCTGTTAGGCCGCCTTCAGTTTCGATGCCTGTTTGTTTAACAGATGCCTGACGGCGAGGTGAAATGTTCCTCTCAACTTGGTGTTGGGCCGGCCTTCGGGTTCGATGCCTGTTTGTTTAATAGATGCCTGACGGCAAGGTCTAATGTTCTTATCAACTTCTGGTTGAGCCGCCCTTCGGGTTCGATGCCTGCTTGTTTAACAGATGCCTCACGGCGAGGTCAGATGTTCCTCTTAACTTCGTCATAAGCCGGCCTTCGGGTTCAATGTCTGTTTGTTTAACAGATACCTGACGGCGAGGTCAGATGTTCTACTCAACTTCACGTTGAGCCGGCCTTCAGGTTCGATGCCTGTTTGTTTAACAGATGCCTGACAGCGAGGTCAGATGTTCTTCTCAACTTCGGGTTGAGTCGGCCTTCGGGTTCGATGCCTGTTTGTTTCACAGATACGTGACGACGACGTCAGATGTTCTTCTCAACTTCCTGTTGAGCCGCCTTCAGTTTCGAAGCCTGTTTGTTTAACAGATGCCTGACGGCGAGGTGAAATGTTCCTCTCAACTTGGTGTTGAGCCGGCCTTCATGTTCGATGCCTATTTGTTTAATAGATGCCTGACGGCAAGGTCTGATGTTCTTATCAACTTCTGGTTGGGCCGCCCTTCGGGTTCGATGCCTGTTTGTTTAACAGATGCCTCACGGCGAGGTTAGATGTTCCTCTCAACTTCGTGTTGAGCCGACCGTCGGGTTCAATGCCTGTTTGTTTAACAGATACCTGACGACGAGGTCAGTTATTCTTCTCAACTTCAGGTTGAGCCGGCCTTCGGGTTCGATGCCTGTTTGTTTAACAGATACCTTACAGCGAGGTCACATGTTCTTCTCAACTTCGGGTTGAGCCGGCCTTCGGGTTCGATGTCTGTTTGTTTAACAGATGCCTGACAGCGAGGTGAAATGTTCCTCTCAACTTGGTGTTAAGCCGACCTTCGGGTTCGATGCCTGTTTCTTTCACAGATACCTGACGGCGAGGTCAGATGTTCTTCTCAACTTCTTGTTGAGCCGCCTTCAGTTTCGATGCCTGTTTGTTTAACAGATACCTGACGACGAGGTGAATTGTTCCTCTCAACTTAGTGTTGAGCCGACCTTCCGTTTAAATGCCTGTTTGTTTAACAGATACCTGACGGCGAGGTCAGATGTTCTTCTCAATTTCAGGTTGAGCCGGCCTTCGGGTTCGATGCCTGTTTGTTTAACAGATACCTGACAGCGAGGTCAGGTGTTCTTCTCAACTTCCTGTTGAGTCCCCTTCAGTTTCGATGCCTGTTTGTTTAACAGATGCCTGACGGCGAGGTGAAATGTTCCTCTTAAATTGTTGTTGAGTCGGCCTTCGAATTCAATGCCTGTTTGTTTAACAGATACCTGACGGCGAGGTCAGATGTTCTTCTCAACTTCGGGTTGGGCCGACCTTCGGGTTCGATGCTTGTTTGTTTCACAAATACCTGACGCCGAGGTCAGATGTTCTTCTCAACTTCCTGTTCAGCCGCCTTCAGTTTCGATGCCTGTTTGTTTAACAGATGCCTGACGGCGAGGTGAAATGTTCCTCTCAACTTGGTGTTGGGCCGGCCTTCGGGTTCGATGCCTGTTTGTTTAATAGATGCCTGACGGCAAGGTCTGATGTTCTTATCAACTTCTGGTTGAGCCGCCCTTCAGGTTCGATGCCTGCTTGTTTAACAGATGCCTCACGGCGAGGTCAGATGTTCCTCTCAACTTCGTCATGAGCCGGTCTTCGGGTTCAATGTCTGTTTGTTTAACAGATACCTGACGGCGAGGTCAGATGTTCTACTCAACTTCAGGTTGAGCCGGCCTTCGGGTTCGATACCTGTTTGTTTAACAGATGCCTGACAGCGAGGTCAGATGTTCTTCTCAACTTCGGGTTGAGTCGGCCTTCGTGTTCGATGCCTGTTTGTTTCACAGATACGTGACGGCAATGTCAGATGTTCTTCTCAACTTCCTGTTGAGCCGCCTTCAGTTTCGATGCCTGTTTGTTTAACAGATTCCTGACGGTGAGGTGAAATGTTCCTCTCAACTTGGTGTTGAGTCGGCCTTCAGGTTCGATGCCTGTTTGTTTAATAGATGCCTGACGGCAAGGTCTGATGTTCTTATCAACTTCTGGTTGAGCCGCCCTTCGGGTTCGATGCCTGCTTGTTTAACAGATGCCTCACGGCGAGGTTAGATGTTCCTCTCAACTTCGTGTTGAGCCGGTCGTCGGGTTCAATGCCTGTTTGTTTAACAGATACCTGACGACGATGTCAGATGTTCTTCTCAACTTCAGGTTGATCCGGCCTTCGGGTTCAATGCCAATTTGTTTAACAGATACCTGACAGCGAGGTCACATGTTCTTCTCAACTTCGGGTTGAACCGGCCTTCGGGTTCGATGTCTGTTTGTTTAACAGATTCCTGACGGCGAGGTGAAATGTTCCTCTCAACTTGGTGTTAAGCCGACCTTAGGGTTCGATGCCTGTTTCTTTCACAGATACCTGACAGCGAGGTCAGATGTTCTTCTCAACTTCCTGTTGAGCCGCCTTCAGTTTTGATGCCTGTTTGTTTAACAGATACCTGACGACGAGGTGAAATGTTCCTCTCAACTTAGTGTTGAGCCGACCTTCCGTTTAAATGCCTGTTTGTTTAACAGATACCGGACGGCGAGGTCAGATGTTCTTCTCAATTTCAGGTTGAGCCGGCCTTCGGGTTCGATGCCTGTTTGTTTAACAGATACCTGACAGCGAAGTCAGGTGTTCTTCTAAACTTCCTGTTGAGTCCCCTTCAGTTTCGATGCCTGTTTGTTTAACAGATGCCTGACGGCGAGGTGAAATGTTCCTCTTAAATTGGTGTTGAGTCGGCCTTCGAATTCAATGCCTGTTTGTTTAACAGATACCTGACGGCGAGGTCAGATGTTCTTCTCAACTTCGGGTTGGGCCGGCCTTCGGGTTCGATGCTTGTTTGTTTCACAAATACCTGACGGCGAGGTCAGATGTTCTTCTCAACTTCCTGTTGAGCCGCCTTCAGTTTCGATGCCTGTTTGTTTAACAGATGCCTGACGGCGAGGTGAAATGTTCCTCTCAACTTGGTGTTGGGCCGGCCTTCGGGTTCGATGCCTGTTTGTTCAATAGATGCCTGATGGCAAGGTCTGATGTTCTTATCAACTTCTGGTTGAGCCGCCCTTCGGGTTCGATGCCTGCTTGTTTAACAGATGCCTCACGGCGAGGTCAGATGTTCCTCTCAACTTCATCATGAGCCGGCCTTCGGGTTCAATGTCTGTTTGTTTAACAGATACCTGACGGCGAGGTCAGATGTTTTACTCAACTTCAGGTTGAGTCGGCCTTCGGGTTCGATACCTGTTTGTTTAACAGATGCCTGACAGCGAGGTCACATGTTCTTCTCAACTTCAGGTTGAGCCGGCCTTCGGGTTCGATGTCTGTTTGTTTAACAGATGCCTGACGGCAAGGTGAAATGTTCCTCTCAACATGGTGTTAAGCCGACTTTCGGGTTCGATGCCTGTTTCTTTCACAGATACCTGACGGCGAGGTCAGATGTTCTTCTCAACTTCCTGTTGAGCCGTCTACAGTTTCGATGCCTGTTTGTTTCACAGATGCCTGACGACGAGGTGAAATGTTCCTCTCAACTTGGTGTTGAGCCGACCTTCCGTTTCAATGCTTGTTTGTTTAACAGATACCTGACAGCGAGGTCAGATGTTCTTCTCACCTTCAGGTTGAGCCGGCCTTCGGGTTTGATGCCTGTTTGTTTAACAGATACCTGACAACGAGGTCAGGTGTTCTTCTCAACTTCCTGTTGAGTCCCCTTCAGTTTCGATTCCTGTTTGTTTAACAGATTCCTGACGGCGAGGTGAAATTTTCCTCTTAAATTGGTGTTGAGCCGGCCTTCAAATTCAACGCCTGTTTGTTTAACAGATACCTGAAGGCGAGGTCAGATGTTCTTCTCAACTTTGGGTTGGGCCGGACTTCGGGTTCGATGCTTGTTTGTTTCACAAATACCTGACGGAGAGGTCAGATGTTCTTCCCAACTTCCTGTTGAGCCGCCTTCAGTTTCGATGCCTGTTTGTTTAACAAATGCCTGACGGCGAGGTGAAATGTTCCTCTCAACTTGGTGTTGGGCCGGCCTTCGGGTTCGATGCATGTTTGTTTAATAGATGCCTGACGGCAAGGTCTGATGTTCTTATCAACTTCTGGTTGAGCCGCCCTTCGGGTTCGATGCCTGCTTGTTTAATAGATGCGTCACGGCGAGGTCAGATGTTCCTCTCAACTTCGTCATGAGCCGGCCTTCGGGTTCAATGTTTGTTTGTTTAACAGATACCTGACGGCGAGGTCAGATGTTCTACTCAACTTCAGGTTGAGCCGGCCTTCGGGTTCGATACCTGTTTGTTTAACAGATGCCTGACAGTGAGGTCAGATGTTCTTCTCAACTTCGGGTTGAGTCGGCCTTCGGGTTTGATGCCTGTTTGTTTCACAGATACTTGACGGTGACGTCAGATGTTCTTCTCAACTTCCTGTTGAGCCGCCTTCAGTTTCGATGCCTGTTTGTTTAACAGATGCCTGACGGCGAGGTGAAATGTTCCTCCCAACTTGGTGTTGATCCGGCCTTCAGGTTCGATGCCTGTTTGTTTAATAGATGCCTGACGGCAAGGTATGATGTTATTATCAACTTCTGGTTGAGCCGCCCTTCGGGTTCGATGCCTGCTTGTTTAACAGATGCCTCAAGGCGAGGTTAGATGTTCCTCTCAACTTCGTGTTGAGCCGGCCTTCGGGTTCAATGCCTGTTTATTTAACAGATACCTGACGACGAGGTCAGATGTTCTTCTCAACTTCAGGTTGAGCCGGCCTTCGGGTTCGATGCCTGTTTGTTTAATAGATACCTGACATTGAGGTCACATGTTCTTCTCAACTTCGGGTTGAGCCGGCCTTCGGGTTCGATGTCTGTTTGTTTAATAGATGCCTGACGGCGAGGTGAAATGTTCCTCTCAACTTGGTGTTAAGCCGACCTTCGGGTTCGATGCATGTTTCTTTCACAGATACCTGACGGTGAGGTGAGATTTTCTTCTCAACTTCCTGTTGAGCCGCCTTCAGTTTCGATGCCTGTTTTTTTAACAGATACCTGACGACGAGGTGAAATGTTCCTCTCAACTTAGTGTTGAGCCTACCTTCCGTTTAAATGCCTGTTTGTTTAACAGATACCTGACGGCAAGGTCAGATGTTCTTCTCAATTTCAGGTTGAGCCGGCCTTCGGGTTCGATGCCTGTTTGTTTAACAGATACCTGACAGCGAGGTCAGGTGTTCTTCTCAACTTCCTGTTGAGTCCCCTTCAGTTTCGATGCCTGTTTGTTTAACAGATGCCTGACGGCGAGGTGAAATGTTCCTCTTAAATTGGTGTTGAGTCGGCCTTCGAATTCAATGCCTGTTTGTTTAACAGATACCTGACGGCGATGTCAGATGTTCTTCTCAACTTCCTGTTGAGCCGCCTACAGTTTCGATGCCTGTTTGTTTCACAGATGCCTGACGACGAGGTGAAATGTTCCTCTCAACTTGGTGTTGAGCCGACCTTCCGTTTCAATGCCTGTTTGTTTAACAGATACCTGACAGCGAGGTCAGATGTTCTTCTCACCTTCAAGTTGAGCCGGCCTTCGGGTTTGATGCCTGTTTGTTTAACAGATACCTGACAACGAGGTCAGGTGTTCTTCTCAACTTCCTGTTGAGTCCCCTTCAGTTTCGATTCCTGTTTGTTTAACAGATGCCTAACGGCGAGGTGAAATTTTCCTCTTAAATTGGTGTTGAGCCGACCTTCAAATTCAACGCCTGTTTGTTTAACAGATACCTGACGGCGAGGTCAGATGTTCTTCTCAACTTCGGGTTGGGCCGGCCTTCGGGTTTGATACCTGTTTGTTTCACAAATACCTGACGGAGAGGTCAGATGTTCTTCCCAACTTCCTGTTGAGCCGCCTTCAGTTTCGATGCCTGTTTGTTTAACAGATGCCTGACGGCGAGGTGAAATGTTCCTCTCAACTTGGTGATGGGCCGGCCTTTGGGTTCGATGCCTGTTTGTTTAATAGATGCCTGACGGCAAGGTCTGATGTTCTTATCAACTTCTGGTTGAGCCGCCCTTCGGGTTCGATGCCTGCTTGTTTAATAGATGCCTCACGGCGAGGTCAGATGTTCCTGTCAACTTCGTCATGAGCCGGCCTTCGGGTTCAATGTCTGTTTGTTTAACAGATACCTGACGGCGAGGTCAGATGTTCTACTCAACTTCAGGTTGAGCCGGCCTTCGGGTTCGATACCTGTTTGTTTAACAGATGCCTGACAGCGAGGTCAGATGTTCTTCTCAACTTCGGGTTGAGTCGGCCTTCGGGTTCGATGCCTGTTTGTTTCACAGATACGTGACGGCGAGGTGAAATGTTCCTCTCAACTTGGTGTTAAGCCGACCTTCGGGTTCGATGCATGTTTCTTTCACAGATACCTGACGGTGAGGTCAGATGTTCTTCTCAACTTCCTGTTGAGCCGCCTTCAGTTTCGATGCCTGATTTTTTAACAGATACCTAACGACGAGGTGAAATGTTCCTCTCAACTTAGTGTTGAGCCTACCTTCCGTTTAAATGCCTGTTTGTTTAACAGATACCTGACGGCGAGGTCAGATGTTCTTCTCAATTTCAGGTTGAGCCGGCCTTCGGGTTCGATGCCTGTTTGTTTAACAGATACCTGACAGCGAGGTCAGGTGTTCTTCTCAACTTCCTGTTGAGTCCCCTTCAGTTTCGATGCATGTTTGTTTAACAGATGCCTGACGGCGAGGTGAAATGTTCCTCTTAAATTGGTGTTGAGTCGGCCTTCGAATTCAATGCCTGTTTGTTTAACAGATACCTGACGGCGATGTCAGATGTTCTTCTCAACTTCGGGTTGGGCCGGCCTTCGGGTTCGATGCTTGTTTGTTTCACAAATACCTGACGGCCAGGTCAGATGTTCTTCTCAACTTCCTGTTGAGCCGCCTTCAGTTTCGATGCCTGTTTGTTTAACAGATGCCTGACGGCGAGGTGAAATGTTCCTCTCAACTTGGTGTTGGGCCGGCCTTCCGGTTCGATGGTTGTTTGTTTAATAGATGCCTGACGGCAAGGTCTGATGTTCTTATCAACTTCTGGTTGAGCCGCTCTTCGAGTTCGAGGCCTGCTTGTTTAACAGATGCCTCACGGCGAGGCCAGATGTTCCTCTCAACTTCATCATGAGCCGGCCTTCGGGTTCACTGTCTGTTTGTTTAACAGATACCTGACGGCGAGGCAGATGTTCTACTCAACTTCAGGTTGAGCCGGCCTTCGGGTTCGATACCTGTTTGTTTAACAGATGCCTGACAGCGAGGTCAGATGTTCTTCTCAACTTCGGGTTGAGTCGGCCTTCGGGTTCGATGCCTGTTTGTTTCACAGATACGTGACGGCGACGTCAGATGTTCTTCACAACTTCCTGTTGAGCCGCATTCAGTTTCGATGCCTGTTTGTTTAACAGATGCCTGACAGCGAGGTGAAATGTTCCTCTCAACTTGGTGTTGAGTCGGCCTTCAGGTTCGATGCCTGTTTGTTTAATAGATGCCTGACGGCAAGGTCTGATGTTCTTATCAACTTCTGGTTGAGTCGCCCTTCGAGTTCGATGCCTGCTTGTTTAACAGATGCCTCACGGCGAGGTTAGATGTTCCTCTCAACTTCGTGTTGAGCCGACCTTCGGGTTCAATGCCTGTTAACAGATACCTGACGACGAGGTCAGATGTTCTTCTCAACTACAGGTTGAGCCGGCCTTCGGATTCGATGCCTGTTTGTTTAACAGATACCTGACAGTGAGGTCACATGTTCTTCTCAACTTCAGGTTGAGCCGACCTTCGGGTTCAATGTCTTTTTATTTAACAGATGCCTGACGGCAAGGTGAAATGTTCCTCTCATCATGGTGTTAAGCCGACCTTCAGGTTCGATGCCTGTTTCTTTCACAGATACCTGACGGCGAGGTCAGATGTTCTTCTCAACGTCCTGTTGAGCCGCCTTCAGTTTCGATCCCTGTTTGTTCCACAGATGCCTGACGACGAGGTGAAATGTTCCTCTCAACTTGGTGTTGAGCCTACCTTCCGTTTCAATGCCTGTTTGTTTAACAGATACCTGACGGCGAGGTCATATGTTCTTCTCACCTTCAGGTTGAGCCGGCCTTCGGGTTTGATGCCTGTTTGTTTAAAAGATACCTGACAACGAGGTCAGGTGTTCTTCTCAACTTCCTGTTGAGTCCCCTTCAGTTTCGATTCCTGTTTGTTTAACAGATGCCTGACGGCGAGGTGAAATTTTCCTCTTAAATTGGTGTTGATCCGGCCTTCGAATTCAACGCCTGTTTGTTTAACAGATACCTGACGGCGAGGTCAGATGTTCTTCTCAACTTCGGGTTGGGCCGGCCTTCGGGTTCGATGCTTGTTTGTTTCACAAATACCTGACGGAGAGGTCAGATGTTCTTCCCAACTTCCTGTTGAGCCGCCTTCAGTTTCGATGCCTGTTTGTTTAACAGATGCCTGACGGCGAGGTGAAATGTTCCTCTCAACTTGGTGTTGGGCCGGACTTCGGGTTCGATGCCTGTTTGTTCAATAGATGCCTGACGGCAAGGTATGATGTTCTTATCAACTTCTGGTTGAGCCGCCCTTCGGGTTCAATGCCTGCTAGTTTAACAGATGCCTCACGGCGAGGTCAGATGTTCCTCTCAACTTCGTCATGAGCCGGCCTTCGGGTTCACTGTCTGTTTGTTTAACAGATACCTGACGGCGAGGCAGATGTTCTACTCAACTTCAGGTTGAGCCGGCCTTCGGGTTCGATACCTGTTTGTTTAACAGATGCCTGACAGCGAGGTCAGATGTTCTTCTCAACTTCGGGTTGAGTCGGCCTTCGGGTTCGATGCCTGTTTGTTTCACAGATACGTGACGGCGACGTCAGATGTTCTTCACAACTTCCTGTTGAGCCGCATTCAGTTTCGATGCCTGTTTGTTTAACAGATGCCTGACAGCGAGGTGAAATGTTCCTCTCAACTTGGTGTTGAGTCGGCCTTCAGGTTCGATGCCTGTTTGTTTAATAGATGCCTGACGGCAAGGTCTGATGTTCTTATCAACTTCTGGTTGAGTCGCCCTTCGAGTTCGATGCCTGCTTGTTTAACAGATGCCTCACGGCGAGGTTAGATGTTCCTCTCAACTTCGTGTTGAGCCGACCTTCGGGTTCAATGCCTGTTAACAGATACCTGACGACGAGGTCAGATGTTCTTCTCAACTACAGGTTGAGCCGGCCTTCGGATTCGATGCCTGTTTGTTTAACAGATACCTGACAGTGAGGTCACATGTTCTTCTCAACTTCAGGTTGAGCCGACCTTCGGGTTCAATGTCTTTTTATTTAACAGATGCCTGACGGCAAGGTGAAATGTTCCTCTCATCATGGTGTTAAGCCGACCTTCAGGTTCGATGCCTGTTTCTTTCACAGATACCTGACGGCGAGGTCAGATGTTCTTCTCAACGTCCTGTTGAGCCGCCTTCAGTTTCGATGCCTGTTTGTTCCACAGATGCCTGACGACGAGGTGAAATGTTCCTCTCAACTTGGTGTTGAGCCTACCTTCCGTTTCAATGCCTGTTTGTTTAACAGATACCTGACGGCGAGGTCATATGTTCTTCTCACCTTCAGGTTGAGCCGGCCTTCGGGTTTGATGCCTGTTTGTTTAAAAGATACCTGACAACGAGGTCAGGTGTTCTTCTCAACTTCCTGTTGAGTCCCCTTCAGTTTCGATTCCTGTTTGTTTAACAGATGCCTGACGGCGAGGTGAAATTTTCCTCTTAAATTGGTGTTGATCCGGCCTTCGAATTCAACGCCTGTTTGTTTAACAGATACCTGACGGCGAGGTCAGATGTTCTTCTCAACTTCGGGTTGGGCCGGCCTTCGGGTTCGATGCTTGTTTGTTTCACAAATACCTGACGGAGAGGTCAGATGTTCTTCCCAACTTCCTGTTGAGCCGCCTTCAGTTTCGATGCCTGTTTGTTTAACAGATGCCTGACGGCGAGGTGAAATGTTCCTCTCAACTTGGTGTTGGGCCGGACTTCGGGTTCGATGCCTGTTTGTTCAATAGATGCCTGACGGCAAGGTATGATGTTCTTATCAACTTCTGGTTGAGCCGCCCTTCGGGTTCAATGCCTGCTAGTTTAACAGATGCCTCACGGCGAGGTCAGATGTTCCTCTCAACTTCGTCATGAGCCGGCCTTCGGGTTCACTGTCTGTTTGTTTAACAGATACCTGACGGCGAGGTCAGATGTTCTACTTAACTTCAGGTTGAGCCGGCCTTCGGGTTCGATACCTGTTTGTTTAACAGATGCCTGACAGCGAGGTCAGATGTTCTTCTCAACTTCGGGTTGAGTCGGCCTTCGGGTTCGATGCCTGTTTGTTTCACAGATACGTGACGGCGACATCAGATGTTCTTCTCAACTTCCTGTTGAGCCGCCTTCAGTTTCGATGCCTGTTTGTTTAACAGATGCCTGGCGGCGAGGTGAAATGTTCCTCTCAACTTGGTGTTGAGCCGGCCTTCAGGTTCGATGCCTGTTTGTTTAATAGATGCCTGACGGCAAGGTCTGATGTTCTTATCAACTTCTGGTTGAGCCGCCCTTCGGGTTCGATGCCTGCTTGTTTAACAGATGCCTCAGGGCGAGGTTAGATGTTCCTCTCAACTTCGTGTTGAGCCGGCCTTCGGGTTCAATGCCTGTTTATTTAACAGATACCTGACGACGAGGTCAGATGTTCTTCTCAACTTCAGGTTGAGCCGGCCTTCGGGTTCGATGCCTGTTTGTTTAATAGATACCTGACAGCGAGCTCACATGTTTTTCTCAACTTCGGGTTGAGCCGGCCTTCGGGTTCGATGTTTGTTTGTTTAACAGATGCCTGACGGCGAGGTGAAATGTTCCTCTCAACTTAGTGTTGAGCCGACCTTCCGTTTAAATGCCTGTTTGTTTAACAGATACCTGACGGCGAGGTCAGATGTTCTTCTCAATTTCAGGTTGAGCCGGCCTTCGGGTTAGATGCCTGTTTGTTTAACAGATACCTGACAGCGAGGTCAGGTGTTCTTCTCAACTTCCTGTTGAGTCCCCTTCAGTTTCGATGCCTGTTTGTTTAACAGATGCCTGACGGCGAGGTGAAATGTTCCTCTTAAATTGGTGTTGAGTCGGCCTTCGAATTCAATGCCTGTTTGTTTAACAGATACCTGACGGCGATGTCAGATGTTCTTCTCAACTTCGGGTTGGGCCGGCCTTCGGGTTCGATGCTTGTTTGTTTCACAAATACCTGACGGCGAGGTCAGATGTTCTTCTCAACTTCCTGTTGAGCCGCCTTCAGTTTCGATGCCTATTTGTTTAACAGATGCCTGACGGCGAGGTGAAATGTTCCTCTCAACTTGGTGTTGGGTCGGCCTTCGGGTTCGATGCCTGTTTGTTTAATAGATGCCTGACGGCAAGGTCTGATGTTCTTATCAACTTCTGGTTGAGCCGCCCTTCGGGTTCGATGCAAGCTTGTTTAACAGATGCCTCACGGCGAGGTCAGATGTTCCTCTCAACTTCGTCATGAGCCGGCCTTCGGGTTCAATGTCTGTTTGTTTAACAGATACCTGACGGCGAGGTCAGATGTTCTACTCAACTTCAGGTTGAGCCGGCCTTCGGGTTCGATACCTGTTTGTTTAACAGATGCCTGACAGCGAGGTCAGATGTTCTTCTCAACTTCGGGTTGAGTCGGCCTTCGGGTTCGATGCCTATTTGTTTCACAGATACATGACGGCGACGTCAGATGTTCTTCTCAACTTCCTGTTGAGACGCCTTCAGTTTCGATGCCTGTTTGTTTAACAGATGCCTGACGGCGAGGTGAAATGTTCCTCTCAACTTGGTGTTGAGCCGGCCTGCAGGTTCGATGCGTGTTTGTTTAATAGATGCCTGACGGCAAGGTCTGATGTTCTTATCAACTTCTGGTTGAGCCGCCCTTCGGGTTCGATGCCTGCTTGTTTAACAGATGCCTCACGGCGAGGTTAGATGTTCCTCTCAACTTCGTGTTGAGCCGGCCTTCGGGTTCAATGCCTGTTAACAGATACCTAACGACGAGGCCAGATGTTCTTCTCAACTTCAGGTTCAGCCGGCCTTCGGGTTCGATGCCTGTTTGTTTAACAGATACCTAACAGCGAGGTCACATGTTCTTCTCAACTTCAGGTTGAGCCGGCCTTCGTGTTCGATGTCTGTTTGTTTAACAGATGCCTGACGGCAAGGTGAAATGTTCCTCTCAACATGGTGTTAAGCCGACCTTCGGGTTCGATGCCTGTTTCTTTCACAGATACCTGACGGCGAGGTCAGATGTTCTTCTCAACTTCGTCATGAGCCGGCCTTCGGGTTCGATGCCTGTTTGTTTAACAGATGCCTGACGGCGAGGTCAGATGTTCTACTCAACTTCAGGTTGAGCCGGCCTTCGGGTTCGATACCTGTTTGTTTAACAGATGCCTGACAGTGAGTTCAGATGTTCTTCTCAACTTCGGTTTGAGTCGGCCTTCATTTTCGATGCCTGTTTGTTTCACAGATACGTGACGGCGACGTCAGATGTTCTTCTCAACTTCCTGTTGAGCCGCCTTCAGTTTCGATGCCTGTTTGTTTAACAGATGCCTGACGGCGAGGTGAAATGTTCCTCTCAACTTGGTGTTAAGCCGACCTTCAGGTTCGATGCCTGTTTGTTTAATAGATGCCTGACAGCAAGGTCTGATGTTCTTATCAACTTCTGGTTGAGCTGCCCTTCGGGTTCGATGCCTGCTTGTTTAACAGATGCCTCACGGCGAGGTTAGATGTTCCTCTCAACTTCGTGTTGAGCCGGCCTTCGGGTTCAATGCCTGTTTATTTAACAAATACCTGACGACGAGGTCAGATGTTCTTCTCAACTTCAGGTTGAGCCGGCCTTCGGGTTCGATGTCTGTTTGTTTAACAGATGCCTGACGGCGAGGTGAAATGTTCCTCTCAACTTGGTGTTAAGCCGACGTTCGGGTTCGATGCCTGTTTCTTTCATAGATACCTGACGGTGAGGTCAGATGTTCTTCTCAACTTCCTGTTGAGCCGCCTTCAGTTTCGATGGCTGTTTGTTTAACAGATACCTGACGACGAGGTGAAATGTTCCTCTCAACTTAGTTTTGAGCCGACTTTCCATTTAAATGCCTGTTTGTTTAACAGATACCTGACGGCGAGGTCAGATGTTCTTCTCAATTTCAGGTTGAGTCGGCCTTCGGGTTCGATGCCTGTTTGTTTAACAGATACCTGACAGCGAGGTCAGGTGTTCTTCTCAACTTCCTGTTGAGTCCCCTTCAGTTTCGATGCCTGTTTGTTTAACTGATGCCTGACGGTGAGGTGAAATGTTCCTCTTAAATTGGTGTTGAGTCGGCCTTCGAATTCAATGCCTGTTTGTTTAACAGATACCTGACCGCGAGGTCAGATGTTCTTCTCAACTTCGGGTTGGGCCGGCCTTCGGGTTCGATTCTTGTTTGTTTCACAAATACCTGACGGCGAGGTCAGATGTTCTTCTCAACTTCCTGTTGAGCCGCCTTCAGTTTCGATGCCTGTTTGTTTAACAGATGCTTGACGGCGAGGTGAAATGTTCCTCTCAACTTGGTGTTGGGACGGCCTTCGGGTTCGATGCCTGTTTGTTTAATAGATGCCTGATGGCAAGGTCTTATGTTCTTATCAACTTCTGGTTGAGCCGCCCTTCGGGTTCGATGCCTGCTTGTTTAACAGATGCCTCACGGCGAGGTTAGATGTTCCTCTCAGCTTCGTGTTGAGCCGGCCTTCGGGTTCAATGCCTGTTAACAAATACCTGACGACGAGGTTAGATGTTGTTCTCAACTTCTGGTTGAGCCGGCCTTCGGGTTCGATGCCTGTTTGTTTAACAGATACCTGACATCGAGGTCACATGTTCTTCTCAACTTCAGGTTGACCCGGCCTTCGGGTTCGATGTCTGTTTGTTTAACAGATGCCTGACGACAAGGTGAAATGTTCCTCTCAACATGGTGTTAAGCCGACCTTCGGGTTCGATGCCTGTTTCTTTCACAGATACCTGACAGCGAGGTCAGATGTTCTTCTCAACTTCCTGTTGAGCCGCCTTCAGTTTCGATGCCTGTTTGTTTCACAGATGCCTGACGACGAGGTGAAATGTTCCTCTCAACTTGGTGTTGAGCCGACCTTCCGTTTCAATGCCTGTTTGTTTAACAGATACCTGACGGCGAGGTCAGATGTTCTTCTCAACTTCAGGTTGAGCCGGCCTTCGGGTTCAATGTCTGTTTGTTTAACAGATACCTGACGGCGAGGTCAGATGTTCTACTCAACTTCAGGTTGAGCCGACCTTCGAATTCAATGCCTGTTTGTTTAACAGATACCTTACGGCAAGGTCAGATGTTCTTCTCAACTTCGGGTTGCGCCGACCTTCGGGTTCGATGCTTGTTTGTTTCACAAATACCTGACGGCGAGGTCAGATGTTCTTCCCAACTTCCTGTTGAGCCGCCTTCAGTTTCAATGCCTGTTTGTTTAATAGATGCCTGACGGCGAGGTGAAATGTTCCTCTCAACTTGGTGTTGAGCCGGCCATCGGGTTTGATGCATGTTTGTTTAATAGATGCCTGACGGCAAGGTCTGATGTTCTTATCAACTTCTGGTTGAGCCGCCCTTCGGGTTCGATGCATGCTTGTTTAACAGATGCCTCACGGCGAGGTTAGATGTTCCTCTCAACTTCGTGTTGAGCCGACCTTCGGGTTCAATTCCTGTTAACAGATACCTGACGACGAGGTCAGATGTTCTTCTCAACTTCAGGTTGAGCCGGCCTTCGGGTTCGATGCCTGTTTGTTTAACAGATACCTGACAGGGAGGTCACATGTTCTTCTTAACTTCAGGTTGACCCGGCCTTCGGGTTCGATGTCTGTTTGTTTAACAGATGCCTGACAACAAGGTGAAATGTTCCTCTCAACATGGTGTTAAGCCGACCTTCGGGTTCGATGCCTGTTTCTTTCACAGATACCTGACAGCGAGGTCAGATGTTCTTCTCAACTTCCTGTTGAGCCGCCTTCAGTTTCGATGCCTGTTTGTTTCACAGATGCCTGACGACGAGGTGAAATGTTCCTCTCAACTTGGTGTTGAGCCGACCTTCCGTTTCAATGCCTGTTTGTTTAACAGATACCTGACGGCGAGGTCAGATGTTCTTCTCAACTTCAGGTTGAGCCGGCCTTCGGGTTCAATGTCTGTTTGTTTAACAGATACCTGACGGCGAGGTCAGATGTTCTACTCAACTTCAGGTTGAGCCGGCCTTCGAATTCAATGCCTGTTTGTTTAACAGATACCTAACGGCGAGGTCAGATGTTCTTCTCAACTTCGGGTTGCGCCGGCCTTCGGGTTCGATGCTTGTTTGTTTCACAAATACCTGACGGCCAGGTCAGATGTTCTTCTCAACTTCCTGTTGAGCCGCCTTCAGTTTCGATGCCTGTTTGTTTAACAGATGCCTGACGGCGAGGTGAAATGTTCCTCTCAACTTGGTGTTGGGCCGGCCTTCCGGTTCGATGGCTGTTTGTTTAATAGATGCCTGACGGCAAGGTCTGATGTTCTTATCAACTTCAGGTTGAGCCGCCCTTCGGGTTCGATGCATGCTTGTTTAACAGATGCCTCACGGTGAGGTTAGATGTTCCTCTCAACTTCGTGTTGAGCCGGCCTTCGGGTTCAATGCCTGTTAACAGATACCTGACGACAAGGTCAGATGTTCTTCTCAACTTCAGGTTGAGCCGGCCTTCGGGTTCGATGCCTGTTTGTTTAACAGATACCTGACAGTGAGGTCACATGTTCTTCTCAACTTCAGGTTGAGCCGGCCTTCGTGTTCGATGTCTGTTTGTTTAACAGATGCCTGACGGCAAGGTGAAATGTTCCTCTCAACATGGTGTTAAGCCGACCGTCGGGTTCGATGCCTGTTTCTTTCACAGATACCTGACGGCGAGGTCAGATGTTCTTCTCAACTTCCTGTTGAGCCGCCTTCAGTTTCGATGCCTGTTTGTTTAACTGATGCCTGACGGCGAGGTGAAATGTTCCTCTCAACTTGTTGTTGAGCCGGCCTTCTGGTTCGATGCCTATTTGTTTAATAGATGCCTGACGACAAGGTCTGATGTTCTTATCAAATTCTGGTTGAGCCGCCCTTCGGGTTCGATGCCTGCTTGTTTAACAGATGCCTCATGGCGAGGTTAGATGTTCCTCTCAACTTCGTGTTGAGCCGGCCTTCGGGTTCAATGCTTGTTTGTTTAACAGATACCTGACGACGAGGTCAGATGTTCTTCTCAACTTCAGGTTGAGCCGGCCTTCGGGTTCGATGCCTGTTTGTTTAACAGATACCTGACAGCGAGGTCACATGTTTTTCTCAACTTCGGGTTGAGCCGGCCTTCGGGTTCGATGATTGTTTCTTTGACAGATGCCTGACAGCAAGGTCAAATGTTCCTCTCAACTTGGTGTTGATCCGGCCTTCGGGTTCGATGCATGTTTGTTTAATAGATGCCTGACGGCAAGGTCTAATGTTCTTATCAACATCTGGTTGAGCCGCCCTTCGGGTTCGATGCCTGCTTGTTTAACAGATGCCTCACGGCAAGGTCAGATGTTCCTCTTTACTTCATGATGAGCCGGCATTCGGGTTTAATGCCTGTTTGTTTAGCAGATACCTGACGACGAGGTCGTATGTTCTTCTCAACTTCAGGTTGAGCCGGCCTTCGGGTTCGATGCCTGTTTGTATAACAGATGCCTGACAGCGAGGTCAGATGTTCTTCTTCACTTCGGGTTGAGCCGGCCTTCGGGTTCGATGCCTGTTTATTTAACAGATACATGACGGCAAGGTCAGATCTTCTTATCAACTTCTGGTTGAGCCGCCTTCGGGTTCGATGCCTGTTTGTTTAACAGATGCCTGACAGCGAGGTCAAATGTTCCTCTCAACTTGGTGTTGAGCCGGCCTTCGGGTTCGATTCCTGTTTGATTAATAGATGCCTGACGGCAAGATCTGATATTCTTATCAACTTTTGGTGGAGCTGCCATTCGGGTTCGATGCCTGCTTGTTTAACAGATGACTCACGGCGAGGTCAGATGTTCCTCTCAACTTCGTGTTGAGCCGGCCTTCGGGTTCAATGTCTGTTTGTTTAATAGATGCTTGACGGCAAGGTCTAATGTTCTTATCAACTTCTAGTTGAGCCACACTTCGGGTTCGATGCCTGCTTGTTTAACATATGCCTCACGGCGAGGTCAGATGTTCTTCTCAACTTCAGATTGAGCCGGCCTTCGGGTTCGATGCCTTTTTGTTTAACAGAGGCCTGACAGCGAGGTCAGATGTTCTTCTCAACTTCGGGTTGAGCCGGCCTTCGGGTTCGATGCCTGTTTGTTTCACAGATACCTGACGGCAAGGTCAGATGTTCTTCTCAACTTCCTGTTGAGCCGCCTTCAGTTTCGATTCTTGTTTGTTAAACAGATGGCTGACGGCAAGGTGAAATGTTCCTCTCAACTTGGTGTAGAGCCGGCCTTCGGTTTTGATGCCTGTTTGTTTAACAGATGCCTGACGGCGAGGTGAAATGTTCCTCTCAACTTGTTGTTGAGCCGCCCTTCTGGTTCGATGCCTATTTGTTTAATAGATGCCTGACGACAAGGTCTGATGTTCTTATCAACTTCTGGTTTAGCCGCCCTTCGGGTTCGATGCCTGCTTGTTTAACAGATGCCTGACGCGAGGTTAGATGTTCCTCTCAACTTGGTGTTGAGCCGGCCTTCGGGTTCGATGCCTGTTTGTTTAATAGATGACTGACAGCGAGGTCAAATGTTCCTCTCAACTTCGTGTTGAGTCGGCCTTCGGGTTCAATGCCTGTTTGTTTAACAGATGCTTGACGGCGAGGTGAAATGTTCCTCTGAACATGGTGTTGAGCCGGCCTTCGGGTTCAATGCATGTTTGTTTAACATATACATGACGGCGAGGTCAGTTGTTCTTCTCAACTTCAGGTTGAGCCGGCCTTCGGGTTCGATGCCTGTTTGTTTAACAGATACCTCACGATGAGGTCAGATGTTCCTCTCAACTTCATGTTGAGCCGGCCTTCGGATTCAATGCCTGTTTGTTTAACAGATACCTGCTGTCAGGTATCTGTTAAACAAATAGGTATTCAATCCGAAGGCCGGCTCAATATGAAGTTGAGAGGAACATCTGACCTCGCCGTGAGGCATCTGTTAAACAAGCAGGCATCGAACCCGAAGAGCGGCTCAACCAGAAGTTGATAAGAACATCAGACCTTGCCGTCAGGCATCTATTAAACAAACAAACCCGATGGCCGGCTCAACACCAAGTTGAGAGGAACATTTCACCTTGCCGTCAGGCATCTGTTAAACAAACAGGCATTGAAACTGAAGGGGACTCAACAGGAAGTTGAGAAGAAGATCTGACCTCGCTGTCAGGCATCTGTTAAACAAACAGGCATCGAACCCGAAGGCCGGCTCAACCTGAAGTTGAGAAGAACATCTGACCTCGCCGTCAGGTATCTGTTAAACAAACAGGCATTGAACCCGAAGGCCGGCTCAACACCAAGTGGAGAGGAACATCTGACCTCGCCGTGAGGCATCTGTTAAACATGCAGGCATCGAACCCGAAGGGCGGCTCAAATAGAAGTTGATAAGAACATCAGACCTTGTCGTCAGGTATCTATTAAACAAACAGGCATTGAACCTAAAAGCCGGCTCAACACCAAGTTGAGAGGAACATTTCACCTCGCCGTTAGGCATCTGTTAAACAAACAGGCATCGAAACTGAAGGCGGCTCAACAGGAAGTTGAGAAGAACATATGACCTCGCCGTCAGGTATCTGTGAAACAAACAGGCATCGAACCCGAACGTAGGCTCAACACCAAGTTGAGAGGAACATTTGACCTCGCCGTCAGGCATCAGTTAAACAAATAGGCATCGAACCCGAAGGCTGGCTCAACTTGAAGTTGAGAAGAACATGTGACCTCACTGTCAGGTATCTGTTAAACAAACAGGCATCGAACCCGAAGACCGGCTCAACCTGAAGTTGAGAAGAACATCTACCCTCTCCGTCAGGTATCTGTTAAACAAACAGGCATTGAACCCGAAGGCCGGCTCAACACGAAGTCGAGAGGAACATCTGACCTCGCCGTCAGGCATCTATTAAACAAAAAGGCATCGAACCTGAAGGTCGGCTCAACCAGAAGTTGATAAGAACATCAGACCTTACTGACAGGCATCTATTATACAAACAGGCATCGAACCCGAAAGTCGGCTCAACACCAAGTTGAGAGGAACATTTCACCTCGCCGTCAGGCATTTGTTAAACAAACAGGCATCGAATCTGAAGGAGGCTCAACAGGACGTTGAGAAGAATATCTGACCTCGCCGTCAGGTATCTGTGAAACAAACAGGCATCGAACCCGAAGGCCGGCTCAACCCGAAGTTTAAAAGATCATGTGACCTTACCGTCAGGCATCTGTTAAACAAACAGGCATCGAACCCGAAGGCCGGCTATACCTGAAGTTGAGAAGAACATCTGACCTCGCCGTCAGGTATCTGTTAAACAAACAGACATTAAACCCGAAGGCCAGCTCAACACGAAGTTGAGAGGAACATCTGACCTCGTCGTGAGGCATCTGTTAAACAAGAAGGCATCGAACCCGAAGGGCGGCTCAACAGGAAGTTGATAAGAACATCATACCTTGTCGTCAGACATCTATTAAAGAAACAGGCATCGAACCCGAAGGCCGGCTCAACACCAAGTTGAGAGGAACATTTCACCTCACCGTCAGGCATCTGTTAAAAAACAGGAATCGAAACTGAAGGCGGCTCAACAGGAAGTTGAGAAGAACATCTGACCTCGCCGTCAGGAATCTGTGAAACAAACAGGCATCGAACCCGAAGGCCTGCTCAACCCGAATTTCAGAAGAACATTTGACCTCGCAGTCAGGTATCTGTTAAACAAACAAGCATTGAATCCGAAGGCCGGATCAACACGAAGTTGAGAGGAACATCTCACCTCGCCGTGAGGCATCTGTTAAACAAGAAGGCATCGAACCCGAAGGGCGGCTCAACCAGAAGTTGATAAGAACATCAGACCTTATCGTCAGGTATCTATAAAACAAACAGGCATCAAACCCGAAGGCCGGCTCAACACCAAGTTGAGAGGAACATTTCACCTCGTCGTCAGGCATTTGTTAAACAAACAGGCATCAAAACTGAAGGGGGATCAACAGGAAGTTGAGAAGAACATCTGACCTCGTTGTCAGGCATCTGTTAAACAAACAGGTATCGAACCCGAAGACCGGCTCAACCTGAAGTTGAGTAGAACATCTTACCTCGCCGTCAGGTATCTGTTAAATAAACAGGCATTGAAACAGAAGGTCGGCTCAACACTAAGTTGAGAGGAACATTTCACCTCGTCGTCAGGTATCTGTTAAACAAACAGGCATCGAAACTGAAGGCGGCTCAAAAGGAAGTTGAGAAGAACATATGACCTCGCCGTCAGGTATCTATGAAAGAAACAGGCATCGAACCCGAAGGTCGGCTTAACACCAAGTTGAGAGGAACATTTCACCTTGCCGTCAGGCATCTGTTAAACAAACAGGCATCGAACCCGAAGGCCGGCTCAAACCGAAGTTGAGAAGAACATGTGACCTCACTGTCAAGTATCTGTTAAACAAACAGGCATCGAACCCGAAGGCCGGGTCAACCTGAAGTTGAGAAGAACATCTTACCTTGCCGTCAGGTATCTGTTAAACAAACAGGCATTGAACCCGAAGGTCGGTTCAACACGAAGTTGAGAGGAACATCTGACCTCGCAATCAGGCATCTATTAAACTAACATGCATCAAACCCGAAGGCCGGCTCAACCAGAAGTTGATAAGAACATCAGACTTTGGTGTCAGGCATCTATTAAAGAAACAGGCGTCGAACCCGAAGGCCGGCTCAACACCAAGTTGAGAGGAACATTTCACCTCGCTGTCAGGCATTTGTTAAACAAACAGGCATCGAAACTGAAGGACGCTCAACAGGAAGTTGAGAAGAACATCTGACCTCGCCATCAGGCATCTGTGACACAAACAGGCATTGAACCCGAAGGCCGGCTCAACCCGAAGTTCAGAAGAACATCTGACCTCGCAGTCAGGTATCTATTAAACAAACAGGCAATGAATCCGAAGCCCGGCTCAACAAGAAGTTGAGAGGAACATCTGACCTCTCCGTGAGGCATCTGTTAAACAAGCAGGCATCGAACCCTAAGGGCGGCTCAACCAGAAGTTAATAAGAACATCAGACCTTGCCATCAGGCATCTATTAAACATACAGGCATCAAACCCGAAGGCTGGCTCTACACCAAGTTGAGAGGAACATCAGACCTTGCCGTCAGGCATCTGTTAAACAAACAGGCATCAAAACTGAAGGCGGCTCAACAGGAAGTTGAGAAGAACATCAGACCTTGCCGTCAGGTATCTGTGAAACAAATAAGCATCGAACCCGAAGGCCGGCTCAACCCGAAGTTGAGAAGAACATCTGACCTCGTTGTTAGGCATCTATTAAACAAACAAGCATCGAACCCGAAGGCCGGCTCAACCTGAAGTTGAGAATAACATCTCACCACGCCGTCATGTATATGTTAAACAAGCAGACATTAAACCCGATGCCCGGCTCAACACGAAGTTGAGAAGAACATCTGACCTCGCCGTGAGGCATCTGTTAAACAAGCAAGCATCGAACCCGAAGGGCGGCTCAACCAGAAGTTGATAAGAACATTAGACCTTGCCGCCAGGCATCTATTAAACAAACATGCATTGAACCCGAAGGTCGGCTCAACACGAAGTTGAGGGGAACATATGGCCTCGTCGTGAGGCATCTGTTAAACAAGTAAGCATCGAACCCGAAGGGCGGCTCAACCAAAAGTTGATAAGAACATTAGACCTTGCCGTCAGGCATCTATTAAACAAACAGGCATTGAACCCGAAGGCCGGCTCAACACGAAGTTGAGAGGAACATCTGACCTCGCCGTGAGGAATCGGTTAAACAAGCAGGCATCGAACCCAAAGGGAGGCTCAACCAGAAGTTGATAAGAACATCAGACCTTGCCGTCAGGTATCTATTAAACAAACAGGCATCGAACCCGAAGGCCGGATCAACACCAAGTTGAGAGGAACATTTGACCTCGCTGTTAGACATCTATTAAACAAGCAGGCATCGAACCCGAAGTGCGGCTCAACCAGAAGTTGATAAGAACATCAGACCTTGCCGTCAGGCATCTATTAAACAAACAGGCATCGAACCCGTAGGCCGGCTCAACACCAAGTTGAGAGGAACATTTGACCTCACCGTCAGGCATCTGTTCAACAAGTAGTCATCGAACCCGAAGGGCGGCTCAACCAGATGTTGATAAGAACATTAGACCTTGCTGTCAGGCATCTATTAAACAAACAGGCATTGAACCAGAAGTCCGGCTCAACAAGAATTTAAGAGGAACATCTAACCTCGCCGTGACGAATCGGTTAAACAAGCAGGCATCGAACCCGAAGGGCGGCTCAACCAGAAGTTGATAAGAACGTAAGACCTTGCCGTCAGGCATCTATTAAACAAATGGGCATCGAACCCGAAGGCCGGCTCAACCCGAAGTTGAGAAGAACATGTGACCTTGCTGTTAGGTATCTCTTAAACAAACAGGCATCGAACCCGAAGGCCGGCTCAACCTGAAGTTGAGAATAACATTTGACCTCACCGTCATGTATCTATTAAACAAACAGGCATTAAACCCGAAGGCCGGCTCAACACCAAGTTGAGAGGAACATTTGACCTAGCCGTCAGGCATATTTTAAATAAACAGGCATCGAAACCGAATGCGGCTTAACCGGAAGTTGAGAAGAAAATCTGACCTTTCCGTCAGGTATCTGTTAAACAAACAGGCATCGAACCCGAAGGTTGGCTCAACCCGAAGTTGAGAAGAACATCTGACCTCGCTGTCAGGCATCTGTTAAACGAACATGCATTGAACCCGAAGGCCGGCTCAACCTGAAGTTGAGAAGAACATCTGACCTCATCGTCAGGTATGTTTTAAACAAACAGACATTGAACCCGAAGGCCTGCTCAACACGAAGTTGAGAGGAACATCTGACCTTGACATGAGGAATCTGTTAAACAAACAGGCATCGAAGCCGAAGGCCGGCTCAACATCAAGTTGAGAGGAACATCTGACCTTTCCGTCAGGCATCTGTTAAACAAACAGGCATCGAACCCGAAGGCCGGATCAACCTGAAGTTGAGAAGAACATGTGACCTCGCTATCAGGTATCTGTTAAACAAACAGGCATCAAACCCGAAGGCCGGCTCAACCTGAAGTTGAGAAGAACATCTGACCTCGCCGTCAGGTATCTGTTAAACAAACAGGCATTGAACCCGAAGGCCGGCTCAACACGAAGTTGAGAGGAACATCTGACCTCGCCGTGAGGCATCTGTTAAACAAGTAGGCATCAAACCCGAAGGGCGGCTCAACCAAAAGTTGATAAGAACATCAGACCTTGTCGTCAGGCATCTATTAAACAAACAGGCATCGAACTCGAAGGCTGGCTCAACACCAAGTTGAGAGGAACATTTCACCTTGCCGTCAGGCATCTGTTAAACAAACAGGCATCGAAACTGAAGGCGGCTCAATAGGAAGTTGAGAAGAACATCTGACCACGTCGTTAGGTATCTGTGATACAAACAGGCATCGAACCCGAAGGCCGACTCAACCCGAAGTTGAAAAGAACATCTGACCTCGCTGTCAGGCATCTGTTAAACAAACAGGCATCGAACCCGAAGGCCGGCTCAACCCGAAGTTGAGAAGAACATGTGACCTTGCTATCAGGTATCTGTTAAACAAACAGACATCAAACCCGAAGGCCGGCTCAACCTGAAGTTGAGAAGAACATCAGACCTTGCCGTCAGGTATCTATTAAACAAACAGGCATCGAACCCGAAGGCCGGATCAACACCAAGTTGAGAGGAACATTTGACCTCGCTGTTAGACATCTGTTAAACAAGCAGGCATCAAACCCGAAGTGCGGCTCAACCAGAAGTTGATAAGAACATCAGACCTTGCCGTCAGGCATCTATTAAACAAACAGGCATCGAACCCGAAGGCCGGCTCAACACCAAGTTGAGAGGAACATTTGACCTCGCTGTCAGGCATCTGTTAACCAAGTAGTCATCGAACCCGAAGGGCGGCTCAACCAGAAGTTGATAAGAACATTAGACCTTGCTGTCAGGCATCTATTAAACAAACAGGCATTGAACCCGAAGTCCGGCTCAACACGAATTTAAGAGGAACATCTAACCTCGCCGTGACGAATCTGTTAAACAAGCAGGCATCGAACCCGAAGGGCGGATCAACCAGAAGTTGATAAGAACGTCAGACCTTGCCGTCAGGCATATATTAAACAAATAGGCATCGAACCCGAACGCCGGCTCAACACCAAGTTGAGAGGAACATTTGACCTCGCTGTCAGGCATCTGTTAAACAAGCAGGCATCGAACGCGAAGGGCGGCTCAACCAGAAGTTTATAAGAACATCAGACCTTGTTATCAGGTATCTATTAAACAAACAGGCATCGAACCCGAAGGCCGGCTCAACACCAAGTTGAGAGAAACATTTAACCTCGATGTCAGGCATTTCTTAAACAAACAAGCACCGAAACTGAAAGCGGCTCAACCAGAAGTTGAGACGAACATCTGACCTCGTCGTCAGGTATCTGTTAAACAAACTGGGATTGAACCCGAAAGCCGGATCAACACGAAGTTAATAGGAACATCTAACCTCGCCGTGAGGAATCGATTAAACAAGCAGGCATTGAACCCGAAGGACGGCTCAACCAGAAGTTGATAAGAGCATCAGACCTTTCCGTCAGGCATCTATTAAACAAACAGACATCGAACCCGAAGGTCGGCTCAACACGAAGTTGAGAGGAACATCTGACTTCGTCGTGAGGAATTGGTTAAACAGGCAGGCATCGAACCCAAAGGGCGGCTCAACCAGAAGTTGATAAGAACATCAGACATTACCGTCAGGCATCTATTAAACAAACAGGCATCGAACCCGAAGGCCGGCTCAACACTAAGTTGAGAGGAACATTTGACCTTGCTGTCAGGCATCTGTTAGACAAGCAGGCATCGAACCCGAAGGGCGGCTCAACCAGAAGTTGATAAGAACATTAGACCTTATCGTCAGGCATCTATTAAACAAACAGGCATCGAACCCGAAGGCCGGCTCAACCCGAAGTTGAGAAGAACATGTGACCTTGCTATTAGGTATCTCTTAAACAAACAGGCATCGAACCCGAAGGCCGGCTCAACCTGAAGTTGAGAATAACATTTGACCTCGCCGTCATGTATCTATTAAACAAACAGGCATTAAACCCGAAGGCCGGCTCAACACCAAGTTGAGAGGAACATTTGACCTAGCCGTCAGGCATATTTTAAATAAACAGGCATCGAAACCGAATGCGGCTCAACCGGAAGTTGAGAAGAAAATCTGACCTTTCCGTCAGGTATCTGTTAAACAAACAGGCATCGAACCCGAAGGTTGGCTCAACCCGAAGTTGAGAAGAACATCTGACCTCGCTGTCAGGCATCTGTTAAACGAACATGCATTGAACCCGAAGGCCGGCTCAACCTGAAGTTGAGAAGAACATCTGACCTCATCGTCAGGTATGTTTTAAACAAACAGACATTGAACCCGAAGGCCTGCTCAACACAAAGTTGAGAGGAACATCTGACCTTGATGTGAGGAATCTGTTAAACAAACAGGCAACGAAGTCGAAGGCCGGCTTAACACCAAGTTGAGAGGAACATCTGACCTTTCCGTCAGACATTTGTTAAACAAACAGGCATCGAACCCGAAGGCCGGCTCAACCCGAAGTTGAGAAGAACATGTGACCTCGCTATCAGGTATCTGTTAAACAAACAGGCATCAAACCCGAAGGCCGGCTCAACCTGAAGTTGAGAAGAACATCTGACCTCGCCGTCAGGTATCTGTTAAACAAACAGGCATTGAACCCGAAGGCCGGCTCAACACGAAGTTGAGAGGAACATCTGACCTCGCCGTGAGGCATCTGTTAAACAAGTAGGCATCAAACCCGAAGGGCGGCTCAACCAAAAGTTGATAAGAACATCAGACCTTGTCGTCAGGCATCTATTAAACAAACAGGCATCGAACCCGAAGGCCGGCTCAACACCAAGTTGAGAGGAACATTTCACCTTGCCGTCAGGCATCTGTTAAACAAACAGGCATCGAAACTGAAGGCGGTTCAACAGGAAGTTCAGAAGAACATCTGACCACGTCGTTAGGTATCTGTGAAACAAACAGGCATCGAACCCGAAGGCCGACTCAACCCGAAGTTGAAAAGAACATCTGACCTCGCTGTCAGGCATCTGTTAAACAAACAGGCATCGAACCCGAAGGCCGGCTCAACCCGAAGTTGAGAAGAACATGTGACCTCGCTATCAGGTATCTGTTAAACAAACAGACATTGAACCCGAAGGCCGGCTCAACCTGAAGTTTAGAAGAACATCATACCTTGCCGTCAGGTATCTATTAAACAAACAGGCATCGAACCCGAAGGCCGGATCAACACCAAGTTGAGTGGAACATTTGACCTTGCTGTTAGACATCTGTTAAACAAGCAGGCATCGAACCCGATGTGCGGCTCAACCAGAAGTTGATAAGAACATCAGACCTTGCCGTCAGGCATCTATTAAACAAACAGGCATCGAACCCGAAGGCCGGCTCAACACCAAGTTGAGAGGAACATTTGACCTCGCCGTCAGGCATCTGTTAAACAAGTAGTCATCGAACCCGAAGGGCGGCTCAACCAGAAGTTGATAAGAACATTAGACCTTGCTGTCAGGCATCTATTAAACAAACAGGCATTGAACCCGAAGTCCGGCTCAACACGAATTTAAGAGGAACATCTAACCTCGCCGTGACGAATCGGTTAAACAAGCAGGCATCAAACCCGAAGGGCGGCTCAACCAGAAGTTGATAAGAACGTCAGACCTTGCCGTCAGGCATCTATTAAACAAATAGGCATCGAACCCGAACGCCGGCTCAACACCAAGTTGAGAGGAACATTTGACCTCGCTGTCAGGCATCTGTTAAACAAGCAGGCATCGAACGCGAAGGGCGGCTCAACTAGAAGTTTATAAGAACATCAGACCTTGCTATCAGGCATCTATTAAACAAACAAGCATCGAACCCGAAGGCCGGCTCAACACCAAGTTGAGAGGAACATTTAACCTCGATGTCAGGCATTTCTTAAACAAACAAGCACCGAAACTGAAAGCGGCTCAACCAGAAGTTGAGATGAACATCTGACCTCGTCGTCAGGTATCTGTTAAACAAACTAGCATTGAACCCGAAAGCCGGCTCAACACGAAGTTAATAAGAACATCTAACCTCGCCGTGAGGAATCGGTTAAACAAGCAGGCATCGAACCCGAAGGACGGCTCAACCAGAAGTTGATAAGAACATCAGACCTTTCCGTCAGGCATCTATTAAACAAACAGGCAACGAACCCGAAGGTCGGCTCATCACGAAGTTGAGAGGAACATCTGACTTCGCCGTGAGGAATTGGTTAAACAAGCAGGCATCGAACCCAAAGGGCGGCTCTACCAGAAGTTGAGAAGAACATCAGACATTACCGTCAGGCATCAATTAAACAAACAGGCATCGAACCCGAAGGCCGGCTCAACACCAAGTTGAGAGGAACATTTGACCTTGCTGTCAGGCATCTGTTAGACAAGCAGGCATCGAACCCGAAGGGCGGCTCAACCAGAAGTTGATAAGAACATTAGACCTTATCGTCAGGCATCTATTAAACAAACAGGCATCGAACCCGAAGGCCGGCTCAACCCGAAGTCGAGAAGAACATGTGACCTTTCTGTTAGGTATCTCTTAAACAAACAAGCATCGAACCCGAAGGCCGGCTCAACCTGAAGTTGAGAATAACATTTGACCTCGCCGTCATGTATTTATTAAACAAACAGGCATTAAACCCGAAGGCCGACTCAACACCAAGTTGAGAGGAACATTTGACCTCGCCGTCAGGCATATTTTAAATAAACAAGCATCGAAACCGAATGCGGCTCAACCGGAAGTTGAGAAGAAAATCTGACCTTTCCGTCAGGTATCTGTTAAACAAACAGGCATCGAACCCGAAGGTTGGCTCAACCCGAAGTTGAGAAGAACATCTGACCTCGCTGTCAGGCATCTGTTAAACGAACATGCATTGAACCCGAAGGCCGGCTCAACCTGAAGTTGAGAAGAACATCTGACCTCATCGTCAGGTATGTTTTAAACAAACATACATTGAACCTGAAGGCCTGCTCAACACGAAGTCGAGAGGAACATCTGACATTGACGTGAGGAATCTGTTAAACAAACAAGCATCGAAGCCGAAGGCCGGCTCAACACCAAGTTGAGAGGAACATCTGACCTTACCGTCAGGCATCTGTTAAACAAACAGGCATCGAACCCGAAGGCAGGCTCAACCCGAAGTTGAGAAGAACATGTGACCTCGCTATCAGGTATCTGTTAAACAAACAGGCATCGAACCCAAAGGCCGGCTCAACCTGAAGTTGAGAAGAACATCTGACCTCGTCGTCAGGTATCTGTTAAACAAACAGGCATTGAACCCGAAGGCCGGCTCAACACGAAGTTGAGAGGAACATCTGACCTCGCCGTGAGGCATCTGTTAAACAAGTAGGCATCAAACCCGAAGGGCGGCTCAACCAGAAGTTGATAAGAACATCAGACCTTGTCGCCAGGCATCTATTAAACAAACAGGCATCGAACCCGAAGGCCGGCTCAACACCAAGTTGAGAGGAACATTTCACCTCGCCGTCAGGCATCTGTTAAACAAACAGGCATCGAAACTGAAGGCGGCTCAACAGGAAGTTAAGAAGAACATCTGACCACGTCGTCAGGTATCTGTGAAACAAACAGGCATCGAACCCGAAGGCCGACTCAACCCGAAGTTGAGAAGAACGTCTGACCTTGCTGTCAGGCATCTGTTAAACAAACAGGCATCGAACCCGAAGGCCGGCTCAACCCGAAGTTGAGAAGAACATGTGACCTCGCTATCAGGTATCTGTTAAACAAACAGACATCGAACCCGAAGCCCGGCTCAACCTGAAGTTGAGAAGAACATCTGACCTCGCCGTCAGGTATCTGTTAAACAAACAGGCATTAAACCCGAAGGCCGGCTCAACACGAAGTTGAGAGGAACATCTGACCTCGCCTGAGGCATCTGTTAAATAAGCAGGCATCAAACCCGAAGGGCGGCTTAACCAGAAGTTGATAAGAACATCAGACCTTACCATCAGGCATCTATTAAACAAACAGGCATCGAACCCGAAGGCCGGCTCAACACCAAGTTGAGAGGAACATTTCACCTTGCTGTCAGGCATCTGTTAAACAAACAGGCATCGAAACTGAAGGCGGCTCAACAGGAAGTTGAGAAGAACATCTGACCACGTCATCAGGTATCTGTGAAACAAACAGGCATCGAACCCGAAGGCCGACTCAACCCGAAGTTGAGAAGAACATCTGACCTCGCTGTCAGGCATCTGTTAAACAAACAGGCATCGAACCCGAAGGCCGGCTCAACCCGAAGTTGAGAAGAACATGTGACCTCTCTATCAGGTATCTGTTAAACAAACAGACATCGAACCCGAAGGTCGGCTCAACCTGAAGTTGAGAAGAACATCTGACCTCGCCGTCAGGTATCTGTTAAACAAACAGGCATTAAACCCGAAGGCCGGCTCAACACGAAGTTGAGAGGAACATCTGACCTCGCCTGAGGCATCTATTAAATAAGCAGGCATCGAACCCGAAGGGCGGCTTAACCAGAAGTTGATAAGAACATCAGACCTTGCCGTCAGGCATTTATTAAACAAACAGGAATCGAACTCGAAGGCCGGCTCAACACCAAGTTGAGAGGAACATTTCACCTCGCCGTCAGGCATCTGTTAAACAAACAGGCATCGAAACAGAAGGCGGCTTAACAGGAAATTGAGAAGAACATCTGACCTCGCCGTCAGGTATCTGTGAAACAAACAGGCATCGAACCCGAAGGCCGACTCAACCCGAAGTTGAGAAGAACATCTAACCTCGCTGTCAGGTATCTGTTAAACAAACAGGCATCGAACCCGAAGGTCGGCTCAACCCGAAGTTGAGAAGAACATCTGACCTCGTTGTCAGGCATCTGTTAAACGAACATGCATCTAACCCGAAGGCCGGCTCAACCTGAAGTTGAGAAGAACATCTGATCTCATCGTTAGGTATGTTTTAAACAAACAGACATTGAACCCGAAGGCCTGCTCAACACGAATTTGAAAGGAACATCTGACCTTGACGTGAGGAATCTGTTAAACAAATAGGTATCGAAGCCGAAGGTCGGCTCAACACCAAGTTGAGAGGAACATCTGACCTTGCCGTCAGGCATATGTTAAACAAACAGGCATCGAACCCGAAGGCCGGCTCAACCCGAAGTTTAGAAGAACATGTGACCTCGCTATCAGGTATCAGTTAAACAAACAGGCATCGAACCAGAAGGCCGGCTCAACCTGAAGTTGAGAAGAACATCTGACCTCGCCGTCAGGTATCTGTTAAACAAACAGGCATTAAACCCGAAGGCCGGCTCAACACGAAGTTGAGAGGAACATTTGACCTCGCCTGAGGCATCTATTAAATAAGCAGGCATCGAACCCGAAGGGCGGCTTAACCAGAAGTTGATAAGAACATCAGACCTTGCCGTCAGGCATCTATTAAACAAACAGGAATCGAACTCGAAGGCCGGCTCAACACCAAATTGAGAGGAACATTTCACCTCGCCGTCAGGCATCTGTTAAACAAACAGGCATCGAAACAGAAGGCGGCTTAACAGGAAATTGAGAAGAACATCTGACCTCGCCGTCAGGTATCTGTGAAACAAACAGGCATCGAACCCGAAGGCCGACTCAACCCGAAGTTGAGAAGAACATCTAACCTCGCTGTCAGGCATCTGTTAAACAAACAGGCATCGAACCCGAAGGTCGGCTCAACCCGAAGTTGAGAAGAACATCTGACCTTGCTGTCAGGCATCTGTTAAACGAACATGCATCGAACCCGAAGGCCGGCTCAACCTGAAGTTGAGAAGAACATCTGATCTCATCGTTAGGTATGTTTTAAACAAACAGACATTGAACCCGAAGGCCTGCTCAACACGAAGTTGAAAGGAACATCTGACCTTGACGTGAGGAATCTGTTAAACAAACAGGTATCGAAGCCGAAGGTCGGCTCAACACCAAGTTGAGAGGAACATCTGACCTTGCCGTCAGGCATCTGTTAAACAAACAGGCATCGAACCCGAAGGCCGGCTCAACCCGAAGTTTAGAAGAACATGTGATCTCGCTATCAGGTATCTGTTAAACAAACAGGCATCTAACCTGAAGGCCGGCTCAACCTGAAGTTGAGAAGAACATCTGACCTCGCCGTCAGGTATCTGTTAAACAAACAGGCATTGAACGCAAAGGCCGGCTCAACACGAAGTTGAGAGGAACATTTGACCTCGCCGTGAGGCATCTGTTAAACAAGTAGGCATCGAACCCGAAGGGCGGCTCAACCAGAAGTTGATAAGAACATCAGACCTTGCCGTCAGGCATCTATTAAACAAACAGGCATCGAACTCGAAGGCCGGCTCAACACCAAGTTGAGAGGAACATTTCACCTCGCCGTCAGGCATCTGTTAAACAAACAGGCATCGAACCCGAAGGCCGACTCAACCCGAAGTTGAGAAGAACATCTGACCTCGCTGTCAGGCATCTGTTAAACAAACTGGCATCGAACCCGAAGGCCGGCTCAACCCGAAGTTGAGAAGAACATGTGACCTCGTTATCAGGTATCTGTTAAACAAACAGACATCGAACCCGAAGGCCAGCTCAACCTGAAGTTGAGAAGAACATCTGACCTCGCCGTCAGGTATCTGTTAAACAAACAGGTATTAAACCCGAAGGCCGACTCAACACGAAGTTGAGAGGAACATCTGACCTCGCCTGAGGCATCTGTTAAACAAGCAGGCATCGAACCCGAAGGGCGGCTTAACCAGAAGTTGATAAGAACATCAGACCTTGCCGTCAGGCATCTATTAAACAAACAGGCATCAAACCCGAAGGCCGGCTCAACACCAAGTTGAGAGGAACATTTCACCTCGCCGTCAGGCATCTGTTAAACAAACAGGCATCGAAACTGAAGGCGGCTTAACAGGAAATTGAGAAGAACATCTGACCTCGCCGTCAGGTATCTGTGAAACAAACAGGCATCGAACCCGAAGGCCGACTCAACCCGAAGTTGAGAAGAACATATAACCTCGCTGTCAGGCATCTGTTAAACAAACAGGCATCGAACCCGAAGGTCGGCTCAACCTGAAGTTGAGAAGAACATCTGACCTCGCCGTCAGGTATCTGTTAAATAAACAGGCATTGAACCTGAAGGCCGGCTCAACACGAAGTTGAGAGGAACATCTGACCTCGCCGTGAGGCATCTGTTAAACAAGCAGGCATTGAACCCGAAGGGCGGTTCAACCAGAAGTTGATAAGTACATCAGACCTTGCCGTCAGGCATCTATTAAACAAACAGGCATCAAACCTGAAGGCCGGCTCAACACCAAGTTGAGAGGAACATTTCACCTCGCCGTTAGGCATCTGTTAAACAAACAGGCATCGAAACTGAAGGCGGCTCAACAGGAAGTTGAGAAGAACATCTGACCTCGCCGTCAGATATCTGTTAAACAAATAGGCATTGAACCCGAAGGCCGGCTCAACACGAAGTTGAGAAGAACATCTAACCTCACCGTGAGGCCTCTGTTAAACATGCAGGCATCGAACCCGATGGGCGGCTCAACCAGAAGTTGATAAGAACATCAGACCTTGCCCTCAGGCATCTATTAAACAAACAGGCATCGAACCCAAAGGTCGGCTCAACAGGAAGTTGAGAGGAACATCTGACCACGCCGTGAGGTATCTGTGAAACAAACAGACATTGAACCCGAAGGCCTGCTCAACACGAAGTTGAAATGAACATCTGACCTTGACGTGAGGAATCTGTTAAACAAACAGGTATCGAAGCCGAAGGTCGGCTCAACACCAAGTTGAGAGGAACATCTGACCTTGCCGTCAGGCATCTGTTAAACAAACAGGCATCGAACCCGAAGGCCGGCTCAACCCGAAGTTTAGAAGAACATGTGACCTCGCTATCAGGTATCTGTTAAACAAACAGGCATCGAACCTGAAGGCTGGCTCAACCTGAAGTTGAGAAGAACATCTGACCTCGCTGTCAGGTATCTGTTAAACAAACAGGCATTAAACCCGAAGGCCGACTCAACACGAAGTTGAGAGGAACATCTGACCTCGCCTGAGGCATCTATTAAACAAGCAGGCATCGAACACGAAGGGCGGCTTAACCAGAAGTTGATAAGAACATCAGACCTTGCCGTCAGGCATCTATTAAACAAACAGGAATCGAACTCGAAGGCCGGCTCAACACCAAGTTGAGAGGAACATTTCACCTCGCTGTCAGGCATCTGTTAAACAAACAGGCATCGAAACTGAAGGCGGCTTAACAGGAAATTGAGAAGAACATCTGACCTCGCCGTCAGGTATCTGTGAAACAAACAGGCATCGAACCCGAAGGCCGACTCAACCCGAAGTTGAGAAGAACATCTAACCTCGCTGTCAGGCATCTGTTAAACAAACAGGCATCGAACCCGAAGGTCGGCTCAACCCAAAGTTGAAAAGAACATCTGACCTCGCTGTCAGGCATCTGTTAAACGAACATGCATCGAACCCGAAGGCCGGCTCAAGCTGAAGTTGAGAAGAACATCTGATCTCATCGTTAGGTATGTTTTAAACAAACAGACATTGAACCCGAAGGCCTGCTCAACACGAAGTTGAAATGAACATCTGACCTTGACGTGAGGAATCTGTTAAACAAACAGGTATCGAAGCCGAAGGTCGGCTCAACACCAAGTTGAGAGGAACATCTGACCTTGCCGTCAGGCATCTGTTAAACAAACAGGCATCGAACCCGAAGGCCGGCTCAACCCGAAGTTTAGAAGAACATGTGACCTCGCTATCAGGTATCTGTTAAACAAACAGGCATCGAACCTGAAGGCTGGCTCAACCTGAAGTTGAGAAGAACATCTGACCTCGCCGTCAGGTATCTTATAAACAAACAGGCATTGAACGCAAAGGCCGGCTCAACACGAAGTTGAGAGGAACATTTGACCTCGCCGTGAGGCATCTGTTAAACAAGTAGGCATCGAACCCGAAGGGCGGCTCAACCAGAAGTTGTTAAGAACATCAGACCTTGCCGTCAGGCATCTATTAAACAAACAGGCATCGAACCCGAAGGCCGGCTCAACACCAAGTTGAGAGGAACATTTCACCTCGCCGTCAGGCATCTGTTAAACAAACAGGCATCGAAACTGAAGGCGGCTCAACAGAAAGTTGAGAAGAACATCTGACCATGCCGTCAGGTATCTGTGAAACAAACAGGCATCGAACCCGAAGGCCGACTCAACCCGAAGTTGATTAGAACATCTGACCTCGCTGTCAGGCATCTGTTAAACAAACAGGCATCGAACCCGAAGGTCGGCTCAACCCGAAGTTGAGAAGAACATGTGACCTCGCTATCAGGTATCTGTTAAACAAACAGACATCGAACCCGAAGGCCAGCTCAACCTGAAGTTGAGAAGAACATCTGACCTCGCCGTCAGGTATCTGTTAAACAAACAGGCATTAAACCCGAAGGCCGACTCAACACGAAGTTGAGAGGAACATCTGACCTCGCCTGAGGCATCTGTTAAACAAGCAGGCATCGAACCCGAAGGGCGGCTTAACCAGAAGTTGATAAGAACATCAGACCTTGCCTTCAGGCATCTATTAAACAAACAGGCATCGAACCCGAAGGCCGGCTCAACTCCAAGTTGAGAGGAACATTTCACCCCGCCGTCAGGCATCTGTTAAACAAACAGGCATCGAAACTGAAGGCGGCTTAACAGGAAATTGAGAAGAACATCTGACCTCGCCGTCAGGTATCTGTGAAACAAACAGGCATCGAACCCGAAGGCCGACTCAACCCGAAGTTGAGAAGAACATATAACCTCGCTGTCAGGCATCTGTTAAACAAACAGGCATCGAACCCGAAGGTCGGCTCAACCTGAAGTTGAGAAGAACATCTGACCTCGCCGTCAGGTATCTGTTAAATAAACAGGCATTGAACCTGAAGGCCGGCTCAACACGAAGTTGAGAGGAACATCTGACCTCGCCGTGAGGCATCTGTTAAACAAGCAGGCATTGAACCCGAAGGGCGGTTCAACTAGAAGTTGATAAGTACATCAGACCTTGCCGTCAGGCATCTATTAAACAAACAGGCATCAAACCCGAAGGCCGGCTCAACACCAAGTTGAGAGGAACATTTCACCTCGCCGTTAGGCATCTGTTAAATAAACAGGCATCGAAACTGAAGGCGGCTCAACAGGAAGTTGAGAAGAACATCTGACCTCGCCGTCAGGTATCTGTTAAACAAATAGGCATTGAACCCGAAGGCCGGCTCAACACGAAGTTGAGAAGAACATCTGACCTCACCGTGAGGCCTCTGTTAAACATGCAGGCATCGAACCCGATGGGCGGCTCAACCAGAAGTTGATAAGAACATCAGACCTTGCCCTCAGGCATCTATTAAACAAACAGGCATCGAACCCGAAGGTCGGCTCAACAGGAAGTTGAGAGGAACATCTGACCACGCCGTGAGGTATCTGTGAAACAAACAGGCATCGAACCCGAAGGCCGACTCAACCCGAAGTTGAGAAGAATATCTGACCTCAGCGTCAGGCATCTGTTAAACAAACAGGCGTCGAACCCGAAGGCCGGCTCAACCTGAAGTTGAGAAGAACATCTGACCTCGCCGTTAGGTATCAGTTAAACAAACAGGCATTAAACCCAAAGGCCGGCTCAACACGAAGTTGAGAGGAACATCTGACTTCGCCGTGAGGCATCTATTAAACAAGAAGGCATCGAACCCGAAGGGCGGCTCAACCAGAAGTTGATAAGAACATCAGACCTTGCCGTCAGGCATCTATTAAACAAACAAGCATAGAACCCGAAGGCCGGCTCAACACCAAGTTGAGAGGAACATCTGACCTCGTCGTGAGGCATCTGTTAAACAAGCAGGGATCAAACTCGAAGGGCGGCTCCACCAAAAGTTGAAAAGAACATCAGATCTTGCCGTCAGGCATCTATTAAACAAACAGGCATCGAACCCGAAGGCCGGCTCAACCAGAAGTTGATAAGAACATCAGACCTTGCCGTCAGGCATCTATTAAACAAACAGGCATCGAACCCGAAGGCCGGCTCAACACCAAGTTGAGAGGAACATTTGACCTCGCTGTCAGGCATTTGTTAAACAAGCAGGCATCGAACCCGAAGGGCGGCTCAACCAGAAGTTGATAAGAACATCAGACCTTGCCGTCAGGCATCTATTAAACAAACAGGCATCGAACCCGAAGGCCGGCTCAACACCAAGTTGAGAGGAACATTTCACCTCGCCGTCAGGCATCTGTTAAACAAACAGGCATCGAAACTGAAGGCGGCTCAACAGAAAGTTGAGAAGAACATCTGACCACGCCGTCAGGTATCTGTGAAACAAACAGGCATCGAACCCGAAGGCCGACTCAACCCGAAGTTGAGAAGAACATCTGACCTCGCTGTCAGGCATCTGTTAAACAAAGAGGCATCGAACCCGAAGGCCGGCTCAACCCGAAGTTGAGAAGAACATGTGACCTCGCTATCAGGTATTTGTTAAACAAACAGACATCGAACCCGAAGACCAGCTCAACCTGAAGTTGAGAAGAACATCTGACCTCGCCGTCAGGTATCTGTTAAACAAACAGGCATTAAACCCGAAGGCCGACTCAACACGAAGTTGAGAGGAACATCTGACCTCGCCTGAGGCATCTGTTAAACAAGCAGGCATCGAACCCGAAGGGCGGCTTAACCAGAAGTTGATAAGAACATCAGACCTTGCCGTCAGGCATCAATTAAACAAATAGGCATCGAACCCGAAGGCCGGCTCAACACCAAGTTGAGAGGAACATTTCACCTCGCCGTCAGGCATCTGTTAAACAAATAGGCATCGAAACTGAAGGCGGCTTAACAGGAAATTGAGAAGAATATCTGACCTCGCCGTCAGGTATCTGTGAAACAAACAGGCATCGAACCCGAAGGCCGACTCAACCCGAAGTTGAAAAGAACATCTAACCTCGCTGTCAGGCATCTGTTAAACAAACAGGCATCGAACCCGAAGGTCGGCTCAACCTGAAGTTGAGAAGAACATCTGACCTCGCTGTCAGGTATCTGTTAAATAAACAGGCATTGAACCTGAAGGCCGGCTCAACACGAAGTTGAGAGGAACATCTGACCTCGCCGTGAGGCATCTGTTAAACAAGCAGGCATTGAACCCGAAGGGCGGTTCAACCAGAAGTTGATAAGTACATCAGACCTTGCCGTCAGGCATCTATTAAACAAACAGGCATCAAACCCGAAGGCCGGCTCAACACCAAGTTGAGAGGAACATTTCACCTCGCCGTCAGGCATCTGTTAAACAAACAGGCATCGAAACTGAAGGCGGCTCAAGAGGAAGTTGAGAAGAACATCTGACCACGCCGTCAGGTATCTGTGAAACAAACAGGCATCGAACCCGAAGGCCGACTCAACCCGAAGTTGAGAAGAACATCCGACCTCACCGTCAGGCATCTGTTAAACAAACAGGCATCGAACCCGAAGGCCGGCTCAACCTGAAGTTGAGAAGAACATCTGACCTCGCCGTTAGGTATCAGTTAAACAAACAGGCATTAAACCCAAAGGCCGGCTCAACACGAAGTTGAGAGGAACATCTGACCTCGCCGTGAGGCATCTGTTAAACAAGAAGGCATCGAACCCGAAGGGCGGCTCAACCAGAAGTTGATAAGAACATTAGACCTTGCCGTCAGACATCTATTAAACAAACAGGCATCGAACCCGAAGGCCGGCTCAACACCAAGTTGAGAGGAACATTTCACCTCACCGTCAGGCATCTGTTAAAAAACAACAATCGAAACTGAAGGCGGCTCAACAGGAAGTTGAGAAGAACATCTGACTCGCCATCAGGAATCTGAGAAACAAACAGGCATCGAACCCGAAGGCCGGCTCAACCCGAAGTTCAGAAGAACATTTGACCTCGCAGTCAGGTATCTGTTAAACAAACAAGCATTGAATCCGTAGGCCGGATCAACACGAAGTTGAGAGGAACATCTGACCTCGCCGTGAGGCATCTGTTAAACAAGCAGGCATCGAACCCGAAGGGCGGCTCAACCAGAAGTTGATAAGAACATCAGACCTTACCGTCAAGTATCTATTAAACAAACAGGCATCAAACCCGAAGGCCGGCTCAACACCAAGTTGAGTGGAACATTTCACCTCGCCGCCAGGCATCTGTTAAACAAACAGGCATCAAAACTGAAGGGGGTTCAACAGGAAGTTGAGAAGAACACCTGACCTTGCTGTCTGGTATATGTTAAACATACTGGCATCGAACCCGAAGGCCGACTCAACCTGAAGTTGAAAAGAACATCTGACCTCGCCGTCAGGTATCTATTAAACAAATAGGCATTGAACCCGAAGGCCGGCTCAACACGAAGTTGAGAGGAACATCTGACCTCGCCGTGAGGCATCTGTTAAACAAGCAGGCATCGAACCCGAAGGGCGGCTCAACCAAAAGTTGATAAGAACATCAGACCTTGCCGTCAGGCATCTATTAAACAAACAAGCATCGAACCTGAAGGCCGGCTCAACACCAAGTTGAGAGGAACATTTGACCTCATCGTGAGGCATCTGTTAAACAAGCAGGCATCAAACCCGAAGGGCGGCTCCACCAAAAGTTGAAAAGAACATCAGATCTTGCCGTCAGGCATCTATTAAACAAACAGGCATCGAACCCGAAGGCCGGCTCAACACCAAGTTGAGAGGAACATTTGACCTCGCTGTCAGGCATTTGTTAAACAAGCAGGCATCGAACCCGAAGACCGGCTCAACCCGAAGTTGATAAGAACATCAGACCTTGCCGTCAGGCATCTATTAAACAAACAGGCATCGAACCCGAAGGCCGGATCAACACCAAGTTGAGAGGAACATTTGACCTCGCTGTCAGGAATTTGTTAAACAAACAAGCATCGAAACTGAAGGCAGCTCAATCGGAAGTTGAGAAGAACATTTGACCTCGCCGTCAGGCATCTGTTAAACAAACAGGAATCAAAACTGAAGGCGCCTCAACAGGAAGTTGAGAAGAACATCTGACCTCGCTGTTGCACCCCAAAATTTGAGCAACATTTATTTATCCAACAAGAGTTGTTTGAGACTATGAAGCTAGCCAAGAAGGTTATTCATGCTTAAAGGTTGATATCTTTGTCAGAGAACTCAAGAGATCCTCAGAAAGATTGGTTGAAACCAAGGTTGTGTGCCTCATAACTTGAGAGTTGTGGGAGCTCCTCAGATGATTCTGAGACTATGAGGATGGACTTGAAACTTTGAGAGAGCTTATGAGATGTCTTGAAAGCCATCATGAAGCCTAGAGAGGTCATTGTACAAGAATTCATAAGACTCAGCCATGAGTGGGGGAATTAGGGTTTGACTGGGTCAACCCTAGGTCAACTGATGATTTGGAAAGGGTTGAGACCTAATCCAAGAGCCATGTGATCATGGAGTGATGCATTGAGATGCTATAAGGATGATTCCTAGACCAACTCATCATGAGTGTAAAATCCTCTAGTTTGATCCCTATCTTCAAGGCAGTTTAGCTCAAGATGTGATTGTCATCTCATCTTCCCCACAACATGAATGTTGTAGAGCTTGCTCTTAGATTTAATTTGAGTGCTAGAAGTCATTGATAGGATTTGTAGAGCTCAAGTTATGACTTTGACAAGTTACAGGTCATCTGAGGTATGTGAATCTGGGTCCTTGAAAGTCACCCAACTTGCATCCAACTTTTGCCCTAGTAGGATGATTCCTATGAACTCTTGGTTAACATGAATGTTGTAGAGCATCTTCTTAGCTTTCTATAGAGTACTAGAAGTCCTTGATAGGATTTGTAGAACTCAAGTTATGACTTTGACAAGTCAAGGGCATTTTGGTCATTTGGATATTATAGGTCATTTCAAGCATAAGGCCATATCTCCTATTTCCAAGCTTCAAATGGAAAAATCTTCAACATTGAACTTTCTTAGAATGATGTTTTAAGGCTAGTAGGGAGTTCATGAGATGTTGAAAAGGCTTGTATCAAAAAGTGATAAAAATGACCTAAAATGGAGGCATAAGTTAAATAAGTTGAAATTGGAAATTGGAAATCCCAAGTTACACATCCAAACCATGTCATATAATAGGTCATTTTGACTCTAAAAGACATTCTAAAAACAATGGCTCAGCCACAATTTTGATTTGAGGCCTAGATCATGGGGCTGCTTTGGAAATGGCTTGCTTGCATCTTAAGGCACAAAGGCAAAACTCAAAGAAACTCAATGAACAAGTTAGTTATGCATCTCAACACATCATATATCTCATATGGGGAGAATTTCAAGTCAGAATTGGTGGTTACAAGAGGCTTGGCATGAGATAGCACATAAGGAGAAGTGAATTCATAATGTCATGACATGAGATTTCCATTTTCTCATGGGAAGGTTCTAGATGGTTCTAGATGATTCTAAACCACTCTATATAACCTATAGGACTTGCTCAGATGCAAGGTTGGTGTAAGATTTGAGAGAAGAGAGAGTTGGTCATTTCACTTGCCTCCATTGCAAGTTGAAAGTGAATTCCCTATTCTGAACCATTTCCATCCATTCTTTCCATTCATACACACTCCATTGATGATAGTGAAGCTGTGCAGATCAATTTGAGAGCAAAACCATGGTGATTTGAGAAGTTGTTAATTGAATTTTCAAGGTAGCAAGTCAGAATCGAATTTTGATATTCAAGCACTCTCCCTCAAATCTTTTGCAAACAGTAGCAAGATCATCATCCAAGGAAACTTTCTGAAGAATTTCAAGGCTTGAAGTGAAGGTTTTCACCATCTGTTGATCAAGAAATACCAGGTTTGCAAAATTCACTCTACACCATAATTTATGCATCTTTAGGTAGAATTCTTAGGTTAGAACTGTTAGAGACCAATAGGAGATGGATTTTGAGAAGTTTGAGAAGGATTGGTGAAGTTTCAGTTGGTGTTACCATTTTTATTTGAACCAAGAACTCGAGCTATGGTGAGTTATAGAATGAACTAGACATCAAGAATTAATCAGTGTGAGTTGGTGATTAATCTGAGGTAGTTAATTGCAAGAATTGTTGAGATGGATGATTGAGCATATCTTTGATCTTGGATCGAGTTTGAGAATTTAAGATGATTCAGTTGATTTTAAGATCATGGTTAGATTCAGGATGAAATTCTGGGCAAGATAGGGTTTTGAATCTCCATTTTCCATGAAGAATTGATGAGGTTTGTGTTTGAGGAAGATGGAGTTTGGTGCTCTGCATTTCCATGGATTCTCTAAGAACCCTAGCTGGAGGTAGAAGACAAGTGCATGGCCATTGGATCGTGAGAGGACCATTGACTAAGACCAAGATCTCACAGTTGAGATTTAATTCCAGTTAAAGAGGGAAACTCTGAAGAGTATGAAACGCGGCGTTTCATTAAAAGGACTTTGGGCTGGATTGCTAACAACACCCCATCTTCGTGGCCCACTTGGTTTTGAACTATATTTCATTGCTTTTTACACCGCTTCTTTTTCTTTTTCTTTTCATTTTATTAATTGTATTTCTCATTAGTTTTTGGGCCTAGTACGCATGACTACCCACACCCCCATTTTTAGCCCATTGATGATTTGAACTGGACATGGTTACTATCTGTACCACATCATTTCATATATTAATTTCATTTTATCCATTTTATGTTAAATTTTGAAAAATCATAATAAATGGAAAAATAATGATTTTTAAGTGGGAATTTTTGCTCCCATTTCATGATAATGTCTAGAAAATTAACAAATAAAAATATTTGCATTTCATGCATTTTAAATATTTTTTGTGTATTTTCCATTTTAATAGCTTTTTAATTCTTTTATGTTGATACATGAATTTGTAGAATTTTGTTTAGGTAGTTCCCTTAGTATTTTTAGGCCATTCTTTTTATGATAGTTAGAGTAAGACTTTAACTTCCCCCTGGATTTATTCCATAATTTTGTAATGAATGTTTAGATTAGTTTGCTTAGATGATTCTAGGTTGTGTAGAATTAGGTCAATCCTTAACATAGGTCAACAATAACACTAGAATTTTGGGTTTCTAGGTCAAGTTAGACATTGGGGAATATAAGGGTATTAAGGGTAGGTATGTAGGATCCCCTAGAAATTATATTAGATTTTAGTATAGTAGTATACTATTTTTAAGTGATTTTTGTAGTTGATGATTGTTTGTGTTGCCCTTGTGGGCTTGAATTTTTGTTTGCTTTGCTTTGTGGGCTTGGAGAGCTTGGTATTGCTTTGAGGAGCATTGAGAAGAATAGTAGGAGCATTGAGGAGCATTGAGGAGCTTGAGAGATTGATCTTCTTTGTTTGTTGATTGTTTAGGGTTAGGGATTAGGAAGACTTTAGACCTAGTTAACTTCTTTCTTAAACATGGATGGTATCTTTTACCTCCATTCCTTCCTATGATTCAAAGTCCTTCCATGGTATTCACCTCTCTCCTTTGGAGGGATAAGTGATTGTACCTAGGAAGTAGAACTTTTGAGGGAACCATTCCTTTGATGTTGAACCCTTATAGGTCACCTTTGGTGGTCAATAAGCAGTTCAATATCCCCAGCTTATCCAGTAAGTGATTTCCTCTGGTTTGAGTATCTTAAGAGATGTTGAGCTTGAGTTTGAAGATGAAGACTTAATTGAAGAGTGTAGAAGAGGATGAATCCTTGAGTATTGCCATTCCAGCTGAAGCTTGAAGAGCAACAAAAGCAAGTTGATACTTGAAGATCAATGAAGATCCAGTGAAGCCTGAAGGTGGAACTGATCAAGAAGCTGAAGCTTAAAGGAGAAGATAAGTTGAAACTTATGTTGAAGGGTTGAAACCTGGAAAAGCAAATTGATATTTGTCAAGAGTGATGGAAGTCTGAAGACTAAGTTGCTGTTGGAAGAGCTGAAGCTTGAAGTTGAGAGAGGAGTTGATCTGCTTTCTTTTCTTTTTCTTTTTTGTTGTATTGATATGTTTTGTTTGACTTGCTTGATGCATTAGAATAAGTTCATATCTAGACTAAGTAGAATCTAGGAGCATGATTGCACTAGAGGTTGAGTTGCTCCCTTTGCTTGTATTGTTACTGTGTGGCTTTGCTTGCGGGTATTCGGTAGAGCCCAGCTCCCTTGCCCATGTGGTTTGCTTGCCTGATGGCATTTTATTTCATTTCTTCTGTATGATTGCAGTTTGCTGTATCTTGCTTGATAGCATGTTGTTTATTTCAGTATGATTATTGTTATCCATTTTGGCTTGAGGTTGAGATGAGCTTGTGGAGGCTGAAGCCCCACACACATTTCCTCCCTCACTTGCATTGCATGCACTTTACTGTTAAGCTGATGCTTTGTCTGTTTTGGTGTATCATTGACATGATCCTTTAGGACTCTCATTTCCTTTGATAAGGAATTGATGATAGAACTTTTGGTTGAAACCTATGCATGACAACTTCTAGGAGTTCCCTGTTCAAACCTCAACCATAGGATGAATCCTTGGCATGACAACAGTAGGACTTGATAGTCTCCCTCCTAGTTGGGCCTGTTCTCTTCTCATCTCAAAACAGTTTAAGATACAGTAATCATGAATGATTTCTTTCGTACGTTACGAGCCTTAAGCTATCTGAGAAAGGATTGTGGGAGAGTTTCTTTTCCACAGTCTGGATGTTTAGTATGGTACCCTTTGGGTGACATGCGACGCATTCACTCTCAGGTCATAGTCTCTAATGCGATTGAAATTGCAAACACAATAAAAAAACACTTCTTTCGTAAAAGACAGGAAATAAACCGTAGTTTCCCGAACTACGTGAGCTCTGATCTCTCATACCTGTTGAGAGTACGTAGGCACAATACTGATGTATTGGCGAGCTACCTTCCCCTATAACCCGTCGTAGGTCGAACTACGTTGACTCTGATTTCTCGTTCTCTGATGAGAATACGTAGGCATAAAGCGCGACGCTTTGCCGAGTCATTTTCCTTTTCTGTTTAAGCCATCCTTGATAGGTAGATAGAATAAAACCAACTCGTCCAAGTAATCACAACAAGCGTGGATCCCGTTGAGTACGACGGACGTGAGGGGTGATAATACCTTCCCCTTGCGTAACCGACTCCCGAACCCAGACAATGGTTGCGACGACCTTGTCTTACCCTTTTTCGTTAGGTTTTTCCGATCGTTTCCTTTCCCGCTCTGAGGGATAAATAATGAAAGGTGGCGACTCTTCTGTTCAGCCGACACCTTATTTTCGCGCAAGCGACAGCTGGCGACTCTGCTGGGGAATCCAACGGTTCCCTATGCGAGTCAATCCTAGCGCTTGTATGTTTACTTGTTGGGTTGTGGTTATTTATCGCATTTTACTTCTCGCACTTTATTTCCCGCATTTTATTTCCAGTATGATATGATTATCTGTGCTGTTGTGGGAAGGGGCATTCTGATGAGTGAGAAGCCAGACCCAGGCTTGAGTGCACCATAGACTTAGAGTGGAAATTAGTGGGCGCGTGCTTGCTTTGCAGGCACTAGTGTCTCATGAAATCCACGCTCAGACGAGGTTCTCCCGGTTGGCTTCTCTTTCAACCCTTTGGGTTGAGACGATTGCTGGTTTGGTGGATTGTCGACTCTGGGGACCGATCATTTGTGATTCAGCCGAGTGAGGCCGCTTCATGAGCTGGTGATGCCACACCTTCTGGGTATCGTATCACCCCTCTTGAATGTCTGTGACACTGATGAACGCATAGGATGCCGAACTTGAGTCAGTTTAAGTCCATACCTGTGAGCGGGATTGGGTTTATTGCAGGAAACCTTGACCTTCAAACTACCTGGTTTTCTTGACAGTGAATCAGTTTTGTTGGTACCAGGGTTTCTCAGTTGCAGATTTGTCTGTTCTTGATAGAGCAGGTTTTGATCAGAGGATCTTATCATCAGATGTGTATTTGTTCTAGATAGAGCAGAGTTTTCATCATCAGTTGTTTGTTCTTGATAGAGAAGATTTTTGATTAGGGTCTGAAGATCTCATCAGTAGATGTTGTTTGTTCTTGATAGAGCAGATTTTTGATTGGGGTCTGAAGACCTCATCAGCAGATATTTCTTGATCCTACATCAGAGGTCCTTATTATCAGACATTTGTTCTTGACAGAGCAGAATTATGATCCTATGTATATGGCCCTATCAGATGGTAGTTCTTGGCAGATCAGATTTGTGGTCCTACACCGGGGTTTTCTTCTTATCAGTGGTTGTTCTTGATAGAGCAGCGTCATGGTTTTGTTGATATAGAATCTCCGCAGCACTAGTTGCCCTGACCTCTAGTTGCATGATTGCATTTTGCATTAGTTTGCATACTCATTTGCATTTCATTAACGTGTGTCTGTGTTGCAGGTACCGTTTGCCCCGATCCAGGATTTCTTGCCTCCTATTGTATTGTTATGAGTTCTCTGAGGAAGACCGTGGCTTACAAGTTCCCTGCCCCCGATGTGGTTAAGTTGACTGGTTTGATAGCTCTAGCAGATGAATCTGTGAGGGATGAGTTCAGAAAATCTTACGGCAGGTTGCTCAGTTTGGTTCATAAACCTTCTGTGTTCGAGTTGAATGGGTTGCACGCTCTGCTGCAGTTCTACGACCCTCCGTTGAGATGTTTCACTGGAAGAATATGCTGATTTGCTAGGGGTGCCTATCAAGAGGCAGATGTCTGTTGTTCATATGGATGCTGAGCCTGATTTGGCTGGGTTAGCTCCTTCCCTTCATCTGGACGCCTCCGAGTTAGTATTGACTAGTTGGAACAAGGTTCCTGGGTTCTCCTTGCAGTTTCTAGTGGGTAAGATTCAGCAGTGTGCCAAGGATGGATGTTGGGTCGCGTTCAATGCCATCCTCGCTTTGTGCATATATGGCATCGTGTTGTTCCCCAATATGCCCGATTTTGTAGACTTTGATGCATTTCACATCTTTGCTTCAGGGAATCCAGTCCCTACCCTGATAGGAGATGTCTACCATTCAGTCCACTACAAAAACGAGAACAGGAGGGGGAAGAACGTCTCATGTTGTGTACCCTTGCTCTACAAATGGCTTGATAGTCATCTGCCCAAGAGGGGTCCTTTTGTCTCGTCTGCAGCCACAGCTGAGTGGTCCGAGCGTCTGATGAGTTTATCTGCAGAGGATATTGATTGGTTCGACAGAGACAGGTTGGGTACTGAGGTGATCTTCAACTGCAGCGGGTTTCCAAACGTGCCTTTGATAGGCAGGAAAGGCTGTATAAACTACAATCCATCGTTGCTGGTTCGACAGTTCACATATGCTTTGAGAACTCCGCCGAAGGATGAAGAGGTACAAGAATCTCTGTACTTAACTGGTCTTCTAGAGGGGGATCTGTTGTCCAAGCTTCAGCGCGCGTGGAATGGTATCAGTAAGCGAGGAAAGCCTTTGCTGGGAAAAAGCAACAATCAAGCCTACCCTCCGTATTTGACTTGGATCAGAGCCAGAGTAGATGCCATAGGGATGCCGTTTCCTCATGCCAAGCCAGAAAGCCCTCCAACGATTGAAGAGCCTACTACTGTGCCCATTCAGCAGCATAATCAGGTGTTAGCTGAGCGGGTTGAATTGAAGCGGGCGAACGAAGAACTGGAGAAGGAACTGGCTCAGCTCCGAAGCGAGAAGAACGAAGCCATTCATTCTTTCAAAAGGCAGACAAAGTTGGTGAACCAGCTAGGTACAGACCTGACTAAGCAGATAGCCGAGCGTGAACGCATGGATCGAGACTTCAAAGTTGTCAATGACGTACTGGCTACGAAGAAGCAGCACTTGGACGAGGCATATCGGAGGATATCCAAGTTCAACCAGCACTGGAAGGCTTCCCTGGCCACCAGGAAAGAGCGGGAGGATAAGCTGATGCTGCAGATCTCCAAGCTGGAAGCCCAGGTGAAGGACAGTGAGAAGAGGTTTGATGAAGAAACCGCCCGCAGATACGCCGCCGAAGGCCAGCTCAACAAAGCTCTCGCTAACCTGAAGGAGCGCAAGCTGACGTTTGAGTCCAAGAAGCGGAAATTAGAAGATTGCTTCGGCGAAGGAGCATGGGAAGGTTCGGTCGAAGGACTTCATTACACCATTGTGCAAAGGGAGTTACTCATCGAGGGGTTGCTCACTCTGCCAGATCATCCAGAAACGAAGGGGTTGTTAGAAGAGTATGACGCCCGTGGCCGTACTTGACTATTTGTATTCCTTTTGTTTTGATCATTGTTGTATGCTGACCATCACCAGGCTTGTTGGTCGAGGTCACGCTGTTGATTCATCTTATACTCGCTGATGCTATGTACTGCCTTGATAGGCTTTCTTTATATGTGAGATTGTTATTTCCATGATTGGACCCGGACTTCTTCTTATTATTATTATCTACACTAGCACTCAGGCACTAGGATCGGGGGAGATCTCCCTAACACATAGACACACGCATGCATCTGCATGACGAGCATTTTGTTGTTTTTCCTAACCCTTCTGTGTTTAACAGGTTTTTCAGGTTTACAGGTTGTCCCAGGTTGTTTCCGGTGGTTCCAGGATTGATCAGAGACTAATTCACTGTTATCCGACTAGAGCTAATCAGACCAGGATCATGGATCAAGTGCAAACTGATGTTCAGGAGCTCCGCGAAAGGATGGACCGCTTCATGGAGCTCATGCAAGTGGTCGCCAATGGCCAAGATCAGCTCAGAACTTTGGTTCAGCCTTTGATCTCCAGGGTTGATAGCAATGGCGTGCTCCACGGTGGGACCGTGCCTACTCCTCCACCAGTTGAAACTCCGCGGAATGGTGTCCCCGTGGCCGGGGGAAACGACAGTGCTAATGGCAATGTGATGCCCAACATCGGACTCAATACGGCGGGCGTCGGTAATGGGAGTCTGGGAGCTAATGTCAATATCGGGTCGGGCAACGGCAATGCAGGCATCGGGAATCTGTTTGTGCCTCAACCATGGCTAGAGGATCGTCAGGATGATGTGTTCTCTCAAAAGGGTGCTGAAGGGGAGCTGAATGCTGAAGCGTGGTTTAGATTCAAGGCACTTGAAGATAAAATGAGAGATATCGAGAATCAGAATACTTTGGGCGTTGATATGTCCAAGCTAGGATTAATTGCTAATTTCAAGGTGCCTCCTAAGTTCAGGGTACCCGACTTTGAGAAATATAAGGGCACCACTTGCCCTCGTGTCCACCTGAGATCGTACTACAGGAAGATGTCTGCTTATTCCGAGGACGAGAAGTTGCTGATGCACTTCTTCCAAGACATTCTTTCCGGGCCATCCCTCGAGTGGTACATGGGTCTGGAGCCCACTAGTGTGCACACATGGAAGGATCTCGCTGAAGCATTTGTGCACCACTACCAGTACAATAGCGACTTGGCCCCGAACCGAGTTCAGCTGCAGAATCTGTCGCAGAGGAATAATGAAGGATTTAAGGAGTACGCCCAGCGGTGGCGTGAGTTGGCTGCTCGGGTTCAGCCGCCGATGGTTGAACGCGAGCTCGTGCAGATGTTTGTTGCCACCCTCTCGGGGGTCTACTATGAAAATTTAGTCAGCGGTATGTCTGGGACGTTCTTAGCTCTCATTATCATGGGTGAGCACGTCGAGAATGGGATCAAGATCGGGAAAATTCAAGGTGAGTCATCCTTAGCTGGAGGGGGTGGAAAGAAACCTTATGCTGGCAAGAGACGAGAAGGAGAGACGAGCGCTGTGACCAACACTCGAAGGAAGGGCAAAGGCCCTCAGCAGCAGGTAGCCAGTATAAATATCCTGGCAGCTCCGCAGCAGCAGCAGCATCAACAGGGGTATAGAAAGTACCAGAATCGGGCATCTTTGGAAAACCGTCACTTCGAGGCACCGCCCATGTCGTACGCGCAGCTCTTGCAGACTTTGCTTCAGTTTTAGTTGGTCTAGAAGAGGACGATGGCTCCCTTGACAGGGGCACCTCCACCAGGGTACGACGCCAATGCCGCTTGTGATTTTCACTCAGGGGCACCCGGCCACACGATCGAGAACTGCAAAGCCTTCAAGCACAATGTGCAGGACTTGGTGGATGCCAAGATCATCAACTTCTCCGATAATGTGCCCAATGTCACGAAGAATCCTATGCCAAATCATAGGGGAGGTAGTGTGAACGCCATTATCGAAGAAGAGAGTGCAGATCTGTTGACTGACGTCAGAGATCTAAAGACGCCGCTTAACCAAACCACTAAACAATGAAAGTCCACACGCGGAACGCAGTCATTTGCTTTTTCAAATCCCTAACTTTTGCGTGAACCTCCCTTTGCGGGTTTTCAGTTCACCGGGATACCCTTTTTTGCCGAAGCCGCCCAGTGTAGGTTTTCGACTCCGCGGGTGTACCTTTTTTCAATTTATATCCCTAATTTTTGCCCGAACCTTTTATTTTGTTTTTGGTTCGCCGGGATGCCCCTTTTTTGCCTGGACTCTCCTTTTTTGTCCAGCGGGTCGCTTTCAAGCAAAGTATTTTTTAACCGCGTCCGCGTTCACCGGGGATGCAAAATCTTCACCATCCATCATGGATAACAACAAAGCTCCTCCCAAGAAGACCTTGCTGACGACATACGAACCTTCGTAATTCGGAGTCCACTTGCCTCGGTGATCGGAGTGTGGAGGAAGAATCTTCTTCAGGACGAGATCACCCGTCTGAAAGCTTCTAGGACGCACCTTCTTATCATAAGCTTTCTTCATTCAGCTTTGGTACAGACGACTAAACGCAATCGATGCTAACCTCTTCTCGTCCATCAGGCTGAGTTGGTTCAGTCGATTCGTAATCCATTATGCCTCGTCGAGTTTCACATCAACCAAAACTCGCAAAGAAGGGATCTCCACTTCTAACGGTAGGACAGCTTCCATACTGTACACCAAGGAGAAAGGAGTTGCCCCGGTCGACGTACGTACCGTCGTACGATAATCGTGTAGTGCAAACGGCAGCATCTCGTGCCAATCTTTGTATGTCACAACCATCTTCTGAACAATCTTCTTTATGTTCTTGTTGGCTGCTTCAACGGCGCCATTCATCTTCGGCCGGTAAGGAGATGAGTTGTGGTGTTCAATCTTTAAACTCTGACACAGCTCCTTCATCATCTTGTTATTCAGGTTCGAACCATTATCAGTAATGATCCGCTCGGGAATTCCGTAGCGACAGATGATGTCCCTCTTTATGAATTTAGCCACCACCTGCTTGGTCACATTAGCGTATGAGGCTGCCTCCACCCACTTGGTGAAGTAGTCGATAGCTACCAGAATGAAGCGATGACCGTTAGATGCAGTGGGCTCGATCTTGCCTATCCTGTCGATGCCCCACATGGAGAACGGCCACGGGGAGGACATGACATTCAACGGGCACGGCGGCACATGAACTTTATCAGCATAAAGCTGGCATTTATGACATCTCTTCGCGAATCTGAAGCAATCCGACTCCATTGTCAGCCAGTAGTATCCTGCTCTCAGGATCTTTCTCGTTATAGCATGCCCGCCGGCGTGCGTACCAAAGGTGCCTTCATGGACTTCTTCCATGAGCATACTCGCCTCTTTCTCATCTACACATCTGAGTAGCACGAGATCGTGGTTTCTCTTATACAACACTCCATCAGGATTGAGATAAAAATTTCCAGATAGCCTCCTCAGAGTCTTCTTATCCTGGGTTGACGCACCCGTAGGATACTCCTTAGTCATAAGGAAAGTCTGGATGTCATGGAACCATGGCTTGCCGTCGGCGGCTTCCTCGATTGCAAAGACAAATGTCGGTCTATCAAGACGCGATAGTACAATTCTTGGAGCCTCATTCCAAAAATTGACTTTATACATTGAAGCCAACGTGGCTAAGGCATCAGCCATCTGATTTTTAGCCCTGGGCACATGATGGAGTTCCGCTCGATCAAAGAACGGAAGCAGCCTTCTGGAATAATTCATGTACGGCACCAAATTCGATTGACGAGTCTCCCACTCCCCTTTAATTTGGTTGATCACAAGCGCTGAGTCACCATATACGTCTAGATTCATGATTCTCAAATCAATTGCCTCTTCTAGACCCATGATGCATGCTTCGTACTCCGCCTCATTATTGGTAACTGGAAACGTTAGTCTCGCAGTAAACGGGATGTGGGATCCGTGGGGGGTCGTGATGATAGCCCCGATGCCACTTCCGTAGGAATTAACCACCCCATCGAATATCAATTTCCAATGGGATTTCCTATCTGGCCCCTCGTTGGGCAACGGCTCATCGCAATCCTTCGCTTTGAGAAACATAATATCCTCGTCAGGGAATTCAAATTTCATCGGCTGGTAATCCTCGATCGGCTGTTCGGCAAGGTAATCAGACAATACGCTTCCCTTGATGGCCTTATGGGACACGTACTGAATATCATATTCCGTTAGCACCATTTGCCATCTGGCAATCCTGCCCGAAAGAGCCTGCTTCTCGAAGACGTACTTGATCGGATCCATCTTCGAAATTAGCATAGTGGTGTGGTTGAGCATGTACTGTCGTAAACATTTAGCAGCCCAGGCTAGTGCACAACACGTCTTCTCCAGCATCGAGTAACGAGATTCACAATCTGTGAACTTTTTACTCAAGTAGTAAATGGCATGCTCCTTTCTGCCCGTCTCGTCGTGCTGACCGAGAACACACCCCATACTATTCTCAAGAACTGTCAAGTACATGATTAATGGCCGTCCAGCCACTGGGGGTATCAAGATTGGAGGTTCTTGAAGATACTGCTTTATCTTGTTGAATGCCTTCTGGAAATCCTCATTCCATGTAATTGCCTGATCTTTCTTTAAAAGCTTAAACATCGGTTCACAGGTGGCCGTGAGCTGAGAGATAAACCTCGCAATGTAATTTATTCTGCCCAAGAAACCACGAACTTCTTTTTCTGTTTTCACCGCTGGCATTTCTTGAATGGCTTTTATTTTCGCAGGATCGACCTCGATGCCTCGTTCACTCACGATAAACCCCAGTAACTTTCCGGACCGCACTCCGAAAGTGCATTTGTTAGGATTCAGCCTCAACCTGAACTTCCTAAGCCTCTCAAAAAGCTTCAATAAGTTGACCAGATGCTCTTCCTCCGTTTGGGACTTTGCAATCATGTCATCAACATAGACCTCGATCTCATGATGAATCATATCATGAAACAAAGTTACCATTGCTCGCTGGTAAGTGGCCCCTGCGTTCTCCAGACCGAAGGGCATTACCTTATAGCAAAACATCCCCCAGGGGGTGATAAACGTCGTTTTCTCCATGTCCTCCGGCGCCATCCTGATCTGATTGTAACCGGAGAAGCCATCCATGAACGAAAACACGGAGAACTGGGCTGTGTTGTCGACCAACACATCGATATGAGGCAACGGGAAATCATCTTTAGGACTCGCCCTATTCAAATCCCGATAATCGACGCACATGCGTACCTTACCGTCCTTCTTCGGTATAGGCACTATGTTGGCGACCCACGGAGGGTAAGTGGTGAACGCTAAGAAGCCAGCATCAAGCTGTTTCTGCACTTCTTCTTTGATCTTAACGGCCATATCCAATCTCGTCCTCCTAAGCTTCTGCTTAACGGGAGGGCAATCTTCTCGCAGCGGCAAGTGGTGGACCACGATGTCCGTGTCAAGTCCGGGCATATCTTCGTATGACCAAGCAAAGACGTCACTATACTCTCGAAGCATCTCGACCAATCTCTGCTTGACATCACTCTGCAACGCGGCCCTTATCCTGACATTTCTGACGAGCTCTTCAGAACCCAGGTTCACGATCTCAATCTCCTCTTCATGAGGCAGAATAACCTTTTCCTCTTGTTTCAACAAGCGGGCCAACACTTCAGGAAGGTCTTCGTCCTCATCAATCTCTTCTTCGGCTTGATAGATCGGGCAATCGAAGTCGAAGTGAGCCGTAGAAGGTCCAGAGTCGATGTCATCTGTTATGTGGATCCTGCAATAACAAGGGTTAAGTTTAAAACAAGAATATGCAGGTTAGCACAAACCCCATTGCCATTTTGCTGTTTTTCAAAACAAATGTAAAACAGGAATAACAGAGATCACAATATTTGAATACGAAGAAAACGCCTTTGATTTATTAACAAAATGCATGTACATAATCCAACAAGGCCCTGACAATAAAACCGCTATGCCCCGGGTAGGACATAGGGTTGTACAATGATTGAAAAAAGTAAATCATTACTCTTCACTTGTCAGCTGGATGATATTCTTGATGGTCCCATTGTTGAGGCCCTCGCCCGGCTTGCTTGGCTGAATCCAAGAGTCGATATCACAATCGCTATCCCCGCTGTCTTCAGACGCCGCGTTGATGCTTTCGAAGATTACACCGCCACTGGTAAATAGGATCGGCCCCTTACGCCGTGACGCACTGCTAGACGAAGAAGAAGAAGCTTCAGCTCCAGGAGAATACCCCAACCCAAACTTATCCTGCTTGTTCGGTATCTCCAAAATATGCCCCCAGCCTGGGGTAGATCCAGCTTGGACGACAGCTCGAGCTTCTTTGAATGAGGAGAGATTCATCTCTGGCTTTTCTGCAACTACAGGAGCTACCTCTTTCACTTTGACAGCCTCGAACGCTTAGCAAAGAGTTTCATGGATTTCGCCATCCATTTCAACATACTTAAAGGATGACAAATGGCTCACCATTATGTCCTCCTCGCCGCACACGGTTACTATGCTTCCTCCGACAGCATATTTGAGCTTTTGATGCAACGTGGAGGTCACGGCACCAGCAGCATGGATCCACGGCCGGGCCAAGAGACAACTGTAGGCAGGCATGATGTCCATGATATAAAAGACCGCGTCGAACGTTTCCGGGCCAACTTGGATCGGCAGGCTCACCTCCCCAAAAACGTGGCGTTTAGTTCCGTCGAACGCCTTCACCACCAGATCACTGGGTGTGCAGAGCAATCCGCGAGTGTCCAACTTCATTAATGCCTTCTTCGGAAGAACATTCAGTGACGAACCCGTGTCCACCAGCACGTGCGACATGATTGTTCCCCTGCACTCTATCGAGATGTGCAGGGCGCTGTTGTGATTCCTCCCTTTTGGCGTCAGCTCTAAGTCTGTGAAACCTAGCCCATTGCCAACATTAACGTGGGCTACCACCTCTTCTAGCTGATTCACCGATATCTCTTGCGGTACGTAGGCAGCGTTCAATACCTTCAGTAGCGCGTTGCGGTGTGCTTCAGAACACAGCAACAGGTTGAGAATAGAAATCTTCGAGGGCGTCTGATGGAGATGGTCTACAATCTTGTAGTCGCTCTTCTTGATCAACCGCATAAACTCCTCGGCATCTTTAACAAGCAAATCTTTCTCTACCCCACACGGGACTTCTTCGACGACTTTGCTTTTACCCTTATCGGCCGCATCAGCTCAGACCGCTTTCTCTGCCACGACCTCCGGCGGCGCAAACACTCTTCCGCTACGAGTAATACCACTGATTCCTGCGAGATTCTCCACAGTCGACCCGTACAACTCTAGCTCCAACCTTTGACCGTTGCAATAGACTTCAGCCCCATAATGCCACGGAACGGCGTTAGTGCTCTCGAATGGTATCGGCCCAGCTTTGGTAATAGTAATTGTAGGCGGTCTGGGCGCAGAAATGGTTATTGGCTGGCGAGGAATGGTGATGGTGGCGACTTCATCGGCCTGCTTCAACACTACCTCTCCTGATACACTTTCAGCCCTCCGGCTGAACTGTAGAATCCCCTCAGCCATCAGACTTGGAATTCCTTCTACCAACTGCTCACATCCATCAGAATGTGTAGCACAGTCCATGCATAGTTCTCCGCATCCTGGAAAGAACCCTCTTTTCAACAACTTAGCTTTGACGAAACTAAGCGGCGTCTTTAAATCTCTAACATCAGTCAACATATCTGCACTCTCTTCTTCAATAATGGCGTTCACTCTGCCTCCCCTATGATTTGGCATAGGATTCTTCGTGACATTGGGCACATTATCGAAGAAGTTGATAATCTTGGCGTCTACCAGGTCCTGCACCTTGTGCTTAAAGGCTTTGCAGTTCTCGATTGTGTGGCCAGGTGCCCCTGAGTGGAAATCGCAAGTGGCATTTGCATCGTACCCTGGTGGAGGTGCCCCTGTCAAGGGAGCCATCGTCCTCTTCTGAACCAACTGAAGCTGAAGCAAAGTCTGCAAGAGTTGCGCGTACGACATGGGCGGTGCCTCGAAGTGACGGTTTGCCAGGGATGCCCGATTCTGGTACTTTCTATATCCCTGTTGATTCGGTTGCGGCTGCTGCTGCTGTGGAGCTACTGGGATATTTATACTGGCTATCTGCTTCTGAGGGCCTTTGCCCTTCCTTCGAGCGTTGGTCACAGCGCTCGCATCTCCTTCTCGCCTTTTACCAGCATAAGGTTTCTTTCCACCTCCTCCAGCTGAGGATGACTCACCTTGAATTTTCCCGATCTTGATTCCATTCTCGACGTGCTCGCCCATGATAATGAGAGCTGAGAACGTCCCAGACATACCGCTGACTAACTTTTCATAGTAAACCCCTGGGAGGGTGGCAACAAACATCTGCACGAGCTCGCGTTCAACCATCGGCGGCCGAACCCGGGATGCCAACTCACGCCACCGCTGGGCGTACTCCTTAAATCCTTCATTATTCCTCTGCGATAGGTTCTGGAGCTGGACTCGGTTAGAGGCCAAGTCGCTGTTGTACTGGTAATGGTGGACAAACGCTTCAGCGAGGTCCTTCCATGTGTGCACGCTAGTGGGCTCCAGGCCCATGTACCACTCGAGGGATGACCCGGAAAGACTGTCTTGGAAGAAGTGCATCAACAACTTCTCGTCTTCGGAATAGGCAGACATCTTCCTGTAGTACGATCTAAGGTGGAAACGAGGGCAAGTGGTGCCCTTATATTTCTCAAAGTCAGGTACCCTAGACTTAGGAGGTACCTTGAAATCAGCAATTAACCCCAGCTTGGACATATCAACGCCCAAAGTATTCTGATTCTCAATATCTCTCATTTTATCTTCAAGTGCTTTGAATCTGAGCCGCGCTTCAGCATTCAGCTCCCCTTCAGCACCTCTTTGAGAGAACACATCATCCTGATGATCCTCAAGCCATGGCTGAGGCACCAACAGATTCCCGACGCCTGCATTACCGTTGCCCGGCCCGATGTTGACATTAGCTCCCAGACTCCCATTACTGACGCCCGTCGTATTGAGTCCGATATTGGCCATCACGTTGCCATTAGCACTGTCGTTGCCCCCGGCCACGGGGACACCATTCTGTGGAGTATCAACTGGTGGAGGAGTAGGCACGGTCCCACCGTGGAGTATGCCGTTGCTATCAACCCTGGAGATCAAAGGCTGAACCAAAGTCCTGAGCTGGTTCTGGCCATTGGCGACCACTTACATAAGTTCCATAAAGCGATCCATCCTCTCGCGGAGCTCCTGAACATCTGTTTGCACTTGGTCCATGATCCTGGTCTGATTAGCTCTAGTTGGATAACGGTGAATTAGTCTCTGATCAATCCTAGAACCACCGGAAACAGCCTGGGACCTGTGAACCTGAAAAATCTGTAAACACTAAAGGGTTAGGAAAAACAACAAAATGCTCGTCATGCAAATGCATGCGTGTGTCTGTGTGTTTGGGAGATTTCCCCCGATCCTAGTGCCTGAGTACCAGTGCTGATAATAATAAGAAGAAGAAGTCCGAGCCCAATCATGGAAACATCAATCTCATATATAAAGAAAGCCTATCAAGGCAGTACATAGCATCAGCGAGTACAAGATGAATCGACAGCGTGACCTCAGCCAAAAAGCCTGGTGATGGTCAGCATACAACAAAGATCAAAACAAAAGGAATACAACTAGTCAAGTACGGCCATGGGCGCGATACTCTTCTAAAAACTCCTTCGTCTCAGGATGATCTGGCAGAGTGAGCAACCCCTCGACGAGTAACTCCCTTTGCACAATGGTATACTGAAGTCCTTCAATCGAACCTTCCCATGCTCCTTCGCCGAAGCAATCTTCTAACTTCCGCTTTTTGGACTCAAACGTCAGCTTGCGCTGCTTTAGGTTAGCAAGAGCTTTGTTGAGCTAGCCTTCGGCGGCGTATCTGCGAGCGGTTTCTTCATCAAACCTCTTTTCGCTGTCCTTCACCTGGGCTTCCAGCTTGGAGATCTGTAGCATCAGCTTATCCTCCCGCTCTTTCCTGGTGGCCAGGGAAGCCCTCCAGTGCTGGTTGAACTTGGATATCCTCTGATATGCCTCGTCCAAGTGCTGCTTCTTCGTAGCCAGTACGTCGTTGACAGCTTTGAAGTCTCGACCCATGCGTTCACGCTCGGCTATCTGCTTAGTCAGGTCCGTACCCAGCTGGTTCACCAGCTCTGTCTGCCTTTTGAAAGAGTGGACGGCCTCGTTCCTCTCGCTTCGGAGCTGAGCTAATTCCTTCTCCAGTTCTTCGTTTGCTCGCTTCAATTCATCTTGCTCAGCTAATACCTGATTATGCTGCTGAATGGGCACAATAGTAGGCTCTTCGACCATTGGAGGACTTTCTGGCTTGGCATGAGGGAACGTCATCCCTATAGCATTTACTCTGGCTCTGATCCAAGTCAAATACGGAAGGTAGGCTTGATTATAGCTTTTTCCCAGCAATGGCTTTCCTCGCTTACTGATACCATTCCACGCGCGCTGAAGCCTGGACAGCAGATCCCCCTCTAGAATACCAGTGAGGTACAGAGATTCCTGTACCTCTTCATCCTTCGGCGGAGTTCTCAAAGCATACGCGAACTGTCGAACCAGCAACGACAGATTGTAGTTTAAGCAGCCCTTCCTACCTATCAGAGGCACGTTTGGAAACCCGCTGCAACTGAAGATCACCTCAGTACCCAACCTATCTCTGTCGAACCAGTCAATATCCTCTGCAGATAAACTCATCAGACGCTCAGGCCACTCAGCTGTGGCTGCAGACAAGACAAAAGGACCCCTTTTGGGCAGATGACTTTCAAGCCATTTGTACAGCAAGGGTACGCAGCATGAGACATTCTTCCCCCTCCTGTTCTCATTTTTGTAGTGGACTGAGTGATAGACATCTCCGATCAAGGTAGGGACTGGATTCCCCGAAGCAAAGATGTGAAACGCATCAAAGTCTACAAAATCGGGCATATTAGGGAACAGAATAATGCCATATATGCATAAAGCAAGGATGGCATTGAACGCGCCCCAACATTCGTCCTTGGCACACTGCTGAGCCTTACCCACCAAAAACTGCAAGGAGAACCCAGGAACCTTGCTCCAACTAGTCAAATACTAACTCGGAGGCGTCCATGTGAAGTGAAGGAGCTAAACCAGCCAGATCCGGATCACCATCCCTGTGAACAAAAGGCATCTGCCTCTTGATAGCAAATCAGCATACTCTTCCAGCGTAGGTGCGAGAACGAAGTCCTGGAAAGTGAAACATCTCAGCGGAGGGTCGTAGAACTGCAGCAGAGCGTGCAACCCATTCACCTCGAATGCAGAAGGTTTGCAAACCAAACTGAGCAACCTGCCATAAGATTTTCTGAACTCATCCCTCACAGAATCATCTGCTAGAGCTATCAAACCAGTCAACTTAACCACATCGGGGGTAGGGAACTTGTAAGCCACGATCTTCCTCAAAGAGCCCATAACAATACAATAGGAGGCAAGAAATCCTGGATCGGGGAAAACGGTACCTGCAACACAGACACACGTTAATGAAATGCAAACTGATGCAAAATGAAATCATGAAATAAGAGGTCCGGGAAACTGGTGCTGTGGAGATTCTGTATCGACAAAACCATAATCTTGCTCTATCAAGAACAACTGCTGCTAAGAAGAAAACCCCGGTGTAGGACCACAGATCTGATCTGTCAAGAACAACCATCTGATAGGGCCATATACACAGGATCATAACTCTGCTCTGTCAAGAACAAATGTCTGATAATAAGGACCTCTGATGTAGGATCAAGAAATATCTGCTGATGAGGTCTTCAGACCCCAGTCAAAAATCTGCTCTATTAAGAACAAACATACAACTGCTGATGAGATCTTCAGACCCCACTCAAAAATCTGCTCTATCAAGAACAAACAACATCTGCTGATGAGATCTTCAGACCCCACTCAAAAATCTGCTCTATCAAGAACAAACAACATCTGCTGATGAGATCTTCAGACCCCAAATCTGCTCTATCAAGAACAAACAACTGATGATGAAAACTCTGCTCTATCAAGAACAGACATACATCTGATGATAAGATCCCCTGATCAAAACCTGCTCTATCAAGAACAGACATACACCTGATGATAAGATTCTCTGATCAAACCTGCTCTATCAAGAACAGACATATCTGCAACTGAGAAACCCTGGTACTAACAAAACTGATCCACTGTCAAGAAAACCAGGTAGTCTGAAGGTTACGGTTTCCTGCAATAAACCCAACCCTGCTCACAGGTATGGACCTAAACTGACTCAAGGTACGGCATCCTATGCGTTCATCAGCATCACAGACTTTCAAGAGGGGTGATACGATACCCAGAAGGTGTGGCATCACCAGCTCATGAAGCGGCCTCACTTAGCTGAATCACAAATGATCGGTCCCCAGAGTCGACAATCCACCAAACCAGCAACCGTCTCAACCCAAAGGGTTGAAAGTGAAGCCAACCGGATGAACCTCGTCTGAGCGTGGATTTCATGAGACACTAGTGCCTGCAAAGCAAGCACGCGCCCACTAATTTCCACTCTAAGTCTACAGTGCACTCAAGCCTGGGTCTGGCTTCTCACTCATCAGAACTCCCATCCCATAACAGCACAGATAATCATATTATACTGAATATAAAATGCGGGAAATAAAGTGCGAGAAGTAAAATGCGATAAATAAACGCAACCCAGCAGGTAAACATACAAGCGTTAGGATTGACTCTCGCAGGGAACCATTGAAGTCCCCAGCAGAGTCGCCAGCTGTCGCTTGCGCGAAAATAAGGTGCCGGCACAACAGAAGAGTCGTCACCTTTCGTTATTTATCCCTCAGAGCGGGAAAGGAAACAATCGGAAAAACCTAACGAAAAAGGGTAAGACAAGGTCATCGCAACCGTTGTCTGGATTCGGGAGTCGGTTACGCAAGGGGAAGGTATTAGCACCCCTCACGTCCGTCGTACTCGAAGGGATCCTCGCTTGTTGTGTTTACTTGGACGGGTTGGTTTTATTCTATCTACCTATCAAGGCTGGCTTAAAAAGAAAAGAAAAAATGACTCGGCAAAGCGTCGCGCTTTATGCCTATGTATTCTCATCAGAGAACGATAAATCAGAGTCAACGTAGTTCGGCCTACGACGGGTTATGGGGGAAGGTAGCTTGCCAAGACATCGCCATCTTGTGCCTACGTACTCTCAAAAGGCATGAGAGATCAGAGCTCACGTAGTTCGGGAAACTACGGTTTATTTCCTGTCTTTTACGAAAGAAGTGTTTTTTTTATTGTGTTTGCAATTTCAATCACACTAGAGACTATAACCTGAGAGTGAATGCGTCGCATGTCACCCAAAGGGTACCATACTAAACATCCAGACTGTGGAAAAGAAACTCTCCCACAATCCTTTCTCAGATAGCTTAAGGCTTGTAACGTACGAAAGAAATCATTCATGATTACTGTATCTTAAACTGTTTTGAGATGAGAAGAGAACAGGCCCAACTAGGAGGGAGACTATCAAGTCCTACTGTTGTCATGCCATGGATTCATCCTATGGTTGAGGTTTGAACAGGGAACTCCTAGAAGTTGTCATGCATAGGTTTCAACCTACAGTTCTATCATCAATTCCTTATCAAAGGAAATGAGAGTCCTAAGGGATCATGTCAATGATACACAGAAACAGATAAAGCATCAGCTTAAACAGTAAAATGCATGCAATGCAAGTGAGGGAGGAAATGTGTGTGGGGCTTCAGCCTCCACAAGCTCATCTCAATCTCAAGCCAGAATGGATAACAGTAATCATACTGAAATGAAACAACATGCTATCAAGCAAGAACAGTAAACTGCAGTCATACAGATAAAATGAAATAAACTGCCATCAGGCAAACAAACCACATGGGCAAGGGAGCTGGGCTCTACCGAATACCCGCAAGCAAAGCCACACAGTAACAATACAAGCAGAGGGAGCAACTCAACCTCTAGTGCAATCATGCTCCTAGATTCTACCTAGTCTAGATATGAGCTTATTCTAATGCATCAAGCAAGTCAAACAAAACACATCAATACAGAAAAAAGAAAAAGAAAAGCAAGCAACTCCTCTCTCAACTCCAAGCTTCAGCTCTTCCAACAGCAACTCAGTCTTCAGACTTCAATCACTCTTGACAAACCTCAATTTGCTTTTCCAGGTTTCAACCCTTCAACATAAGTTTCAACTTATCTTCTCTGAGCTTCAGCTCCTTGATCAGCTCCACCTTCAGGCTTCACTATCAATCATAAGTACCAACTTGGCTCCTTCAGGATCTCCAGGTATCAAAGTAAGTATCAACTTCCTTTGTTCTTCAAGCTTCAGCTTTTCAAAATCAATCTCAACCACTTAGAAGTGTCAACTTCATCCTTCAGTCTTTACTTCATCTTCAGGGTCTTCAAGTATCCACTTGCTCTTGTTGCTCTTCAAGCTTCAGCTGGAATGGCAATGTTCAAGGATTCATCCTCTTCTACACTCTTCAATGAAGTCTTCATCTTCAGGCTCAAGCTCAGCATCTCTCAAGATGATCAAACTAGAGGAAATCACTTATTGGATAAGCTGGGGATATTGAACTGCTTGTTGACCACCAAAGGTGACCTATAAGGGTTCAACATCAAAGGAATGGTTCCCTCAAAATTTCTACTTCCTAGGTACATCACTTATCCCTCCAAAGGAGAGAGGTGTATGCCATGGAAGGACTTTGAATCATAGGGAGGACTGGAGGTGAATGATACCATCCATGTTTAAGAAAGAATTTAATTAGGTCTAAACTCTTCCTAATCCCTAACCCTAAAAACAAAACAACACAAAAAAGATCAAGCTCCCAAGCTCCTCAATCCATATTTAAGTCTTCTACTATGCTCCTCAATGCTCCTTAGAACAAAACCAAGCTCTCCAAACCCACAAAGCAAAGCAAACAACCATACAAGCCCACAAGGGCAACACAAACAATCATCAACTACAAAAATCATCTAAAAATAGTATACCACTATATTAAATCCTAATATAATTTCTAAGGGATCCTACATACCTACCCTTAATGCCCTATATGTCCCATAGTCTAATTTGTCCTAAAAACCCAAAATTCTAAGGTTATTATAGACCTATGTTGAAGTTTGACCTAATTCTACACAACCTAATGTCATCTAATCAAAACTATCCTAAAATTCATCACAAAATTATGGAATAAATCCAGGGGGAAGCTAAAGCTTATATCTAACTATCCTAAAAAGAATGGTCTAAAAATGCTAAGGGAACTACCTAAAAAAATTCTACAAATTCATGGATCAACATAAAAGAAATAAAATGCAATAAAAGTAAAAAATATACAAAAAATATTAAAAATGCATGAAAGGAAAATATTTTTATGTGATAATTTTCTAGACATGAATATGAAATGGGAGCAAAAATCCCCATTAAAAACTCATTAATTTTCAAATTGATATGAATTTTCAAATATTAAAGTAAAATGGAAGAAAATGAAATTAGAACATGGAAGCTGGGGTGCAGGACGTAACAAAACATAGTTCATTATGCGCTTGGGCCCAGACTGGGGGGTTCAGAAAGCAAAGCGCTAAGCCCAATTCATTAATCAGAAATTAATTAGAAAATGAAAAGAAAAATATAAAAAGAACGGTGCAAATAGAAGTGGATTTCAGTTCAAAATGGAGTGGGCCTCGTGTGTGGGGTGTGGTCAACAATCCAGCCCAAATCCCCTTAAATGAAACGCTGCGTTTCCTCATGCTTCAGACTTTTCCTTCACACGCGAGATCAAATCCTGGCCTTTGGATCCTCAATCAGTCAACTGGTCCACGCCTGATCCAACGGTTTCATGGTCGTCTTCTCCAATTTCAAATTTATGGAGGGAGAACTCCATTGAAACAGAGCTTCGACTCCTCCTTTCTCCTCATTCGAATACCCTCAAAACCTCATCAAAATCCAAAATGTAAAACCCTAACATGCTCCATTTTCCACACTGAATGTAATCATGATCTCAAATCCTGTTGAATCTCACTCAAACTCCAAACACGAATCAAACCTCAAATTATGCTTGAACATCAAAACTCAAGATTCTTGAAATTGCTTACACTAAAATGTTCACCTCCTATCATTGATCAACCTCCACTAAAGAACTAAGATTATCACTCAAGATTCAGGGAGTTCTTGGTCCAAACAGAAATCTTGTCAACAACAAAACCATCACCAATTCTCTTCAAACTTTCCAGAAATGATCTCCTAGTTATCCCTAACCATTCTAACCTATTAATTCTATCTAATTCTACTTAAATTAGAGTGTAGAGAGAAAGTTACAAACCTGGTAAAATTGAGTGAACAGATGGAGAAATCCATCAATTCAGGCCTTCAATCTTTCCCAATTCCTTCACTGAGTAGTCTTCTAGCTTCTGTATGCAAATAGAATGGTTGAAATTGCTTGATTCTTGGAAACCGATCTTGAATTGCAGAGGTGAAAATCCAAAAGCTCATGCACGATTCATCAATGGAATTGCCCTTAATTTGATCTGCACACCTTCACTATGATGTATAGAATGTGTTTGTGTGGAAAGAATGAATGGAAATGAAGAAGAATGAAGAAATGAAACTTGACTTGCAATGGAAGATTCTTGATCTCACTCTCTCTTCTCTGCACCAATTCTCACGAACCTTGCATCTGAGAAAGTCATACATGTTATATAGAGTGGTTTAGAATCATCTAGAACCCTCTAGGTTCATCCAATGAGTATTTGAACTTCTCATGTCATGACATTTTGATTTCAATTCTCCTTATGTGCTATCTCATGCCATGGTCCTTGTAACCTTTGATTCTGACTTGAAGTTCTCCCCATATGAGATTGATGATGAGTTACAATGCATAACCAACTTGCTTATTGAGTTTTGTTGAGTTTTGCTTTGGTACCTTAATATGCAAGTAAGCCATTTCCAAAGCAGCCCTAAGATCTAAGCCCCAAATCAAAATTGTGGCTGAACCATTGTTCTTAGAATGTCATTTGGAGTCAAAATGACCTATTATATGACATGGTTTGAATTTATAACTTGTGATTTCCAATTTTCAATTTCACCTTAATTAACTTATGCCTCCATTTTAGGCCATTTTCATCACTTTTTGATACAAGCCTTTTCAACATCTCATGACCTCCCTACTAGCCTTAAAACATCATTCTAAGCAAGTTTTATGTTGAAGATTTTTCCATTTGAAGCTTGGAAATAGGAGATATGGCCTTATGCTTGAAATGACCTATAACCTCCAAATGACCAAAATGCCCTTGACTTGTCAAAGCCATAAGCTGATTTCTACAAATCCTATCAAGGACTTATAGTACTCTCTAGAAAGCTAAGAAGATTCTCTACAACATTCATGTTGACCAAGAATCCATAGGAATCATCCTACTAGGGAAAAAGTTGGATGCAAGTTGGGTGACTTTCAAGGACCCAGATTCACATACCTCAGATGACCTGTAATTTGTCAAAGTCATAACTTGAGTTCTACAAATCCTATCAAGGACTTCTAGTACTCAAATTAAAGCTAAGGACAATCTCTACAACATTCATGTTGGGGGGAAGATGAGATGACAATCACATCTTGAGCTAAACTTCCTTGAAGATAGGGATCAAACTAGAGGATTTTACACTGTCCATCCTTAGAAACCCTAGCTTAAAACTTCTCAAACTCCTCAATCATGATGAGTTGGTCTAGGAATCATCCTTATAGCACTTCATTGCATCATTACATGATCACATGGCTCTTGGATTAGGTCTCAACCCTCTCCAAATCATTAGTTGACCTAGGGTTGACCCAGTCAAACCCTAATTCCACCACTCATGGCTGAATCTTCTGAATTCTTGTACAATGACCTCTCTAGGCTTCATGATGGCTTTCAAGACATATCATAAGCTTTCTCAAAGCTTCAAGTCCATTCTCATAGTCTCAGAATCATCTGAGGAGCTCCCACAACTCTCAAGTTATGTGACACACAACCTTGGTTTCAACCAATTCCTCTGAGGATCTCTTGAGTTCTCTGACAAAGGTATCAACCTTTGAACACTTGAACAAACTTCTTGACTTTCTTCATAGCCTCATATAACTCTTGCTAGGTAATCCTACCTCTTGATGTACTGCCCACATATCAATGAGATGCAGATGATGAATACAATGAGCCACAAACTTGGTAAATAAATGTTGGTCAAATTTTGGGGTACAACACTCACCGTCAGGTATCTGTTAAACAAACAGGCATCGCACTCGAAGGCCGGCTTAACAAGAAGTTGTGAGGAACATTTGACGTCCCCGTCAGGCATCTGTTAAACAAACAGGCATCGAACCCGAAGGCTGGCACAACACGAAGTTGAGAAAAACATCTGACCTCGCCGTCATACATCTATTAAACAAACAGGTATCAAACTCGAAGGCCGGCTCAACATGAAGTTCATAGGAATATCTAACCTCCCCGTCAAGGATCTGTTAAACAAACAGGCATTAAACACGAAGGCCGACTTAACCCGACGTTGAGAAGAACATCTTACCTCGCTGTCAGACATCTGTTAAACAAACAAGCATCAAATTTGATGGCCAGCTCAACCTGAAGTTGATAAGAACATTAGACCTTGCCGTGAGGCATCTGTTAAACAAACATGCATCGAACCCGAAGGCCGGCTCAACAATAATTTAAGAGGAACATTTGACCTCGCCATCAGGCATCTGTTAAACAAACAGGCATCGAACCCGAACGTCGGCTCAACCCGAACTTGAGAAAAACATATGACCTCGCTGTCAAGCATCTGTTAAACAAGCAGGCATCAAACCTGAAGGCCGGCTCAACAAGAAGTTCATAGGAATATATGACCTCGCCGTAAGGCATCTTTTAAAGAAATAGGCATCGAACACGAAGTCCCGCTCAACATGAAGTTGAGAGCAACATCTGATCTCGCTGCCAGGCATTTGTTAAACAAACAGGCATCGAACGCGAAGGCCGGCTCAACACGAAGTTGAGAGGAACATCTGACCTCGCCGTCAAGCATATGTTAAAGAAACAAGCATCGAACCCAAAGGCCGTCTCAACCAAAACATGAGAAGAACATTCGATCTCGCCGTCAGGCATCTGTTAAACAAATAGGCATCGAACCTGAAGGTCGGCTCAACCCGAAGTTGAGAAGAACATCTGACTTCACCGTCAGGTATCTGTTAAACAAACAGGCATCGAACCCGAAGGCCGGCACAACACGAAGTTGAGAGAAACATCTGACCTCGCCGTCATACGTCTATTAAACAAACAGGCATCAAACTCGAAGGCCGGCTGAACACGAAGTTCATAGGAATATATGACCTCGCCGTAAGGCATCTTTTAAACAAATAGGCATCGAACACGAAGTCCCGCTCAACACGAAGTTGAGAGCAACATCTGATCTCGCTGCTAGGCATTTGTTAAACAAACGGGCATCGAACCCGAAGGCCGGCTCAACACGAAGTTGAGAGGAACATCTGACCTCGCCGTCAAGCATATGTTAAAGAAACAAGCATCGAACCCGAAGGCCGTCTCAATCAAAACTTGAGAAGAACATTCGATCTTGCCGTCAGGCATCTGTTAAACAAACAGGCATCGATACCGTGTACTTGTGCAGTTGGCAAATTTCCGGGTTCTTTGGTATTCAACCGTCTTCTATCTTTGAATGTTTGAAAGCCGTTCGCTTCAACTCTTCAGGTCCAAGCCGTTTAAATAGGGGCAGCTATTGCACCCCAAAATTTGACCAACTACTTATTGCAATTTGGCTCATGTTTCGACTCATTTCATTTTGCACTTGCATACCACGTACATTGCATTTTTTCCAGTCAGGTTGACTTTATCGGGATTACAGCCCTCTGATCGCGCTTCAGGCATTCCAGACCAGTACGAGGACGTATTTCGAGAATTGGTGCTCGTCCCGGTGTTTTCAGCTCTAGCTGTTGTTTTTGAGGCCATCTCGGTGTCCGGGTTTTTACCGTTTATTTCGATATAGTCGCTAATCGATTTAATCAGCTTCCTCGTTTTTTTAGATTTTTCCCCTTTATTTTCTAGAATTTTTATGGAGTTAATTGATTTTTCAGGTGTTAGATAGATTTTTTAATAGATATTAATTGTTTTTAAATAGATTTTAGTTTTAATTTCTCTTTAGAATAAATCATATTTTTTAGATATTACGTAGAGTTTTTTAATGATTTTTAATAGGATATTCTTTTACTGGGTTTTTTTAATAGAATTTAATAGGGTTTTTCTATTTTTATTTGTTTAGAAATAAATAGAAGTTAATAGATTTAATAGAGTTTTTCTTCTATTTTTGTTTGTATAGAAATTAGTGGAATTAATTAGAAATCAATAGAGTTTTCATTAGTGTAGAAATTAATAGGGTTTTTCTATTTTTATTTGTTTAGAGATAAATAGGATTATTAGAATTTAATAGTTAATTCTTTTTTTAGATTTAATTAGGATTTAAGTAGATTAATTAGGTCTTAATTTTCGTTAGTGTTAATTAGGGTCTTCTTAGTTTTAATTAGGTTAGAATAGTCTTAATTTTCATTTAGGATTTAATTACTGTTTTAATTTTCGTTTTACATTTAATTGTGTTTAATTGAGAGTTAATTAGGTGATCATTAGGCTTAAGTGAGTGTTAATCCTTAATTAACCAGAGTTCATTAAATTCGTGGGCCCAGCCGTTTTGGAGGCCCAGTCCGTCCAGTCCATGTGTCCTCATATAAAGCAGCCGCGTGTGCATTCTGAGTCTCTCTCTCCATGGCCACGTTTCACTCACAGAACCCCCCACCTCACTTCACTTCAGTGCCACGTTTCACCTACAGAGGCCACCACTTCACTCTCCATGCCACCCCACGTGACACTCCCTCTCTCTTCCCAGCCCCCACAAGTCTCATTCTCGTCTCACTCTGCATGCAGCGATGCCACTTGTCCCACTCTCATCCCTCACCGGAGACCCCGCTGCCGGCCATGCAACCGCCGTTCCGGTCACCTTCTAACTATCTCCGACCGCCATAACCACTCACCGGTAACCGTTTTTTCGCCGGAAACTTCACATCCCGCCGGAATCCTCATCCAACCTTCATCAGTGTTCATGCGTTTTTCCAGATTCATCAACAATCTTCATCATCATGAACAACAACTTCGAGATCTTCGCAAGAACGTCATCGATCATCCACCACCTTCAAACATTTCCAGAAAAATGCTCATGATCATCAATCTTCATCAACAACCTTCATCGGATCCACCAGATCTTCATCTGTTCTTGAGGATCTTCAACCGTTCTAGAGGTTTTTTCCAGTTTTCGTACAAATTTCATAGGCGTTCTTTGCTCGTTCTTCGTTGATTTTCCAGAACTCCAAGAGCAATCACCACATTCTTCATGAGTTCCCAGATCCACGAAGATCTTCACCATCGAGCCTTCAAAACCTCTAAGCGTTTTCGCCCAGAAACACACCGTGTTCATCGCAGTTCATACATTCAACACGCTCTTTAGAAGCTCTTTAGATCTTGCTCCATAGAACCTTCATGCAAGCTTCCAAATCTCCAGATCGCTCAAACAAACAACAAACTTCAAGAATCGTCTACGCCTTCAGAGTCATCCGACAACGTCCATCTTCAACGCGTCTTCAAGGATCTTCATCACCAAGATTTATCTGGTAACGTCAAAGCCCTTCACCTTCTCCAGATTTTTTCAAGTATTATCATTGCTGGATCTCCATCAAGAACCTGGACCTTCAATATCTTCAAGAAGTTCGTCTGATGATCGTCAAGCCGTAGATTAGAGTGATTACAAGATTCAGAACGTTTTCTTTGTTTTTTGTTTAAGATTTGGAGGAAGATGAAACGAAGGAGTTTGAGGGAGATGGAGAGAGCTTACGAAAGAAAGCGTTTGGAGAAGAGAGGGACGGCGTGAACAGTGATTAGGGGAAAGAAGGTGTTAGGGTTTTTTGGTTGGTATGCTGAGTAATGGGCAAGGTGAGAGGGCTGTGTGAACTGGGCTGGGCCCATTGGTTTCTTTTGTCCGTACACCCTCCGTTTTTGGACGATTCACCCCCCGTTTTTTTTGTTGTTTGGTCTGATTGGGCTGGGCCCATCCTTCGCTCTTCTGGACTCACACCTCCGTTTTGGCCATAAACCCCCCTGCTTTTTTATTTTCTTTTCAGAATTTACTTAGTGGGCTGGGCCCCAATTCTTTGCTTTTCTGGCTGTACACCCCTCCTGTTCCAGCGCACCCCCTTTGTTTTTCTATTTTTTTTCATTATTTTCTTTTATATTCATTTGCTTAGTTTTTTTTTAAAGAAAAAGAATATGTAATATAAAAATAGAAAAAATGGAAAATATAGTGGAATATAAAAAATGATAGTATTTTAATATTTTCTTTTTAGGATATATTTTCTTTTAGGAGTCTCTTTTACGCCTTTTTAGAGGTAGAATTAAAGGTCCACTTATTAGGGGACTATTTTTTCATTAGATTCTCCATGATAGATGGGTATGATTTTTTAGGAGTTTATCCTTGTAACCTTCCGAATATTAATAAAATGAGATTTGTGATGTGGTCCCCGTTTTAGCTGTAAGCTGAACTACAGCTGCTCTGACTTTCTCTGATGAGAATATGTAGGCATAGGATGCGATATCCTAGCAAGCACACTAACAACTAACTTTTTATTCTCTCGCTGCTGTGCAATCGAGGCTTTCCCGCTAACGACTGATGTTATCCTTTTCTCTTGCCCGAGTGCATTTGAGACCAGACCGTAGTTCTAGTTCCCGTAGGTTCCCATACCTTTAAAACCCGACGTACTACATCTGTTCTACCGCAAACAGGTACGCCTAAGTCTCCAATGGTCGAGAAGCGTCCACCTAACTGCTAGAACGCGTACGCTAGTATCGTCAACTTAATCTCTCACCCCCGTGTGACCGAGAACACCCTTGTTTACCCGTAGTTAGCCTGAACTACGTCATGCTCTAATTTCTCTGACGAGAATACGTAGGCCCAAGACGCGACGTCTTGCCGAGTAAAATTCCCCGTAGTTTCCCGAACTACGTTGACTCTGATTACTCATTCTCTGATGAGAATACGTAGGCATAGAGTGCGACGCTCTATCGAGTCAATTTCCTCCCGTTTAGATTTAGCAGCCGTAGATAGATTGTTTTTCACCCGTAGAAAAACCCGCAAGCATGGATCCCGTCGAGTACGACGGACGTGAGGGGTGCTAATACCTTCCCCTTGCGTAACCGACTCCCGAACCCAGACAATGGTTGCGACGACCTTGTCTTACCCTTTTTTCGTTAGGTTTTTCTGATCGTTTCCTTTCCCGCTCCGAGGGATAAATAACGAAAGGTGGCGACTCTTCTGTTGTGCCGACACCTTATTTTCACGAAAGCGACAGCTGGCGACTCTGTTGGGGATCGAACCCAGAATCTCTGGTTCTCCGGTTCCCCTGCGAGAGTCAATCCTAGCGCTTGTTTGCGTGTCTGTGGGTGTTTACCTTTTATGTTGTATTTTACTGATGTATTTACATTTCCCGCACTATATTATTATCTGTTGCTATTGTGCTGTTGTGGGATGGGAGCTCTGATGAGTGAGAAGCCAGACCCAGGCTTGAGTGCACCATAGAATTAGTTGTGGAAATTAGTGGGCGCGCGCTTGCTTGGCAAGCGCTAGTGTCTCATGAAATCCACGCTCAGACGAGGTTCTCCCGGTTGGCTTCTCTTTCAACCCTTTGGGTTGAGACGGTTGTTGGTTTGGAGGATTGTTGACTCTGGGGACCGATCATTTGGAAGTTGGCTAAGTGAGGCCTCTTCAGGACAGGATGATGCCACACCTTCTGGGTATCGTATTATCAGTCTTGAAAGTCTGTGACGCCAACGACCGCATAGGATGCTGAACTTGTGTCAGTTTAGGTCCATACCCGTGAGTGGGAGGGTTTTTGCAGGAAACTTGACTTCCAGCCTACCCGATATCTTGGTTTTCTCTCGTCAGAGCAGACTTATCCCGTCAGCAGCGCAGCAGCAATCAGAGCTTTGTGGGGGCTGTGATCCCATGTTTGCTGCATCTTGCATTGCATTTGCATGAACATTCCTGCATCATATTGCATACTCCAGCTAGTCAGAGCTCTTATCCAGCCGTTGTTTTGATTCTGAAGGTGAGTGTTGAAGACGACCAAGGGGCTGAAGCAGATTTGATCAGAATCAAGCAGTGAAGTCAGTTGAAAGTTGTTGGTAGCTATGTCAGAGAGCAGCTTCTAGTTTGTTGATACCTTGTCAGGTTTCACTGTGACGTCCAATCCTTTGTATGGATCTACGCATGACTAAGACTTTCCGCAAGTGAACAACCTTACTGCAGCTCAGCTTGTACAACCTTCTGCTGAAGACCGAGATCTACGTGAGCAGTTCATTGTCCAAGGTGAACGTTCTCCTTCTGTTGATATCTCAGACTACCAGGGTTTTGCTTTCCCTGTGCCAAAGTCCCGAAGAGAGGTCCCGATAGCAAAGACTGAAGACCCATTAGCTCCCGTGTATGCTGAAAGGTTTCGTGCATTGGATGAAAGATTCAAAGCCTTGAAAGGTAAAGACGCTGTTAACCCTAGTGCTGCAGACATGTGTCTGGTTCCTGGCCTAGTGTTACCTCCGAAGTTCAGAATGCCGAGGTTTGAAAAGTACAAAGGAGATAGTTGCCCGAAGCAACATTTGGTGATGTTCTGTCGAAGAATGACTTCATTTGTGCACGACGACGAGTTGATGATTCACTGCTTTCAAGATAGCCTGACTGGGGCACCTCTGAGTTGGTATATGCAGTTAGAGAGTGATCAGATCCGATCATGGGTGGATATAGCCAACGCTTTTTTGAAACAGTACGACTACAATCTTGATGAAGCTCCTAGTCGCATGCAGCTGCAAGAATTGTCTCAAGGGAACAATGAACCCTTCAGGAAGTATGTTCAGAGATGGAGAGAATTTGCTGCTAGAGTGCAACCACCGCTTCTATACCGAGAGTTGAAAGGCATGTTCATAAACTCCTTGCAGAGCCCGTACTTCGAAAGGATGCTTGGAGTTGCACCAAATTTCTCTGCATTGGTAAGGGCAGGAGAACGCATCGAGTATGGTGTAAAGACTGGAAGAATCCAGAATGTTTCAGGCGGTCAGGCTAGTGAAACTGAATCTCTCTACAGCTTTCAAACTGAAGAAGGAGTTGTGGTCAATGCAATCATGAATGATGTTGGGTATCCTCGAGATGAATCGGTGAAGTCTGTTGGTTCTCCGTCTTCTCAACGGTCAGTATCTTCTGTGTCTCGTTATTCTTGACAGACAATTGTGCCTAGGGCACCACATCGGGAACCTTATGTCGCTCCTCTTGCAAATCCACGAGCCCGTGGCCGAGGTTATCAGAATCAGCGTCAGAATCAGAACCGACCGCGTAACAACTTGGAACGAAGGAATGCTCCTTCTCATCCAGTGTCTGTGCCGTATAGCCAGATTCTGCCACATTTGATTCAGAATTCTTTGGTGGAGCCCAAAGCTCTTAAGCCCGTGCCAGAGCCTTACCCTCCTGGGTACAACCCCCATGCTCAGTGTGGTTACCATGGTGGATCTCCATGGCATTCAACCGAAGATTGCAAAGCTTTTCAGGCAAAAGTGCATCAGTTGATCGATAAAGGGTGCATTTCCTTTCCAGAAGGAGTTTTGGTGTGCATGACAACCTCTCAGCTGTCTGAGCTCGCAGATTCAGAGGGTTATTTCCAGAGGCCAGTGGTCCAGACAGGCAGACGTCCTCAGTATTGGCAGTTCTCAGACTTTTTATCATTTGCATTTGTAGTTTCCTTTCTGTTAGTTACTACTTGCTGTTAAACATTGTTTGTTTCGAATGGTAATATTGATAAAGTGACTATGCATTTTTCTGAATTAATCATGTCGTTGTCACTCATTTACTGCATTACACAGACACTTGCATTTTATTCACTCCACTTTATCACTATGATTAGTAAAGATGGGAGGGAGGATGACGAAACTGAATACTCATAACCGATGATCATATGCTTTCAGATAAAACCGTGCCGATGACGTACAAGGCATTGTTTCAAATCCCCTAAACACCGGAGAGATAAGGAAGAGAATCCCTTGTTAACCACTTCGAGCCGAGAAGCAGGAGTTTCTTTCAGACATTTAAACCCTCACATCTTAACCCGGGGCAGGGTAGTTGTCAGTTAGCTTGACCGAGCGTTCAAGTCTTATAGAGGAGTGTTGTCTTTCGAGGACCAATCACATCGTATTCCTCCCCAGAGGTCGTACCTCGTCAACCACAATGGTTAAACCTCACCAGTCAGGAGTGAGACAGTTATAAACCTCTCGGATGAATCCTGACAGCCAGTGTCGCACGACTTATTTCGAAAAAAAAAGAAGAATAAGAAAGCCCGCTAAGTAAAAAGAAAAGAAAAGCTGGAAAGTTAATACTTAGGCAAAAACCAGGGCATCCCGCTGGACTTCAAAAGAAAAATCGAAGGGAACTCTGAACAGTCAGTCCAGGCAAAAATTAGGGAATCAAAAGAATGAAAAAGAAAGGATATAAAAAGAAAAATCCTCGAAGAAGGACAAAGTCGTGTGGATACGGGCACCGAAACGAAAGAGGAGTAACTGTCACTCCGAAACACCTTGTGAATTCTTTAACCAGTTGTTCCCAATATTCAACATACCTCTCAAAGAGGCGAGCGCTCGAGCCAAGTTAACTGAACTTTAGGATCGGAGATCATCACGTAGAAGGGGTGGGTACAAATCATAATTTGAGCCAAATATCCTTTGTTTCACGAACCGTGAACCCGACCATGATACAACCCTTAAAAGACCTAATTGAGGCAGGGTTTATTCTGAAGGCGCGTTACGATAAGGTTGAGTAACCTGACTCCTACATGATTTTCTAATCATATCCTTGTTGTATTTTTCACTGATCGAATCAGCACTACGTTTGAACTCTTTGGTTCATTCGTCACTCACTATCATGACACGTAAATGAGTGACGGTACATTTTTTCAAAATCTGCATGAACACTGCATTAAAATTACCATTCGTGAATAGAAAATTTTAATTGCAGGTCAGTAGTTGATACGAAGGAACTCCAACAGGGAATAGCCAATCAGGACTGAATCGTAGCACTTTGGATCAGAATGGTATACCGTGAAACCCTGTGAATCTGGGGCATTGACTTCCTATGAGTTTGGAATCGGTCAGTCTGAGGACAAGTCCCGAAGCATCGGTTGATTATGGGACAGTTTGTTCGAGAAGCGTTGATCAAAAGTGGATCTTCTCGAGACCCAATCAGGGGCAGTTATCCAGTACTCCTGTGATTTGAGGGCAGATCCCTCCAGTGTTCAATCAGGGGATGTTGAGTCGCTCAACGCTCGTTCAGGGGCAAGCTACTTCAGAGATAGTGAAACCAACCATGCTGAGAGTTGATTGATTGAGGATGAATCCTTCTATTGTACAGATATTGGGGCAAGTCATCTGAAGATTGTCTTGTTGTCAGCTGCTTTCTGTTCAAAATGTATTTCCCCAAGAGTCGGATTGGGGAAAGTTGAATTGCAATGGGGCAAGTTGTTCAAATGAGTTTGTTCACCCTAGCAAGAGTTGAGTGTCGGGGAATTGTGCCATTACCCTGCCAAAACCTAAACCTTCTGAAGAAGCCTTGCTGTCATTGGATTGTTATCCTACAGCCTAACCTGTTACTCGGCTGAACCTTGTAACCAAATTGTTTTAAAGTCTAGTTCTCGTATGGCAAACCGGAGATCAGTTCTCGTCTGAAATCCAAACCAGAAACCAGCCCTGTCTGGTCACCTTTTCTGTAACCTATTGTTTAACCAGTTCTCGTCTGGCTAACATAGTTTTAAAGTCCAGTTCTCGTCTGGCAAACCGTAAGTCAGTTCTTGTCTGACAACCTAATGTATGTTGCTATCAGTTCTCGTCTGATAGTCCACCGTGAATGCTAGTTCTCGTCTAGTATTTCCTCCTCAAATCCACTTTCGTTGATAACCTATTCTGATCCCTAAACCAGAAAAAGCCTAAATATATTCGACACAATGATTCCTAGTGACTCGTATGTTGTCACATTCCCCGACACAAGGCTCGAGTGATCCCAGCTCCCTGATTGGTATTTTGTATTCCCTGTGTTGATGTTGTTGAATCAGGATTATTTTCTCAGCAGAGATGTACAGTTTGAGATTGTTTCCCCTGAGCAGTTTGAGACTGCAGCAAATTGAGATGGCACTCATCTCTTATCAGAGTAGGATCAAGATTATCCTCAGCAGGGTTTGATTGACATTTTCGGCAGAGTATGGCCATCCCAAGCATTGAACGTTGATTAGCCTGATGTGCTACTATCCTAAGTGGGTTGAGACTGAAGCTTTCCCTGACCGGCAGATTTGGGTTTATTTCCCCAGCAGTGTTGATACACATGTATTCCTCATCAGACTTGATAGTCCAGCAGGTGTTACCCAGAAGGGTCAGTCTCCGTAAGGCATATGCAAGATTACCCTCAGCAGATCAGGATTAATATCCCCGATAGAGTGTAGTAGCATCTCCCCGCAGAGCCTGAATACGGGACCAGGAGCATTGATATGTATCCCCAAGCAGAGAAGATTCTCTCCCCCAACCGGATGTATCCTGAAGGATCACCATCTCCCCAGCTGAGTCAGGCGCCGAAGCGTATGTTCATCCCCCATCACTGGGTCACAAGTGCAGGTCTCGTAGAAGACTATTCGCAAGTGCAACAATTGATAGTGCCAGACTGAAGTCTCCATCGGAATTGAAATTCCCCGCAGAGTCGTACTCCCCCTAGCAAGCAGGATGATTCCTTCTTCCCCAGCCGAGTTTGAAAACCCCCAAGAGAGACGAGTCCTTGGAAAGCTGTTTGGGCCATGATTGGTTCTCCCCAATAGAGTGTTGAATAGCTGATGCTGTATTTCCCCGCCGAAGTTGTTACCTCCAAGAAAGTTTTGCCGCGAAGACCGCGCAGTTTATTTCTGCGATTGACATCGTTTTCCTCAGCAGTTGTGGTTTGAAACCCGGTTGAGCAGGTCCAGGTTCTCGTAGAGCTTCGTTCCCCCGCAGCAGTCAACTGAAGTTGTGTCCCCTGCGGATTCCAATTGAGATTGGTGTGACCTTGTGCTCTTCGGCAGGATGATTCCTCCCCCTATCTGAGTGGTTCTTTCTCCTTGACAGGAGGATTCTCCCTTCAGCATTTATTTTGCTGACGGGATCACATCATTGTGCATGGCTGCATATCATTTATCATAAACGCATAGCATTTCCACCGTGTGGAGCATTGTGCCATTGCCGAAGCATATGCATACGAAACATGAGCCAGGTCGCCACCGTTCTTGTTTTGCAGGTGTTCCGCCGCAGAATTGATTGCTCAGGATGATTCCTGAAATTCTCCCCAACGAAGTCGCTTGCTCAAGATGATTCTTGAAGTCCCCAGCGAAGTCTTCGGCTCAAGATGATTCTTGAATGTCCTGGCGAGGTTGTTTGCTTAAGATGATTCTTAAGATCCCCAGTGCAGTCTCCAGAGTTGGTTGCTCAAGCTGATGCTTAGAGTCCCCGGCAGAGTGTTCGCTCAGGATGATTCCTGAAATCTCCAGCATAGCTACCGGTTCAGGATAATTCTTGAAGTCCCCGGCGGAGTTATTTGTCCAAGATGATTCTTGAAGTCCTCAACAAAGTTGATTCATCCAGAATGATTTATGGATCCCCGAAGCAGAGTTACTTGATAGTTCTCCGGAATCCCCAGCGGAGATGTGTCATCCCCAGCAGGTTTCTGAACAGCGAAATTGAAACTTCCCTTGAAGACTTGACGATTGAAGTCCGACCGTGTTTAATGAAGCAGTTCTCTCAGCTGATGCGGAGTGCCTGATGGCAGAAGTTGGGGTATCCCCAATTGGTTCATGATTGACCGAGAATTCTATTCCCGACTTACTGATGAAGTCCGGCTGACGCCCGAAAACTCCTGTGAATGCCTGACGGTATAAATAGCTTGATTGTTTAAAAAGTTCCCAATGACCTGACGAGTCCTGAGGAATTCTTCTACTATGACACAGAACGCCTGACGGTGTAATCAACCATGTATTGCCGGTTACCGAGCGACCAGTGACCCCTTGATGAATTGAGGACGAATATCTACGGCAAAATCAGATGATCATCTTGACGGAGATTTGAAATCAGACTTTTCCCCGGTTACCGCGTGACCAATTCCCCAGCAAGTTGTCGTGCAACTGCCATGCCCAGTTTTGAAGATGTTCCTACCAATCAGAGTATCGTTTACCTGTGAGGTTGGCAAATCACCCGTTACTGTGTAACCAGTGATCCCTCGATGATTTGAGGACGCAATGACGTCAGATAAATCAGAGAATCATCCTGAAGGAGGTTCAGATCAGTATTTCTCCAGCTAGTTGTCGTGCAGCTATGATTTCAGTTTCCGAAGATTTGTTCCCATCAGAGTACCGTGTACTTGTGCAGTTGGCAAATTTTCGGGTTCTTTGGTATTCAACCGTCTTCTATCTTTGAATGTTTGAAAGTCGTTCGCTTCAACCCTTCAGGTCCAAGCCGTTTGAATAGGGGCAGCTATTGCACCCCAAAATTTGACCAACTACTTATCGCAATTTGGCTCATGTTTCGACTCATTTCATTTTGCACTTGCATACCACGTACATTGCATTTTTTTCAGTCAGGTTGACTTTATCGGGATTACAGCCCTCTGATCGCGCTTCAGGCATTCCAGACCAGTACGAGGACGTATTTCGAGAATTGGTGCTCGTCCCGATGTTTTCAGCTCTAGCTATTGTTTTTGAGGCCATCTCGGTGTCCGGGTTTTTACCGTTTATTTCGATATAGTCGCTAATTGATTTAATCGGCTTCCTCGTTTTTTTAGATTTTTCCCCTTTATTTTCTAGAATTTTTATGGAGTTAATTGATTTTTCTAGGTGTTAGATAGATTTTTTAATAGATATTAATTGTTTTTAAATAGATTTTAGTTTTAATTTCTTTTTAGAATAAATCATATTTTTTAGATATTAAATAGAGTTTTTTAATGATTTTTAATAGGATATTCTTTTACTAGGTTTTTTTAATAAAATTTAATAGGGTTTTTCTATTTTTATTTGTTTAGAAATAAATAGAAATAAATAAAAGTTAATAGATTTAATAGAGTTTTTCTTCTATTTTTGTTTGTATAGAAATTAGTGGAATTAATTAGAAATCAATAGAGTTTTCATTAGTGTAGAAATTAATAGGGTTTTTCTATTTTTATTTGTTTAGAGATAAATAGGATTATTAGAATTTAATAGTTAATTCTTTTTTTAGATTTAATTAGGATTTAAGTAGATTAATTAGGTCTTAATTTTCGTTAGTGTTAACTAGGGTCTTCTTAGTTTTAATTAGGTTAGAATAGTCTTAATTTTCATTTAGGATTTAATTACTGTTTTAATTTTCGTTTTACATTTAATTGTGTTTAATTGAGAGTTAATTAGGTGATCATTAGGCTTAAGTGAGTGTTAATCCTTAATTAACCAGAGTTCATTAAATTCGTGGGCCCAGCCGTTTTGGAGGCCCAGTCCGTCCAGTCCATGTGTCCTCATATAAAGCAGCCGCGTGTGCATTCTGAGTCTCTCTCTCCATGGCCACGTTTCACTCACAGAACTCCCCACCTCACTTCACTTCAGTGCCACGTTTCACCTGCAGAGGCCACCACTTCACTCTCCATGCCACCCCACGTGACACTCCCTCTCTCTTCCCAGCCCCCACGAGTCTCATTCCCGTCTCACTCTGCATGCAGCGATGCCACTTGTCCCACTCTCATCCCTCACCGGAGACCCCGCTATCGGCCATGCAACCGCCGCGCCGGTCACCTTCTAACTATCTCCGACCGCCATAACCACTCACCGGTAACCGTTTTTTCGCCGGAAACTTCACATCCCGCCGGAATCCTCATCCAACCTTCATCAGTGTTCATGCGTTTTTCCAGATTCATCAACAATCTTCATCATCATGAACAACAACTTCGAGATCTTCGCAAGAACGTCATCGATCATCCACCACCTTCAAACATTTCCAGAAAAATGCTCATGATCATCAATCTTCATTAACAACCTTCATCGGATCCACCAGATCTTCATCTGTTCTTGAGGATCTTCAACCGTTCTAGAGGTTTTTTCCAGTTTTCGTACAAATTTCATAGGCGTTCTTTGCTCGTTCTTCGTTGATTTTCCAGAACTCCAAGAGCAATCACAACATTCTTCATGAGTTCCCAGATCCACGAAGATCTTCACCATCGAGCCTTCAAAACCTCTAAGCGTTTTCGCCAAGAAACACACCGTGTTCATCGCAATTCATACATTCAACACGCTCTTTAGAAGCTCTTCAGATCTTGCTCCATAGAACCTTCATGCAAGCTTCCAAATCTCCAGATCGCTCAAACAAACAACAAACTTCAAGAATCGTCTACGCCTTCAGAGTCATCCGGCAACGTCCATCTTCAACGCGTCTTCAAGGATCTTCATCACCAAGATTTATCTGGTAACGTCAAAGCCCTTCACCTTCTCCAGATTTTTTCAAGTATTATCATTGCTAGATCTCCATCAAGAACCTGGACCTTCAATATCTTCAAGAAGTTCGTCTGATGATCGTCAGGCCGTAGATTAGAGTGATTACAAGATTCAGAACGTTTTCTTTGTTTTTTGTTTAAGATTTGGAGGAAGGTGAAACGAAGGAGTTTGAGGGAGATGGAGAGAGCTTGCGAAAGAAAGCGTTTGGAGAAGAGAGGGACGGCGTGAACAGTGATTAGGGGAAAGAAGGTGTTAGGGTTTTTTGGTTGGTATGCTGAGTAATGGGCAAGGTGAGAGGGCTGTGTGAACTGGGTTGGGCCCATTGGTTTCTTTTGTCCGTACACCCTCCGTTTTTGGACGATTCACCCCCCGTTTTTTTTGTTGTTTGGTCTGATTGGGCTGGGCCCATCCTTCGCTCTTCTGGACTCACACCTCCGTTTTGGCCATAACCCCCCTGCTTTTTTATTTTCTTTTCAGAATTTACTTAGTGGGCTGGGCCCCAATTCTTTGCTTTTCTGGCTGTACACCCCTCCTGTTCCAGCGCACCCCCTTTGTTTTTCTATTTTTTTTCATTATTTTCTTTTATATTCATTTGCTTAGTTTTTTTTAAAGAAAAAGAATATGTAATATAAAAATAGAAAAAATGGAAAATATAGTGGAATATAAAAAATGATAGTATTTTAATATTTTCTTTTTAGGATATATTTTCTTTTAGGAGTCTCTTTTACGCCTTTTTAGAGGTAGAATTAAAGGTCCACTTGTTAGGGGACTATTTTTTCATTAGATTCTCCATGATAGATGGGTATGATTTTTTAGGAGTTTATCCTTGTAACCTTCCGAATATTAATAAAATGAGATTTGTGTTGTGGTCCCCGTTTTAGCTGTAAGCTGAACTACAGCTGCTCTGACTTTCTCTGATGAGAATATGTAGGCATAGGATGCGATATCCTAGCAAGCACAATAACAACTAACTTTTTATTCTCTCGCTGCTGTGCGATCGAGGCTTTCCCGCTAACGACTGATGTTATCCTTTTCTCTTGCCCGAGTGCATTTGAGACCAGACCGTAGTTCTAGTTCCCGTAGGTTCTCATACCTTTAAAACCCGACGTACTACATCTGTTCTACCGCAAACAGGTACGTCTAAGTCTCCAATGGTCGAGCAGCGTCCACCTAACTGCTAGAACGCGTACGCTAGTATCGTCAACTTAATCTCTCACCCCCGTGTGACAGAGAACACCCTTGTTTACCCGTAGTTAGCCTGAACTACGTCATGCTCTGATTTCTCTGACGAGAATACGTAGGCCCAAGACGCGACGTCTTGCCTAGCAAAATTCCCCGTAGTTTCCCGAACTACGTTGACTCTGATTTCTCATTCTCTGATGAGAATACGTAGGCATAGAGTGCGACGCTCTATCGAGTCAATTTCCTCCCGTTTAGATTTAGCAGCGGTAGATAGATTGTTTTTCACCCGTAGAAAAACCCGCAAACGTGGATCCCGTCGAGTACGACGGACGTGAGGGGTGCTAATACCTTCCCCTTGCGTAACCGACTCCCGAACCCAGACAATGGTTGCGACGACCTTGTCTTACCCTTTTTTCGTTAGGTTTTTCCGATCGTTTCCTTTCCCGCTCCGAGGGATAAATAACGAAAGGTGGCGACTCTTCTGTTGTGCCGACACCTTATTTTCACGAAAGCGACAGGGATCTGTTAAACAAAAAGGCATCGAACAAGAAGGGCGGCTCAACCTGAAGTTAAGAAGAACATCTGGCCTCGCTGTCAGGCACTGTTAAACAAACAGGCATCGAATTTGATGGCCAGCACAACCCGAAGTTGATAAGAACATTAGATATCATCGTCTGGCATCTGTTAAACAAACAGGCATCGAACCCGAAGGCCGGCTCAACAAGAAGTTGAGAGGAACATTTGACCTCGCCGTCAGGCATCTGTTAAACAAACAAGCATCAAACCAGAAGGTCGGCTCAACCAATGGTTGAGAAGAACATTCGATCTCGCCGTCAGGCATCAGTTAAACAAAGAGGCATCGACCCCGAAGGTCGGCTCAACCCGAATTAGAGAAGAACATCTGACCTCACCGTCATGTATTTGTTAAACAAACAGGCATCGAACCCGAAAGCCGGCTCAACACGAAGTTGAGAGGAACATTTGATGTCCCCGTCAGGCATCTGTTAAACAAACAGGCATCGAACCCGAAGGATGGCACAACACGAAGTTGAGAGGAACATCTGACCTCACCGTTAGTAATCTATTAAACAAACAGGCATCAAATTCGAAGGTCGGCTCAACACGAAGTTCATAGGAATATCTGACCTCCCCGTCAAGGATCTGTTAAACAAACAGGCATCGAACACGAAGGTCGGCTCAACCCAAAGTTGAGAAGAACATCTGACCTCTTTGTCAGGCATCTGTTAAACAAACAGGCATCGAATTTGATGGCCAGCTCAACCCAAAGTTGATAAGAACATTAGACCTCACAGTTAGGAATCTGTTAAATAAACATGCATTGAACCCGAAGGCCGACTCAACAAGAAGTTGAGAGGAACATTTGACCTCGCCGTCAGGCATCTCTTAAATAAACAGGCATCGAACCCGAAGGATGTCTCAACACGAAGTTGAGAAGTACATCTGACCTCGCTGTCAGGCATCTGTTAAACAAACAGGCATCGAACCCGGAAGCCAGCTCAACCCGAAGTTAAGAAGAACATCTGAACTTGCTGTTAAGCATCTGTTAAACAAACAGGCATCGAGATTGATGGTCGGCTCATCCCGAAGTTGAGGAGAACATCTGACCTCGTTGTCAGACATTAGTTAAACAAACAGGAACCAATCCTGAAGGTTGGCTCAAACCGAAGGAGAGAAGAGCATCTGACCTCGCCGCCAGGCATCTGGTAAACAAATAGGCATCAAACACGAAGTCCCGCTCAACACGAAGTTGAGAACAACATCTGACCTCGCTGTTAATCATCTGTTAAACAAATAGGCATCCAACTCCTAGGCCGACTCAACACGAAGTTGAGAGGAACATTTAACCTCGCAGTCAGGCATCTGTTAAACAAACAGGCATAGACCTCGAAGGTCGGCTCAACCCGAATTAGAGAAGAACATTTGACCTCACCGTCATGTATCTGTTAAACAAACAGGCATCGAACCCGAAGGCCGGCTCAACAAGAAGTTGAGAGGAACATTTGACCTCGCCGTCAGGCATCTGTTAAACAAACAGGCATTGAACCTGAAGGATGGCAGAACACGAAGTTGAGAGGAACATCTGACCTCGCCGTTAGTCATCTATTAAACAAACAGGCATCAAATTCGAAGGCTGGCTCAACACGAAGTTCATAGGAATATCTGACCTCCCTGTCAAGGATCTGTTAAACAAATAGACATCGAACACGAAGGCCGGCTCAACCCGAAGTTAAGAAGAACATCTGACCTCACTGTCAGGCACTGTTAAACAAACAGGCATCGAATTTGATGGCTAGCTCAACCCGAAGTTGATAAGAACATTAGACCTCGTCGTCTGCCATCTGTTAAACAAACATGCATCGAACCCGAAGGCCGGATCAACAAGAAGTTGAGAGGAACATTTGCCCTTGCCGTCAGGTATCTCTTAAATAAACAGGCATCGAACCAGAAGGTCGGCTCAACCTAAGGTTGAGAAGAACATTCGATCTCGCCGTCAGGCATCGGTTAAACAAACAGGCATCGACCTCGAAGGTCGGCTCAACTCGAATTAGAGAAGAAAATCTGACCTCACCGTCATGTATCTGTTAAACAAACAGGCATCGAACCCGAAGGCCGGCTCAACACGAAGTTGAGAGGAACATTTGATGTCCCCGTCAGGCATCTGTTAAACAAACAGACATCGAACCCGAAGGATGGCACAACATGAAGTTGAGAGGAACATCTGACCTCGCCGTTAGTTATTGTTGCGGTGAAATTTGGATGTCAAGCTATTGATTAACTTGAATATTAATTCAATTCACAACCGGTCTTTGATTTATCCGAAGGAAAGGTTAAAGAAAGGAAAAACCTAAAAGGGAGAGATCTAAGGTTCGGGGGTTGGTTAAATTTAGGGAAGGTATTAGCACCCTAAACTTCCGTAGTACTCTACGGGAACCTTTTATTTATTTATTTTTATTTATTTCATTAATTATTTTGCTTAAGGGTATATACAAAGGATTGAAAATTAAAAAAGACCTAGGGGTTAATTCTAAGTTTACTCGGCAAGACATCGCATCTTGTGCCTACATATCCTTACGGGAATGGAATCAGAGTAACTGTAGTTCCCCTCAAAAGGGAGGTTAGAGACTTCTTGACTGTGGTCAAGGTCTCAAGGGGAATAAACGCATCTTAAGGACACACTTACATGGAGTCTTAAACTCCGATCTCTATGTTATGAATTGTTAAGTGCATTAGGGTTAGGTTAGGGATTCCGCGGCGGGAAACCCTAAAATGAGTGCGGCGACTCTTTGACCTAAAGCTATGGGTAGTTTTGTAATTTTGTCCACGGCGAGACATTTGTGAAAATTTAGGGTTTGTAAGGGTTTGAAGTTTTGAGGACTATTGGCGCGGCGGCCAAACGGCTAGACCTAATCCTTCGGAGGAATGCAATGGGACAAATTAACGATGCAAATGCGCGAATTTAAACCATACCAACAGCAGAAATTAAAGTGCGGAAAGGTAAACGCGATAATTTGTTCGCGAAGTTACAAATGAGAAACAGATACAATTATAATACAACTTGAATTGAAAAACACATTAAAATAGCTAATAGTAACGTAACAAGCTGCACATTGAATTCACAAGGTTAGTAGACAGAGTCAGACAGTAATCAGACGAGTTATGAAACGGAAGTGCGAAAGTTATAGATATTCTTTGTTGTTTATTTGTGATATATAAAAAGCTTTTGATTTAAGTTAAAAAAGAGGTTTTAATTTTATTAAAACAAAAAATTTTCAAAAATAGTCTTAATTTAATTATCTAACAAAAAGGTTTTATTTTAAAAAAAAAGGGTTTAATGTTATTATTATATATTTTTTAAAAACGGTTCTAGTTATTATTTTAAAAAAAAGATTTTAGTTATTATTTTAAATTTATCTAAAAAAAAGTTTTCTTAAAAATAATAGGTTTTCATATTAATTTGGAAAAGATGTTAATGTTATTTATTTTAAAAAACAGATTTTATATTATAACAAGTTTTAATAAATTAATGATAACAATAATAATAATAATAATAGTAATAATAATAATAATAATAATGATAATAATAAATAATGATTATAATACTACTAATAATAATAATAATAAAGCAATAATGAATTTTAAATGTGCCAAATAACCCAACAATGTTGCTAACGCAGAAATGCGCTCAGCGCAACCAGATCTAAATCGGACGAAACAAAATTTATCGCAAAGAAAAAGAAATTAAGCAAAAAAACAGTATTATTGCTCACACAAAAATGCGATCATCGCAACCAGATCGAACTAACACAAATGTCACGCGTCATGCACACAAATGTGCAAACATCGTATCGATATAATTTGATCAAAAATTAATCTTATATATATATAAACTCTAACAATTTAAAAATTATAAATATATAAACGTAACAGTAATAGATAAAGAAAAAGAAATAACGGTAATAGATGAAGAAAAAGAAATAACGGTAAAAGATGAAGAAAAAGAAACAATAGTAATAGATGAAGGAAAAGAAATAACGGTAAACGATGAAGAAAAAGAAACAACAGTAATAGATGAAGGAAAAGAAATAACGGTAAACGACACTCACTCCTCTTAGGTTTTTTTCATTCTCCCCTTTTTCAATAAGGCAACACATGTATATATAGGGAACAAATTAGGGTTAACACCAAATTGTCAATAATATCCCTAAAGCCCATTTTAAAGCCCAAACTAAATAATTAGTTAAGAAAAAATAAAATTTAAATAATTTAAAATAAACCTAAAATAAAAACTAATAATCCTATTGATTCCTAAAATCAAAAATATTATAAAAAGAACAAAATTTTTTTCAATATTTTTTATTTTATGATTTTTTTGATAATTTTATGAATAATTTAGAAAAAATGAAAAAAATAATATTTTAAATAATGATTTAATTAAAATACGAAAATAATAATTAAATAATAATAAAAAACTAATTTTGTTATTTTTTAATGAAAGATAGAAAAATTTAGAGTAAAAATAATAAAAAAACAAAAAGTGACAAAGGTGAGATTTGAACTCTCAACCTCTCACACTCACAACCCCTTACCCATGTCCTCTTGCCAATTGTGCCATTTTTACTTTTTTAGAAAAAAATGCATGCCATATGATATTTACCTGCAAAAAGTCAAACGACTACACAAATTTGTTAGTAATTGATTAAATGCAATAAAAATGCAATGAAATGCGACGACAAATCTTAGGGCAAAATTTGGGGTATTACAGTTATCTATTAAACAAACAAGCATCAAATTCGAAGGTCGGCTCAACACGAAGTTCATAGGAATATCTGACCTCCCCGTCAAGGATCTATTAAACAAACAGACATCGAACACGATGGTCGGCTCAACCCAAAGTTGAGAAGAACATCTGACCTCTTTGTCAGGCATCTGTTAAACAAACAGGCATCGAATTTGATGGCCAGCTCAACCCGAAGTTGATAAGAACATTAGACCTCACTGTTAGGAATCTGTTAAATAAACATGCATTGAACCCGAAGGCCGGCTCAACAAGAAGTTGAGAGGAACATTTGACCTCGCCGTCAGGCATCTCTTAAATAAACAGGCATCGAACCCGAAGGGTGGCTCAACACGAAGTTGAGAAGTACATCTGACCTCGCTGTCAGGCATCTGTTAAACAAACAGGCATCGAACCCGGAAGTCAGCTCAACCCGAAGTTAAGAAGAACATCTAAACTTGCTGTTAGGCATCTGTTAAACAAACAGGCATCGAGATTGATGGTCGGCTCATCCCGAAGTTAAGGAGAACATCTGACCTCGTTGTCAGACATTAGTTAAACAAACAGGAACCAAACCTGAAGGTTGGCTCAATCCGAAGGTGAGAAGAGCATCTGACCTCGCCACCAGGCATCTGGTAAACAAATAGGCATCGAACACGAAGTCCCGCTCAACACGAAGTTGAGAACAACATCTGACCTCGCCGTTAGGCATCTGTTAAACAAATAGGCATCCAACTCCTAGGGCGACTCAACACGAAGTTAAGAGGAACATTTGACCTCGCCGTCAGGCATCTGTTAAACAAACAGGCATCGACCTCGAAGGTCGGCTCAACCCGAATTAGAGAAGAACATCTGACCTCACCGTCATGTATCTGTTAAACAAACAGGCATCGAACCCGAAGGCTGGCTCAACAAGAAGTTGAAAGGAACATTTGACCTCGCCGTCAGGCATCTGTTAAACAAACAGGCATCGAACCCGAAGGATGGCACAACACGAAGTTGAGAGGAACATCTGACCTCGCCGTTAGTCATCTATTAAACAAACAGGCATCAAATTCGAAGGTCGGCTCAACACGAAGTTCATAGGAATATCTGACCACCCTGTCAAGGATCTGTTAAACAAACAGGCATCGAACACGAAGGCCGGCTCAACCCGAAGTTAAGAAGAACATCTGACCTCGCTGTCAGACACTATTAAACAAATAGGCATCAAATTTGATGGCCAGCTCAACCCGAAGTTGATAAGAACATTAGACCTCGTCGTCTGGCATCTGTTAAACAAACATGCATCGAACCCGAAGGCCGACTCAACAAGAAGTTGAGAGGAACATTTGCCCTCGCCGTCAGGCATCTCTTAAATAAACAGGCATCGAACCAGAAGGTCGGCTCAACCTAAGGTTGAGAAGAACATTCAATCTCGCCGTCAGGCATCGGTTAAACAAACAGGCATCGACCTCAAAGGTCGTCTCAACTCGAATTAGATAAGAAAATCTGACCTCACCGTCATGTATCTGTTAAACAAACAGGCATCGAACCCGAAGGCCGGCTCAACACGAAGTTGAGAGGAACATTTGATGTCCCCGTCAGGCATCTGTTAAACAAACAGGCATCGAACCCGAAGGATGGCACAACACGAAGTTGAGAGGAACATCTGACCTCGCCGTTAGTTATCTATTAAACAAACAGGCATCAAATTCGAAGGCCGGCTCAACACGAAGTTCATAGGAATATCTGACTTCCCCGTCAAGGATCTGTTAAACAAACAGGCATCGAACACGAAGGTCGACTCAACCCAAAGTTGAGAAGAACATTTGACCTCTCTGTCAGGCATCTGTTAAACAAACAAGCATCGAATTTTGGGCCAGCTCATCTCAAAGTTGAAACGAACATTAGACCTCACCGTTAGGAATCTGTTAAACAAACATGCATTGAACCCGAAGGCCGGCTCAACAAGAAGTTGAGAGGAACATTTGACCTCGCCGTCAGACATCTCTTAAATAAACAGGCATCGAACCCGAAGGGCGGCTCAACACGAAGTTGAGAAGTACATCTGACCTTGCTGTCAGGCATCTGTTAAACAAACAGGCATCGAATCCGGAAGCCAGCTCAACCCGAAGTTGAGAAGAACATCTGACCTTGTTGTCAGACATTTATTAAACAAACAGGCATCGAGATTGATGGTCGGCTCATCCCGAAGTTAAGGAGAACATCTGACCTCGTTGTCAAACATTAATTAAACAAACAGGAACCAAATCTGAAGGCTGGCTCAAACTGAAGGTGAGAAGAGCATCTGACCTCGCCGCCAGGCATCTGTTAAACAAATAGGCATCCAACACGAAGTCCCGCTCAACACGAAGTTGAGAACAACATCTGACCTCGCCGTTAGGCATCTGTTAAACAAATAGGCATCCAACTCCTAGGCCGACTCAACACGAAGTTGAGAGGAACATTTGACCTCGCTGTCAGGCATCTGTTAAACAAACAGGCATCGAACCCGAAGGGCGGCTCAACCCGAAGTTGAGAAGAACATCTAACGTCGCTGTCAGGCATCTGTTAAATAAACAGGCATCGAACCCGAAGGCCGGCTCAACACAAAGTTCATAGGAATATCTGACATCGCCGTAAGGCATCTGTTAAACAAATAGGCATCGAACACGAAGGCCGGCTCAATCAAAAGTTGAGAAGAACATTCGATCTCGCTGTTAGGCATTTGTTAAACAAACAGGTATCGAACCCGAAGGTCGGCTCAATCAAAAGTTGAGAAGAACATCTGACCTCACCTTCAGGTATCTGTTAAACAAAGAGGCATCGAACCCGAAGGCCGGCTCAACACGAAGTTGAGAGGAACATTTGACATCTCCGTCAAGCATCTGTTAAACAAACAGGCATCGAACCAGAAGGGCGGCTCAACCTGAAGTTGAGAAGAACATCTGACCTCGTTGTCAGGCATCTAAAAAACAAACACGCATCAAACCCGAAGGCTGGCTCAACCCAAAGTTGAGAAGAACATCTAACCTCACTGTGAGGCATCTGTTAAACAAACAGGCATCGAACCTGAAGGTCGTTGTTGCACCCCAAAATTTGACCAACCGGTTCCCACATCTGGTTTATGTTTCGACGCATTTTACATTTGCATTCGCATACCGCATATGTTGCATTTTCTCAATCATATTGATTTTATCGGGATTACAGCATTGTTTTCACATTTCGGAGGTTTTAGACCGGTTCGGATGATCGGAGTTTCGGTTCTTGCCGCTTGTTTCGATCTGATCTCGCGTTCCCTTTTAATTGAATTAATTGCTTTTATTGCATTTTTTAGAACTTTATAGTCTTTTCTAGATTTAAATAGATTTTATTTGGATTTTTTAGAATATAGTTTCTTTTATGATTTTTAGAATCTTAATAGGTTTATTTGTTTTTAGAATAATATAGTATTTTTTTAGATTAATAGATAAATAGGTTTATTAATAGTTTTCTAGGATTTTAATAGATTTTTATGGAATAAATAGTTTTAATAGATTTTTAGAATATTAGATATTAGTTTTTTAGTATTAAATAGAATAGTATAGATTTAAATAGGTTTTTTTAGATATTAAACAGGTTTTAATATAGTATTTTTAGATATAGATTCAATAGATTTTTTAATTGAATAGAATTTAAATAGATTTTTTGGATATTTGAATAGATTTTAATATAGATTTTTTTAATCAGACTTTATTAGTGTTATCATTTTTAGATGTTAATAGGATCATTAGGGTCAGCTTTTATTAATTGGTAGTATTAATTTTCGTATTAATTGAGTCATTAGCCATTTAATATTCGTTAGCTTGCATTAATCATGTTTAGTTCATTAATCATTCTTAATCTTAGTGGGCCATTATCCAGAATTTGCAGAAAGCCCAAGTCCATTCGTGCCACTTGTCACTATATAGTGTAGTCCATGCGTGCTTCTCTCGGATGGCCACCTCATTTCTACCTCCCTCAGAATCCGCCAACACATCATCCACTCAGTCTCTCTCTCTCAGAGCATTCGCCACCTCACACCACGTATCACTCTCTCGCTCTGCCACCTCTCCCCACTGCCACACGTGTCCTCATCTCTCTCTCCTCTGCTTGCATGAGTGACACCTGCATTCCACTACCAAAGCCTCACCGCCGGTCATGCATGCGCCGGAGGTCAGCCCTAACTACTCACCGGAGCCACCGCAACCGTCGTCGGAGGCTCGCCGGAAACTGCAAAATCACCGGAAAATTCATCACTTCTTCATCTTTTTTCCAGATCATCAAGAACACACCGTGTGTTCATCGTCAATAATCATCAACAACATTCAACCACCGTCTTGCTCATCTCTTTTCCAGAAAATCGTTCAACGGTTCATGCACTTTCCAAATCCGTTCAGGAAGATCCATCTGTATTCATTCTCGTTCGTCCTGATTCAATGATGTTCATCAATATCGTAGCCATTTTTCCAAATTTCCTCGATGATTCTCAAGATCTTCATCCTCTTCGTGAGGACTTTCAAGATGTGCATCTGGAATTTCCAGATTTCGTCAACGCCTTCAAGAACTCAAATTCCAACATTCCACATCATCCTTCATCAAACATCTTCAGGAAGATCTTCATAAGATCTTAGACGCTCATCATCTTCCTCGATCTATCACCACAATTTTCCAGATCTGCATGCGTGTTCATCATTTCGTCATCAGAGATCTTCAGCGATTTGTAACAAATCTCCATCAGGTTATCCAGATTTCCTCAAAGAACATTCAACATCTTCATGTTCTTCAATCATCTCCGGAATAATCTTCATCAGAAGAGCGATCGTCATGGATCTTCATCCATGCGTTCATCATTTGATATCCGATCTTCATCAAATATCCATTCAAATCGTCATCAAATGTCTTACGAGCTTCAAGATCCTTCGTTTGAACGACGATTGAGAATGAAAGTTTGAGGGAGAAGGAGCTACGACACCGTTAGGGTTTTTGGGAGGAGAAGTGTGAACAGTGAGTTTGAGAGAAGAGATGGCTTAAGGTTTTCAGAGTGTGAGAGAAATGAGAGAATGGACTTGAATGCTTGGTCATTGGGCCTCAAGCCCACCTGCGTTTTTGGCACCCAGCGTTTTTTTCTGCATTCCCCCGTTTTTCCTTTTTTTTCTTCTTTCTTTTGAAGTGATATTGGGCTGGGCCCATTCTCTTTTTACTGGACACACCCTCCGTTTTTTCTTGTTCACCCCCACTCCGTTTATTGTTTTGGTGGATTGGGCCCTGTTTTTTGGTGTTGTATCCCTTGTAACTACTAATGCACCCCCTACAGTTTTTTTTTTATTTCCTTTATTTTTCTTGTATTGTTTTTAATGCATTTAATGGATTTTTTAGATAATATTTTCATTTAAGGAAATTAGTTTAATTTTCTTTTAAGAAGATTTAGGAAATTAGTTTAATTTTCTTTTAAGAGAATTTAGGACTTAGTTAATTTCTTGTTAAGGAGATTTATAGATTTAATTCTTTTTAGGATATAGTTTCCTTAGGAGACTTTTATTTTCGTTTTGTCGTTGGATTTCTGTCCTATTTTCTTTTTCTATCCGATTTTATTCTCGATTTTATTTCTGGCTGGCCGTGTGACACGATTCAATTGGAGAATGATTTTCGATATCATTTCTCTATCTTGTCTTTGACACGAATATCAACACGCTACCTCTTAGAGTTCGATTTCTCGTATAAGTCGAACCATGACGGTCTAAGCGTTACATTGTTCTTGATTCGAGCGTCATCATCAAGGATCTAGAGAGGAGAAGATTGGAATGGAGCTTGCACGCATGTCAGGAGCCCAGGAGCTGCTTCGTTCAACATCATCATCTTATTCAAGTCCTCAGGCAATCGTCGAGTGTTGTGAGCTGCATCGTTAGATACGGAGAAAATGGCAGTTGAGGAGTTTCTTCTTAGGTTCTTGCGTGTGTGTCCCGGGTTCCTTCCCGTTTAGGCGTAGGCCTGCTTCCTCTTTGTTCTCGCCCCCGTGCGATCGAAACTCCTTTTCTCTCGCGTTCAGGCGATTGAAACCCCTTCTCTTTCTCCCGTGCAATCGAGACTCGTTTTCCCGTCGAACTACGTTTGCTCTGATCTCTCGTACCAGACGAGAGTACGTAGGCATAGGATGCGATATCCTAGCGAGCTCCCTTTTTCCTGTTTCCCCGTTTAGCTGTAGTAGGATGAACTACAGCTGCTCTGATTTCTCATATCGAATGAGAATATGTAGGCATAGGATGCGATATCCTAGCGAGCACACTAACAACTAACCTCTCTCTTCTCTCACTGCCGTGCGATCGAGACTTTCCCGTTGACGACTGATGTTTCCCTTTCTCTTGCCCTTGTGCATTTGAGACCAGCCCGTAGTTCTAAGTTCCCGTAGGTTCCCGTACCTTTCAAGCCAACTTAATCTCTCACCCCTGTGTGATCGAGAACACCCTGTCTAGCCGTAGTTAGCCTGAACTACGTAAGCTCTGATCTTTCACGCTGTGTGGAAGTACGTAGGCACAGGACGTGAAGTCTTAGCGAGCCAATTCCCTGTAGTTTCCCGAACTACGATGACTCTGACTTTCTCTCTTGAGAATACGTAGGCATAGAGTGCGATGCTCTATCGAGTTAGTTTCTTTCCGTTTAGACTTAGTAGCCGTAGATAGATTATTTTTGCATCCTTTAGACAAACCAAGCAAGTGTGGATCCCGTCGAGTACGACGGACGTGAGGGGTGCTAATACCTTCCCCTTGCGTATCCGACTCCCGAATCCAGGATTTGGTTGCGATGAACATTCCTTTCCCGTCTTTGCGGTAGGTTTACTTCGAGCGTTTCCTTCCTGCCTTTGGGATAAATAACGCACGGTGGCGACTCTTCTGTTTAGCCGGCGCCGATTTTCGCAGTAGCGACAGCTGGCGACTCTGTTGGGGATCCAACGTCCCCTATGCGAGTCAATCCTAGCGCTTGTTTGCTCGTCTTTGGCTGTTTACCTTTTGTGTGTTGTATATTAATGTATTTACAATTTCCGCACTTTGCTATTATCTGTTGCTGTTGTGTTGTTGGGTGGTTGTTCCTTTGAGAGAGAAGCCAAAACCCAGGCTTGAGTACATACATAGACTTAGAAGTAGAGAGTAGTGGTTAGCCTGCTTGCTTAGCTCGCACCAGCTAGCCGCGAAATTTACGCTCGGACGAGATTCTCTTTGATGCTTCTTGCCTGGCCCTTAGGGCTTGACAAGTTGTTTGACCCGAGGATTGTCGACTCTGGGAACCTGTCAATTGGGAATTCGACTAAGTGAGGCCGCTTCAAGGGATGATGATGCCACACCTTCTGGGTATCGTATCATCGCTCTTGAAAGTCTGTGACGTTGATACCCGCATAGGATGTCGTACCTTGTCAGATTAGGTTCATACCTGTGAGTGGGATGGTTTTTGCAGGGAACTTAACTTCCAGCCAACCCGATATTTTGGTCTTCTCTTCAGAGCGAACGTACTCCGTTAGCAGCGCAGCAGTATTCAGAGATTTGTGGGGGTTGTGATCCTGTATTTGCTGCATATTGCATTGCATAAACATTGTTGCATCATACTGCATACCATTCTCCAGCTAGCCAGAGTCTGATCCAGCCGTTGTTTTGATTCTGAAGGTGATTATCTGGTGTTTGTCCTGAGCAACTGTTGATTGTTAGAAGACGACCAAGGGGTTGAAGCAGATTTGAGCAGAATCGAGCAGTGAAGTCAGTTGAAGGTTATTGGTAGCTATGTTTGAGAGCCACTTCCAGTCTCTTAACACCTTGACAGGTTTCACCATGACGACCAATCCTCTGTATGGCTCTATGTCTATAGAAGATCTTCCGCAAGTGAACAACGTTACTGCAGACCAATTTGTGCAACCCCCGGTTAGGGACCGAGATCGACGTGAGCAGTTTGTTGTCCGAAATGAACGCCCTCCTCTTATTAACAGTCAAGGTGTTGTTTTCCCTATGGCGAATATTCGAAGAGAGATCCCGGTAGCTAGGACTGAAGACCCAAGAGCTCTTGAGTATGCTAGAAGGCTCCAAGTGTTGGAAGAAGGAGTGAAAGCCTTGAAAGTTAAAGATGCTGTTAACCTCAATGCTGCAGACATGTGTTTGGTTCCTGGCCTGGTGTTGCCTCCTAAGTTCAGAGCGCCGAGATTTGAAAAGTACAAAGGAGATAGATGTCCGATGCAACATTTGGTGATGTTCTGCCGAAGAATGACTTCGTTTGTGCAAAACGACAAGTTGATGATTCACTGCTTTCAAGATAGCCTGACTGGGGCATTTCTGAGTTGGTATATGCAGTTAGAGAGTAATTAGATCCGATCATGGGTGGATTTAGCCAGAGCTTTTCTGAAGCAGTATGATTATAACCTAGACATGGCTCCTCATCGCATGCAGTTGCAAGAATTGTCTCAAGAGAACAATGGACCCTTCAGGAAGTATGTTCAGAGGTGGAGAGAATTTGCTGCCAGAGTGCATCCACCGCTCCTAGACCGAGAGTTAATGAGCATGTTTGTAAACTCCCTGGAGAGCTCGTATTTCGAAAGAATGCTTGTAAATGCGCCAAATTTCTCTGAATTGGTAAGATTAGGAGAACACATCGAGCATGCCGTAAAAATTGGGAAAATTCAGATTGTTTCGGGCGGTCAGGCTAGTGAAACTGAATCTCTCTATAGCTACCAAACCGAAGAAGGAGTTATGATCAATGCAATCATGCCAGATGTTGAGTATCCTCGAGATGAATCGGTGAAGTCTGTTGGTTCTTCATCTTCTGTGTCTTGTTATGCGGGACAGACGATTGCGCCTAGGGCACCATATCCAGAACTTTATGTTGCTTCTTTGGCAAATCAGCGAACTCGTGGCCGAAGTTATCAGAATCAGCGCCCAAATCAGAACAGGCCTCGTAACAACTTGGAACGAAGGAATGCTCCTTCTCACCCAGTGCCTGTGCCGTATAGCCATAGTCTACCATCTTTGATCCGGAATTCTTTGGTGGAACCTAAACCTCTTAAGCCTGTGCCAGAACCTTACCCTCCCGGGTACAATCCCCACGCTCAGTGTGGTTACCATGGTGGATCTCCAGGGCATTCAACTGAAGATTGTAAAGCTTTTCAGGCAAAAGTACAACAGTTGATCGACGAAGGGTGTATTTCCTTTCCAAGAGGAGTTTTGGTTGTTCATGACAATTTCTCAACTGTTTAAGCTCGTAGATGCAGAGGTTATTTGCAAGAAGCCAGTGGTCCAGACAAGCAGACGTCCTCAGCATTGGCAGTCCTCAAGCTTTTTTTATCATTTGCATTTGTAGTTTCTTTTCTGTTAGTTACTACTTGTTGTTAAACATTGTTTGTTTCGAATGGTAATATTGATAAAGTGACTATGCATTTTTCTGAATTAATCATGTCGATGTCACTTATTTATTGCATTGCACCGACACTTGCATTTTCTTCACTCCACTTTGTCACTATGATTAGCAAAGATTGGAGGGAGGATGACGAAACTGAATACTCATAACCGATGATCGTATGCTTTCAGATAAAACCTTACCGATGACGTACAAGGCAGTGTTTCAAATCCCCAAACACTGGAGATATAAGGAGTTAGTCCCTTGTTAACCACTTCGAGCCAAGAAGTAGAAGTTTCTTTCGGACTTTTGAACCCTCACGCCTTAACCCGGGGCAGGGTAGTTGTCAGTTAGCTTGACCGAGCGTTCAAGTCTTATAGAGGAGTGTTGCCTTTCAAGGACCAATCACATCTTATTTTTTCCCCATAGGTCGTACCTCATCAACCACAATGGTTAAACCTCACCAATCAGGGGTGAAACAGTTGCAATCCTTTCGGAGCAATCAAGACAACCAGTGTCGCACGACTTGTTCTAAGAAGAAAAGGAAGAAATAAGAAAGCCCGCTAAGTAAAAAGAAAAAGAAAAAAGCTGGAAAGCTAATACTTAGGCAAAAATTAGGGCATCCCGCTGGACTTCAAAAGAAAAATCGAAAAGAACTCAAAAGGAGTCAGTCCAGGCAAAAATTAGGGAATCAAAAGAATGAAAAAGAAAGGATATAAAGAGAAAAATCCTCGAACAAGGACAAAGTCGTGTGGATACAGACACCGAAAACGAAAATGGAGTAATTGTCTCTCCGAAAACCTTGTGAGTTCCTACTATTCAACATACCTCTCGAAGAGGCGAGCGCTCGAGCCAAGTTAACTGAACTTTAGGATCGGAGATCATCACGTAGAAGGGGTGGGTACAAATCATAATTTGAGCCAAATATCCTTTGTTTCACGAACCGTGAACCCGACCACGATACAACCCTTAAAAGACCTAATTGAGGCAAGGTTTATTCTGAAAGCGCATTACGATAAGGTTGAGTAACCTGACTCCTACATGATTTGCTAGTCATATCCTTGTTATATTTTTCACTGATTATATCAACACTACGTTTGAACTCTGGTTCATTCGTCACTCACAATCATGACACGTAAATGAGTGACAGCACAATTTTTTTCAAAATCTGCATGAACACTGCATTAAAATTACCATTCGGGAATAAACAATTTTATTTGCAGGTCAGTAGTTGACAGGAAGGAAATTCCAATAGGGAACAATTGAACAGGACTGAATAATTCAGCAGTCTGGATCAGAATGGTATGTTGTGAAACCCTGTGAATCTGGGGCATTGACTTCCAGTGAGTTCAGAATCAGTGGGTCTGAGGACAAGTCCCGAAGCGTCGGTTGATTATGGGACAGTTTATTTGAGAAGCAGTTGATCAGAAATGAATCTTCTCGAGAGCTAATCCGGGGAAATTATCCAAAATGATGTGATTTGAGGATAGATCCTTCGAGTGTGTGATCAGATCAGGTTAAGTCGCTCAACGCTCGTTCAGGGGAAAGTCACTTCAGAGATAGTGAAACCAACTATGTCGATAGTTATTTAAATTGAGGATGAATTCTTCCGTTGTACAGATACCGGGGCAAAGCCATCTCAAGGGCGTATTGTAGCAAGCTGCTTTCTGTTCAGAGTGAGTTTCCCAAGAGTTGGATTGGAGCGAGTTGAGTTGCACTGGGGCAAGTTGTTCAAGCGAGTTTGTTCACCCTAGCAAGAGTGGAGTATCGGGGAATCGTGTCATTACCCTCGTCAAAAAAAAAACTGAACCTTCGAAAAAGACCTTGTCGTCGTTGGATCATTATCCTACCGTTTAAACTTGTTACTTGACAGAACCTTGTAACCTTGCCATTTCCAAAGCCCAGTTCTCGCCTGGCAAACCGGTAACCAGTTCTCGTCTGGTCCACCTTTCCGTAAATACCAGTTCTCGTCTGGTACCTGTTATTTTTCAACCAGTTGTTGTCTGGCCAACCTTTTCGTAAACATCAGTTCTCGTCTGATGTATGTTAGCTTTCAACCAGCCCCGTCTGGTCACCGTCTCTTTAACCTATTTGTTGCATTAGTTCTCGTCTGGTGCATGTCAGCTTCCAAACCAGCCCCTTCTGGTCGTTCTTTCCCTAACCTATCACTCGGTCAGCCTCGTCTGATGTTCCAACCGTAAATCTGTTCTCGTCAGATAACCTAACCTATTTTTGCCATCAGTTCTCGCCTGGTAGTCCATCCTTGAACGCTAGCCCTGTCTAGTATTTTCCCTTTAAAACCACTTTGTTAATAACCTATTTTCATCCATAAACTAGAAAAAGCCTAAAAAATACTCGACACGATAATTCCTAGTGACTCGCATGGTGTCACGTTCCCCGATACAAAGCTCGATTGATACCGATTTCTTGATTAATGTTAAATCAGGGTTACTCTCCTCAGCGGATAGAAGTCACGTATAGTCCTCAAAATAGTTGAGATCGCAGTTATTCCTCCTCAGAATAGGATCAGGAGTATCCTCAGCAGGTCAGAATGGATATCCCTGACAGCAGGGGCATTCTCAGCAGTGAGCCGCGCACAATTAACCCCAGTTTGGTTAAGCCTCACAGAGTACAATAAGGTTGTCAAGGGTTTAGAAAGAGCGTCCCCGTGTAGGGTCGTCCTTCCCTCCTCCAGTAGGTTGTCATTCCTCCGGCAGGTTGATCATCCTCTACGAGTTCGTAACGATGAATTTGTGAGCCATCCCTCAGCAGGATTGTTTCTTCCCTATGGCAGTTGGTCTCACTTTTCCAGCATTTATTTTGCTGAGATGATTCTATGATACCCGGTACCCCTCAGTGGAGTTGACGTTGCCCTCGGCATTATTTTGCCAAGCGGTTTTAGACCCGATGTTCTCTGGCAGCTCGAGCTTACATTTGCACTTGCATATATCGTTATGTTTGCATATATACCAACACATAGCATCTCCATGCCGTACGGGGCATTGCATCTATACAAACGCATAACATCTACATGTCGTATGGGGCATTGCATCATTTCCAAACATATGCACTTCGAAACACAAATCAGATTGGTTAACCTTTTTCTTTCAGGCGTGTTTTCTCAGCAGGAGTATGGATTTCTAGCTCAGATTTACTACCAGGTATTCGAGGTCTCGCCGTGAGACATGTGATGATACAGTTCTCGTTATTATCCCCCACAAAGTTGCTTGTTGAAGTTTCTCTTATCCGGTCAGCGGAGCGTCCTTCCAGGTTTGCTGTCACGGCAGCATTTCAGGGCTTCATGAATCAAGATTTCAGAAGTGGTCACTTGTTGTCGAAACGGATGTCGGGCAGTTATTTTCAGAATATCCCCAGTGGGGTTAGCTACTACCAAGAATAGGCAAGGAAGTTATATCCAAGATGGATTTTCCCGTATGAAACAGGCGGACGAACTTTCCTGTATGAATCAGGCAGATGGATTTTCCTGTAAGAATCAGGCAGATGTATTTTCCCGTATGAAGTAGGCGGATGACCTTTTCTTGTATGAATCAGGCAGATGGATTTTCCCGTATGAAGCAGGCGGATGAAATTTTCCTGTATGAATCAGGCAGATGGATTTTCCCGTATGAAGCAGGCGGATGACCTTTTCCTATATGAACAGGCGGATGGATTTTCCCGTATGAAGCAGGCAGATGACCTTTTCCCGTATGAAGCAGACAGATGAACTTTCCGGTATCCAGATAGATGATTCTCCTGTGATAGACAGAGTATGTGAGTTGTGTTCCGATATTTGACAAAAGTATTTTCCCCAAGGAAGTCGCTGTGATTTCCTCGTGTTGACGCAATATTATTGGCCCCAGTAGAGTCGTCCTCAAAGTCGTTTGTGGGTTTGGACCAACGGAGTTAGCTACTGTAGAGATAAGCAGAGTTTCCTGTGTTTAGACAGATGATTTGCCCGTATGGATAGGCGGATGGAGTTTCCTGTGACTAGACAGAAATGTTTCCCCAGCGAAGTCGCCGGGATTTCTCCGTGTTGACAGAATATGGAGTCCTGACGTGGACAAAGTTCTATTCCCGTGTTGTTGAGATTTCTTCGGGTTAACGAAATGTGAGTCCTGATGTGGACCGATTGGTGTTTAGTTGTGATTTGGCGAATTTGGTTCTCCTCTTGTGTTGACAAGGTTAGTCCAGTTGTGGACGGAGGGGTTCGGTACCTGTGGCGTCACATAGGTGGTTGATGTTGGAATCAGAGTTATTGTCAGACGTTGAATCAGTTGTTGCCGTAACAACCAGATTCGGTTCATTAGACGTTGCTTTTCAAGCAGTTTTGCAGTTTAACTCCACGGTTGGCAAATTTCAGGGTTTCTTTGGTATTCAACCGTCTCGTACCTCGATTGTTTGAAGGCCGTTTGTTCTTCACCTAGTCGGGTCCAAGCTGTTTGAATAGGAGCAGCTGTTGCACCCCAAAATTTGACCAACCGGTTCCCACATCTGGTTTATGTTTCGACGCATTTTACATTTGCATTCGCATACCGCATATGTTGCATTTTCTCAATCATATTGATTTTATCGGGATTACAGCCCTGTTTTCACATTTCGGAGGTTTTAGACCGGTTCGGATGATCGGAGTTTCGGTTCTTGCCGCTTGTTTCGATCTGGTCTCGCGTTCCCTTTTAATTGAATTAATTGCTTTTATTGCATTTTTTAGAACTTTATAGTCTTTTCTAGATTTAAATAGATTTTATTTGGATTTTTTAGAATATAGTTTCTTTTATGGTTTTTAGAATCTTAATAGGTTTATTTGTTTTTAGAATAATATAGTATTATTTTTAGATTAATAGATAAATAGGTTTATTAATACTTTTCTAGGATTTTAATAGATTTTTATAGAATAAATAGTTTTAATAGATTTTTAGAATATTAGATATTAGTTTTTTAGTATTAAATAGAATAGTATAGATTTCAATAGGTTTTTTCAGATATTAAACAGGTTTTAATATAGTACTTTTAGATATAAATTCAATAGATTTTTTAATTGAATAGAATTTAAATAGATTTTTTTGGATATTTGAATAGATTTTAATATAGATTTTTTTAATCAGACTTTATTAGTGTTATCATTTTTAGATGTTAATAGGATCATTAGGGTCAGCTTTTATTAATTGGTAGTATTAATTTTCATATTAATTGAGTCATTAGCCATTTAATATTCGTTAGCTTGCATTAATCATGTTTAGTTCATTAATCAGTCTTAATCTTAGTGGGCCATTATCCAGAATTTGCAGAAAGCCCAAGTCCATTCGTGCCACTTGTCACTATATAGTGTAGTCCATGCGTGCTTCTCTCGGATGACCACCTCATTTCTACCTCACTCAGAATCCGCCAACACATCATCCACTCAGTCTTTCTCTCTCAGAGCATTCGCCACCTCACACCACATATCACTCTCTCGCTCTGCCACCTCTCCCCACTGCCACACGTGTCCTCATCTCTCTCTCCTCTGCTTGCATAAGTGACACCTGCATTCCACTACCAAAGCCTCACCGCCGGCCATGCATGCGCCGGAGGTCAGCCCTAACTACTCACCGGAGCCACCGCAACCGTCGCCGGAGGCTCTCTGGAAACTGCAAAATCACCGGAAAATTCATCACTTCTTCATCTTTTTTCCAAATCATCAAGAACACACCGTGTGTTCATCGTTAATGATCATCAACAACATCCAACCACCATCTTGCTCATCTCTTTTCCAGAAAATCCTTCAACAGTTCATGCACTTTCCAAATCCGTTCAGGAAGATCCATCCGTATTCGTCCTCGTTCGTCCAGATTCAATGACGTTCATCAATATCGTAGCCGTTTTTCCAGATTTCCTCGATGATTCTCAAGATCTTCATCCTCTTCGTGAGGATTTTCAAGATGTGCATCTGGAATTTCCAGATTTCGTCAACGCCTTCAAGAACTCAAATTCCAACATTCCACATCATCCTTCATCAAACATCCGCAGGAAGATCTTCATAAGATCTTAGATGCTCATCATCTTCCTCGATCTATCACCACAATTTTCCAGATCTGCATGCGTGTTCATCATTTCGTCGTCAGAGATCTTCAGAGATTTGTAACAAATCTCCATCAGGTTATCCATATTTCCTCAAAGAACATTCAACATCTTCATGTTCTTCAATCATCTCCGGAATAATATTCATCAGAAGAGTGATCTTCATCCACGCGTTCATCATTCGATATTCGATCTTCAGTAAAGATCCATTCAAATCGTCATCAAACGTCTTACGAGATTCAAGATCCTTCGTTGTTATAATGTGTTGATTTGTCGTTTTTGTTTCATTCATTTGTTTTAAAGTTTGTAAAGACGAAGGAGAAAGAAAGGTTATGTGGGAGACAGAAGTTTGAACGGCGATTGAGAATGAAAGTTTGAGGGAGAAGGAGCTACGGCGCCGTTAGGGTTTTTGGGAGGAGAAGTGTGAACAGTGAGTTTGAGAGAAGAGATGGCTTAGGGTTTTCGAAGTGTGATAGAAATGAGAGAATGGACCTGAATGCTTGGTCATTAGGCCTCAAGCCCACCTGCGTTTTTGGCACCCAGCGTTTTTTTTTTGCATTCCCCCGTTTTTCCTTTTTTTTCTTTTTTCTTTTGAAGTGATATTGGGCTGGGCCCATTCTCTTTTTACTGGACACACCCTCTGTTTTTTCTTGTTCACCCCCCACTCCGTTTATTGTTTTGGTGGGTTGGGCCCTGTTTTTGCTGTTGTATCCCTTGTAACTACTAATGCACCCCCTACAGTTTTTTTATTTCCTTTATTTTTCTTGTATTGTTTTTAATGCATTTAATGGATTTTTTAGATAATATTTTCATTTAAGGAAATTAGTTTAATTTTCTTTTAAGAAGATTTAGGAAATTAGTTTAATTTTCTTTTAAGAGAATTTAGGACTTAGTTAATTTCTTGTTAAGGAGATTTATAGATTTAATTCTTTTTAGGATATAGTTTCCTTAGGAGATTATTTTTGCCGTATTTTAGGAGTAGACTTTTATTTCCGTTTTGTCGTTGGATTTCTCTCCTATTTTCTTTTTCTATCCGATTTTATTCTCGATTTCATTTCTGGCTGGCCGTGTGACACGATTTAATTGGAGAATGATTTTTGATACTATTTCTATATCTTGTCTTTGACACGAATATCAACACGCTACCTCTTAGAGTTCGATTTCTCATATAAGTCGAACCATGACGGTCTAAGCGTTACATTGTTCTTGATTCGAGCGTCATCATCAAGGATCGAGAGAGGAGAAGATTGGAATGGAGCTTGCGCGCATGTCAGGAGCCCAGGAACTGCTTCGTTCAACATCATCATCTTATTCAAGTCTTCAGGCAACCATCGAGTGTTGTGAGCTGCATCGTTAGATACGGAGGAAATGGCAGCTGAGGAGTTTCTTCTTAGGTTCTTGCGTGTGTGTCCCGGGTTCCTTCCCGTTTAGGCGTAGGCCTGCTTCCTCTTTGTTCTCGCCCCCGTGCGATCGAAACTCCTTTTCTCTCGCGTTCAGGCGATTGAGACCCCTTCTCTTTCTCCCGTGCAATCGAGACTCGTTTTCCCGTCGAACTACGTTTGCTCTGATCTCTCGTACCAGACGAGAGTACGTAGGCATAGGATGCGATATCCTAGCGAGCTCCCTTTTTCCCGTTTCCCCGTTTAGCTGTAGTAGGCTGAACTACAGCTGCTCTGATTTCTCATATCGAATGAGAATATGTAGGCATAGGATGCGATATCCTAGCGAGCACACTAACAACTAACTTCTCTGTTCTCTCGCTGCCGTGCGATCGAGACTTTCCCGCTGACGACTGATGTTTCCCTTTCTCTTGCCCTTGCGCATTTGAGACCAGCCCGTAGTTCTAAATTCCTGTAGGTTCCCGTACCTTTCAAGCCAACTTAATATCTCACCCCTGTGTGACCGAGAATACCCTGTCTAGCCGTAGTTAGCCTGAACTACGTAAGCTCTGATCTTTCACGCTGTGTGGAAGTACGTAGACACAAGACGCGAAGTCTTGGCGAGCCAATTCCCTGTAGTTTCCCGAACTACGATGACTCTGACTTTCTCGCTTGAGAATACGTAGGCATAGAGTGCGATGCTCTATCGAGTTAGTTTCTTTCCGTTTAGACTTAGCAGCCGTAGATAGATTATTTTTGCATTCCTTTCCCGTCTTTGCGGTAGGTTTACTTCGAGCGTTTCCTTTCCCGCCTTTGGGATAAATAACGCACGGTGGTGACTCTTTTGTTTAGACGGCGCCGATTTTCGCAGTAGCGACAACCGTCTCAACCCGTAGTTGAGAAAAACATTTGACCTAGCCGTCAGTCATCTGTTAAACAAAGAGGCATCAAACCCGAAGGCTGGCACAACACGAAGTTGAGTGGAACATCTGAACTCGCCTTCAGGCATCTATTAAATAAACAAGCATCGAACATGAAGGCCGGCTCAACACGAAGTTCATAGGAATATCTGACCTCGCTATCAGAGATCTGTTAAACAAACAGGCATCGAACACGAAGGCCGGCTCAACCCGAAGTTGAGAAGAACATCTAACCTCGCTGTCAGGCACTGTTAAACAAACCGGCATCGAATTTGATGTCCAACTAAACCTGAAATTGATAAGAATATTAGACCTCGCCGTCTGGCATCTGTTAAACAAACAGACATTGAACCCAAAGGCCGGCTCAACAAGAAGTTGAGAGGAATATTTGACCTCGCCGTCAGGCATCTGTTAAACAAACAGGCATCGAACCCGAAGGGCGGCTCAACACAAAGTTGAGAAGTACATCTGACCTCGCCGTCAGGGATCTGTTAAACAAACAGGCATCGATCCTGGAGGCCGGCTCAACCCAAACTTGAGAAGAACATCTGACCTCACTGAGGACATCAAGAATCATCTTGAACAAATAACTCCGTGGGGATTTCAAGAATCATCCTGAACCAATAACTCTGCTGGAGATTTCAGGAATCATCCTGAGCAAACGCTCCGCCAGGGCTCTAGGCAACAACTTGAGCAACCCCCTCTGGCAATTTTACTGGGGATTTTAAGAATCATCTTAAGCAAACGACTTCGCTGGGGAGAATTCAAGAATCATCTTGGGCAAACGACTCTGCGGAGGAACACCTGCAAAACAAGAACGGTAACGACCTAGCTTGTAACAGCCCAAATTTCATTAAATAATTAATTGTAGTAATTAATTGATTTAGTGGGATTTTATGTTAATATTGGAATTAATTTTTATTAATTGGAATTAATAGAAAATTGAGAAGGAAATTGGAAGGAAAGAAAATAAAAGGAATATATAAGTGAGAAAGAAAAGAAAAGAAAGTTAGAAACATTTGGAGAGAAAGAGGAAAGAAAGAAGAAAGAAGAGAAAGAGAGGAGAAGAAGAGGAAAAGTGGAATTCATCAAGAACCAACATCAAAGCTCCGATTAATCGAGGTAAGGGTGAGAAATATTTCTATTTGATCATTGTATGATGTTATGTATGTTGGGTTGGGGTTTTGGTAGAGTTTTCATCACTTTCTATTTAGGAAAAAAGTTGGATTAATCGGTAAATCGAGGATTTAATCGGTTAGAAACTGAATGTAATGCCGTAGAATAGTCGGGTACCATGTGTTGATGATGTTTGTACTGATTTTGTTGTGTGAGAAGTTGGTTGATGGTGGATTGAGAAGGAGAAGACAGAATGAAATTCTGTTCTGCGCAGGTTCGCTGGCTTTCTCCAGGCGAATGGGAGCGAGGCTTCGCTGGGCGAAGCCCAGCAAATGCTGGCGAATAATTAAGTTTAAGTTCCAGTGGACTTCGCTGGCGAGTTTGCCAGGCGAAGTTGGATAGCGAAGGTTCGCCCAGCGAAGGTGATGGCGAATGGTGGCGAATGAAGTCAGTAGCTTCTGACTTGGGCTCGCTGGGAAGTCTCGCCAGGAGAAGCCTAGCGAGTGTTCACTGAGAGAGTTCGCCAGGCGAAGGCCAGGCGAAGGTTAGCTGCGAGGGTTCGCCAGGCGAATGAAGGCGAATGTGACAGCATTTTTCTTTTGCTGTGTTGCTCATGTGGTGATTGTTTGATTGATTCACATAGGTTAATACCTCTATGATATGATATAGATGTGATCCATGGTGATGATATATGTTGTGGGTAGCCTTTGGGCGTGAATCCTAGACTTGTGGTATGAGTATTAATCAGATCAATTATAAATACATGAGAACATGATAATGATTATGTGTGTATTATTTAATAATGGTAATGTGCGTATTATTTGATGAGTTTGTGAAGGTTTGATGTAGTGTACAATTAGGTAATAAGTATGCATGAGAACATTGTGGATATATGTGTGCATAGCTTATAATTGTATTATTGGTACTGTGACATGTATACCTTGTATGAAATGGCATGAGATGAATAATAAACATAATACAAAAATGTATTGTGGATGTATAATGTTTATATGCGATTGTATGTTAAGATACATGAAGAATGCATGAGAGCATATTGATGGATATGCGTGCATCGTTTGATAAATATGATGTTTGTATTGATTGGATGCGATTATGTATGAAAAATGCGTGAGAATATATCGTGAATATATGTACATTGCGTGGTAAATGTGTTATGCGTGTAAGCATGATGTAATTCTTGTATGATGAATTACTTGAGAATGCATGAGAACATATTGTGGATATGTGTGCATTATTGATAATGCGGTGATGATATTGAATTGTGAATGTATATTGTTGGTATATGGTGGTATGAATAGAATGCATGAGAACATGTCATGGATATGTGTGCATTGCTTGATAGATGTTGTAAATGCATATTGTATGTATGTGACTAAATGTGAATAATGCATGAGAACATATCGTGGATATGTGTGCATTGTTTGATAACTGTGAAGAATGCATGAGAACATATCGTGGATATGTGTGCATTGTGAGTGATAATGTGGTGATAGTGTTGAATTATGAATACATCGATGAATGTTATGTGAATATGTTGTGTGTGCAATCATAATGTAATTCTTGAAGAGATGAATTATTTGAATGCATGAGATTAAGATGTCGGTCTTAAGTGCATTTGTTGTGGCTGATTGTACATGCATCATTTAGTCAAGAGGCAATGTCTGTTAGTTTCGTGGAAACTAGTGGCTTGTCCCAAACCTAGAAGTGTGGGTTTGAAGGCTTAGAGGACGGGCCTTTGTGGTTATCGGTCTAGAAGTGTGGACCCGGTTTAATGTAAAAACCGAAAAAAGATAACGGGTTATCGGTCTAGAAGTGTGGACCCGGTTTAATGTAAAAACCGAAAAAAGATAACGAGAGTCGGTACCGCATTGCATTGAGTTGCATTGAGTTGTTGAGTCACATTGTATAATGTCATTGATATATGAAGTATGCATGTGAATGAGATGTTTGTTGAATACTTATGAAGCGTGCATGAAGAGATGCTTACGTGTTAATGTTAAGATTGTGGAATTGTGGATGTATGCATGATGTAAAATGCTTGGTGAATATTCATGTTGTATATATATATAAGTGACGATGTAAATGACTATGGGTTGAGTTGTGGTGAGAAATAGGGAGTTAATTATATGATACCTATGTATACATGATTTTATGCTTTGATTATTATGGTAATATTTCTCACCCTTCTGCTGTTTTATAATGCTCTATGAGGCATTGCAGATTAGGTTGCTGGAGGCCTTTATGAAGTTCTGCTTGTAGTTCGAGGTTGCTACGTGTGTAGCGGTTTAGTAATTATTTATGGGTCGAGTCATGCTCTGGTCGTGTAACACGGGGATCGATTGCTTATGTTTTAGGATTACATTATGTAACCTAAGTTATGTTTTCATATTTGGAGTAATTGAGATAATGAGATGTTGGCCTTAGTGCCTAGAGATGTTGATTTTATATGATGAAAGTAAATGTTTCTTTTAAATGATTTTCATTAATGAATCCGCTGCTAAATGGAAAGGTGTTTATGAGCATGACAGATTGTTTTAATGTGGTGCAAGTTTTGTGTGATGCCCTTTTATGGATGCATGTTAACTTTTACTCTGATTATGCATATATTATTTGCGGGGTTTAGAAGGGTGTTACATAGCTCATGTTTAGTATGCATATGCTTTGATATCGGCGCAATGCTCCACACGGTGGGAATGCTACGCGTTTAGGATAAATGCTATGCAATCATGCAAAATGTTGTGATCCCGTCGGCGAAATAAATGCCGAAGGGAGAATCCTCCTATCAAGGAGAAAGAAACACTCTGGTGGAGGGGAGGAATCATCCTGCCGAGGAGAAAGAAGTCACGCCAATCTCAATTGGACTCCGCATGGGGACGCAAAATTCAGTTGACTGCTGCAGGGGAACGAAGCTCTACGAGAACCTGGACCTGCTGAGGAAAGCGATGTCAATCGCGGAAATACACTGCGTGGCCTTCGCGACTACTTCCCTGGAGGCAACGACTCCGGCGGGGAGATACAACATCAGCTATTCAACACTCTACTGGGGCAAACCACTCATGGCCCAAACGACCTCCAAGGACTCGGCTCCCTTGGGAACTGCAAACTCGGCTGGGGAAGGAAGGAATCATCCTGCCTACCGGGGAGAGTACGACTCTGTGGGGAATTTCAATTCCGCTGGAGACATCAGTCTTGAACTTCCGATTGCTACACACTCCTGTGTATGACTCAGCTGGGGAGATGACATTCCTTCAGGATGTATCTGATTGGGGAGAGAATCTTCTCTGCCTGGGGAAACACATAAATGCTTACGATCTCACGTTCAGACTCTGCGGGGAGAGGCTGCTGAACTTTGCCGGAGAAGGAGGAATCATCCTGCTTGGGGATGCGCACGGCGCACTGTCTGGTATATGCTACACCTGCAACAACACAAACAAACAGACAAGATACCCTTCTCAAAGGGACCTATCAAGGTTATCATCTTGTCACAATGTCCGAGTAATTCATTGTTTCAACAATCAGTGGCCTAGGCCAGTAAGTTTATGTATGCGCATTTTAACAAAAACATCGGCGTTCTTTTTCGCAAACAAAACAGATAGATGCTAAACAGACAGATAGAATTGCTGAATAGTATACATTTTATTGATAACGAACCCCTGAATGGGTAAAAATGTTTTACAACAGATGCAACATCCTGGAATGAGGAAGCCGCGCAAAAATAAAACATAAATATACATCAGTATATACACATGTCGGCCACGAGGCGTAGACGAACACCATGAGTTGATCCCTCTATGACCCACTCGACTTCGATACTTCTCCGAGGCTTCAGCTTCAGAAGAGATTGATTTAGATAAACGGCCCTCAGGTCCTCCAAACCACTAAACAATGAAAGTCCACACGCGAAACGCAGTCATTTGCTTTTTCAAATCCCTAACTTTTGCCTGAATCGCCCTTCCGGGTTTTCGATTCACCGGGATACCCTTTTTTGCCAAAGTCGCCCATCCGGGTTTTCGACTTTGCGGATGTACATTTTTTTTCAATTTATATCCCTAATTTTTGCCCGAACCTTTTTCCTTTTTTATGGTTCGCCGGGATGCCCCATTTTTGCCTGGATATTCTTTTTCTTTCCAGCGGGTCATTCTTTAAGCAAAGTATTTTTTAACTGCGTCCGCGTTCACTGGGGATGCAAAATCTTCACCATCCATCGTGGATAACAACAAAGCTCCTCCCGAGAAGACCTTGCTGACGAAGTACGGACCTTCGTAATTGGGAGTCCACTTGCCCCGGTGATCGGAGTATGGAGGAAGAATCTTCTTCAGGACGAGATCACCCGTCTGAAAGCTTCTAGGATGCACCTTCTTATCATAAGCTTTCTTCATTCGGTTTGGTACAGACGACCATGTGCAATCGATGCTAAACTCTTCTCGTCCATCAGGCTGAGTTGGTTTAGTTGGTTCTTAATCCATTCTGCCTCGTCAAGTTTCACGTCAACCAAAACTCGTAAAGAAGGGATCTCCACTTCTAACGGTAAAACAACCTCCATACCGTACACCAAGGAGAAAGGAGTTGCCCCGGTTGATGTACGTACCGTCGTACGATAACCGTGCAGTGCAAATGGCAGCATCTCGTGCCAATCCTTGTAGGTCACAACTATCTTCTGTACAATCTTCTTGATATTCTTATTGACCGCTTCAACGGCGCCATTCATCTTCGGCCGGTAAGGAGATGAGTTATGGTGTTCAATCTTGAAACTCTGGCACAACTCCTTCATCATCTTGCTATTCAGATTCGAACCATTATCGGTAATGATCCGCTCGGGGATTCCGTAACGACAGATGATATCCCTCTTTAAGAATTTAGCCACCACCTGCTTGGTCACATTAGCGTATGAGGCTGCCTCCACCCACTTGGTGAAGTAGTCGATAGCTACTAGAATGAAGCGATGACCGTTAGATGCAGTGGGCTCAATCTTGCCTATCATGTCGATGCCCCACATGGAGAACGACCACGGGGAGGACATGACATTCAACGGACATGGCGGCACATGAACTTTATCAGCATAAATCTGGCATTTATGACATCTCTTCGCGAATTTAAAGCAATCTGATTCCATCGTCAGCCAGTAGTATCCTGCTCTCAGGATCTTTCTCGTCATAGCGTGCCCGCCGGCGTGCATACCAAATGTGCCTTCATGGACTTCTTCCATGAGCATACTCGCCTCTTTCTCATCTACACATCTGAGTAGCACGAGATCGTGGTTTCTTTTATACAAAACTCCATCAGGATTGAGATAAAAATTCCCAGACAGCCTCCTCAGAGTCTTCTTATCTTGGGTTGACGCTCCCGCAGGATACTCCTTAGTCATAAGGAAAGTCTGGATGTCATGGAACCATGGCTTCCCGTCGGAGGCTTCCTCGATCGCAAAGACGAATGCAGGTCTATCAAGACGAGAAAGGACAATCCTTGGAGCTTCATTCCAAAAATTGACTTTATACATCGAAGCCAACGTGGCTAAGGCATCAGCCATCTGATTTTCCGCTCTGGGCACATGATGGAGTTCCACTCGATCAAAGAACGGAAGCAGCCTTCTGGCATAGTTCATGTACGGCACCAAATTCGATTGACGAGTCTCACACTTCCCTTTAATCTGGTTAATCACAAGCGCTGAGTCACCATATACGTCTAGGTTCTTGATTCTCAAATCAATCACCTCTTTTAGACCCATGATGCATGCTTCATACTCCGCTTCGTTATTGGTGACCGGAAACGTCAGTCTCGCAGTGAACAGAATGTGGGATCCGTGGGGAGTCGTGATGATTGCCCCGATACCACTTCCATAAGAATTAACCGCCCAGTCAAATATCAATTTCCACTGGGATTTCCTATCTGGACCCTCGTCGGGCAACGGTTCATCGCAATCCTTCGCTTTGAGAAACATGATATCCTCATCTGGGAATTCAAATTTCATCGGCTGATAATCCTCGATTGGCTGTTCGGCAAGGTATTTAGACAACACGCTTCCCTTGATGGCCTTCTGGGAAACGTACTGAATGTCATATTCCGTCAACACCATTTGCCATCTGGCAATCCTGCCCGAAAGCGCTTGCTTCTCGAAGACGTACTTGATCAGATCCATCTTCGAAATTAACATGGTGGTGTGATTGAGCATGTACTGTCGTAAACGTTTGGCAGCCCAGGCTAGTGCACCACACGTCTTCTCCAGCATCGAGTAACGAGATTCACAATCTGTGAACATGATTAAGGGCCGTCCAGCCACTAGGGGTATCAAGATTGGAGGTTCCCATAGATACTGTTTTATCTTATCAAATGCCTTCTGGAAATCCTCGTTCCAGATAATCGCCTGATCTTTCTTTAGCAGTTTGAACATCGGTTCACACGTGGCTGTGAGCTGAGAGATAAACCTTGCAATGTAGTTTATTCTGCCCAGGAAACCACGAACTTCTTTTTCTGTTTTTGGCGCTGACATCTCTTGTATTGCTTTAACCTTTTCAGGATCAACCTCGATGCCTCTTTCACTCACGATAAACCCCAGTAGCTTTCCGAACCGTACTCCGAAAGTACACTTGTTAGGATTCAGCCTCAACCTGAACTTCCTAAGCCTCTCAAAAAGCTTCAGCAAATTGACCAGATGTCCCTCCTCCGTTTGGAACTTCGCAATCATGTCATCAACATAGACTTCAATCTCATGATGAATCATATCATGAAACAAAGTAATCGTTGCTCGTTGGTAAGTGGCCCCTGCGTTCTTCAGACTGAAAGGCATTACCTTGTAGCAAAATGTTCCCTAAGGAGTAATAAACGTACTTTTCTCCATGTCCTCCGGCGCCATCTTGATCTGATTGTAACCGGAGAAGTCATCCATGAACGAAAATACGGAGTACTGAGCTGTATTGTCGACCAACACATCAATATGAGGCAGCGGGAAATCATCTTTAGGGCTCGCCCTATTCAAATCCCGATAATCGACGCACATTCGCACCTTACCGTCCTTCTTCGGTACAGGCACTATGTTGGCGACCCACGGAGGGTAAGTAGTGACCGCTAAAAAGCCAGCATCAAGCTGCTTTTGCACCTCTTCTTTGATCTTAACGGCCATATCTGGTCGCGTCCTCCTAAGCTTCTGCTTAACGGGAGGGCAACCTTCTCGCAGCGGCAAGTGGCGGACCACGATGTCAGTATCAAGTTCGGGCATATCTTTGTATGACCAAGCAAAGACGTCACTATACTCTCTTAGCATCTCGACCAATCTCTGTTTGACATCACTCTGCAACACGGCCCCTATCCTGACGTTCCTGACAAGTTCTTCAGAACCCAAATTCACAATCTCGACCTCCTCTTCATGAGGCAGAATAACTTTCTCTTCTTGTTTCAACAAGCAGGCCAACTCCTCGGGAAGGTCTTCGTCTTCATCAATCTCTTCTTCGGCTTGATAGATCGGGCAATCGAAGTTGAAGTGAGTCGTAGAAGGTCCAGAGTCGATGTCATCTGTTATGTGGATCCTGCAATAACAAGGGTTAAGCTTAAAACAAGGATATGCAGGTTAGCACAAACCTCATTGCCATTTTATTGTTTTTCAACACAAATATAAAACAGGAATAACAGAAATCACAACATTTAAATACGAAGAAAAATGCCTTTTGATTTATTGATAAAATGCATGTACATAATCAAACAAGGCCCTGACAATAAAACCACTATACCCAGGGTAGGACATAGGGTTGTACAATGATTGGAAAAAGTAAATCATTACTCTTCGCTTGTCATCTGGATGATATCCTTGACGGACCAGTTGGTAAGGCCCTCGCCTGGCTTGCTTGGCTGGATCCAAGAGTCTAAGTCACAGTCGCTATCTCCGCTATCTTCAGACACCGTGTTGACGCTTTCAAATATCACCCCGCTGCTAGTAAACTGGATCGGCCCTTTACCTCGCGACGCACTGCTAGAAGAGGAGGCTTCAGCTCCAGGAGAGTATCCCAACCTGAACTTGTCTTACTTGTTAGGTATCTCCAAAATTCGTCCCCAGCCTGGGGTAGACCCGGCTTGAACAACGGCCCGGGCTTCCTTGAAGGAAGAGAGAGTCATCTCTGGCTTTTCAGTGACTACAGGAGCTACGTCCTTGACTTTAACAACTTCGAACGCTTGGCATAGGGTTTCGTGGATTTCCCCATCCATATCAACATACTTGAAGGACGACAAATGGCTCACCATTATGTCTTCCTCGCCACACACAGTCACGATGCTACCTTCGACAGCGTACTTGAGCTTCTGGTGCAACGTGGAGGTCACGGCTCCAGCAGCATGGATCCACGGCCAGCCCAAGAGACAGCTGTAGGCAGGCATGATGTCCATAATGTAAAAGACCGCGTCGAATGTTTCCGGCCCAACTTGGATTGGCAACGTCACCTCCCCGAAAACATGGCGTTTGGTTCCATCGAACGCTTTCACAACCAGATCACTGGGTGTGCAAATCACTCCGCGAGTATCTAACTTCATTAATGCCTTCTTCGGAAGAACATTGAGCGACGACCCCGTGTCTACCAACACGTGAGACATAATCGTTCCTCTACACTCTATCGAGATGTGCAGGGCGCTATTTTGATTCCTTCCCTTCGGCGTCAGCTCTAGGTCAGTGAATCCTAACCCATTTCCAGCATTCACATGGGCTACGACCCCTTCCAACTGGTTGACCGTTATTTCCTGCGGTACGTACGCGGCATTTAACACCTTCAGCAGCGCGTTGCGGTGTGCCTCAGAACATAGCAACAAATTCAGGATGGAAATCTTCGAGGGTGTCTGATGGAGATGATCCACGATCTTGTAGTCACTCTTTTTAATCAACCTCATAAATTCCTCGGCGTCTTTAACGAGTAAGTCTTTTTCTGCCCCACGCGGGATCTCTTCAACGACTTTACTTTTCCCTTTCTCGGTTGCATCAGCTCTGTCCGCTTTGTCCGCCACGACCTCAGGTGGCGCAAACACTCTCCCGCTGCGAGTAATTCTGCTGATTCCCGCAAGGTTCTCCACAGACGACCCAAACGGTTCTAGTTCCAACTTCTGTCTGTTGCAGTAGACCTCAGCCTCATAATGCCATGGGACAACATTAGTGCTTTCGAAGGGTATCGACCCAGCTTTGGTGATGGTAATCGTGGGCGGTCTAGGTGCAGAAATAGTTATCGTCTGGCGAGGGATGGTGATGGTCGCAACCTCGTCATCTTGCTTCAGCATTACCTCTCCCGATCCACATTCGGCCCTCCGGCTAAACTGTAAAATCCCTTTAGTCATCAGACTTTGAATTCCTTCTATCAACTGTTCACATCCATCAGGACTTGTCGCACAGCCCATACACAGCTCCCCGCAACCTGGAAAGAAACCTCTTTTTAGCAGCTTAGCTTTAACGAAGCTAAATGGTGTCTTTAGATCTCTGACGTCAGTCAACACATCCAAGTTCTCGTCTTCAATAATGGCGTTTACTCCACCTCCCCTATGGTTCGGCATAGGGTTCTTCGTGACATTTGGCACATTATCTGAGAAGTTGATGATCTTAGCGTCCACCATGTCCTGCACCTTGTGCTTGAAGGCTTTGCAATTCTCTATTGCGTGGCCTAGTGCCCCTGAGTGAAACTCACAAGTTGCATTCGCATCATAACCTGGCGGAGGTGCCCCTGTCAAGGGAGCCAAGGTTCTCTTCTGGATCAATTGTAGCTGAAGCAAAGTCTGCAATAGTTGCGCGTACGACATGGGCGGTGTCTCGAGGTGACGGCTCGACAGAGGTGCCCTGTTCTGATACTTTCTGTACCATTGTTGATTCGGTTGCTGGCCACCTGTTGGTGAGGGCCTTTACCCTTCCTTCGAGCGTTGGTCACGACGCTCGTTTCTCCTTCCCTCCTTTTGCCACCATAAGGTTTCTTTCCTCCTCCTCCAGCTGAGGATGAATCACCTTGAATTTTCCCCAGTTTTATCCCATTTTCGATGTGCTCACCCGTGATGATGAGATCTGAGAAGGTTCCAGACATACTGCTGACCAATTTCTCATAATAAACCTCTGGGAGGGTGGCTACGAACATTTGCACAAGCTCACGTTCAACCATCGGCGGCTGAACCCTAGCTGCCAATTCACGCCACCGCTGGGTGTATTCCTTGAACCCTTCGTTGTTCCTTTGCGACAGATTCTGCAGTTGGACTCGGTTTGGAGCCAAGTCGCTATTGTATTGGTAGTGGTGCACAAATGCTTCAGCAAGGTCCTTCCATGTGCGCACACTGGTAGGTTCCAGACTCATGTACCATTCGAGGGATGGTCCGGACAGACTGTCCTGAAAGAAGTGCATCAGCAACTTCTCGTCCTCGGAATGAGCTGACATTTTCCGGTAGTATGATCTCAGATGGACGCGAGGGCAAGTGGTGCCCTTGTATTTTTCAAAGTCAGGTACCTTGAACTTGGGAGGCACCTTGAAATCAGCAATCAGTCCCAACTTGGACATATCAACACCCAGGGTGTTCTGGTTCTCGATATTTCTCATCTTGTCCTCGAGTGCCTTGAACCTTAGACGTGCTTCAGCAGTCAGTTCCCCTTCAGCACCTCTCTGAGAGAACACATCGTCTTGACGGTCTTCTAACCATGGCTGAGGCCCGAACAGATTCCCAACACCTGCATTGCCGTTGCCCAGCCCAACATTGACATTAGCTTCGAAATTCCCATTACCGACGCCCGTCGTATTGCCGTTGAGTCCCATGTTAGCTATCACATTGCCGTTGGCACTGCCGTTCCCCCCGATCACGGGGACGCCATTCTGAGGAGTTTCAACTGGTGGAGGGGTAGGCACAGTCCCACCATGGAGTACGCCATTGCTATCGACCCTTGAAATCAGAGGCTGAACCAAGGTCATGAGCTGATCCTAGCCATTGGCGACCGCTTGCATGAGCTCCATGAAGCGGTCCATTCTTTCGCGGAGTTCTTGAACATCAGTTTGCAATTGGTCCATGATTCTGGTTTGATTAGCTCTGGTCGGATAGCGGTGGATAGGTCTCTGATCAATCCTGGAACAACCTGAAACAACCTGTAAACACAAAAGGGTTAGGAAAAACGACAAAGTGCTCGTTATGCGAATGCTTCATGCAAATGCAAACATGTGTCTGTAAGTTAGGGAGATTTCCCCCGATCCTAGTGCCTGCGTGCCAGTGCTGATAATACGAAGTCCGAGTCCAGTCATGGAAATAAAATCTCATATATGAAGAAAGCCCATCAAGGCATTACACAACGTCGGTGAGTACAAGATGAATCAACAGCATGACCCCAGCCAACAATCCTGGTGATGGTCAGCATACAACAATGATCAAACAAAAGGAATACAAATAGTCAAGCACAGCCACGGGCGCGAAACTCTTCTAACAATCCCTTCGTTTCTGGATGATCAGGCCGAGTGAGTAACCCTTTGACGAGTAACTCCCTCTACATAATGGTGTATTGAAGACCTTCGACCGAATCTTCCCATGCTCCTTCGCTGAAACAATCTTCTAGCTTCCGCTTCTTGGATTCAAACGTCAGTTTGCGCTCCTTCAGGTTAGCAAGAGCCCTGTTGAGCTGGCCTTCGGCGGCATATCTGCGAGCGGTTTCTTCGTCAAACCTCTTCTCACTAGCCTTCACCTGGGCTTTCAGCTTGGAGATCTGTTGCATCAGCTTATCCTCCCGTTCCTTCCTATTGGCTAGGGAGGCCTTCCAGTGCTGGTTAAACTTTGATATCCTCCGATACGCTTCGTTCAAGTGCTGCTTCTTAGTGGCCAGTACATCGTTGACAGCTTTGAAGTCTCGACCCATGCGCTCGCGCTCAGCTATCTGCTTAGTCAAATCTGTCCCCAACTGGTTCACCAGCTCTGTCGGCCTCTTGAAGGAATGAACGGCTTCGTTTCTCTCGCTCCTGAGTTGAAACAATTCTTTCTCCAATTCTTCATTTGCCTTCTTCAATTCATCTCGCTTAGCTAACACCCGATCATGCTGCTGAATAGGCACAGTGGTAGGCTCTCCAATCATTGGAGGGCTTTTTGGCTTGGCAGGAAGAAACAGAATCCCTATAGCATCTGCTTTGGCTCTGATCCAAGTCACATATGGAGCGTAGGCTTGGCTATTACTTTTCCCCAATAATGGTTTCCCCGTCTTACTGATACCATTCCAAGCGCGCTGAAGCTTAGATAACATATCCCCCTCTAGAAGACCAGTGAGGTACATAGATTCCTGTACCTCTTCATCCTTCGGCGGAGCTCTCAAAGCATACGCGAACTGTCGGACTAGCAAAGACGGATTATAGTTTACGCAGCCCTTCCTGCCTATCAGAGGCACGTTCGGAAACCCGCTGCAGCTAAAGATAATCTCGTTACCTAACCTATCTCTGTCAAACCAGTCAATATCCTCCACTGATAGACTCATCAAACGCTCGGACCACTCAGCTATGGCTGCAGACGAAACAAAGGGACCCCTCTTGGGCAGATGACTATCAAGCCATTTATAAAGCAGGGGCACACAGCACGAGACATTCTTACCCCTCCTGTTCTCGTTTTTGTAGTGGATGGAATGGTAGACATCTCCTATCAAGGTAGGGACTGGATTCCCTGATGCAAAGATGCGGAAGGCGTCGAACTCCACAAAGTCGGGCATATTGGGGAACAGAATGATGCCATATATGCACAGAGCGAGAATGGCGTTGAACACGACCCAACATCCGTCTTTGGCGTACTGCTGAGCCTTTCCCACTAAGAACTGCAAGGAGAAATCGGGAACCTTGTTCCAACTAGACAACACCAACTCGGAGGCATCCATATGAAGTGAAGGAGCTAGACTAGCCAGATCAGGCTTAGCATCCATATGAACAAAGGGCATCTGCCTCTTGATAGGTACACCTAACAAATCAGCATATTCCTCTAGTGTGGGTGCGAGAACAAAGTCCTGGAAAGTAAATCATCTCAACGGAGGATCATAGAGCTGCAGCAGAGTGTGCAACCCATTCAACTCAAACGCAGAAGGTTTACGAACCAAACTGAGCAATTTACCGTAAGATTTTCTCACTCATCAGAATTCCCATCCCACAACAGCATAGATAATCATATCATACTGAAAATAAAGTGCGGGAAATAAAATGCGATAAATAAACACAACCCAACAAGTAATCATACAAGCGCTAGGATTGACTCGCATAGGGAACCGGAGAACCAGAGATTCTGGGTTCGATCCCCAGCAGAGTCGCCAGCTGTCGCTTTCGCGAAAATAAGGTGCCGGCAAAACAGAAGAGTCGCCACGTTTCGTTATTTATCCCTCGGAGCGGGAAAGGAAACGATCGGAAAAACCTGACGAAAAGGGTATAAGACAAGGTCATTGCAACCGTTGTCTGGGTTCGGGAGTCGGTTACGCAAGGGGAAGGTATTAGCACCCCTCACGTCCATCGTACTCGATGGGATCCACGCTTGTTGTGTTTACTGGACGAGTTGGTTTATCTATCTACCTATCAAGGCTGGCTTAAACAGAAAAGAAAATGACTCGGCAAAGCGTCGCACTTTATGCCTACGTATTCTCATCAGAGAATGAGAAATCAGAGTCAACGCAGTTCGCCCTACTACGGGTTACGGGGAAGGTGGCTCGCCAATACATTAGTATTGTGCCTACGTACTCTCAACAGGTATGAGAGATCAGAGCTTACGTAGTTCGAGATAATACGGATTACGGGAATTCATATTCATCTGTTTTATCGAGTAGGGTTAAACAGCAGTTCCAGCAGTTAGGGACAAAGCCTGTTTGCGGTGGCGTTGAAGTTTAACGACACTCTTTTCTTCATAAAAGCTCCCTTTGAATTATGGGCCCACGGGGCAAAAAGGTTTGAAGTTTGTTTTCTGTCTTTTACGAAAGAACTGTTTTTTTACTGTGTTTGCAATTTCAATCGCACTAAAGACTATGACCTGAGAGTGAATGCGTCGCATGTCACCCAAAGGGTGCCATACTAAACATCCAGACTTTTGAAAAGAAGCTCTCCAACAATCCTTTCTCAGATAGCTTAAGGCGCGTAACGTACGAAAGAAATCATTCATGATTACTGTATCTTAAGCTGTTTTGAGATGAGAAGAGAACAGGCTCAACTAAAGGGAGACTATCAAGTCCTAATGTTGTCATGCCAAGGATTCATCCTATGGTTGAAGTTTGAAACAGGGAACTCCTAGAAGTTATCATGCATAGGTTTCAACCTAAAGTTCTATCATCACTTCCTTATCAAAGGAAGTGAGAGTCCTAAGGGATCATGTCAATGGTAAACAGAAACAGATAAAGCATCAGCTTAACCAGTAAACAGTAATACAGTAAACAACTGCAAAATGCATGCAATGCAAGTGAGGGAGGAAATGTGTGTGGGGCAACAGCCTCCACAAGCTCATCTCAACCTCAAGCCAGATATGAATAACAGTAATCATACAGAAGAAATAACATGCTATCAAGCAACATAGACTGCAATCATACAGAAGAAATAAAATAAAAATGCTATCAAGCAAACACAAACCACATGGGCAAGGGAGCTGGGCTCTACCGAACACCCACAAGCAAAGCCATACAGTAAAAATACAAACAGAGGGAGCAACTCAACCTCTAGTGCAATCATGCTCCTAGATCAAATCATTCTAGATATGAACTTATTCTAATGCATCAAGCAAGTCAAACAAGGCACATCATCACAGAAAAGAAAACAGACAAGAAAGAAAGCAGGTCAACCACTCCTACAACTTCAAGCTTCAGCTTTTCTAACAGCAACCCAGTCTTCAGACTTCAGTCACCCTTCAAGGCTACCATCTTCCATGACAAGTATCAACTTGCTTCTCCAGGTTTCAACCCATCAACATAAGCTTCAACTTATCTTCCCTTCTCCAAACTTCAGCTCTTCAGTCAATTCCACCTTCAGGCTTCACTCTTAACTACCAGTATCAACTTGATTCCTTCAGGCTCTCCAAGCATCAATGTAAGTGTCAACTTATCCTTTATTCCTCAAGCCTCAGCTCTACACTCAATCTCAATTGAATCCTCTTCATAAGTATCAACTTAGTCTTCAAGCTTCAGCTCTCTTTGCTTTACCAGTATCAACTTGGTCTTCTTCATACACAAGCTCCAGCTTCTCAGAGTAATCTTCAATCACATGGAAGTGTCAACTTCCAATTCTTCTCCAAGCCTCGGCTCTTCACTCAATCTCCATTGGGTCTTCAAGTATCAACTTGCTCCTCTTGCTCTTCAAGCTTCAGCTACAATGGCAATGCTCAAGGAATCATCCCCTTCCACACTCTTCAATGAAGTCCTCATCTTCAAACTCAAGTCCAACACCTCTCAAGATACTCAAACCAGAAGACAATTGATTTAACAGGATAAGGGGGAATGATAAACAGCTTATTGACAACCAAAGGAAGCCTATAAGGGTTCATCATTATGAGAGACTGGTTCCCTCAAAGTTCTACTTCCCAGATAAAGCCACTCATCCCTCCAAAGGAGGGGTGTGAATATCTTAGAAGGACTTTTAGTCATTGGGAGGAATGGAAGTACAAGATGCTTTCCATATTTGTGAAAGGAATCATTCTAGTTCTAAGGTTCTCCCTAGGTCTCCTACCTCCTAAATCTTCATCAGACACCTTCAGGCACAAGCAAATCCAAGCTCCAAGCCACTTCAAGCAACTTCAAGCATCCTCACCTTGTCTTCAACTTGTCTTCAATCCCAACCCAAGGCAAACCAAGCAAAAACCCTAATCTAAGGGGACTAAGGAAGTTAAACTAGTTGAATTAGTGCCTTAGAATCATCTAAAACTAGCACCTAAACTAAAATCAAACAAAAATAGGAAACTATCCTATAAATTTCTACAAAAATTCCTAAGGGATCCTAATTCAATTAAGAACACCTCATACAAAAAACCAGGGACTAAATCATCAATTAAGTCCTAAAATTAAGTCCTAAATCCTAAGGTATCAACCTTAAACCCTAAAAAGGAAGCACCTAAATATCAATCTAGAAAGCACACCTATTTTTACCACAAAAATGTGAGAAAAATGCTATGGGAGCATACATGTCTAAACTAATCACACACAAAAAATTAGGATCAAAGTCATCACCACATGATCACACAAAATTCATCAAAATTAAGCATCAAACTTAACCATTTTAATAGCAATTAAAATGTAAAATTCCCATAAAATCAGAAAATGCATGAAATGAAAATATTTTTTCTCTAAACAATACTAGACTCCATCATGAGTATAATGCAAAAAGAATGGGATTAATTGGATTAATTTTCAATTTTATATGATTTTTTCAAGAACCATGTATAAAATAAAAAACAAAGAAAATCAATGGAAATTAGTAGGCGTGTGTGGCAAATAGCAAGAAAAATCAATTCAAATTCAGACTGGGCTGAAAAAGGGGGTGTCAGTCTCAAATGCAATCCAAGCCCAACGCTTCAGTCTTCAATTCACAAAATCAGAAATGTCACACAACCAGGTTCGAACTCGCTCACCCATGGTCTATGCAGCGAAGCTTCTCAGGTCAATAATCAAAACGATGCGTTTAAGGCTAGGGATGCGTGGCTCAACGTGAGCCCTGGGATCCATAGACCAAGTCAAATTCTCCATGCGAACAAACGGTGAGGATTGTATCTTCCTTGTTTCAAACCTGCAACTCGCGCGCGCCAACCCAAATCGCCAGTGGCTTTTCCGGCCACCCCTATGCAACCCTAGATCCTTCTATACTCAACCATTGGTCACGAGGTCTTAATGAAAATTGATCAGAATTTTCTCAGGAATCTAACCATGCCATTAGTTTACACTAAAAACGCATGATTCGCCAAAACCATATCTCAACCAAAAATGGAAGGAACCCAAACTTGTCTCTATCCATGAAATTAACTAACCAGAATTCATCTACATGTTAAGGGGAACCTAACCACATGCTTCTAATGGATTAAAAGTGCATAATTAAAGAGATATCTCAAGAACTTAGAACCAACCTTGAAGCTCGAATTGTGGTGGTTATGTGCTTCAATTCTCCCTCAAACTGTGCAGAATCCTTCAAGGAGTAATGGTGAACAATTCTTGATGCTTAGTTCTTGTTGCAACCTCTTGATTCTCCAAAACGCATTTCCAATTTTTCAAGCTTTTGTTCACTTCACATCAATGGATTCTCAACAGAATTCTGCTCCAGAACCTTCCAAATTCGTTCTAATTCTTACTTATAGTGTGTTCAGATGGATATCAAGCCCAAACTAGGCCCAATCCTTGATTTTGGATGTTCACCTTTCCTTCCAAATTTCAACATGGAAATGTACCTTCAAGCCTTACTCATGCCTTTAACTCACTCCAAGTCATTCACTTAATCATTAAGGAGTGTGATGCAATGGTTTTCTTCTTTTGGTTTTAACATAGGGAGTGTACATGATATGTTTCTTAAATGTGAAGTAACCATCCAAATGACCATGCTATGGACCTCAAATTCAAAATGTGGCAATGCCAATCTTTCTAAAACATTAATTCCATTCAAATTGATCACAAATTTGACTTGGAAACATGTTGATCCCATTTCTTTTGAATTTTCTCATTTTAATTCATTAAAATGGCTTTCATGTGAAGTTTCTTCAACCAATGCTTGATATAATCCATATCAATGGACAGTTGATGTTTAGACAAGCTAAAAACATCATTTTGAACAACTTTGATGTTGAACATTTTTCCATTTGAAGCTTGGAAATAGGAGTTATGGCCTTATGCTTGACATGACCTGTAATCTCCAAATGACCAAAATGCCCTTGACTTGTCAAAGCCATAAGTTGAGTTCTACACATCCAATCATGGACTTCTAGTACTATCTAGAAAGCTAAGAGGATAAGGAACAACATTCATGTTGACCAAAAGTTCATAGGAATCATCCTTCTTGGGCAAATGTTTGATGCAAGTTGGGCAACTTTCAAGCTCCAAATTCACATACCTCAGATGACCTGTAACTTGTCAAAGTCATAACTTGAGTTCTACAAATCCTATCATGGACTTCTAGCATTCAAATTAAAGCTAAGATTAAGCTCTACAACATTCATGTTGGGGGCAAGATGATATGACAATCACATCTTGAGCTAAACTGCCTTGAAGATAGGGGTCAAACTAGGGGATTTTACACTGTCAAGCCATAGAAACCCTAGCCTGAAACTTCTCAAACTCTTTAGTCATGATGAGTTAACTTTGGAATCATCCTTATAGCATCTAAATGTATCAATCCATGATCACATGGCTCTTGGGTTAGGTCTCAACCTTGTTCAAATCATCAGTTGACCTAGGGTTGACCCAGCCAAACCCTAGCTGCACCACTCATGGCTGAGGCTTCTTATTCTTGCACAATGACCTGTCTAGGCATCAAAGTGATCTTCAAAACTTCTCATGAGATCTATCAAGACCTCAAGTACTTCTTCATGGCTTCAGAATCATATGACCTCGTTGTCATGCATCTGTTAAACAAACAGGCATCGAAGCTGAAGGCCGACTCAACTCGAAGTTCATAGGAATATATGACCTCGCCGTAAGGCATCTGTTAAACAGATAGGCATCTAACACGATGTCCCGCTCAACACAAAGTTGAGAGCAACATCTGAACTTGCCGCCAGGAATTTGTTAAACAAACAGGTATCGAACCCGAAGGCCGGCTAAACACGAAGTTGAGAGGAACATCTGACCTCGCTGTTAAGCATATGTTAAATAAACAAGCATCGAACCCGAAGGCCGGCTCAACCAAAAGTTTAAAGGAACATTTGACCTCGCCGTCAGGTATATGTTAAACAAACAGGCATCAAACCCGACGGTCGGCTCAACCAGAAGTTGAGACGAACATCTGACCTCGCCGTCAGGCATCTGTTAAACAAACAGGCATTGAACACGAAGGCCGGCTCAACCCAAAGTTGAGAAGAACATCTGACCTTGCTGTCACACATCTGTTAAACAAACAGGCATCGAATTTGATGGCCAGCTCAACCCAAAGTTGATAAAAACATTAGACCTCGCCATCAGGCATCTGTTAAAAAAACAGACATCGAACCCGAAGGCTGGCTCAACCAAAATTTGAAAGGAACATTTGACCATGCCGTCAGGCATCTGTTAAATAAATAGGCATCGAACCCGAAGGGCGGCTCAACACAAAGTTGAGAAGTACATCTGACCTCGTCGTCAGGGATCTGTTAAACAAAAAGGCATCGAACTCGGAGGCCGGCTCAACCCGAAGTTGTGAAGAACATCTGACCTCGCTGTCAGGCATCTATTAAACAAATAGGCATCGAGATTGATGGTCGGCTCCTCCCAAAGTTGAGAAGATCATCCGACCTTGTTGTCAGGCATCAGTTAAACAAACAGGAATCGAACCCAAAGGCCGACTCAAACCGAAGGTGAGAAGAACATCTGACCTCGCCGCCAGGCATCTGTTAAACAAATAGGCATCGAACACGAAGTCCCTCTCAACACGAAGTTGAGAGAAATATCTGACCTCGCCGTCAGGCATCTGTTAAACAAACAGGCATCGAACCCCTAGGCCAGCTCAACACGAAGTTGAGAGGAAAATTTTACCTCGTCGTCAGGCATCTGTTAAACAAACAGGCTGTGAACCCGAAGGGCGGCTCAACCCGATGTTGAGAAGAACATCTGACCTCGCTGTCAGGTATCTGTGAAACAAACAAGCATCGAACCCGAAGGCCGGCTCAACACGAAGTTGATAGGAATATCTGACCTTGCTGTAAGGCATCTGTTAAACAAATAGGCATCTAACATGAAGTCCCGCTCAACACGAAGTTGAGAGCAACATCTGACCTCGTCGCCAGGAATTTGTTAAACCAACGGGCATCGAACCTGAAGGCCGGCTCAACACGAAGTTTAGAGGAACATCTGACCTTGCCGTCAAGCATATGTTAAATAAACAGGCATCGAACACGAGGCCGGCTCAACCAAAAGTTGAGAAGAACATTTGACCTCGCCGTCAGGCATATGTTAAACAAACAAGCATCGAACCCGACGACACAGGCATCGAACACACAACACAACAAGTATGATACAATGTGGAAAGTAAAATGCGGAAGTAAATAAAGATAAAGCACATATATACGCACACCCAAAAGAAAACACACAAGCGCTAGGATTGACTCGCATAAGGGACATTCATGTCCCCAGCAGAGTCGCTAGTTGTCGCTACTGCGAAAAAAGGAGGCCGACAATGACTAACTGAGTTACCACCAATTGTTATTTATCCCAAAGAGGGGAAAGGAAACGATCGGAAAAAACCTGACGAAAACGGGAAAGGACGAGGTCATCCAAACCAAATCCTAGGTTCGGGAGTCGATTACGCAAGGGGAAGGTATAAGCACCCCTCACGTCCGTCGTACTCAAAGGGATTCGCGCATGTGTTGTCTATCTAAAAGGGTGTATAAACTATCTAGCTAACGGCTTATGGACAAAAGAAAAAGAACAAAGGACTGACTCGGCATAGCATCGCCGCTCTGTGCCTACGTACTCCCTCGTGCAATGGGAAAATTAGAGTCAACGTAGTTCGACTAACTACGAATAAAGAAGGGGGGAAGGTTGCTCGCTAAGACGTCGCGTCTTATGCCTACGTACTTTCATCTGGTATGAAATATCAGAGCAAACGTAGTTCAGGCTAACGAGAACACAGGCTGTTCAAAAGTTTTACCCCATTAGGGTTAACAGAGAGTTCTAGCAGTTTGGTGTATGCAACTCGACCATTGGAGACTTAGGCGTTACTGTTTGCGATAGGAATGAAAGTTAACAACACTCTTGTTTATGAAAAGGTTTTCCTGATTAAGATCCTAAAGGATAAAATGGTTTGAAGTGTTTTTATGTTTTTTAGAGAAGAAGTATTTTGAATTAGAGTGTTCATAACGCATGTTGTAACAAAGTCTAAACCCTAGGATCGAATGCATCGCATATCGTCCTAAGGACGTATACTAAACACTCTAGGCAATTGAGAGGTAACCACTCAATCACCATTTCCCAAGTATAAGGCTCATGGCACAATATTCATTATCTTTATTAAGTGGATTGAAGTTGTTTGAAGATGAGGAGAGAAAGGGACAAACTAAAGGGGGACTAAACCAAATCCTATAGGTTTTCATGCAAAGTGCACCTAAAGTTGGGATTACAAAAGAGAAACACCTACCTAATGTTGTCATGCATGGTTAGAACCCTAATGTCTATCATAACCTCTCTTAAACAAGAGAGATTAGAAATCCTAAGGGAAGGAACACAAAAGAAGAAGAAAGAACAAAATAAAACATGCCAATAAGGGAATGCATACATGGAATGCACAAGTAGGATGAAAGTGGGAGGAAAACATGTGTGGGGAAGTAGCCACCACAAGATCATCTCAAACAAGCATGCATATGAGGATGCAAAGAGAAAAAGAGAGAGATGCATCAAAGGCAAACAAACAAGTGTGATAAAAACAATGAGAAAAAGTCCTCATGGATTCATCACTTTAGATAAGCTTCATATTCCTCCTAAGGAGGGACCAAGCTACCTTAAATGACACCCAAGGTCATTGGACAAAATGGAGGATGAGGAAAGAGTGCACAAATGCAAAAGCAAACACATCACAAGAGAAAGCAAGCATATGCACAAAGGAAAAGCAAGAAAGCTCCACATGGAAACCCTAATCAAAAGACTCAAGAAATGAACACAAATGAGCAACCAAAAAGAATTGTCATGACCTAAAATTGAACCAAAAACATCCTTAACATGTTAGCAAAATGAATTACAAGGAATTGAAAGCTCAAGGGATCCAAAAATGTCATATCCAAGTCAAACTAGGACAAGATGTGTGTGGGAACCTCCCTTGGAGATGACTTAACTTGCAAGTCATCTCAAAATTAGGAAAAAGGCTCAACAAATACCAAATAAAATGCACAAGATAGCCAAACAAGTTGGCAAACATAAACCAAGGGCACAAGGCCAATATCCCCTCAAAGCACCATCAAAAGAAAATTAAATTCAAGATGTCCCACTTTGAAATGGGAAAATCGAGGGTCAAAAGGAAAGCACCAAAAGTCAACCCTAAAGTCAACCAAGCAGAGGCAAAATGGTCCTCAAGAATTGTTCAACTCATCAAGAGTATGAGGAACAATTTTCATTCATTGGACCAAAGGGGAAAGGGAGAAATAGTTAAAAGATCACACAATGTCATAATTTAATTCAAATAAAACCTCTCCAATTAATTAATTAATTTTTAAATGAAAAATAATCTGAAAAAATAAAATAAAAAGTCTATAAAATAAAAGACATTTTAAAGAGCCTGAAAAGTATTTTTGATGAATTTTATTAATTGGAGATTAATTTTAAATGAATTAAATTGAAACAAGAACAAAACAGAAAAAATAAAAGAAAATAAAAAGAAATGAATCCCTGCCACTTCGGGTGATCGCTCCTGCTCCCACAACATTCTCTGTTGACTCGACAGGAAAACTCTTCAAATCTATCTTCTGACCATTACAATACACCTCAGCTCCGTAGTTTCACGGAATCTCTTTGGTGCTCTCATAAGGCACAGGTCCTTCTTTGGTAATAGTGATTGATGGTGGCCTAGGAGGCGCTGAGATAGTTATAGTCTTATATGGGATCGAGATTGTAGCGACCTCATCCCTCTCTTCACTTACTTCCTCAACAGGTTTCTTCTCTGTGGTTCATTCAAACTGCAACGTCCCCTCATCTATCATTCCTTGGATACACCTTCTCCAATCAACGCATCCCTCAGGATGACTTAAGCAATCAACACAGTCCTCACTGCAGCCTGGGAATACACGTCCTCCCAGCAATTTGTCTTTCACAAACTTCAATGGAATTTTCAACTCGTTCACATACATTATCAAGTCTAAATCCTCCTCCACCAAAATAGCACCAACCCTAGCCTGTCCATGGTTTGGCATAGGGTTCTGCACAAGGTTAGGTGCATCATGAGAAAAATTTATTGCTTTGCTGTCAATGAGGTCTTGCAGATTGTGTTTAAAAGCCTTGCAATCGTCAATAGAGTGACCAGGCACCCGAGAGTGAAACTCGGAACGAGCATTTGCGTCATAACCAGGTGGGGGATGACCTGTCAAAGGAGCTAGAGTCCTTTTCTGAATTAATTGCAGCTGTAATAAAGTCTGAAGCACCTGAGAGTATGGCATCGGTGGAGTGTCAAATACTCTATTCGGCCTAGCCCTATCAGGGTACCTCCTATAACATTGCTGGTTTTGTTGTTGTGGCTGATACTGTCTTTGTTGTTATCGTTGTTGCGATTGCTGTTGTTGTGGCACAGGAATAGTAACACTGGCAACTTGCTGTTGGCGATAATGGTTTTGTGACTGACCCCTTCCTCTTCCTCTAGAACTTGTCACTGAGTTAACGTCACCTTCACGCTTCTTGTTCCCAAATAACTTCTTTCCTCCCCCTCCAGCTGAGGGTACTTCTCCCGCCTGAATCTTTCCGAGCTTGATGCCGTTTTCCACCCTTTCACCAGTGATTATCAAGTCTGAAAAACTTCCTGACATACTGCTAATCAGTTTTTCATAGTACACCCTCGGTAAAGTAGCAACAAACATGTCAACAAGCTCACGCTCTACCATGGGAGGCTGCACTCTAGCAGCAAGCTCTCGCCACCTCTGGGCGTACTCTTTAAAGCATCCGTTATTCTTTTGGGAAAGATTCTGCAACTGGACTCTATTTGGTGCAAGTTCACTGTTGTACTGATAGTGCGTTACAAAAGCTTAGGCTAGGTTTTTCCAGTTGCGGACGTCAGTGGGCTCCAGCCCCATGTACCACTCCAAAGAGGGACCGGACAGGCTGTCCGTGAAAAAGTGCATCAAGAGTTTTTCATCATCCGAGTACGCGGACATCTTTCTATAATACGAGCGCAGGTGAACCCTCAGGCAAGTAGTGCCTTTGTACTTATCGAAGTCAGGCACTTTGAATTTGTGAGGCACTCTCAAGCCTGGAATCAGCCCCAGGTTAGACATATCCAGCCCCATAGAGTTTTGGCATTCAAGAGATCTCATCTTCTCTTCAATCATTTTAATCCTTCTATCAGCCTCAGAAGGTACTTCAGCAGTTATAAATCTTGGCGAGAACAAATCCTCCTGCCTATCCTCATTCCAGGTGTGGTCCATGCTACCATGTACAACACCTGTGGCGTTGAGGCCAAAGCCGTTTCCATTTCTATTACCTTCATTAGCAAAACCAGCATGATTAAGACCTATCGCAGTTCCAACACCAGCAGCGTGACCACCCCCTCCAGCAGTAGGGATGACTAAAGTTGGCATAGAATTGTCTGCACGAGGAGTTTCTATATAAGGAGGGTTAGAAGCAATCCTATCGTGTAACACTCCATCATTATCAACTCATGCAATCAGAGGTTGCGCTAAAGTCTGAAGTTGCGCCTGGCCACTAGCTACCCCTTGCATGACCTCTATCAGCTACGCCATATGATCTCTCATCTCTTGTATGTCTACCTGCATCTGATCTATCAGCCTTTTCTGGTTTCCTCTGGTACCGTAGTGGTGAGTTATCTGATCTGCAATCCTGAAACACTAGTGGCACAAGAAACGAGATAAGGGTAACAGTTCCGATGCACCTGCAAATGCGAGAAACATGCTAAAATGAAAACATGTATATATGAAAACAAGGAAATTTCCCCCATGATTCTAGTTTCGGGGTAACAACCGAGACGATGGAGAGCCCCACAGACAAGCATAGAATAAAGACTCCTCATATATACAAACATAAGCCCACAAGCAAAGTAAAAACATCAAATAAGTACGCACAGAAAAGGACCTCAACCAACAGGTCTGGTGATGGTCCAAACAAGAAGTCTAAGCTACAGAATACAAAGGAAAAGATCAGGCTGGGTGGCGAGACTAGAACTCCCTCAACAACGCCTGTGTCTCCGGATGGTCTGGCTTAGTGAGCAAACCACGTATGAGCAACTCCTGCTGACTGATGGTGGACTGAAGATCCTCGACCGAGTCCTCCTTCCCAAAAACCTCCTCAAGTCTACGGCTCTTAGCATTAGCTCCATCTCTATGCTACTCCAAGGTTGCAAGCGCTTCATATAGTTTGCAGTCACTATGTTTCCTGAGCAAAGCTTCCTTTGAGATCTCCTCATCTTTAGCTCTGAGCTGAGCCTTCATCTTGTTGATCTGTGACTTCAAGTGGTCCTCACGTTGCTTGCTGTTGGACATGGCAGCATTCCATTGAGCCTCAAACTTGGAAATCCGCAAATAGGCTCTATTCAGCTCTTGCTTTTTAGTAGCAAGCACACTACTAACAGCATTTATGTCTAAACCCAACCGTTCTCTATCGCTCATCTCCTTAGTCAAGTTTGTTCCCAACTGATTCACCAGCTCAGTTTGCTTCTTCAAAGAATAAGTTGCTTTGTTCCTCTCACTTCTGAGTTGAGCAATCGCATTCTCCAACTCTTCGTTTGTCTTCTGCTACTCTTCTTTTTCACGACATACCTGATTATACCTTTGGATGTCCACTGTAGTAGGCACCTTAATCACGGGAGGGCAAACAGGCTCCACTAGAGGATATGGCATCAAGAACTTCATGGCCCTCTCATGAATCCAAGCCACATAAGGGTCATATGCCTGACTATTGATCTTTCCTAATAATGCTTTGCCTCTCCTATGGATACTTCGCCAAACACGTTCAAGTCTGATCAAATCATCACCCTCTAACAAACCCGTGAGATACAGAGATTCCTGTATCTCTTCCTCTTTTGGAGCGTCTCTGAGAGCATATTTGAACTGTCGTACCAACAAAGAAGGGTTATAGTTGACGCACCCTTTCCTTCCGACCAGGGGGACGTTAGGAAATCCGCCGCAACTATAAATAATGTTTGTGCCAAGCATGTCTCTATCAAACCAAATAACATCCTTGGCAGTCAGGCCTATCATCCTCTCAGACCACTCTGAGGTAGCAACAATGTCCATAAACTGACTAGTCTTAGGCATATGACTCATCAACCATCTATAAAGCAAAGGAACACAACATGAGACATTCTTCCCCCTTCGGTTTTCATTCTTGTGGTGCACAAAATGATAAACGTCTCCTAGGAGTGTAGGGACCTGGTTCCCTGAGGCTAGCAGGTAGAAGGCATCCATGTCTACAAAGTCTGGAAGGTTCGGAAACAAAACAATGCCATAAATGCAAAGTGCCAGAATAGCACTAAACACAATCCAGCAGCCATTCTTAGCGAACTTCTGAGCTTTCTCAACAAGAAACGGTAACAGAAAACCATAAGTTCCTTTCCTCTCAACTAGCTTTCCCTTTAACTCTGCAGCATCCAAATGTAATATAGCAGCGAGCACAGCCAGATCAGGCTCCGCATCTGTGTGGACAAAAGGCATCTGATCACGGATAGGTACCCCTAATATATCAGAATACACTTCCAAAGTAGGCGCCAAAACAAAATTCGAAAAGACAAAGCATCCCAACTGGGCATCGTAGAACTGCAAGAGAGTGTAGATACCAGTGATCTCAAAGGATGAAGGCTTGCAGACACATCTGGCCAGCCTCCCATAATCTTGTCTAAACTGTTCCATCACATTCCCTTCAGCCATAGAAATCAGACTCCTCAAAGAACTGACATCTGGGGTAGGAAACTTGTAAGCAACTGTCCTTTGCAAGGGCTCCTCAAAGAACTGATATCTGGGATAGGAAACCTCGAAGAACATAGCCTCTAGAATCAGGAGGGAAATATGCACCTGCAACATAAATACATGTTAATGAAGAGATGAAAATGAAGATGCAAATGCAACAGAGGATCAAGCTTGTTGTGTTGTAGCTTGAGAAGAACCAGCGCTTCGCTTTAGTACCGACAAATCACTGACATAAGAACCCTTTTGTACCATGAACACAGGTTCACACTGTAAAGAACCGGGTAGTCTGGAGGTCATGGTTTCCTGCATGACCCACCCACTCACAGGTATGGACCTATCCACTGACAAGGTTCGGCATCCTATGTGTTCATCAGCATCACAGACTTTCGAGAAATGATGATACGTTCACCATCTCTGGTTTGGCATCATCACCCCTTGAAGAAGCCTCACTTAGCTGAATCCCAAATGATCGGTCCCTAGAGTCGACAACCCTCAAATCCAAATTCCAGTTGGATCCTAAGGAACGGAAATGAACTCGTCAAAGAGAATCTCATCCGAGCGTGAATTTCATGGGGAACTGTGTCTGCTGAGCAAACAGGTTCACCCATTAGTCTCCACTACTAATACTAGGTTTATACTCAAGCCCAGGTCCGACTTATCTCTCAATGGAACTTCCCTCCCCACAACATAGCAAGTATGATACAATGTGGAAAGTAAAATGCGGAAGTAAATAAAGATAAAGCACATATATACGCACACCCAAAACAAAACACACAAGCGCTAGGATTGACTCGCATAGTGGATATTCCTGTCCCCAGCAGAGTCGCCAGTTGTCGCTACTGCGAAAAAAGGAGGTCGACAATGACTAACAGAGTCGCCACCTATGGTTATTTATCCCAAAGAGGGGAAAGGAAACGATCGGAAAAAACCTGACGATAACGGGAAAAGATGAGGTCATCGCAATCAAGTCCTAGGTTCGGGAGTCGATTACGCAAGGGGAAGGTATGAGCACTCCTCAGGTCCGTAGTACTCGACGGGATCCGCGCATGTGTTGTCTATCTAAAAGGGTGTATAAACTATCTAGCTAAAGGCTTATGGACAAAAGAAAAAGAACAAAGGACTGACTCGGCAGAGCATCGCCGCTCTGTGCCTACGTACTCCCTCGTGCAATGGGAAAATCAGAGTCAACGTAGTTCGACTAACTACGAATAAAGAAGGGGGGAAGGTTGCTCGCTAAGACGTCGCGTCTTATGCCTACGTACTTTCATATGGTATGAAAGATCAGAGCAAACATAGTTCGGGCTAACGAGAACACAGGCTATTCAAAATTTTTACCCCATTAGGGTTAACAGAGAGTTCTAGCAGTTTGGTGTATGCAACTCGACCATTGGAGACTTAGGCGTTACTGTTTGCGATAGGAATGAAAGTTAACAACACTCTTGTTTATGAAAAGGTTTTCCTGATTAAGATCCCGAAGGATAAAATGGTTTGAAGTGTTTTTGTGTTTTTTAGAGAAGAAGTATTTTGAATTAGAGTGTTCATAATGTATGTGGTAACAAAGTCTAAACCCTAGGATCGAATGCATCACATATCGTCCTAAGGACGTATACTAAACACTCTAGGCAATTGAGAGGTAACCACTCAATCACCATTTCCCAAGTATAAGGCTCATGGCACAACATTCATTATCTTTATTAAGTGGATTTAAGTTGTTTGAAGATGAGGAGAGAAAGGGACAAACTAAAGGGGGACTAGACCAAACCCTAGAAGTTTTCATGCAAAGTGCACCTAAAGTTGGGATTACAAAAGGGAAACACCTACCTAATGTTGTCATGCATGGTTAGAACCCTAATGTCTATCATAACCTCTCTTAAACAAGAGAGATTAGAAATCCTAAGGGAAGGAAGACAAAAGAAGAAGAAATAACAAAATAAAACATGCCAATAAGGGAATGCATACATGGAATGCACAAGTAGGATGAAAGTGGGAGGAAAACATGTGTGGGGCAGTAGCCACCACAAGCTCATCTCAACCAAGCATGCATATGAGTATGCAAAGAGAAAAAGAGAGAGATGCATCAAAGGAAAACAAACAAGTGTGACAAAAACAATGAGAAAAAGTCCTCATGGATTCATCACTTTAGGTAAGCTTCATGTTCCTCCTAAGGAGGGACCAAGCTACCTTAAATGACACCCAAGGTCATTGTACAAAATGGAGGATGAGGAAAGAGTGCACAAATGCAAAAGCAAACACATCACAAGAGAAAGCAAGCATATGCACAAAGGAAAAGCAAGAAAGCTCCACATGGAAACCCTAATCAAAAGACTTAAGAAATGAACACAAATGAGCAACCAAAAAGAATTGTCATGACCTAAAATTGAACCAAAAACATCCTTAACATGTTAGCAACATGAATTACAAGGCATTGAAAGCTCAAGGGATCCAAAAATGTCATATCCAAGTCAAACTAGGTCAAGATGTGTGTGGGAACCTCCCTTGGAGATGACTTAAATTGCAAGTCATCTCAAAATTAGGAAAAAGGCTCAACAAATACCAAATAAAATGCACAAGATAGCCAAACAAGTTGGAAAATAGAAACCAAGGGCACAAGGCCAATATCCCGTCAAAGCACCGTCAAAAGAAAATTAAATTCAAGATGTACCACTTTGAAATAGGAAAATCGAGGGTCAAAAGGAAAGCACCAAAAGTCAACCCTAAAGTCAACCAACCAGGGGCAAAATAGTCCTCAAGAATTGTTCAACTCATCAAGAGTATGAGGAACAATTTTCATTCATTGGACCAAAGGGGAAAGGGAGAAACAGTTAAAAGACCACACAATGTCATAATTTAATTCAAATAAAACCTCTCCAATTAATTAATTCATTTTTAAATAAAAAATAATCTGAAAAAATAAAATAAAAAGTCTATAAAATAAAAGACATTTTAAAGAGCCTGAAAAGTATTTTTGATGAATTTTATTAATTGAAGATTAGTTTTAAATGAATTAAATTGAAACAAGAACAAAACAGAAAAAATAAAAGAAAATAAAAAGAAATGAATCCCTGCCACTTCGGGTGATCGCTCTTGCTCCCACAACATTCTCTGCTGACTCCACAGGAAGAGTCTTCAAATCTATCTTCTGACCATTACAATACACCTCAGCTCCATAGTTCCACGGAACCGCTTTGGTGATCTCATAAGGCACAGGTCCTGCTTTGGTGATAGTGATTGTTGGTGGCCTAGGAGGCGCTGAGATAGTTATAGTCTTATATGGGATCGAGATTGTAGTGACCTCGTCCCTCTCTTCACTTACTTCCTCAACAGGTTTCTTTTCTGCGGTTCATTCAAACTGCAACTTCCCCTCATATTTCATTCCTTGGATACACCTTCTCAAATCAACGCATCCCTCAAGATGACTTAAGCAATCAACACAGTCCTCACTGCATCCTGGGAATACACCACCTCTCAGCAATTTGTCTTTCACAAACTTCAATGGAGTTTTCAACTCATTCACATCCATTATCAAGTCTAAATCATCCTCCACCAAAATAACACCAACCTTAGCTTTTCCATGGTTTGGCATAGGGTTCTGCAGAATGTTAGGTGCATCATGAACAAAATTTATTGCTTTGCTGTCAATGAGGTCTTGCGTCGAACCCGAAGGGCGGCTGGATCCGAATTTGAGAAGAACATCTTACCTCGCTGTCAGACATCTATTAAACAAACAGGCATCGAACCCGAAGGCCGACTCAACATGAATTTCATAGGAATAAATGACCTCACCGTCAGGCATCTGTTAAACAAATAGGCATCGAACACGAAGTCCCGCTCAACATGAAGTTCATAGGAATATCTGACCTCGCCGTCAGGGATCAGTTAATTAAACAGGCATCGAACACGAAGGTCGGCTCAACCCAAAGTTGAGAAGAACATCTGACCTTGCTGTCAGGCATCTGTTAAACAGACAAGCATCGAATTTGATGGTCGGCTCAACCCGAAGGTGTGAAGAACTTCTGACCTCTCTGTCAGGCTTCTCTTGAACAAACAGGCATATAACCTGACGGTCGGCTCAACCCGAAGTTGAGAAGAACATCTGACCTCGCCATCAGGCATCTGTGAAACAATCAGGCATCGAACTCGAAGGCCGGCTAACCACGAAGTTGAGAGGAACATCTGATCTCGCCGTCAAGCATACATCGAACCCGAAGGCCGGCACAACCAAAATTTGAGAAGAACATATGACCTTGCCGACAGGCATCTATTAAACAAACATGCATCGAACTCGAAGGTCGGCTCAACATGAAGTTGAGAAGAACATCTGACCTCACCGTCATGTATCTGTTAAACAAACAGGCATTGAACCCGAAGGCCAGCTCAACACGAAGTTGAGAGGAACATTTGACCTTGCCGTCAGGGATTTGTTAAACAAACAGGCATCGAACCCGAAGGGCGGCTCAACCCGAAGTTGAGAAGAACATTTGACCTTGTTGTCAGGAATATGTTAAACAAACAGACATCGAACCCGAAGGCTGACTCAACACGAAGTTCATAGGAATATCTGACCTCGCTGTCAGGCATCTGTAAAACAAATTTGCATCAAACACGAAGTCTAACTCAACACGAAGTTCATAGGAATATCTGACCTTGTCGTCAGGGATATGTTAAACAGACAGGCATCGAACACGAAGGCCGGCTCAACCCGAAGTTGAGAAGAACATCTGACCTCGCTGTCAGGCATCTGTTAAACAAAGATGCATCGAATTTGATGGTTGGATCAACTCGAAGTTGAGAAGAACATATGACCTCTCCGTCACGCATCTGTTAAACAAACAGGCATCGAACCCGACGGTCGGCTCAACCCGAAGTTGAGAAGAACATCTGACCTCGCCGTCAGGCATCTGTTAAATAAACAGGCATCGAACCCGAATACCGGCTCAACACGAAGTTGGGAAGTACATATTACCTCGCCATCAGGGATCTGTTAAACAAAAAGGCATCGAATCCAGAGGTCGGCTCAACCTGAAGTTGAGAAGAACATATGACCACGCTATCTCACATCTGTTAAACAAATAGGCATCAAATTTAATGGCCGGCTCAACCCGAAGTTGAGAAGAACATTTGAACTCATTGTTAGGAATCAGTTAAACAAACATGAATCGAACCCGAAGGCCGGCTTAAACCGAAGTTGAGAAGAACATCTGACCTCGCCGTCAGGAATCTTTTAAACAAACAGGCATCGAACCCTAAGGTCGGCTCAACACGAAGTTGAGAAGTACATCTGACCTCGCCTTCAGGCATCTGTTAAACAAACAGGCATCGAACCCGGAGGCCGGCTCAACACGAAGTTGTGATGAACTTCTGACCTCACCGTATGGCATCTATTAAACAAAGTTGAGAGCAACATCTGACCTCGCCGTAAGGGATTTATTAAACAAACAGGTATCGAACACGAAGGTCGGCTCAACCCGAAGTTTAGAAGAACATCTGACCTCGCTGTCAGGCATCTATTGAACAAACAGGCAACAAATTTGATGGTTGGCTCAACCCGAAGTTGAGAAGAACATATGACCTCTCCGTCAGGCATCTGTTAAACAAACAGGCATCGAACCCGATGGCCGGCTCAACCGGAAGTTGAGAAGAACATCTGACCTTGTCGTCAGGCATCTGTTAAACAAACAAGCATCGAACCCGAATTCCGGCTCAACACGAAGTTGAGAAGTAAATTTGACCTTGCCGTCAGGGATCTGTTAAACAAAAAGGCATCGAACCCGGAGTCCTGCTCAACCTGAAGTTGAGAAGAACATCTGACCACGCTGTCAGGCATCTATTAAATAAACAGGCATCAAACCATAAGGCAGGCTCAACCCGAAGTTAAGAAGAACATCTGACCTCGCCGTCTGGCATCTATTAAACAAACTGGCATCGAACCCGAAGGCCGGCTCAACACGAAGTTGAGAAGTACGTCTGATCTTGCCGTCAGGTATCTGTTAAACAAACAGTCATCGAACCCGAAGGCCGGATCAAAATGAAGTTGAGAAGAACACCTGACCTGGCCGTCAGGTATCTGTTAAACAAACAGGCATCGAAACCGAAGGTCGGTTCAACACGAAGTTGAGAGGAACATTAGACCTCGCCGTCAGGCATCTGTTAAACAAACAGGCATCGAACCCGACCGGGGGCTCAACCCGAAGTTGAGAAGAACATCTGACCTCGCTGTCAGGCATCTATTAAACAAACAGGCATCGAACCCGAAGGCCGGCTCAACACGAAGTTCATAGGAATATCTGACCTTGCCGTCAGGGGTCTGTTAAACAAATAGGCATCGAAAACGACGGTCGGCTCAACCCAAAGTTGAGAAGAACATCTGACCTCGCTGTCAGGCATCTGTTAAAAAAACAGGCATCGAATTTGATGGTCGGCTCAACCCGAAGTTGTGAAGAACTTTTGACCTCTCCGTCAGGCTTCTGTTAAATAAACAGGCATCGAACCCGATGACCGGCTAAACCCGAAGTTGAGAAGAACATCTGACCTCTCCGTCAGGCATCTCTTAAACAAACAGGCATCGAACCCGAAGGGCGGCTCGACATGAAGTTGAGAAGAACATCTGACCATGCTGTCAGGCACCTATTAAACAAATAGGCATCGAACACGAAGTCCCGTTCAACATGAAGTTCATAGGAATATCTGACCCCGCCATCAAGGATCAGTTAATTCAACAGGCATCGAACACGAAGGTCGGCTCAACCCAAAGTTGAGAAGAACATCTAACCTCGCTGTCAAGCATCTGTTAAACAAACAAGCATCGAATTTGATGGCCGACTCAACCCGAAGTTGTGAAGAACTTCTGACCTCTCTGTCAGGCTTCTCTTGAACAAACAGGCATCGAACCCGAAGGCCAGCTCAACCCGAAGTTGAGAAGACCATCTGACCTCGCCGTCAGGCATCTGTTAAACAAACAGGCATCGAACCTGAAGGCCGGCTCAACACGAAGTTTAGGGGAACATCTGTCCTCGCCGTCAGGGATGTGTTAAACAAAAAGGCATCGAACCCGGATGCCGGCTCAACCTGAAGTTGAGAAGAAAATCTGACCTCCCTATCAGGCATCTGTTAAACAAACAGGCATCGAATTTGATGGCCGACTCAAAACGAAGTTGAGAAGAACATCTGAACTCATTGTCAGGCATCAGTTAAACAAACAGGAATCAAACCCGAAGGCCGGCTCAACCCGATGTTGGGAAGAACATCTGACCTCGCGGTTAGGAATCTGTTAAAAAAACAGGCATCGAACCCGAAGGTCGGCTCAACAGGAATTTAAGAAGTACATCTGACCTCGCCGTCAGGGATTTATTAAACAAACAGGCATCGAACCCGAATGGCGGCTCAACCCGAAGATGTGAAGAACATCTGACCTCATTGTCAGGCATATGTTAAACAAACAGGCATCGAACCCGAAGGCCGACTCAACATGAAGTTCATAGGAATATCTGACCTCGCCGTCAGGCATCTGTTAAACAAATATGCATCAAACACGAAGTCTCGCTTAACACGAAGTTCATAGGAATATCTGACCTTGCCGTCAGGGATATGTTAAATAGACAGGCATCGAACACGAAGGTCGGCTCAACCCGAACTTGAGAAGAACATCTGACCTCGTTGTCAGGCATCTGTTAAATAAAAGGCATCGAATTTGATTTTCGGCTCAACTAGAAGTTTAGAAGAACATATGACCTCTCTGTCACGCATCTGTTAAACAAACAGGCATCGAACCCGACGGCCGACTCAACTCCAAGTTGAGAAGAACATCTGACCTCGTTATCAGGTATCTGTTTAACAAACAGGCATCGTACCCGAATACCGGCTCAACAATGAAGTTGGGAAGTACATATTACCTCGCCGTCAGGGATCTGTTAAACAGAAAGGCATCGAACCCGGAGGTTGGCTTAACCTGAAGTTGAGAAGAACATCTGACCTCGCTATCTAGCATCTGTTAAACAAACAGGCATCGAATTTAATGGCTGGCTAAACCCGAAGTTGATAAGAACATCTGAACTCATTGTTAGGCATCAGTTAAACAAACAGGAATCAAACCCGAAGGCCAGCTCAACCCGAAGTTGAGAAGAACATCTGACCTCGCCGTCAACAATCTTTTAAACAAATAGGCATCGAACCCTAAGGCCGGCTCAACACGAAGTTGAGAAGTACATATGACCATTCCTTCAGGCATCTGTTAAACAAACAGGCATCGAACCCGGAGGCCGGCTCAACACGAAGCTGTGAAGAACATATGACCTCGTCGTCAGGCATCTGTCAAACAAACAGGCATCGAACCCGAAGGTCGGCTCAACACGAAGGTCATAGGAATATCTGACCTCACCGTCAGGCATCTGTTAAACAAATAGGCATCGAACACGAAGTCTCGCTCAACATGAAGATCATAGGAATATTTGACCTCGCCGTCAGGGGTCTGTTAAACAAACCGGCATCGAAAATGAAGGTCGGCTCAACCTGAAGTTGAGAAGAACATCTGACCTCACTGTCAGGCATCTGTTAAACAAATAGGCATCGAATTTGATGGCCGGCTCAACCCGATGTTTTGAAGAATTTCTGACCTCTCCGTCAGGCTTCTGTTATATAAATAGGCATCGAACCCGACGGCCGGATGAACCCGAAGTTGAGAAGAACATCGTACCTCGCTGTCAGGCATCTATTAAACAAACAGGAATCGAACCAGAAGGCCGGCTCAACATGAAGTTCATAGGAATATATGACCTCGCCGTCAGGCATCTGTTAAACAAATAGGCATCGAACACGAAATCTCGCTCAACATGAAGTTCATACGAATATCTGACCTCGCCGTCAGGGATCAGTTAATTAAACAGGCGTCGAACACGAAGGTCGGCTCAACCCGATGTTGAGAAGAACATCTGACGTCGCTGTCAGGCATCTGTTAAACAAACAAGCATCGAATTTGATGGCCGGCTCAACCCAAAGTTGTGAATAACTTCTGACCTCTCTGTCAGGCTTCTCTTGAACAAACAAGCATCTAACCCGACGACCGGTTCACCCCGAAGTTGAGAAGAACATCTGACCTCGCCTTCAGGCAACTATTAAACAAACCGGCATCGAACCCAAAGGCCGGCTCAAAATGAAGTTGAGAAGAACATCTGACCTCGCCGTCAGGTATCTGTTAAAAAAACAGGCATCAAACCCGGAAGCCGGCTCAACACGAAGTTGAGAGGAATATTTGACCTCGGCGTCAGGCATCTGTTAAACAAACAGGCATCGAACCCGAATGCCGGCTCAACACAAAGTTCATAGGAATATCTGACCTCGCCATCAGGCATCTGTTAAACAAATAGGCTTCGAACACGAAGTCTCGCTCAACACGAAGTTGGGAAGTACATATGACCTCGCCGTCAGGGATCTGTTAAACAAAAAGGCATCGAACTTGAAGGCTGGCTCAACCCGAAGTTGAGAACAACATCTGACCTCGCTGTCAGGCATCTGTTAAACGAACAGGCATAGAACCCGAAGGCCGGCTCAACACGAAGTTGAGAGGAACATTTGACCTCGTCATGAGGCATCTGTTAAACAAACAGACATCGAACCCCAAGGGGGGCTCAACCCGAAGTTGAGAAGAACATTTGACCTCGCTGTCAGGCATCTGTTAAACAAACAGGCATCGAACCCGAACGCCGGCTTAACACGAAGTTCATAGGAATATCTGACCTCGCCGTCAGGCATCTGTTAAACAAATAGCCATCGAACATGAAGTCCAGCTCAACACAAAGTTGAGAGCAACATCTGACCTCGTCTACAGGCATCTGTTAAATAAACAGGCATCGAACACGAAGGCCGGCTCAACCCGAAGTTGAGAAGAACATCCGACCTCGCTGTCAGGCATCTATTAAACAAAATAGGCATCGAATTGGATGGTCGTCTCAACCCAAAGTTGAGAAGAACATATGAGCTCTCCGTCAGGCATCTGTTAAACAAACAGGCATCGAACACGAAGTCCCGCTCAACACGAAGTTGAGAAGAACATCTGACCTCGCCGTTAGGCATCTGTTAAACAAATAGGCATCGAACCCGAAGGCCGGCTCAACACGAAGTTGAGAAGTACATCTGACCTTGCCGTCAGGGATCTGTTAAACAAAAAGGCATCGAACCCGGAGGCCTCCTCAACATGAAGTTGAGAAGAACATCTGACCTCACTATCATGCATCTATCAAACAAACAGGCATCGAATTTGATGGTCGGCTCAACCCGAAGTTGAGAAGAACATCTGACTTTGCTGTCAGGCATCTATTAAACAAACAGGCATCGTACCCAAAGGCTGGTTCAACACGAAGTTGAGATGTACATGTGACCTCGCCGTCAAAGATCTGTTAAAAAAAAGGCATCGAACCCGGTGGCCGCCTCAATCCGAAGTTGAGAAGAACATATGGCCTCGCTGTCAGGCATCTGTTATACAAACAGGCGTTGAATTTGATGGCCGGCTCAACCTGAAGTTAAGAAGAATATCTGAACTCGTTGTCAGGCATCAGTTAAAAAACAGGAATCGAACCCGAAGGCCGGCTCAACCTGAAGTTGAGAAGAACATCTGATCTCGCCATCAGGCATTTGTTAAACAAACAGGCATCGAACCCGAAGGCCGGCTCAACACGAAGTTGAGAAGAACATCTGACCTCGCTGTCAGGCATCTGTTAAACAAACAGGCATCGAACCTGAAGGCCAGCTCAAAATGAAGTTGAGAAGAACATCTGACTACGCCATCAGGTATCTGTTAAACAAACAGGCATCGAACCTGAAAGCCGGCTTAACACGAAGTTGAGAGGAACATTTGACCTCGCTGTGAGGCAACTAATAAACAAACAGGCAACGAACTCGAAGGGCGGCTCAACCAGAAGTTGATAAGAACATTAGACCTTGCCATCAGGAATCTCTTAAATAAACAGGCATCGAACCCGAAGGCCGGCTCAACCCAAAGTTGAGAGGAACATCTGACCTCGCTGTCAGGCATCTGTTAAACAAACATGCATCGAATTTGATGGCCGGCTCAACCTGAAGTTGAGAAGAATATCTGACCTTGCTATCAGGCATCTATTAAACAAATAGGCATCGAACACGAAGTCCTGCTCAACACGAAGTTGAAAGCAACATCTAACCTCGCCGTCAAGCATCTATTAAACAAACAGGTATCGAACCCCAAGGCCGGCTCAACATGAAGTTGAGAGGAGCATTTGACCTCGCCGTCAGGAATCTGTTAAACAAACAGGCATCGAACTGAAAGGGCGGCTCAACCCGAAGTTGCGAAGAACATCTGACCTCACTGTCAGGCATCTGTTAAACCAACAGGCATCGAACCCGAAGGCCGACCCAACACGAAGTTCATAAGAATATCTGACCTCACTGTAAGGCATCCGTTAAACAAACAGGCATCGAACTCGAAGGCCAGCTCAACACGAAGTTGAGAGCAGCATCTGACCTTGCCGTCAGGCAACTGTTAAACAAACAGGCATCGAACAAGAAGGACGGCTCAACCAAAAGTTGAGAAGAACATTTGACCTCGCCATCAGGCATTTGTTAAACAAACAGGCATCGAACAAGAAGGGCGGCTCAACCGGAGGTTGAGAAAAACATCTGACCTCATCGTCAAGTATCTGTTAAACAAACATCCATCAAACCCGAAGGCTGGCTCAACCCGAAGTTGACAAGAACATCTAACCTCACCGTGAGGCACATGTTAAACAAACAGGGATCGAACCCGAAGGCTGTCTCAACCCGTAGTTGAGAAAAACATTTGACCTAGCCGTTAAGCATTTGTTAAACAAACAGACATCGAACCCGAAGGCCGACACACCACGAAGTTCATAGGAATATCTGACCTCGCGATCAGGGATCTATTAAACAAATATACATCGAACACGAAGTTCGGCTAGACCCGAAGTTGAGAAGAACATCTGACCTTGCCGTAAGGCATTTGTTAAACAAACAGGCATCGAACCCGAAGGGCGGCTCAACACGAAGTTGAGAAGTACATTTGACTTCGCAGTCAGGGATCTGTTAATCAAACTGGCATCGAACCCGGAGGCCGGCTCAACCCGAAATTGAGAAGAACATCTGACCTCGCTGTCAGGCATCTATTAAACAAACAAGCATCTATTAAACAAACAAGCATCGAACACGAAGGTTGGCTCAACCCAAAGTTGAGAAGAACATTTGACCTCGCTAGTAGGCATCTGATAAACAAACAGGCATCGAATTTGGTGGTCGGCTCAAACCGAAGTTGATAAGAACATTAGACCTCGCCGTCAAGCATCTGTTAAACAAACAGGCATTGAACCCGAAGGCCGGCTCAACAAGATGTTGAGAGGAACATTTGACCTCGCCGTCAGGTATCTGTTAAACAAATTGGCATCGAACTCGAAGGGTGGCTCAACACGAAGTTGAGAAGAACATCTGATCTCGCTATTAGGTTTCTGTTAAACAAACAAGCCTCGAGATTGATGGTCGACTCATCCCGAAGTTGAAAAGAACATCTGACCTCGTTGTCAGGCATCAGTTAAACAAACAGTAATTGAACCCGAAGGCCGGCTCAAACCTAAGGTGAGAAGAACAGCTGACCTCGCCGTCAGGTATCTGTTAAACAAACAGGCATCAAACCCGAAGGCCGGCTCAACCCGGAGTTAATAAGAACTTTAGACCTCGCCATCAAGTATCTGTTAAACAAACAGGCATCGAACCCGAAGGCTGGCTCAACCCGAAGTTGAGAAGTACATTTGACCTCACCGTCAGGCACTGTTAAACAAACATGCATCAAACCCGAAGGCTGGCTCAATCTAAAGTTGAGAAGAACATCAAACCTCACTGTGAGGCATCTGTTAAACAAACAGGCATCGAACCCGAAGGCCGTCTTAACCCATAGTTGAGAAAAATATTTGACCTAGCCGTCAGGCATGTGTTAAACAAACAGGCATCGAACCTGATGCCTGGCACAACACGAAGTTGAGAGGAACATCTAACCTCGCCGTCAGACATCTACTAAACAAACAGGCATCGAACCCGAAGGCCGGCTCACCACGAAGTTCATAGGAATACTTGACCTTGCCGTCAGGGATCTGTTAAACAAACAAGCATTGAACACAAAGGTCGGCTCAACCCGAAGTTCAGAAGAACATCTGACCTCCTCTCAGGCATCTGTTAAACAAACAGACATCGAACCCGAAGGCCGGATCAACAAGAATTTGAGAGGAACATTTGACCTCGCCATCAGGCATCTGTTAAACAAACTTGAATCAAACCTGAAGGCTGGCTCAGCTCGAAGTTGAGAAGAACATCTGACCTCACTGTAAGGCATGTGTTAATCAAACTGGCATCGAACCCGAAGGCTGTCTCAACCTGTAGTTCAGAAAAACATTTGACCTAGCCGTCAGGCATCTGTTAAAAAAACAGGCATCGAACCCGAAGGCAGGCATAACACGAAGTTTAGAGGAACATCTGACCTCGCCGTCAGGCATCTATTAAACAAACAGACATCGAACCCGAAGGCCGACTAAACACAAAGTTCATAGGAATATCTGACCTCGCCATCTGGGACCTGTTAAACAAACAGGCATCGAACACGAAGGTCGGCTCAACCCGAAGTTGAGAAGAACATCTGACTGCTCTTCATGCATCTGTTAAACAAACAGGCATCAAATTTGATGGGTGGCTCAACTCGAAGTTGATAAGAATATTAAACCTCGCCGTTAGGCATCTATTAAACATTCAGGCATCGAACTCGAAGGGCGGCTCAACACGAAGTTGAGAAGTACATCTGACCTCGCCGTCAGGGATCTGTTAAACAAACAGGCATCGACCCCGAAGGCCGACTAAACCCAAAGTTGAGAAGAACATATGACCTTGCTCTCAGGCATCTATTAAAGAAACAGGCATCGATATTGATGGTCGGCTCATCTCGAAGTTGAGAAGAACATCTGACCTCGCTGTCAGGCATCTGTTAAACAAACAGGCATCGAACCTGAAGGCCAGCTCAAAATGAAGTTGAGAAGAACATCTGACCACGCCATCAGGTATCTGTTAAACAAACAGGCATCGAACCTGAAAGCCGGCTTAACACGAAGTTGAGAGGAACATTTGACCTCGCCGTGAGGCAACTAATAAACAAACAGGCAACGAACTCGAAGGGCGGCTCAACCAGAAGTTGATAAGAACATTAGACCTTGCCATCAGGAATCTCTTAAATAAACAGGCATCGAACCCGAAGGCCGGCTCAACCCGAAGTTGAGAGGAACATCTGACCTCGCTGTCAGGCATCTATTAAACAAACATGCATCGAATTTGATGGCTGGCTCAACCTGAAGTTGAGAAGAATATCTGACCTTGCTATCAGGCATCTATTAAACAAATAGGCATCGAACACGAAGTCCTGCTCAACACGAAGTTGAGAGCAACATCTAACCTCGCCGTTAAGCATCTATTAAACAGACAGGTATCGAACCCCAAGGCCGGCTCAACATGAAGTTGAGAGGAGCATTTGACCTCGCCGTCAGGAATCTGTTAAACAAACAGGCATTGAACCGAAAGGGCGGCTCAACCCGAAGTTGCGAAGAACATCTGACCTCACTGTTAGGCATCTGTTAAACCAACAGGCATCGAACCCGAAGGCCGACCCAACACGAAGTTCATAAGAATATCTGACCTCGCTGTAAGGCATCCGTTAAACAAACAGGCATCGAACTCGAAGGCCGGCTCAACACGAAGTTGAGAGCAACATCTGACCTTGCCGTCAGGCAACTGTTAAACAAACAGGCATCGAACAAGAAGGACGGCTCAACCAAAAGTTGAGAAGAACATTTGACCTCGCCATCAGGCATTTTTTAAACAAACAGGCATCGAACAAGAAGGGCGGCTCAACCGGAAGTTGAGAAGAACATCTGACCTCATCGTCGGGTATCTGTTAAACAAACATCCATCAAACCCGAAGGCTGGCTCAACCCGAAGTTGACAAGAACATCTAACCTCACCGTGAGGCACATGTTAAACAAACAGGGATCGAACCCGAAGGCTGTCTCAACCCGTAGTTGAGAAAAACATTTGACCTAGCCGTTAAGCATCTGTTAAACAAACAGACATCGAACCCGAAGGCCGACACACCACGAAGTTCATAGGAATATCTGACCTCGCGATCAGGGATCTATTAAACAAACATACATCGAACACGAAGTTCGGCTAGACCCGAAGTTGAGAAGAACATCTGACCTCGCCGTAAGGCATCTGTTAAACAAATAGGCATCGAACCCGAAGGGCGGCTCAACACGAAGTTGAGAAGTACATTTGACCTCGCAGTCAGGGATCTGTTAATCAAATTGGCATCGAACCCGGAGGCTGGCTCAACCCGAAGTTGAGAAGAACATCTGGCCTCGCTGTCAGGCATCTATTAAACAAACAAGCATCTATTAAACAAACAAGCATCGAACACGAAGGTTGGCTCAACCCAAAGTTGAGAAGAACATTTGACCTCGCTAGCAGGCATCTGATAAACAAACATGCATCGAATTTGATGGCCGGCTCAAACCGAAGTTGATAAGAACATTAGACCTCGCCGTCAAGCATCTGTTAAACAAACAGGCATTGAACCCGAAGGCCGGCTCAACAAGAAGTTGAGAGGAACATTTGACCTCGCCGTCAGGTATCTGTTAAACAAATTGGCATCGAACTCGAAGGGTGGCTCAACACGAAGTTGAGAAGAACATCTGATCTCGCTATTAGGTTTCTGTTAAACAAACAAGCCTCGAGATTGATGGTCGGCTCATCCCGAAGTTGAAAAGAACATCTGACCTCGTTGTCAGGCATCAGTTAAACAAACAGTAATTGAACCCGAAGGCCGGCTCAAACCTAAGGTGAGAAGAACATCTGACCTCGCCGTCAGGTATCTGTTAAACAAACAGGCATCAAACCCGAAGGCCGGTTCAACCCGGAGTTAATAAGAACTTTAGACCTCGCCATCAAGTATATGTTAAACAAACAGGCATCGAACCCGAAGGCTGGCTCAACCCGAAGTTGAGAAGGTCATTTGACCTCGCCGTCGGGCACTGTTAAACAAACATGCATCAAACCCGAAGGCTGGCTCAATCCAAAGTTGAGAAGAACATCAAACCTCACTGTGAGGCATCTGTTAAACAAACAGGCATCGAACCCGAAGGCCGTCTCAACCCATAGTTGAGAAAAATATTTGACCTAGCCGTCAGGCATGTGTTAAACAAACAGGCATCGAACCTGATGCCTGACACAACACGAAGTTGAGAGGAACATCTGACCTCGCCGTCAGACATCTACTAAACAAACAGGCATCGAACCCGAAGGCCGGCTCAACACGAAGTTCATAGGAATACTTGACCTTGCCGTCAGGGATCTGTTAAACAAACAAGCATCGAACACAAAGGTCGGCTCAACCCGAAGTTTAGAAGAACATCTGACCTCCTCTCAGGCATCTGTTAAACAAACAGACATCGAACCCGAAGGCCGGATCAACAAGAAGTTGAGAGGAACATTTGACCTCGCCGTCAGGCATCTGTTAAACAAACTTGAATCAAACCTGAAGGCTGGCTTAGCTCGAAGTTGAGAAGAACATCTGACCTTACTGTAAGGCATGTGTTAATCAAACTGGCATCGAACCCGAAGGCTGTCTCAACTTGTAGTTGAGAAAAACATTTGACCTAGCCGTCAGGCATCTGTTAAACAAACAGGCATCGAACCCGAAGGCAGGCATAACACGAAGTTTAGAGGAACATCTGACCTCGCCGTCAGGCATCTATTAAACAAACAGACATCGAACCCGAAGGCCGACTCAACACAAAGTTCATAGGAATATCTGACCTCGCCATCTAGGACCTGTTAAACAAACAGGCATCGAACACGAAGGTTGGCTCAACCCGAAGTTGAGAAGAACATCTGACCGCTCTTCACGCATCTGTTAAACAAACAGGCATCAAATTTGATGGGCGGCTCAACTCGAAGTTGATAAGAACATTAAACCTCGCCGTTAGGCATCTATTAAACATTCAGGCATCGAACTCGAAGGGCGGCTCAACACAAAGTTGAGAAGTACATCTGACCTCGCCGTCAGGGATCTGTTAAACAAACAGGCATCGACCCCGAAGGCCGACTAAACCCGAAGTTGAGAAGAACATCTGACCTTGCTCTCAGGCATCTATTAAAGAAACAGGCATCGATATTGATGGTCGGCTCATCTCGAAGTTGAGAAGAACATCTAACCTAGTTGTCAGGCATCACTTAAACAAAAAGGAATCGAACCCGAAGGCCGGCTTAAACCGAAGGTGAGAAGAACATCTGACCTAGCCGCCGGGCATCTGTTAAACAAATAGGCATCGAACACGAAGTCCTGCTCAACACGAATTTGAGAGCAACGTCTGACCTCGCCGTAAGGCATTTGTTAAACAAATAGGCATTGAACATGAAGTCCCGCTCAACACGAAGTTGAGAGCAACATCTGACCTCACCGCCAGGCATTTGATAAACAAACGGGCATCGCACCCGAAGGCCGGCTCAACACGAAGTTGACAAGAACATCTGACCTCGCCATCAAGCATATGTTAAATAAAAGGCATCGATCCCGAAGGCCGTCTCAAACAAAAGTTGAGAAGAACATTTGACCTCGCCGTCAGGCATCTGTTAAACAAACAGGCATCGAACCCGAAGGTCGGCTCAACCCGAAGTTGAGAAGAACATTTGACCTCGCCTTCGGGTATCTGTTAAACAAACAGGCATCGAACTCGAAGGCCGGCTCAACACGAAGTTGAGAGGAACATTTGACGTCCCCATCAGGCATCTGTTAAACAAACACACATCGAACCCGAAGGCCAGCTCAACAAGAAGTTCATAGGAATATCTAACCTCACCGTCAGGGATCTGTTTAACAAACAAGCATCGAACACGAAGGCCAGCTCAACCCAAAGTTGAGAAGAACATCTGACCTTATTGTCAGGAATCTGTTAAACAATCAGGCATCGAATTTGATGGCCAGCTCAACCCGAAGTTGATAAGAACATTAGATCTTTCCGTCAGGCATCTGTTAAACAAACAGGCATCGAACCCGAAAGCCGGCTCAACCCGAAGTTGAGAAGAACACCTGACCTCGTTGTCAGGCATCTGTTAAACAAACATGCATCAAACCCAAAGGCTGGCTCAACCCGAAGTTGAGAAGAACATCTAACCTCATCGTGAGGCATCTGTTAAACAAACAGGCATCGAACCCGAAGGTGAGAAGAACATCTGACCTTGCCGCCAGGCATCTATTAAACAAATAGGCATCAAACACGAAGTCCCAGTCAACATTAAGTTGAGAGGAACATTTGACCTCGCCGTCAGGCGTCGTTTAAACAAACAGGCATCGAACCCGAAGGGCGGCTCAACCCGAAGTTGAGAAGAACATCTGACCTTGCTTTCAGGCATCTGCTAAACAAACAGGCATCGAACTTGAAGGTCGGCTCAACACAAAGTTCATACGAATATCTGACCTCGCTGTAAGGCACCTGTTAAACAAATAGGAATCGAACACGAAGTGCCGCTCAACACGAAGTTGAGAGCAACATCTGACCTCGGTGTCAGGCATTTGTTAAAGAAACGGGCATCGAAGCCGAAGGCCGGCTCAACCCGAAGTTGAAAGAAACATCTAACCTCGTCTTCAAGCATATGTTAAATAAACAGGCATCGAACCCAAAGGCCAGCTCAAACAAAAGTTTAGAAGAACATTTGACCTCGCCGTCAAGCATCTATTAAACAAACAGGTATCGAACCCAAACGTCGGCTCAACCCGAAGTTGAGAAGAACATCTGATCTAGCTGTCAGGTATCTGTTAAACAAACAGGCAACGATACCAAAGGCTGGCTCAACAAAAAGTTGAGAGGAATATTTGACGTCCCCGTTAGGCATCTGTTCAAAAAACAGGTATCGAACCAGAAGGGCGGCTCAACCCGAAGTTGAGATGAACATCTGACCTCGCTGTCAGGCATCTGTTAAACAAACAAGCATCAAACCCGAAGGCTTGCTCAACCCGAAGTTGAGAGGAACATCTAGTCTCACCATGAGGCATCTGTTAAACAAACAGGCATCAAACCCGAAGGCCATCTCAACCCGTAGTTGAGAAAAAAATTTGACTTATTCGTCAGGCATCTGTTAAACAAACAGGCATCGAACCCGAAGGCTGGCACAACACGAAGTTGAGAGGAACATCTGACCTCATTGTCAGACATCTAGTAAACAAACAGGCATCAAACTCGAAGGCCGGCTCAACACGAAGTTCATAGGAATATCTGACCTCGCCGTCAGGGATCTGTCAAAAAAACAGGCATCGAACACGAAGGCCGGCTCAACCCAAAGTTGAGAAGAACATCTGACCTTGCTGTCAAGCATCTGTTAAACATACAGGCATCGAACCCGAAGGCCGGCTCAACTCGAAGTTCATAGGAATATCTGTCCTCGCCGTCAAGGATCTGTTAAATAAACAGGCATCGAACACGAAGGTCAGCTCAAATCGACGTTGACAAGAACGTCTGACCTTGCTGTCAGGCATCTGTTAAACAAACAGGCATCGAATATGATAGCCAGCTCAAACCAAAGTTGATAAGAACATTAGACCTTGCTGTCAGGCATCTATTAACCAAACAGGCATCAAACCCGAAGGCTGGCTCAACAATAGGTTGAGAGGAACATTTGACCTCACCGTCAGGCATCTGTTAAATAAACGGGCATCGAACCCGAAGGGAGGCTCAACACAAAGTTGAGAAGTACATCTGACCTCGCCGTCAGTGATCTGTTAAATAAACAGGCATCGAACACGAAGTCCCGCTCAACACGAAGTTGAGAAGAACATCTGACCTTGTTGTCAGACATCAGTTAAACAGACAGGCATCGAACCCCAAGGCCGGCTAAACACGAAGTTGAGAGGAATATTTGACCTCGCCGTCAGGCATCTGTTAAACAAATAGGCATCGAACACGAAGTTCCGCTCAACACGAAGTAGAGAGGAACATTTGACCTCACCGTCAGGCATCTGTTAAACAAACATGCATCAAACCCTATGGGCGGCTCAACCCTTAGTTGAGAAAAACATTTGACCTAGTCGTCAGGCATCTGTTAAACAAACAGGCATCGAACCCGAAGGATGGCACAACACGAAGTTGAGAGAAACATCTGACCTCTCTGTCAGACATCTATTAAACAAACAAGCATCGAACTTGAAGGCCGACTCAACACGAAGTTCATAGGAATATCTGACCTCGCCATCAGGGATCTGTTAAACAAACAGGCATCGAACACGAAGGCCGGCTCAACCCGACGTTGACAAGAACATCTGACCTTGATGCCAGGCATCTGTTAAACAAACAGGCGTCGAATTTGATTGCCAGCTCAAACCGAAGTTGATAAGAACATTAGACCTCGCTTTCAGGCATCTGCTAAACAAACAGGCATCGAACCCGAAGGCCGGCTCAACAAAATGTTGAGTGGAACATTTGACCTTGACTTCAGGCATCTGTTAAACAAACAAGCGTCGAACCCGAAGGGCGGCTCAACACGAAGTTGAGAAGTACATCTGACCTCGCCGTCAGGGATTTGTTAAACAAATAGGCATCGAACCCGGAGGTCGGCTCAACCCGAAGTTGAAAAGAACATCTGACCTCGTTGTCAGACACCAGTTAAACAAACAGGAACCGAACCCGAAGGCCGGTTAAACCGAAGATGAGAAGAACATTTGACCTCGCCGCCAGGCATCTATTAAACAAATAGGCATCGAACACGAAGTCCCGCTCAACACGAAGTTGAGAGCAACATCTGACCTCGCTGTCAGGCAACTGTTAAACAAACAGGCATCGAACCGCAAGGTCGGTTCAACACGAAGTTGATAGCAACATTTAACCTCGTCGTCAAGCATCTGTTAAACAAACAGGCATTGAACCTGAAGGGCGGCTCAACCCGAATTTGAGAAGAACATATGACGTCGCTGTCAGGCATCTATTAAACAAATAGGCATCGAACCCGAAGGACGGATCAACACGAAGTTCATAGGAATATCTGACCTCGCCGAAGGTATCTTTTAAAAAAATAGGCATCGAACACGAAGTCCTGCTCAACACGAAGTTGAGAGCAACATCTGACCTCGTCGCCAGGAATTTGTTAAATAAACGGCCATCGAATCCGAAGGCCGGCTCAACACGAAGTTGAGAGGAACATCTGACCTTGCCGTCAAGCATATGTTAAAGAAACAAGCATCGAACCCGAAGGCCGGCTCAACCAAAAGTTGAGAAGAATATTCGATCTCGCCGTCAGGCATCTGTTAAACAAACTGGCATCGAACCCGAAGGTCAGCTCAACCCGAAGTTGAGAAGAACATCTGACTTCACCGTCAGGTATCTGTTAAACAAACCGGCATCAAACTCGAAGGCCGGCTCAACTTGAAGTTGAGAGTAACATTTGACGTCCCCGTCAAGCATCTATTAAACAAACAGGCATCGAACCCGAAGGCTGGCATAACATGAAGTTGAGAGGAACATCTGACCTCGCCGTCAGACATCTATTAAACAAACAGGAATCAAACTCGAAGCCTGACTCAACACGAAGTTCATAGGAATATCTGACCTCCCCGTCAAGGATCTGTTAAACAAACAGGCATCGAGCACGAAGGCCGGCTTAACCCGACATGGAGAAGAACATCTGACCTCGCTATCAGGCATCTGTTAAACAAACAGGCATCGAATTTGATGGCCAGCTCAACCCGAAGTTGATAAGAATGTTAGACCGTGCCGTTAGGCATCTGTTAAACATACATGCATCGAATCCGAAGGTCGGCTCAACAAGTAGTTGAGAAGAATATTTGACGTCACCGTCAGGAATCTGTTAAACAAACAGGCATCGAACCCGAAGGGCGGCTTAACACGAAGTTGAGAAGTACATCATACCTCTCCGTTAGGGATCTGTAACACAAACAGGCATCGAACCCGGAGGCCGGCTCAACTTGAAGTTGAGAAGAACATCTGACCTCGCTGTCAGGCATCTATTAAACAAACAGGCATCTAGGTTGATGGTCGACTCATCCCAAAGTTAAGAAGAACATCTGACCTCGTTGTCAAACATTAGTTATATAAACAGGAACCGAAACTGAAGGATGGCTCAAAGCGAAGGTGAGAAGAACATCTAACCTCTACGCGAGGCATCTGTTAAACAAATATGCATCGAACACGAAGTCCCGCTCAACACGAAGTTGAGAGCATTTGACCTCACTGTGAGGCATCTGTTAAACAAACAGGCATCTAACTCGAAGGCCGTCTCAACCCGTAGTTGAGAAAAACATTTGACCTAGCCGTCAGGCATCTGTTAAATAAACAGGCATCGAACCCGAAGGCCGGCTCGACGAGAAGTTTATAGGAATATCTGACCACGTCGTCAGATATCTGTTAAACAAACAGGCATCGAACACGAAGGTCGGCCCAACCCGAAGTTGAGAAGAACATCTGACCTCGCTGTCAGGCACTGTTAAACAAACTGGCATCGAATTTGATGGCCAACCCAACCCGATGTTGATAAGAACATTAGACCTCGCTGACTGGCATCTGTTAAACAAACAGGCAACGAACTCGAAGGACGGCTCAACAAAAACTTGAGAGGAACATTTGACCTCGCCGTCAGGCATCTGTTAAACAAACAGACATAGAACCCGAAGGGCGGCTCAACACAAAGTTGAGAAGTACATCTGACCTCGCTGTCAGGGATCTGTTAAACAAACCGGCATCAAACCCGGAGGCCGGATAAACCCAAAGTTGAGAAGAACATCTGACCTCACTGTTAGGCATCTGTTAAAAAAACAGGCATCAAACTAGAAGGGCGGCTTAAGCCGAAGATGAGAAGAACATCTGACCTCGCCATCAGGCATCTGTTAAACAAACATGCAACAAACCCGAAGGTTGGCTCAACCCGAAGTTGAGAAGAACATCTAACCTCACCGTGAGGCATCTGATAAACAAACAGGCATCGAACCCGATGGCCGTCTCAACCCGTAGTTGAGAAAAACATTTCACCTAGCCTTCAGGCATCTGTTAAACAAACAGGCATCGAACCCGAAGGTTGGCACAACAAGAAGTTGAGAGAAACATCTGACCTCGTCTTCAGACATCTATTAGACATACAGGCATCGAACCCGAAGGCCGACTCAACACGAAGTTCATAGGAATATCTGACCTCGCCGTCAGGGATTTGTTAAACAAACAGGCATCGAACACGAAGGCCGGCTCAACTCGACGATGACAAGAACATCCGACGTCGCTGTCAGGCATCTGTTAAACAAACAGGCATTGAATTTGATGGCCAGTTGAAACCAAAGTTGATAAGAACATTAGACCTTGCTGTCAGGCATCTGTTAAACAAACAGGCACCGAACCCGAAGGCTGGCTCAACAAGAGGTTGAGAGGAACATTTGACCTTGCCGTCAGGCATCTGTTAATAAAACGGGCATCGAACCCGAAGGGCGGCTCAACACGAAGTTGAGAAGTACATCTGACCTCGCCGTTAGGGATCTTTTAAACAAACAGGCATCGAACCCGGAGGCCGGCTCAACCCGAAGTTGAGAAGAACATCTGACCTCATTGTCAGGCATCAGTTAAACAAACAGGAACCGAACCCCAAGGCCGGCTCAAACCGAAGATGAGAAGAACATCTTACCTCGCCGCCAGGCATCTATTAAACAAATAGGCATCGAACACGAAGTCCCGCTCAACACGAAGTTGAGGGCAACATCTGACCATGCTGTCAGGCATCTATTAAACAAACAGGCATCGAACCCTAAGGCCGACTCTACACAAAGTAGAGAGGAACATTTGACCTCGTCGTCAGGCATCTTTTAAACAAACAGGCATCGAACCCGAAGGGCAGCTCAACACGAAGTTCATAGGAATATCTGGCCTCGTCGTAAGGCATCTTTTAAACAAATAGGCATCGAACACGAAGTCCCGCTCAAAACAAAGTTGAGAGCAATAATGTACCTCGCCGCCAGGCATTGAAACCGAAGGTCAGCTCAACACGAAGTTGAGAGGAACATCTGACCTCGCCGTCAAGCATTTGTTAAATAAACAGGCATCGAACACGAAGGCCGGCTCAAACAAAAGTTGAGAAGAATATTTGACGTCCCCGTCAAGCATCTGTTAAACAAACAGGCATCGAACCAGATTGGCGAATCAACCCGAAGTTGAGAAGAACATCTGACCTCGCCGTCAGGCATCTGTTAAACAAACATGCATCAAACCCGAAGGTTGGCTCAACCCGAAGTTGAGAAGAACATCTAACATCACTGTGAGGTATCTGTTAAACAAACAGGCATCGAACCCGAAGGCCGTCTCAACCCGTAGTTGAGAAAAACATTTGACCTAGCCTTCAGGAATCTGTTAAACAAACAGGCATCGAACCCGAAGGCTGGCACAACACGAAGTTGAGAGAAACATCTGACCTCGCCGTCAGACATCTATTAAACAAACAGGCATCGAACCCGAAGGCTAGCTCAACACGAAGATCATAGGAATATCTGACCTCGCCGTCAGGGATCTTTTAAACAAACAGGCATCGAACACGAAGGTCGGCTCAACCCGACATTGACAAGAACATCTGACCTTGCTGTCAGGCATCTGTTAAACAAACAGGCATCGAATTTGATGGCCAGCTCAAACCGAAGTTGATAAGAACATTAGACCTCGCTGTCAGGCATCTGTTAAAAAAACAGGCATCGAACCCGAAGGCCAGCTCAACAAGAAGTTGAGAGGAACATTTGACCTCGCCGTCAGGCATTTGTTTAACAAACAGGCATCGAACCCGAAGGGCGGCTCAACACAAAGGTGAGAAGTACATCTGACCTCGCCGTCAGGGATCTGTCAAACAAACAGACATCGAACCCGGAGGCCGACTCAATCCGAAGTTGAGAAGAACATCTAACCTCGTTGTCAGACATCAGTTAAACAAACAGGAACCGAACCCGAAGGCCTGTGTTGCAGTGAAAATTGGATATCAAGCTATTAATTAACTTGAATCTTAATTCTTTTACAACCGAACTTTATTTTATCCAAAGGACAGGTCTAAAGAAAGAAAAACCTTTTTCGCGATGTAACGACAACGCTTAAGAGATTCGGGGATCGGGGGTTGGTTATACCTAGGGAAGGTGTTAGCACCCTAAATATCTGTAGTACTCTACAGGAACCTTTTATTTGATTGCTTGCTAAGTTTGTGATATGTACTATGGATGTGGAAAAATATATGAGTTGAAACCTAAAGTTATATACACTAAGTTTGCTTGCAAAGACGTCGCATCTTCTGCCTACGTATCCTAACTAGGATAGAATCAGAGCAATCGTAGTTCACCTCACAAGGGATAAAGAACACTTGATTACGATCAAGGTTCACGTGGGAACAAACATGACAATGTTTGTGTGGAGTTTGACAAAACTCCCTATTCTAAGTTGTAATATTCAAAAGGGGAAGTAAGAAATCATGACGATGATTCTTACACAGAGTTGACAAACTCTTTCCTAGGGTTCTAGTTGAAGAACACTCCTAGTACAGGTAGGTTTTTTAGACTTAAAGCAAAGTCTAAGGGTTTCTAATCTAGGGTTAAAGTAACTTAACAAAGTCAAGGGGGGATAAGAGATGTTTCCATGACATGAGAGCTAACAAGCTTCATCACTTTAGGGAAAGAAAACAACAAAAATTAACAATATGATAAGGGTATACTCATGGTAACAACCATTAAATAAACATATGGAATGATAAAGATGAAAGTGCATTGATGACAATCAAAGCAGGTAAACAGAACAGGAACTGTGACGACAGATCAAGTTTAAATAAGTTTGACAGATAAAGTAACATGGACATGGTAACAACCAAAAATGGAGTTTTAACATGTTAACAAACATTTAACAATGAGAATGCAAATAAATATTACAGGAAAAACACAAGTATAACAAAGAAAAATTCATCTGCATCTGTCAATACGATCACAGAAAGTACACAACTTGCACACAGTCAAAAGAGATGAAAAATTTGGCAAACATGAAAATAAAAAATATGCCATGAAAGTACACATCAATATAAACACAATGAAAAAAGAACAGGTGAAAAACGATTAAAATTGAGAGAGATATGATTTTTCAAAGTTTGGTAACAAATTACAAAAATTAATAAAAGAGTTGCCCTCCTCAGAGGTCGAACTCATGCGTGCAGGGTACAAGGCGTGTTTGGCATAATGGGCTTACCACTGGGGTGGCTATACATCCATTGATTGATGCCACCCCATTAAATTATAAGGGTAACAAGCTAAATGACCTGGGCCAAACATAACACATGAAAAGTGATTTTACGTTTTCTACCGTAACTTTCTCGTTTCTCAACCTAACGCAACAAAATTTATATGCAACTGGACCAGAAAAACATGAGGATCATGATGGTGCCATTATTTTTCTGAGATTCTCCTCCTACTGAAAAATTCGATAGTAGGTGTCTTTGTATGTTTTGAAATGCATTTTGCCATGAATAACTTAATCCAACCATTTTTAATCCAAACCAAGTATACACACAGCTCACATAAATGGTAATGAATGACTCCAACACTTAATCCAAGTTCAATGCAAACAAATTATGAAATTGACATATCAAATGGCAATGTCCTTGGAAAAATGCACTTTGAAGTGAATGACTTGTTTCAAACCTTTTTCAATCCAAACCAAAGCTACACACAGGTGACATAGATGATGATGAATGATTCTAAGTCCAAAAGGAGCTCAATGCAAACAGTTTGTGAAATTGGTATGTCTAGTGGTAATTTTCTTGAAAAATGCACTTTGAAAGGAGCAGCTCATGACAGTAAGTTTTAAACCAAGCAAATCATGCAATCACAACACATATATGGATGCAAAGCTTTTCCATATGAATTTGATGCAATACCAGTCTGATATAGAAAATTGGCCTGTGAGTTGCAAGATGAGTTTGAAAGATGCATTTTGAATGCTAAAACCTAACTCAGACAAGTTTACACCATTTTAAGAGTATGCACATGTTTTAAATCAGTTGCTCATAGATTGTGTCTATTTAGATGCCTCAAATTTCCACTGAATCAAAATATAACCAGTAAGTTGCAAGTTGGTTTGAAAAGGTATGCAAGCAGTTATGAAACCTTGGCTGTTACTTGGAACAGATGTAATTTAACTTAATGCAAAGTGTGCATAAATTCCAAATATGATATATACAATGCTCTTGAACACAAGGCAATTAAAAAATGCACTAGAACAGAAAGTGACGTGTGAGCTGCAACTCTGCACATACATTGCCATGACAGTTGCAAGGCAAAAGGAGAAAAATGTATTTTGAATTGAAAATCAAGTTCCAACCATTCTCAGATTAAAACAACTATACACACACACACCAAAAATTAGTTGATGAATGAAATTAGCAAAAGGTTTTGGCACAAAGCAGCCCATGATGGAAAGTGGTTCTCAACTTGCAATATTAACATGTGAAATGCATAATGAGGTGAAAATCCAACTCTGAGCATGTTCAGATCAGAATAAGCTTATGCACACCTTGAAAACATGATGATGAATGAGTGTGATTAGGAAATTAAGTTCAAAACAAGTGGTAGTGGAAAATGATATTCATGTTGTATTTTCGGTGTTTGTGAGGTGCAGTAGGATGTGCAGTTCATGTTTTATGTAAAAATTGATCAAGTTGAGCACACATACATATCACATACATGGCATTGAGTGAAATCAAACAAGGATTAAAACCTACAACAGACTGTCATAACAAATGAGGAGTGAATTGCAAATCTTGGCATTTTTAGTGCATGAAGGATGTCCAGTTTAATTCTATGCGTACATAGACCAAATGAATCATGCACACACCTTATATACATGTTTTTAAGAATGTCTAAGCAAGAAACAAGACTCCTAACAAACTGTGATGCAATATGGATTCCAGGCTGCCATTGGTACTTTGCATAAACCATGAAAAGCTCAGAATTATGTTCTGTCATATCCAAGCTAAATTAGTTATGCACACAGTTTCCACATATGAAAACAAATATGTTCCATCACAAAACTGACTTTTAAGCAAGTTAGTATGGGGAATGGCGTGTAATATGCATTTTGGTTATTTGATGAAGCACACAAAGTTCAAAGTAAATTTAAGGAATGTTCAGCTCAAATGAAATATGCACATATATCATATTCATGATTTTGGGGATGATTCAACTCAACAAAAGGGCTACAACTTTGCCATGACAGAATTTGTGCATAAGGGATATTCATGACATACATTACACATGATGAACTAAAAATGCCAAATCAAGGAATTATGATGCAAGAGGCAATGTGTGCAAGCTACATACCTCTTGTAGACCTCGTTGAACAAGCTAGAATAGCCAAGAAACCCATAGAACTTCAATCTACTTTCTTGCCTTGACACTTTTCTTCACTTTTAAGCAAAATGCAACTATGATGCCAAATGGAGAAATAGGTCTCACCAATGAATTCTAACACTTTGGATAGTTGAAAAACAATATATAAGAGGTGTTAGGATGATTAAAACACTGGGCAAGTGCTTAGAACAAGATTTGGTAGAATTTGTAGCTTTTGGTCAAAGTATCTTGGTGTAAGAGTTGACGTTTTGATTGATGAAGTTTTTGGGTGGTTTAATGGTTTAGACACCTTCTATACCATATTTAGGGATTGTATGGATGATTGTTGGGGTGTTCGAATGTAGAGAAATGATTTTGGCATCCCTTGCACCAAGACAGATTTTTAAGCTTTTTAGTGAAAAGTGAGATTTTGTGATTTTGAAGTTTTGAGGCAAGAGCAAAGGGACAGAGATTTCTTCTGGTTTTTAGAATGTTTTTGATATCCAAAATGAGGTGGGGGAGAGTCCTATTTATAGGCAAGGGAGTGAGGGGCTGATTTGAAGATTTCTTCACTTTGAAAAAGGTTTTGGCACATTTGGAGCAAACCTCTACAAGAGGGTTTCCTTGGCTACAAGGCAGGCCTCAATAGTCAAGAACAATGATGAATTTTGGTGGCTAATTTCAGGGTGGAGGTATAGAATTAAGGCTGGTTCAGAACCACTTTTACACCTCATGCTTGTTTTTACTTTTTGAATGCAAGTTGCAAAACAACTTGCAAGCCACTTGCTTTGGCTTTGAAAATTCAAGTTCTGCATAATTCCTTGATTCTTTCATGCTACAAACATTCCACATATCAGATACAACACGATTCACCAGCTAGAATTGGTCAATTTCGATGAAAGGGTGATTTCTTGAATTTTGACAATGTGGGACTAAAGTGAAAAACCACCAACTTGCCATGACCATAACTTTCAGCTCACAAATCATTTTGAGGACTTCTAATACTTTTTAAAAAGCCCCCAAATAGCTCTAAAACCTTCATGTTTTCATGAGTTTCAATTTCCCAAAGGAACTTGGCAAAAAAGCCTTCCAAAGTTGCTAAAAAATGAACTTAAAAATGAAATTTCCCTAAGTCTTTTTCCCCTTTTGAAATGACTTTTATCATAACTCCCAATCTATGCATTTTCTGATCATGGACCACTTAGGTACTTTTGTAGGACTTGTCAAGAGCTTCCAAATGAGCTTTGAACCAACTCAATTGGATGTGTGGTTAAGGAGTTATGGTTTAGCCCCTCTCAAAACCCTAATTTCCCGATATTTCGATTACTCCTTCATTCTTGATCCAATGGTCATGAAAATTGATATGCAAGTCCAATATGACATGAGGAACAACTTAGTTTCACAACTTGGAGTCCAATTCCTAAAATTTGGAGAGTTGACTTTTCGGTCAACCGTACGACCGATCAGTGATTACCGAGTCGCCTGTTGACATTCTGGGCCTCCTGAGACTTTGAAACTTCTTGGATGAACTTTATTAAGCTATATGAACTTCATGAATCACAATCCCACCATTTAAAAATCTTCCAACATCAAAGTCAAACTTCGATTGACTTTTACTAGTCCAAAACCCTAATTGGGTGCTCTGAAATGCACTGCTCTAAATTATGGGGTAACAACCTCACATTGGCTTCTCAATTGACATTATATAATATCCTTGACCTTGTTCCCTATTTGAATGAGCCCAAAACATTGACTAATAACAAACCCTGAAGTTTTTGATTTTGACTGCACGAAACCCTGATTCATCTGCAATTTGACAGAGACAGACTTGCACTGGGTTAAGGTTAGAAAATTCATGAGTATGCTCCTAAAATGATAATGAGAATCTAAGGGGTCAAAATTTAGGGTGCAACAGTTGCCCCTATTTAAATATCTTCACTAGATGGAACTGAGGGATGATGATCCTCGTAGAATCGCACTGAAAGGTATTTAAATATAGAAAAACTGAAAATTTTGTCCCTTAGATCCGATGATATGCTAAAGGACAGGCCATGATATGTCATGAATTATAAATGATGCTTCATGATGCTTGGATGCAAGACATATGTAGAAGATAGAAAAACAAAACAACGAGTAACTACTCGCGGGGACCTGGCATTGTGGATCCGACACTGGGGAATACCGAGGTATAACAATCAATAGTTCAAACATGACTAGTGGAAACTGAGAGGAAAACTTTCACATGAGGATGCGCAAAGTCTAATGAAGATGACAATCTTACTGGGGAAAAGCAAACACTTCACCGGGGAACGAGGTAGATTTCCACCCGGGGACACGAGCGACTTTTTACTGGGGAAATTACAACACGAACCTCACTGGGGATGATCAAATGAGGAATTTCCTATAGTGAAGAGTTCAAACGGGATCTTCAGGAATGGACTAGAAACAAAGACAAAACATATTGGGGAATACTAGTGACGACTAGATCTCCGAGACTTGTCTGGGGGAAAGGTTTCACTGGGGATAATGATGTCACCCAGTTTTAACAGATGGCTCAGGCAGTGCTAGTAACCACTAGACTTCATGGAGGTAATGGTAACGACCAACCTGAGATAATCAACAAATGAAATTTCAAATCCAATCGGTAATATAGGACTTCGACTGGGGAAATTGGTGACGACCAAATTTCAAGCAATGCCAGTAACGACTAGACTTAAAGAAGATTGGTAACGACCAGGTCCGGGTACTAATGACAATTAGATTTTATACAATGTCAGTTACGACTGGACTTCGGAAGAAATACATGGTGATGACCAAATCATGGTGTACCAACACATGTGGTTACGAGAATGCTAGCAAGCTACTAGGCTTTAGCTGGGGAGGTTGGTAACGACCAAACCAGAAAATACCAATAACGATTGGATTCCAAGTGATGCCAGTTATGACTGGACTTTCACGGGGACGGTTGGTAATGACCAACAAGATACCAATGACAATTGGGTTTCGAACACCTTCCAGTTACGACTGGACTTTAACGGAAATCAATTAGTAACGACTAGATTTCACAGGGGATTTGCTAGTGACGACTAGACTTCAAAGGGAAAGGTTGGTAACAACCGAACCAAAAGGTAATAACGAGTGGAGTTAAGACAACGCCAGTTATGACTGGTTTCAAAGGAAAATATGGTGACGACCAAAAGAATACCAATGACGATTGGATTTCGAACACTACCAGTTACGACTGGACTTTAAAGGAAAAAGGTGGTGACGACCGAAACAAGGATACCGACGAGTGGAATTTAAGACAATGCCAGTTACGACTGGTTTCAAAGGAAAATATGGTGACGACCAAAAGAATACCAATGATGATTGGCTTTTAAAACACTGCCCGTTACAACTGGACTTTAAACAGAAATTCACTAGAAGTGATTAGACATTCATGGGAAATCAAAAGATAGCACTCTAAACTCGAGAGACCGAATGAATCACACTGAACCCTGGCTGAAAAGGTGCATGCAGTTTTTGACAAATAGATTCACTCTCAATAGGGGAACGAAACTTTAAACAAACTATTCAGAGATGACAAAGTAAATTCAAAACACAATGCTCATAAATCTTCTACTGGGGACTAGTCCTTATATCATCATAAGAGATTCCTTGAGAAAACAGTCTTCCAGGTTTGACACCTACACATGACCAAAGGAGAATTGGCAGTTCGACCTGTTTACACTTCATCGGGGAATGTAATTGGATCGCATATCAAAGCTTTCGCTACCCTGAGGTTTCGGGGAAGTATGATTTTCCTTGACTTTCCACGAGCTAGAGTTTTTACGTTTGTCAATCCTTTCAAGTTTTATTCAAAAAATTTTGACCCTACTGCTTTCAAAACTATCGTTTGATCAACGAACAATATTTTGCATAACAAAGAAAAATACAGGAAATGACAATTTTGCGAAGGAAAGAATGGCTCAAAACTGATTTTATTCAAGAATGAAATCTTACAAATGACAAAATTCCATAGAAATTTTACAAGTGAAAAATGGCAACATGGATAAGGTTACATTGAATCCCATGACCTTCCATTCCTAAAGACTAAAATCTCCCAAATCCTTGCTTCTGATGAGAGCAGTTGAAAGTGGATCTCCTGTACAATCTTCTGTAATGGTGACAACCTTTTGAAGTAGTGACAACTCTTCTGATGCCGTGAAACGCCTTTGTCCCTAACTTTTGCCTGGACCGCCCTTTCGGGTTTTCAATCCACCGGGACGCTCATTTTTTCCTAAGCTGCCCTTTCGGGTTTTCAACTTAGCGAGCTCTTATTTTTCTTCTTTTTCCTTTTTCTTTTCTTTTTCTTTTCTTCTTCTTTAACCCTAACTTTTGCATAAGCCGTTCTTTTGAGTTTTCGACTTATCGGGCTCTTTTTTAGGCGTAATACTTTTGTACTGCATCAGAATTTACTGGATGAGTAAGTTGTTCTCTATCCATGGTCGTGAGAATTAATGTGCCTCCTGAGAAGACTGTTTTCACAACAAATGGACCATCATAGGTAGGCATCCACTTTCCCCGTGCGTCTTTATGAACTGGTAAAATCTTTTTGAGTACGAGTTCCCCTTCTCAGAATTCTCGGACACGAACTTTCTTGTCAAAAGATTTCTTGATCCTCTTCTGATATAACTGACCATGACACATCGCAGACATGCGCTTTTCGTCGATAAGATTCAGCTGATTAAACCTTTCTCTTACCCATTCTGCTTCTTCAAGCTTAGTTTCCATTATGACTCTCAAAGAAGGTATCTCGACCTTAATGGGAAGTACCGCATCCATTCCGTATACCAAAGAAAAAGGGGTTTCCCCTGTTGAAGTGCGGACTGACGTTCTGTATCCATGCAAGGCGAATGGCAGCATCTCATGCCAATCTTTGTAAGTTTTCACCATCTTTTGCAGAATCTTTTTGATGTTTTTATTTGCAGCTTCTACAGCTCCATTCATTTTGGGACGATAAGGAGAAGAATTCTGATGTTCAATTTTGAAGTCATCGCACAACACTTTCATGACTTTGTTGTTCAAATTGGTACCATTGTCCGTTATGATTCGGCTCGGAATTCCGTAACGACAGATAATCTCCTTTTTTTTAAACGGGCCACTACTTGCCGAGTAACATTAGTGTAGGATGCAGCTTCAACCCACTTTGTGAAATAGTCAATAGCAACCAGAATAAATCGATGTCCGTTAGAAGCTTTTGGTTCAATTTCCCCTATCATATCGATGCCCCACATAGAAAAAGGTCATGGTGATGATAACATATTTAGCAACGTCGGAGGTACGTGCATCTTGTCCGCATAAATCTAACATTTGTGGCACTTTCTGGCATATTGAATACAGTCAGTTTCCAACGTCAACCAGTAATAACCAGCCCTCAAAATCTTTTTAGACATAACATATCCATTGGCATGAGTACCGAACATTCCTTCGTGAACATCTTGCATTAACAATTCTGCTTCTCTTCGGTCAACACATCTAAGCATGACCATATCATGATTCCTTTTATAGAGTACATCATTGCTGAGAAAGAACTTGGATGCCAATCGTCTCAGAGTTTTCTTGTCAACAGGTAATTCTTTATGTCATAGAACCATGGCTTATCATCAGTCTCTTCTTCAATCATTTGACAGTAGGCGGGCTCAGTCTTGCATTCAATTCTAATGAGAGTGGCATCATTGACATCCCTGACTTTCCACATCGAGGCTAACATGGCTAGGGCATCGGCAATGTGATTTTCAGATCTCGGGACATGCTTGAAAATGATTTCATCAAAATACTCCATCATTTTGACAATATAGGCTCTATAAGGAATCAAATTTTCATGTCTAGTTTCCCATTCCCCAGTAACCTGATAGATAACCAAAGCTGAGTCCCCACTGAATTCAAGAAGTTTGATTTTGAGGTTGATAGCTGCTTCGAGGCCGAGAATGCATGCTTCATATTCTGCGATATTGTTTGTGCAGTCAAAATCCAACCTTGCTGTGAATGGAGTGTAACCTCCTTCCGGATTCTTTAAAACGGCGCCTACGCCATGCCCACTGTAGTTGGAGGAACCATCAAACATCATTTTCCACCAAAGACCTTCCTGCGACATTTCATCGAAACTTGGCTCTTCACAATCTTTTACCAACATAATGTCTTCATCTGGGAAATCAAATTTGAGAGACTCATAATCTTCCACTGGCTGATCCGCAAGATATTCTGACAAAACACTACACTTGATAGACTTCTGGGCTACATACTGGATGCCGTATTCTGATAACAACATATGCCAACGGGCGAGTCTTCTAGTCTGAGCAGGCTTCTCAAAAATATATTTTATTGGATTCATTTTTGAAATCAACAAAGTGGTATGAAAAATCATGTACTGCCTCAAACGTTTAGCAGCCCATGCCAAAGCACAATAAGTTTTCTCCAGAAGTGAATATCAGCCTTCACAATCAGTAAACTTCTTACTCAAATAATAGATAGCATGTTCTTTTCGTCCAGACTCGTCCTGCTGACCTAACACACAACCCATCGAATTTTCCAGCATTGTCAGATACATGAAGAGAGGTCTTCCTAGAACAGGAGGTATTAAGATCAGAGGCTCTTGTAGGTAACCCTTGATCTTATCAAATGCTTGCTGACAATCTGAATTCCAAACAACCGTCTGGTCCTTGCATAATAATTTGAAGATGGGCTCACAAGTAGGAGTCATATTGGAAATAAATCTGGATATGTAGTTCAGTCTTCCAAGAAAACCTCTGACTTGCTTTTCTGTTTGTGGAGCTGGCATGTCTTGAATGGCTCGGACTTTGTCTGGATCTACTTCAATCCCTCGGTGGATGACAATGAAACCGAGTAATTTCCCAGATCTAACCCCAAAGGTACACTTGGCTGGATTCAGTCTCAACTGATATTTTCTTAGTCTCTTAAACAATTTCAAAAGATGTTCCAAATGGTCCTCCTTGATTTGAGATTTGGCTATCATATCATCCACATATACCTCTATCTCCTTGTGCATCATATCATGAAATAAAGTTACCATGGCCCTTTGATACGTAGCACCTGCGTTCTTTAGACCGAAAGGCATAACTTTGTAACAGTAAGTCCCCCACGGAGTGATGAAAGTAGTTTTTTCCATGTCATTGGGATCCATCTTAATCTGATTATAACCGGAGAACCCATCCATAATTGAGTAAACTGCAAAACAAGCCGTATTATCTACCAACGTGTCGATATGCGGCAACGGGAAATCATCCTTCGGATTGGCCTTGTTTAGGTCCCTGTAATCCACACACATTATGACTTTCCCATCCCTTTTCGGCACAGGTACAATATTGGCTACCCCATTCGGGGTATTTGGACACTGCTAAGAAACCCGCATCAATCTGTTTTTTCACCTCATCTCAAATCTTGAGAGCCATGTCAGGTCTTGTTCTTCGGTTGCTTAACTGGTGGGCATTCTGGTCGAAGCGGTAATTTGTGAACTACTATGTCAGTGTCTAGACCCGGCATATCCTAGTATGACCAAGCAAATACATCCACATATTCTTTTAAAAGTTCCTCTAGTTGCTGCTTGACTTCTGCCCCTAGGGCTGCCCCAATCTTGACTTCTTTCTTGTTTTCTTCGGTGCCAAGATTAATGACTTCTACCTGTTCTTTGTAGGGTTGAAGCTCTGCATACTCATGGTGTGCCAATTTTACCACTTCATCCGGGATTTCAAAATCTTCATCCTCATCTTCAGCTTGGTATATTGGTGAATCAAAGTCTGGAGGGAATGCAAAGTCATAGGATTCAATGGGTTTTAGGACATCACTGCACGTTGGAATGGCTTATTTTATTAAAACACACAAAGACCAATGCAGCACACAACAGAGAAAAATTGTTTTGGTTTTTAAAGATTGCCATTTTTCGTTTAAAATGAAAGCAAAAGCAGTAAAGGAAAAAACACAAGGAAATTAACAAAATAGTTCATTTTTCATTGATTTTCTTGAAAGCTCGGGGCCCTTACCAAACATTCCTATAGCCTTGGGCATGTCTATGGAGATTCAAAACAAAAACAAGAAAAGGAAGACAAACAAATTACTTTGACTCAGGAAAAACCAAAGGAATCTCAATTGCTTACCAGTTGCTCAAGGCAGTGTTGCAATGATACACTAAATGCTCCAGGTCTTCATCTTTAAAATCTTCTTCCACAGCACTGACTTGGAAACCTCCGCTGATGAATACTTCTTGTATAGTCTTTGGACGTCCTTTGTCATGTGTCGGTACTTCATCATGAGTTGGTTTGTAACCCAACCCTTGGCGATCCATCTTTGGCTTCACCTCAATGACCTCTCCCCAGCCTGCAGGAGTGCCTTCTTCCAGTGTAGACTTGATGCTCTGGGCGGACGCAAAAGACGGACCACTCTTAGCCACTGTTTCTTCTAAAATCACTGCATTAGCTATCTCGAGTGCTTGAAAGGAAGTTTCTAACGCGCCCTCATCTTCTTCGATATATTTGAACAATGACAGATTGCTCACCATTAGGTCTTCTTCACCGTGTACAATTACCAACTTATCATTCACAACAAATTTCATTCTCTGATGTAAGGTGGAAGTTACTGCCCCAGCGGCGTGAATCCATGGTCGTCCTAACAAACAACTATAAGTTGGGTTAATGTCCATGACTTGGAATGTAATATAGAACACCTGAGGTCCGATCATGATTGGCAATTCTACCTCTCCAACAACCGTCCTTCTTGAACTGTCAAAAGCTTTTACGATCAAAGATGTTGGTTTCATCACTGCCCCTGCATATGCCAACCTTGCGAGCGACCTGGCAGGCAATACATTCAGTGAGGATCCAGTATCGACTAAAACTCGGGCCATTGTGTCTTCCTGGCACCTGACAGATATGTGTAATGCACGGTTGTGATTGCGTCCTTCGTTCGGCAACTCAACATCACTAAAGCTCAGGGTGTTACAGGCTGTAATGTTGGCTATTACTGAGTCAAATTGTCCGAGAGTTATGTCTTTTGTCACATGTGCTTGTTTCAGTACCTTCTGTAGAGCTTCTCTGTGAGCTGGGGAATTTATTAAAAGAGACAAGATTGATATCTTTGATGGGGTTTGGTGGAGCTGATCAATGATCTTGTAATCACTTTTCCGAATAATCCTTAAGAATTCTTCGTCGTTTCCTTTTTGTTGCAGCAGGGGTAACCTCTTTTGGAGCGGCTACTATAATCTTTGGTTGATAGATTCGACCATTACGGGTCATTTTACTTGTACCTGCAATGTTTGTTACGTCCATTTGGTCGTCTTTTACTGTCTCTTTCTGACTAACCTTGCCAGATCCTCGGTCTATCACAGTCATGTCATACTTCCAGGGAACAGCCTTTGTGCTTTCAAAAGGAAACGGTCTTGGTTTCTGAATAATAAACGGTTGAGATTGATCGATAGTCGACTTGTTAAAAACGGGCTTCACTCCTTTGTTGGTCATTTTGAACACTGGAACCTTCTCACTTTTCTTCGGCAAGTTGAAAACAGGCTCAATTACTTAAACTTCTTCTTTCCTCACCTTACTGCACATTTGCAATATCCCTTCCTCAATCAACCTTTGTATACCTCTTCGTAACTCATCACACCCTCTAGAATCACTAGAACATTTTTCATAACCATTATGGGTATCCTCTATTAATCTTGCTTTCAGTAATTTTTCGTGAAGTAACCTCAACGGGGTTTTAATCTCTGACACATCTCTGACCATCCTTTCATCTGACACTTCTTCTACCGCATTGACCCCTCCATGGTTCGGAAATGGATTACTTTTGACATTCGGGGGTACATCATCAAAAGACAAGATCTTCTTTTCCATCAACTCCCTGACAAGATGTTTTAAAGCAAGACAACCTTCTAAATCATGACCGGCAGCACCTTTGTGAAAGGCACAATGAGCGTTTGGATTATAGTGAGAAGATGTAGTGTCTGGATTTAATGGTCGTGTTGTTACCAATCCCTGCTGCACTAAGGAGGGGTACAACTCGGTGTAAGTCATCGGTATCTGAGGAAGTGGTGGTTTTGGTGTCGGTCTCCGATTTTGGTAGTTTTGTCTGGGTGCCTGAGCTCTAGGCTGATGATGTTGTTGATAGGGCGGAGCGTTGGTCGCTCGTTGATACCCTTGTTGAATTGGCTGATATACAGGTGCTGGTTGCACTGTCTGATAACTGGGAATAGGATGACTGAAGGCCGGAGTTACAACTGCCACATAAGGTTGTTGGGCATACTGTAACGGATACGTTGATCGTTGATGCTGGGATTGCTGAACATAACTTGCTTGATGCTGTTGGAAAAAGCCTTGCTGAGATGGTTGAACATAACTCTGCTGATACTGTTGGTAAGGTGGTTTCCAGGTGCGACTCTTTCTTCCTATAGTTACTGCGTTTGTTTCCCCTTCCTTCTTTCGATGGAAATTACTGCTGAGCTTTTTGACATTGTTGTTACCAGAACTGCTAGAACTGCTAGCTACCCTCCCATTCTTCATTCCTAACTCTGGTCTTACTGTATCGACGAACCAATCTGTTAACTCTTTTTCACTCAAAGGAGGTTCTACCTGAGAGGCAGTTTCCCTCCACCTTTGTGCATACTCTTTGAAAGATTCTGAACTCTTCTGTGACATACTCAATAACTGTCTCCGATCAGGGGCTAAATCCATGTTGTACTTGTAATGTTTTACAAAAGCATCGGCCAAGTCTTGGAAACTATGAATACGAGACTGATCCAAACCCAAATACCATTTAGCAGGAGCTCCTTTCAGACTATCTTGGAAACAGTGAATCATTAACTTATCATCTTCCACGTGAGCAGCCATTCTTTAGTAATACATAATCAGATGTGTCCGAGGACAAGTAGCCCCAAAATACTGATCAAAATTAGGAACTTTGAATTTTGGCGGAATTACCAATCCAGACACTAGGCACATATCTCTGGCATCAGTACCAAAGATGTCATTTCCTTCCATTGCTCTGACCTTTCTTCCGATAGTCTCTACACTTTCTTTCAACTTATCATGTCGTCCACTTTCTTCTTCATACCCATCAAGACCCTCGTACACTGGTGGAGGATTATGAAAAACAGGGCACGCTTGAACCTGAACAGAAGGCTGGGTGTAAGTAGGAATAGCTTGAGGAACTTCTGGCCCGAAAGGAACTGCTTGTTGATTGACTACTGGTGGTGGTACAAAACCAGGTGGCAACCCATATGGTGGAACATTTGCAACAGTGACTGCCGTTGGGATCGGCTCTGCAGCTATACTAGTGATCTCAGAAACAACAGTGGCTTGAGTGTCCAACTTCGCACGAATGACTTGTAGGGCTTCCATGATCTGCCCCATGCCCCCTCGTAGCTCTCCAAGTTCATTATCAATTCTGTCCACATCCAAATTTTGTCCTTCCATTCTTAGGCGAGCTTGGGCTCGGGTGTTGTATCGGTGTTGAGGATTCAGTGTGATTCTTTCTCTGGAGACAAGACAGCAAGATGAGACACAACATAAGAACATGCACATGCGATGCTTATGAATGCAAAAATGCGACAAATGCAAAATTTCATCATTCAAGGAATCCAAAGAATGATTTGCATAAATTATAACAAATAGGGAAATAAGCAAAAAGTCCTCATAGATTAATAACTGAGAGTTTTACAATAATGATTCTGAAACTGAAATACAAGTCTTCAATACAAAATACATGATGAAATGAAACAGAAAGCAAAAGGATTTTAAATCTTCTGGTTTGATGGCCCTTCGTCTTCTGACTGACTTCTCTTTCCACCTTGACGGATCAATTCTTGAAGTTCTTCCTTCTCTTGCATAGCCTTGAAATATTTATCTCTCCAAGTCTTTCCTTCTTTTTCAGCTTTTGCCAAAGCAGCTTTCAATTCTTCTACGAGAGTAGGTTCGGGTGAGTCAGGCTCAAAGCGAGTATAGAACATCTTCAACGCTGCTTCTCTTACCCACGATAAGTAAGATTCTGAAACAGTAGTGTCGTGGTGACCTAGGGCAGTTACTCCCCTTGTGTGGACATAACGCCAAGCATACACAATTCGAGCCCTGTAAACGGGATTCTTCCCTTCTTCCAAGTAAAATCTTCTCAAAAAGTCTGGGTCTGGTTCATCTTCCATGGGGTGCCCCAACTGTCGATGAGCCAGAATAGGATTATAGCTGATGCAACCATTGACGCTGATAAGCGGTACATTTGAGAAATCTCCACATCTTTTGATCATGGCAATTCCTCCATACATAGGGTCATACCACTTAATATCTGAGTGTTTGAGCAATAGCATCTTTTCTGTCCATGAGAGCCCATTTTGCTTATCCCAGAGGGCTGGAATTTTTGGCAAGTGCAAAATAAACCACTCGTACAAGAGAACGGTGCAACACTCAATCTGTCCAACTCCATAATGGTTCCTACGGTGGATGGTAAAGTACGTATCAGCCAGTAAAGTAGGTACAGGATTTTTGATTAAGAAAAGGTTGATTGCATTTGCGTCCACAAAATCACTAGCAGTCGGGAACAGGAACAGTTCGTAAATTAGCAAAACCAGGATGGCCTCAAATGCTTCAATATTCTTTGACAAGGCATAGCTTTGAGCTTTTTCATACAGGAACATAGTTGGAAATCCATAAAACCCTCCCTTAGCACCCATATGAGATCCTACCTCGTCCACCTCTAAATACACGGCCTCTGCAACTGCTCTTTCATTAGGGGTCCCTTCTCTTCCAGAAAATGGTCTAAGAGTCACGCCTACTCCCATCAGGACGGAATATTCTTCCAAAGTTGGTAGCAACTGATAATTTGGAAATGTGAAACAATGATATGCTGAATCATAGAATTGCGTGAGTGTGGATAACATCTCTTTATACACTTGAACTTCTAGCAAAGACAGCATATTCCCATGCCTCTCTTTGAATGCCTCGAGGTCTTCTACTAAACTTACCAGTTTCTTCAAGTTCTCTAATTTTGGTCTTTGGAACACAACCTCTGCTTTCTTTCCAGAATCCATCCTATAATATCTGCAAAACAATCTTTAGTTCCTTGAATGATTAATTAACGAAAATGCAAATGCAAAGGTTTCATGGAACTCAGATCAAAACATCATTTCATTTCATTGATTTTCAAGATTGCATTACAAAATATCTAGTACATTTTACAAAAGTCCTAAGGCTGACAGTATTCTAAATAAAAGTCTTCTTTTGCTCTGAGCTTCTTGATTTCTTCTTCCATCCGAGTCTTCTTGAGAATGAGTTTGTCCACGACCAGCTTCCATGGAGTTGGTTGAGAGCTGGAAGAAGGTAAGCCTTCCTATGTCTTCCTCTTCTTATAAACATTCATTTCTTCATCCTTCGCCTGTAGTTGTCTACGGAGTTCATCATTCTCTTCCATGGCCACCTGGTACTTGTATTTCCAGGCTACCTCTGTTTGTTGTGATTTCCTCAAAGCAATCTTTAACTTCTCCTCTTTAGACATAAAGATCATTGTGTGTTCCTCCTCTAAAGCCATGGGTTTCTGCTGAGAATAAGGCATCTTCAGATGAATAGCTCTCTTTCGGACCCATTGGAGATAAGGCTTGATAGAGACGCAATTAGGCTTCCCTAAGTCTTCCTTTCCTTTCTTGTGTACATGTCCCCAAGCTTTTAGAATTTCCCCTTTCAATTCTGAACTTCCTTTAAAGAAAATATTTTCCACATGAGCGCTGTTTGGTTTGTTTTTCAAAGGATATCCAAGCTGACAGCGAGCGAGAACAGGGTTATAGTTGATTCCTCCACTTGTACCCAGGAGAGGTACGTTACCAAAACTTCCACAACTGTCAATGATTTTTATCCCATCATAACTACGGCTATACCAATCGATATCAGAGTGAGTAAGAGCCATAACCTTCTGAGACCACCAACCTTCCTTCCAAAAAACATGAGCCTTAGGTAAGTGAGAAATAAACCACTTATATAACAACGGGACACAACAGACAATCATTCCTCCTTTATGCAGATTTCTCAAGTGAACAGAATGATATGCGTCAGCTAGTAAAGTAGGCACAGGGTTTTTCTTCAAGAATATCTTGATGGCGTTGAGATCCACAAAATTATCAAAGCTCGGAAACAAGAAGATTCCATAAATGAGCAAGGCAAGAATAGCTTCGAATGTATCCATACTCAAATGATCAGCATAGTATTGTGCTTTTCCAACCAGGAACTCTGCAGTCAAACCAGATATTCCTCCTTTAGTAACCATATTTTTCTGAATATCTACCAATCCCAAACGTGTAGCTTTAGCAATTTCTTCCTCCTTAGGGTCCTTCTTCATGATTGGAAAAAGAGAGTCTTCAAGAATAGGTAAACCAATCAAACAAGAATATTCCTCAAGTGTAGGTACCAGCTGGTAATCAGGAAAAGTGAAACAATGATAGAGTGGATCATAAAACTGGAGGAGTGTGGAGAGAAGTCCCAGATCCATCTTCCTTTTTACCCTCAACAATGACAATAAGTTCCCATACCTACTCTTGAATCCTTCTAGATCTGTTATCAAAGTGCTCAACCTTTCTATGTCATCCAAGTTAGGACTTTTGTAAGTGTACTTCACAGTTTTCTTTTTTCCACTGTCCATGATGATCCTATTGTTTACAAACAAGAGATCTGAGTTCCATGAAACTTTTATGATATGATGTTCATGAATGCATGAATGCACAAACACAGGTAAGCACAGATTCACATATACACATGGATAAAAACAAATAAAGGTTTTGGTTTGGAGAACATGAGTAAGGAGTCAAGGTCTACCCACCCCAAAGGTATGTACTAAGGCCTTCAAAACTGTAGAGCAAGGTTCTAAAAGAGTTCCCAGAGTCCTCGACCCATCTTTCGGATATTATCAATTTCCCAAGTACTTGGTGGTAGATAATATTCTCAAGAGAGTCTCGTCCAAGTGTAGTATCGCGTATCAACTACTTTGGAATTACTTCCTTATAGTCATTGCACTACATCCTAATAAGGCCATAGTGGGGGAAAAGGTAATCTAAAGGTCCTCAGTATCATGGGGTCCCATGTAGAAAGTGGCATTGTTTTCACGAATACTCGATCAAAAATACCAACTCTCATAAGGGCCTCTACTGAGTGGTGGTTTTATCAAGTCAACTTGAACGGGAATCAACTCCCTATAAGTCTCCTTGAATATACCACCATCCTATCATAAGTACGCTCAAACACGGGTATAGTGTTGTCTCACCACTCAAAGTTCCCAAGAACCAACAGAGCACATACGTACGTATTTACAAGTATTCACAAATAAGCAAGTATTCAAACAAGATAGGCTAAACCCTCAAAACAATAAAGCTTCCCCAGTGAAGTCACCATTTTCTGTTGCGGTGAAAATTGGATATCAAGCTATTAATTAACTTGAATCTTAATTCTTTTACAACCGGACTTTATTTTATCCAAAGGACAGGTCTAAAGAAAGAAAAACCTTTTTCGCGATGTAACGACAACGCTTAAGAGATTCGGGGATCAGGGGTTGGTTATACCTAGGGAAGGTGTTAGCACCCTAAATATCTGTAGTACTCTACAGGAACCTTTTATTTGATTGCTTGCTAAGTTTGTGATATGTACTATGGATGTGGAAAAAGATATGAGTTGAAACCTAAAGTTATATACACTAAGTTTGCTCGCAAAGACGTCGCATCTTCTGCCTACGTATCCTAACTAGGATAGAATCAGAGCAATCGTAGTTCACCTCACAAGGGATAAAGAACACTTGATTATGATCAAGGTTCACGGGGGAACAAACATGACAATGTTTGTGTGGAGTTTTACAAAACTCCCTATTCTAATTTGTAATATTCAAAAGGGGAAGTAAGAAATCATGACGATGATTCTTACACAGAGTTGACAAACTCTTTCCTAGGGTTCTAGTTGAAGAACACTCCTAGTACAGGTTGGTTTTTTAGACTTAAAGCAAAGTCTAAGGGTTTCTAATCTAGGGTTAAAGTGAGTTAACAAAGTCAAGGGGGGATAAGAGATGTTTCCAATACATGAGGGTCAAATGGACAGACTTTTCCTTTGGAAGTAGACAGGGGAGGTAACAGGATGAGAGCTAACAAGCTTCATCACTTTGGGGAAAGAAAACAACAAAAATTAACAATATGATAAGGGTATACTCATGGTGACAACCATTAAATAAACATATGGAATGATAAAGATGAAAGTGCATTGATGACAATCAAAGCAGGTAAACAGAACAGGAACTGTGACGACAGATCAAGTTTAAATAAGTTTGACAGATAAAGTAACATGGACATGGTAACAACCAAAAATGGATTTTTAACATGTTAAAAAACATTTAAGAATGAGAATGCAAATAAATATTACGGGAAAAACACAAGTATAACAAAGAAAAATTCATCTGCATCTGTCAATACGATCACAGAAAGTACACAACTTGAACACAGTCAAAAGAGATGAAAACTTTGTCAAACATGAAAATAAAAAATATTCCATGAAATTACACATCAAGATGAACACAATGAACAAAGAACGGGTGAAAAACGATTAAAATTGAGAGAGATATGATTTTTCAAAGTTTGGTGAAAAATTACAAAAATTAATAAAAGAGTTGCCCTCCTCAGGGGTCGAACTCATGCGTGCAGGGTACAAGGCGTGTTTGGCATAATGGGCTTACCACTGGGGTGGCTATACATCCATTGATTGATGCCACCCCGTTAAATTATAAGGGTAACAAGCTAAATGACCTTGGCCAAACATAACACATGAAAAGTGATTTTACGTTTTCTACCGTAACTTTCTCGTTTCTCAACCAAACGCAACAAAATTTATATGCAACTGGACCAGAAAAACATGAGGATCATGATGGTGCCATTATTTTTCTGAGATTCTCCTCCTACTGAAAAATTCGATAGTAGGTGTCTTTGTATGTTTTGAAATGCATTTTGCCATGAACAACTTAATCCAACCATTTTTAATCCAAACCAAGTATACACACATCTCACATAAATGGTAATGAATGACTCTAACACTTAATCCAAGCTCAATGCAAACAAATTATGAAAGTGACATATCAAATGGCAATGTCCTTTGAAAAATGCTCTTTGAAGTGAATGACTTGTTTCAAACCTTTTTCAATCCAAACCAAAGCTACACACAGGTCACATAGATGATGATGAATGATTCTAAGTCCAAAAGGAGCTCAATGCAAACAGTTTGTGAAATTGGTATGTCTAGTGATAATTTTCTTGAAAAATGCACTTTGAAAGGAGAAGCTCATGACAGTCAGTTTTAAACCAAGCAAATCATGCAATCACAACACATATATGGATGCAAAGCTTTTCCATATGAATTTGATGCAATACCAGTCTGATATAGAAAATTGGCCTGTGAGTTGCAAGATGAGTTTGAAAGATGCATTTTGAATGCTAAAACCTAACTCAGACAAGTTTACACCATTTTAAGAGTATGCACATGTTTTAAATCAGTTTCTCATAGATTGTGTCTATTTAGATGCCTCAAATTTCCACTGAATCAAAATATAACCAGTAAGTTGCAAGTTGGTTTGAAAAGGTATACAAGCAGTTATGAAACCTTGGTTGTTACTTGGAATAGATGTAATTTAACTTAATGCAAAGTGTGCATACATTCCAAATATGATATATACAATGCTCTTGAACACAAGGCAATTAAAAAATGCACTAGAACAGAAAGTGACGTGTGAGCTGCAACTCTGCACATACATTGCCATGACAGTTGCAAGGCAAAAGGAGAAAAATGTATTTTGAATTGAAAATCAAGTTCCAACCATTCTCAGATTAAACCAACTATACACACACACCAAAAATTAGTTGATGAATGAAATTAGCAAAAGGTTTTGACACAAAACAGTCCATGATGGAAAGTGGTTCTCAACTTGCAATATTAACATGTGAAATGCATAATGAGGTGAAAATCCAACTCTGAGCATGTTCATATCAGAATAAGCTTATGCGCACCTTGAAAACATGATGATGAATGAGTGTGATTAGGAAATTAAGTTCAAAACAAGTGGTAGTGGAAAATGATATTCATGCTGTATTTTTGGTGTTTGTGAGGTGCAGTAGGATGTGCAGTTCATGTTTTATGTAAAAATTGATCAAGTTGAGCACACATACATATCACATACATGGCATTGAGTGAAATCAAACAAGGAATAAAGCCTACAACAGACTGTCATAACAAATGAGGAGTGAATTGCAAATCTTGGCATTTTTAGTGCATGAAGGATGTCCAGTTTAATTCTATGCATACATAGACCAAATGAATCATGCACACACCTTATATACATGTTTTTAAGAATGTCTAAGCAAGAAACAAGACTCCTAACAAACTGTGATGCAATATGGATTCCAGGCTGCCATTGGTACTTTGCATAAAGCATGAAAAGCTCAGAATTATTTTCTGTCATATCCAAGCTAAGTTAGTTATGCACACAGTTTCCACATATGAAAACAAATATGTTCCATCACAAAACTGACTTTTAAGCAAGCTGGTATGGGGAATGGCATGTAATATGCATTTTGGTTATTTGATGAAGCACACAAAGTTCAAAGTAAATTTAAGGAATGTTCAGCTCAAATGAAATATGCACATATATCATATTCATGATTTTGGGGATGATTCAACTCAACAAAAGGGCTACAACTTTGCCATGAAAGAATTTGTTCATAAGGGATATTCATGACATACATTACACATGATGAACTAAAAATGCCAAATCAAGGAATTATGATGCAAGAGGCAATGTGTACAAGCTACATACCTCTTGTAGACCTCGTTGAACAAGCTAGAATAGCCAAGAAACCCAGAGAACTTCAATCTACTTTCTTGCCTTGACTCTTTTCTTCACTTTTAAGCAAAATGCAACTATGATGCCAAATGGAGAAATAGGTCTCACCAATGAATTATAACACTTTGAACAGTTGAAAAATAATATATAAGAGGTGTTAGGATGATTAAAACACTAGGCAAGTGCTTAGAACAAGATTTGGTAGAATTTGTAGCTTTTGGTCAAAGTATCTTGGTGTAAGAGTTGACTTTTTGATTGGTGAAGTTTTTGGATGGTTTAATGGTTTAGACTCCTTCTATACCATATTTAGGGATTGTATGGATGATTGTTGGGGTGTTGGAATGTAGAGAAATGATTTTGGCAGCCCTTGCACCAAGATAGATTTTTAAGCTTTTTAGTGAAAAGTGAGATTTTGTGATTTTGAATTTTTGAGGCAAGAGCAAAGGGAAAGAGATTTCTTCTGGTTTTTAGAATGTTGTTGATATCCAAAATGAGGTGGGGGAGAGTCCTATTTATAGGCAAGGGAGTGAGGGGCTGATTTGAAGATTTCTTCACTTTGAAGAAAGGTTTTGGCACATTTGGAGCAAACCTCTACAAGAGGGTTTCCTTGGATGCAAGGCAGGCCTCAATAGTCAAGAACAATGATGAATTTTGGTGGCTAATTGCAGGCTAGAGGTATAGCATTAAGGCTGATTCAGAACCACTTTTACACCTCATGCTTGTTTTTACTTTTTGAATGCAAGTTGCAAAACAACTTGCAAGCCACTTGCTTTGGCTTTGAAAATTCAAGTTCTGCACAATTCCTTGATTCTTTCATGCTACAAACATTCCACATATCAGATACAACATGATTCACCAGCTAGAATTGGTCAATTTCGATGAAAGGATGATTTCTTGAATTTTGACAATGTGGGACTAAAGTGAAAAACCACCAACTTGCCATGACCATAACTTTCAGCTCACAAATCATTTTGAGGACTTCTAATACTTTTTAAAAAGCCCCCAAATAGCTCTAAAACATTCGTGCTTTCATGAGTTTCAATTTCCCAAAGGAACTTGGCCAAAAAGCCTTCCAAAGTTGCTAAAAAATGAACTTAAAAATGAAATTTCCCCAAGTCTTTTTCCCCTTTTGAAATGAATTTGATCATAACTCCAAATCTATGCATTTTCTGATGATGGACCACTTAGGGACTTTTGTAGGACATGTCAAGAGCTTCCAAATGAGCTTTGAACCAACTCAATTGGATGTGTGGTTAAGTTGTTATGGTTTAGCCCCTTTCAAAACCCTAATTTCCCGATATTTCGATTACTCCTTCATTCTTGATCCAATGGTCCTGAAAATGGATATGAAAGTCCAATATGACATGAGGAACAACTTTGTTTCACAACTTGGAGTCCAATTCCTAAAATTTGGAAAGTTGACTTTTCGGTCAACCGTACGACCGATCGGTGATTACCGAGTCGCCTGTTGAAATTCTGGGCCTCCTGAGACTTTGAAACTTCTTGGATGAACTTTATTAAGCTATATGAACTTCATGAATCACAATCCCACCATTTAAACATCTTCCAACATCAAAGTCAAACTACGATTGACTTTTACTGGTCCAAAACCCTAATCGGGTGCTTTGAAAGGCACTGCTCTGAATTCTAAGGTAACAACCTCACATTGGCTTCTCAATTGACATTATATAATACCCTTGACCTTGTTCCCTATTTGAATGAGCCCAAAACATTGACTAATCACAAACCCTGAAGTTTTTGATTTTGACTGCACGAAACCCTGATTCATCTGCAATTTGACAGAGACAGACTTGAACTGGGTTAAGGTTAGAAAATTCATGAGTATGCTCCTAAAATGATAATGAGAATCTAAGGGGTCAAAATTTGGGGTGCAGCAGTTGCCCCTATTTAAATATCTTCACTAGATGGAACTGAGGGATGATGATCCTCGTAGAATCGCAGTGAAAGGTATTTAAATATAGAAAAACCGAAAATTTTGTCCCTTAAATCCGATGATATGCAAAAGGACAAGCCATGATATGTCATGAATTCTAAATGATGCTTCATGATGCTTGGATGCAAGACATATGCAGAAGATAGAAAAACAAAACAACGAGTAACTACTCGCGGGGACCTGGCATTATGGATCCGACACTGGGGAATACCGAGGTATAACAATCAATAGTTCAAACATGACTAGTGAAAACTGAGAGGAAAACTTTCACATGAGGATGCGCAAAGTCTAATGAAGATGACAATCTTACTGGGGAAAAGCAAACACTTCACCGGGGAACGAGGTAGATTTCCACCCGGGGACACGAGCGACTTTTTACTAGGGAAATTACAACACGAACCTCACTGGGGATGATCAGATGAGGAATTTCCTATAGTGAAGATTTCAAACGGGATCTTCAGGAATGGACTAGAAACAAAGACAAAACATATTGGGGAATACTAGTGACGACTAGATCTCCGAGACCTTTCTGGGGGAAAGGTTTCACTAGGGATAATGATGTCACCCAGTTTTAACAGATGGCTCAGGCTGTGCTAGTAACCACTAGACTTCCTGGAGGTAATGGTAACGACCAACCTGAGATAATCAACAAATGAAATTTTAAATCCAATCGGTAATATAGGACTTCGACTAGGGAAATTGGTGACGACCAAATTTCAAGCAATGCCAATAACGACTAGACTTAAAGGAGATTGGTAAGGACCAGGTCCGGGTACTAATGACGATTAGATTTTATACAATGTCAGTTACGACTGGCATTTGTTAAACAAACATACATCAAACCCGAAGGTTAGCTCAACCCGAAGTTGAGAAGAACATCTAACCTCACCGTGAGGCATCTGTTAAACAAACAGGTATTGAACCCGAAGGCCGTCTCAACCCGTAGTTGAGAAAAACATTTGACCTAGCCTTCAGGCATCTGTTAAAAAAACAGGCATCGAACCCGAAGGCTGGCACAACCTGAAGTTTAGAGAAACATCTGACCTCGCCGTCAGACATCTATTAAACAAACAGGCATCGAACCCGAAGGCCGGCTCAACACGAAGATTATAGGAATATCTGACCTTGCCGTCAGGGATCTTTTAAACAAACAGGCATCGAACACAAAGGTCGGCTCAACCCGATGTTGACAAGAACATCTGACCTCGCTGTCAGGCATCTGCTAAACAAACAGGCATCGAACCCGAAGGTCGGCTCAACAAGAAGTTGAGAGGAACATTTGACCTCGCTGTCAGGCATCTGTTAAACAAACAGGCATCGAACCCGAAGGGCGGCTCAACACGAAGTTGAGAAGTACATCTGACCTCGCCGTCAGGGATCTGTTAAACAAACAGGCATCGAACCCGGAGGCCGGCTTAACCCGAAGTTGAGAAGAACATCTGACCTCGTTCTCAAACATCAGTTAAACAAACAGAAACCGAACCCGAAGTCCGACTCAAACCGAAGGTGAGAAGAACATCTGACCTCGCCTCCAGGCATCTATTAATGAAATAGGCATCAAACACGAAGTCCCGCTCAACACGAAGTTGAGAGCAACATCTGACCTCGCCGCCAGGCATTTGTATAACAAATGGGCATCGAAACCGAAGGTCAGCTCAACACAAAGTCGAGAGGAACATCTGACCTCGCCGTCAAGCATTTGTTAAATAAACAGGCATCGAACCCGATGGCCGGATCAAACAAAAGTTGAGAAGAACATTTGACCTCGCCGTCAGGCATCTGTTAAACAAACAGGCATCGAACCCGAAGGTCGGCTCAACCCGAAGTTGAGAAGAACAACTGACCTCACCGTCAGGTATCGGTTAAACAAACAGGCATCGAACCCGAAGGCCGGCTCAACACGAAGTTGAGAGGAACATTTGACGTCCCCGTCAGGCATCTGTTAAACAAACAGGCATCGAACCAGAAGGGCGGCTCAACCCGAAGTTGAGAAGAACATCTGACCTCGCCGCCAGGCATCTGTTAAACAAACTTGCATCAAACCCGAAGGTTGGCTCAACCCGAAGTTGAGAAGAACATCTAACCTCACCGTGAGGCATCTGTTAAACAAACAGGTATCGAACTCGAAGGCCGTCTCAACCCGTTGTTGAGAAAAACATTTGACCTAGCCTTCAGGCACCTGTTAAACAAACAGGCATCGAACCCGAAGGCTGGTACAACACGAAGTTGAGAGGAACATATGACCTCGCCGTTAGACATCTATTAAACAAAAGGCATCGAACCCAAAGTTCGGCTAAACACGAAGTTCATAGGAATATCTGACCTCGCCGTCAGAGATCTGTTAAACAAACAGGCATCGAACACGAAGGCCGGCTCAACCCGATGTTGACAAGAACATCTGACCTTGCTGTCAGGCATCTGTTAAACAAACAGGCATCGAATTTGATGGCCAACTCAAACCAAATTTGATAAGAACATTAGACCTCGCCGTCAGGCATCTGTTAAACAAACAGGAATCGAGCCCGAATGCCACCTCAACACGAAGTTGAGAAGTACATCTGACTTCGGCGTCAGGGATCTGTTAAACAAACAGGCATCGAAACCGGAGGCTGGCTCAACCCGAAGTTGAGAAGAACATCTGACCTCGTTGTCAGACATCAGTTAATAAACAGGAACCGAACCCGAAGGCCGGCTCAAACCGAAGGTGAGAAGAACATCGGACCTCGCCGTCAGGCATCTGTTAAACAAACAGGCATCGAAACCAAGGTCGGCTCAACACGAAGTTGAGAGGAACTTTGACCTCGCCGTCAGGCATTCTTTAAACAAACAGGCATCGAACCCGAAGGGTGGCTCAACCCGTAGTTGAGAAAAACATTTGACCTAGCCTTCAGGCATCTGTTAAACAAACAGGAATCGAACTCGAAGGCTGGCACAACACGAAGTTGAGAGAAACATCTGACCTCACCGTCAGACAACTATTAAACAAATAGGCATCGAACCCGAAGGTCGGCTCAACACAAAGTTCATAGGAATATCTGACCTCGCCGTCATCTATATGTTAAACAAACAGGCATCGAACACGATGGCCTGCTCAACCCGACATTGACAAGAACATCTGACCTCCCTGTCAGGCATCTATTAAACAAACAGGCATCGAATTTTTGGCCAGCTCAAGCCGAAGTTGATAAGAACATTAGACCTCGCTGTCAGGCATCTGTTAAACAAACAGGCATTGAACCCGAAGGTCGGCTCAATAAGAAGTTGAGGGGAATTGACCTCGTTGTCAGGCATCTGTTAAACAAACAGGCATCGAACCCGAAGGGCGGCTCAACACGAAGTTGAGAAGTATATCTGACCTCACCGTCAGGGATCAGTTAAACAAACAGGCATCGAAACCGGAGGCCGGCTCAACCCGAAGTTGAGAAGAACATCTGACCTCGTTGTCAGACATCAGTTAACAAACAGGAACCGAACCCGAAGGCCGGCTCAAACTGAAGGTGAGAAGAACATCAGACCTCGCCGCCAGGCATCTATTAAATAAATAGGCATCGAACACGAAGTCCCGCTCAACACGAAGTTGAGAGCAACATCTGACCTCGCCGTCAGGCATCTATTAAACAAACAGGCATCGAACCCCAAGGCCGGCTCAACACGAAGTTGAAAGGAACTTTGACCTCGCCGTCAGGTATCTGTTAAACAAACAGGCATCGAACCAGAAGGGCGGCTCAACCCGTAGTTGAGAAAAACATTTGACCTAGCCTTTAGGCATCTATTAAACAAACAGGCATCGAACACGAAGGCTGGCTCAACACGAAGTTCATAGGAATATCTGACCTCGCCATCATCTATCTGTTAAACAAACAGGCATCGAACACGAAGGCCGGCTCAAATCGACATTGACAAGAACGTCTGACCTCGCGGTTAGGCATCTATTAAACAAACAGGCATCGAATTTGTTGGCCAACTCAAACCGAAGTTGGTAAGAACATTAGACCTCGCTGTCAGACATCTGTTAAACAAACAGGCATCGAACCCGAAGGCCGGCTCAACAAGAAGTTGAGAGGAATTGACCTCGCTGTCAGGCATCTATTAAACAAACAGGCATCGAACCTGAAGGGCGGCTCAACACGAAGGTGAGAAGTACATTTGACCATGCCGTCAGGTATCTGTTAAAAAAACAGGCATCGAACCCGGAGGCCGGCTCAACCCGAAGTTGAGAAGAACATCTGACCTCGTTGTAAGACATCAGTTAAACAAATAGGAAGCGAACCCGAAGGCCGGCTCAAACCGAAGGTGAGAAGAACATCTGACCTCGCCTCCAGGCATCTATTAAACCAATAGGCATCAAACACGAAGTCCCGCTCAACACGAAGTTGAGAGCAACATCTGACCTCGCCGTCAGGCATCTGTTAAACAAACAGGCATCGAACCCCAAGGCCGGCTCAACACGAAGTTGAGAGGAACATTTGACCTCGCCGTCAAGCAACTATTAAACAAACAGGCATCGAACACGAAGGGCGGCTCAACCTGAAGTTGAGAAGAACATATGACATTGCTGTCAGGCATCTGTTAAACAAACAGGCATCGAACTCGAAGGCCGGCTCAACACGAAGTTCATAGGAATATTTGACCTCGCTGTAAGGCATCTTTTAAACAAATAGGCATCTAACACGATGTCCCGCTCAAGACGAAGTTGAGAGCAACATCTGACCTCGCCGTCAGGCATTTGTTAAACAAACGAGCATCGAACCCGAAGGACGGCTCAACACAAAGTTTAGAGGAACATCTGACCTCACCATCAAGCATATGTTAAAGAAGCAAGCATTGAACCCGAAGGCCGACTGAACCAAAAGTTTAGAAGAACATTCGATCTCGTCGTCAGGCATCTGTTAAACAAACAGGCATTGAACTTAAAGGTAAGCTCAACCCGAAGTTGAGAAGAACATCTGAACTCACCGTCAGGTATCTGTTAAACAAACAGGCATCGAACTCGAAGTCCGGCTCAACACGAAGTTGAGAGGAACATTTGACGTCCCCGTCAGGCATCTGTTAAACAAGCAGGTATCGAACCTGAAGGCTGGCACAACACGAAGTTAAGAGGAACATCTGACCTCTCTGTCACTACTGCGAAAATCGGCGCCGGCTAAACAGAAGAGTCGCCACCTGTGCGTTATTTATCCCAAAGGAGGGAAAGGAAACGCTCGAAGTAAACCTACCGCAAAGACGGGAAAGGAATGGTCATCGCAACCAAATCCTGGATTCGGGAGTTGGTTACGCAAGGGAAAGGAATTAGCACCCCTCACGTCCGTCGTACTCGACGGGATCCACGCTTGCTGGTTTGTCTAAAGGATGCAAAACAATCTATTTACGGCTGCTAAGTCTAAACGGGAAGAAACTGACTCGATAGAGCGTCGCACTCTATGCCTACGTATTCTCAAGAGAGAAAGTCAGAGTCATCGTAGTTCGGGAAACTACAGGGAATTGGCTCGCCAAGACTTCACGTCTTGTGCCTACGTACTTCCACACAGCGTGAAAGATCAGAGCTTACGCAGTTCAGGCTAACTACGGCTAGACAGGGTGTTCTCGATCACACATGAGTGAGAGATTAAGTTGGTTTGAAAGGTACGGGAACCCCCGGAACTTAAAACTACGGTCTGGTCTCAAATGCGCAAGGGCAAGAGAAAAGGATAACGTCAGTCGTCAGCGGGAAAGTCTCGATCGCACGGCAGCGAGAGAATAAAGAGGTTAGTTGTTAGGGTGCTCACTAGGATATCACATCCTATGCCTACATATTCTCATTCGGTATGAGAAATCAGAGCAGCTGTAGTTCAGCCTACTACAGCTAAAACGGGGAACGGGGAAAAGGGAGCTCGCTAGGATATCGCATCCTATGCCTACGTACTCTCGTCTGGTACGAGAGATCAGAGCAAACGTAGTTCGATGGGAAAACGAATCTCGATTGCACGGGGGCAAGAGAAGGGGTCTCGATCGCCTGAATGCGAGAGAAAAGGGGTTTCGATCGCACTGGGGCGAGAACAAGGAGGACGCAGGCCTACGCCTAAACGGGAAGGAACCCGGGACACACACGCAAGAACCTAAAAAGAAACTCCTCAACTGCCGTTTCTTTCGTATTTAACGATGCCGCCCATGACACTCGACGGTTGCCTGAAGACTTGAATAAGATGATGATGATGAACGAAGCAGCCCCTGGCTCCTGACATGCGCGCAAGCTCCATTCCAATCTTCTCCTCTTTGGATCCTTGATGATGACGCTCGAACCAGAATAATGTAACGCTTAGACCGTCATGGTTCGACTTATACGAGAAATCAAACTCTAAGAGGTAGCGTATTGATGTCCGTGTCAAAGACAAGATAGAGAAATGATATCGAAAATCATTCTCCAATTGAATCGTGTCACACGGCCAGCCAGAAATAAAATCGAGAACAAAATCAGATAGAAAAGAAAAATAGGAGAGAAATCCAATACAAGATGGAAATAAAAGTCTACTCCTAAAATACGACAAAAATAATCTCCTAAGGAAACTATATCCTAGAAAGAATTAAATCTATAAATCTCCTTAACAAGAAATTAACTAAGTCCTAAATTCTCTTAAGAGAAAATTAAACTAATTTCCTAAATCTTCTTAAAAGAAAATTAAACTAATTTCCTTAAATGAAAATATTATCTAAAAATTCCATTAAATGCATTAAAAAACAATACAAGAAAATAAAGGAAATAAAAAACTGCAGGGAGGTGCATTAGTTCATTAGGGGGATACAGCTGCAGAAAGAAACATAAAGGTTGGACCCAGCCCACCATAAATAAACAGCAAAAAAAAAAAAAAGGAAAGGGGGGCGAGTAAGGAAAAAAAGGGTGTATCAGCCTGTGAAAGGCCCAACCCAACAACTCCAAAAACGACAATGGATGGTGAAAAAGAAAAAAAAAAAACAGTTGGGCCTTCTGGCCCACTCACTCGGACCTCTCCTCTTCCCCCTCTCACACTCTTAGTTTCTTTTTCTGAAACCCTAGCTTCTCCTACCTCCTCTCCCTCCGCCGCTGGAACTCTCATCCTCACACCTCGCTTCACCACCTTCGTCTCAACTCTCTGTTTCCCTCACCAACTCCCATCAAACTTCTTCTCTGTTTTAAAACATCAACACAGATGAACAACAACAAATATATTACAAATCTCCGAAAACAGAATTAAACGATGGATTGCGTGTTTTTGGAGGATCTGTGACGTTGATTTAAGGAAATCATTGTTAGATTTCTAGAGACGACGATGAACAAAAGGAGATCTTGAAGGATCTTGAAGATCTAGATGGCGATTGAAGTGATGTTGGAGATCGGTGATGATCTGGAGATTCGATTAGAGACTGATTCGTATTGATGAACATTGAGAAAATCTTGAACAGATCTGGAAATTTGGACAACTCTCGAAGAAGATATTCTTGGCGTTTGTTGCGGATCTGGAACGGATGAAGATTGACGAAGCTTGAGGACGTTGATTCATGGAGTTCATAAGGCTTCATTGAAGTTGACGGATGAAGAGATGATCCAGATCGCGAAGATCTTTGATGGCCGTTCTTGAAGTTCTAACGAAGACTTCTGGAAAATATTGATGAACGATGACTGTTGGGTGAAAGATGAACCTTCGTAGATCTGAGATTCTTGAAGATTATGTGGATATGAGGAGTTCTTGCAATTCGTTGATGAAGATCAACGCGCGTTTCTGGAAATGTTTTGATGAACACGAAGAGTGTTCTTGAAGCTCTTGAGGAAATCTGGAAACGATATGAGTTTGGATGAAGATTCTGGTTAATTTCTGGAGTTCACGAAGATGAACACGAAGAAAGTTCTTGAAGTTGGATGAATTTCTAGGGATTCTCGATGAAGATCCGGCGAAGAGTTGATGATATCTGGGAAGATTGATGAAGTTTGTTGAGGATTTGCAGTTTTCCGGCGGAAAAGACGGTTACCGGCGATGGTTATGGACTTCCGGCGACAGTTACCGGTGAAAATTGGCCGTGAAAGATTTCTCCGGTGAAGCTCCGACGAGTTTGCATGGTTGCTGCATGCAGTGCCTGTGGAGAGGACACCTGGCTCATGCAGAGAGTGGGAAGGGACAAGTGGCAGGGATTGGAGTGAAACGTGGAAGGAGCGGAGAGAGACTGAGGATGATGTGGCTGGGAAGTGGGGTAGTGGGTTGTGAGGTGTCAGCAAAATAGAAAGAAACGCGTGGACTGCTCTATATAGTGACAAGTGGCGAGTGACTGGACTTGGGCCTCCAAAAAGACTTGGCCCACGAAAATTTAGACAAAAAGGCTGAAATTGATTAATGGACTGAATTGAAATCTGATTAAAAGAAAAAGATTAACATGGATTAACGGACTTAAACTAAAATTAATACTATTTAATTAATAAGCTGCTAATTAAAACATACATTAAACTAACTAATTAAACCTAATTAAACTAACAATTAACCCTTATTAAAACTAAACAGATTCTAATCAAAACTAAACAAATCTAAACAAGTCTAGAAAGAAATTAAATCCTAATATATTCTAGCAATTAGCATTCTAATTAAACCTAAAATTCTAATTAGCATCTAAGAATTAAATCTAAAAACATTAACTTCAATTAACCCTATTAAAAAAAACCAATTTAATATCTAAAAACAAAATATATTTAAAAGTATTAAAAAAAGAAATATCTATTTAAAAATATTAAAAAAACTATTAAATTTTATAAGAAAATATTAAAAATACTTATTTAATATCTAGAAAAACTCCAATAAATCTATTAAAATCTATTAAAAATCCAGAAAATAAAAGGGAAAATTCTAAAAAATGTCAGGAAGCCAATTAAATCAATTAGAGCACAAATACGCGATTACAGTGAAATAAGCGGTAAAAACGGGCACCGAGATGGCCTGAAAACACAGGGAACGAGCACCAATTCTCAAAATGAATCCTCGTATTGGCCTGAAATGCCTGAAACGCCAGGGGAGGCTATAATCCCGATAAAGTCAAAAATGGCTGAAAAAAATGCAATGTATGCGGTATGCGAGTGCGAATGCAAAATGCGTCAAAACATAAACCAGATGTGGGAACCGGTTGGTCAAATTTTGGGGTGCAACAGCTGCCCCTATTCAAACGGCTTGGACCGGAATGGTTGAAGAGCGAACGACCTTCAAACATTCGAGGTACGAGACGATTAAATACCAAAGGAACCATGAAATTTGCCAACCGTGGAGATAAACTGCACAAACTGCTTGGAGAACAACATCCACCAACTGAATTTGGTTGTTTCGGCAACAACTGGTCAATTATCTGATAAAATCTTGATTTCAACATCAATCACCTGCGTGACACCACGGGCACTGAGCTATTTTCGCAAAAACACCTCCGTCCACCATTGGACTAGCCTTGTCAACACCAGAAGAGGAACCAATTCGTCAACGCAAATAGAGATTATGTCGTCACAGGAGTAACCTTGTCCACATCTGGATCCAAATTTCGTCAAATCACGAATAAATACAAATTTGTCCACGTCAGGACTCACATTTCGTCAACCCGAAGGAAGCCATCTGCTGGGGATAAATGGTCCCCGAAGAGTAATCAATTTTGTCCACGTCAGGACTTCACGTTACGGAAAACTCATGGCGCTTTCGCTGGGGAAACATTTCTGTCTAGTCACAGGAAACTCCACCCGCCTATCTATACGGGCAGATCATCTGTCTAAACACAGGAAACTCTGCTTATCTCTGCAGTAGCTAACTCCGTTGATCCCAACCCACAAACGACTTTGAGGAGGATTCTACTGGGGACAGTAATATTTCGTCAACACGAGGAAATCACGGCGACTTCATCGGGGAAAATACTTTTGTCAAATATCGGAACACCACTCACATACTCTGTCTATCACGGGAGAATCATCTATCTGGATACCGGAAAGTTCATCTGTCTGCTTCATACGGGAAAATCCATCCGCCTGATTCTTACAGGAAAACTCATCCGCCTGCTTCAAACGGGAAAAGTCATCTGCCTGATTCTTACAGGAAAATTCATCCGCCTGCTTCATACGGGAAAAGTCATCTGCCTGATTCTTACAGGAAAGTTCATCCGCCTGCTTCATACGGGAAAAGTCATCTGCCTGATTCTTACAGGAAAGGTTCCTCCGCCTGTTTCATATGGGAAAATTCATCTGCTTGATTCTTACAAGAAAGGTTCATCCGCCTGTTTCATACGGGAAAGTTCATCTGCCTGATTCTTACAGGAAAGTTCATCCGCCTGTTTCATACGGGAAAATCCATCTGCCTGATTCTTACAGGAAAATTCATCTGCCTGCTTCATACGGGAAAATCATCTGAATACCGTTTCTCTGCCTACCTCTGCAATAGCTAACTCCACTGGGGATATTCTGAAAATAACTGCCTGACACCCGTTTCGATAACAAGTGACCACTTCCGAAATTTTGATTTATGAAACCCTGAAATGCTGTCGCGAAAGCAAACCTGAAGAAAACACTTCGCTGGTCGGATAAGAGAAACTTCAACCAGTAACTCTATGGGGGATAATAACAAGAATTGTATTGTCACATGTCTCACAGTGAGACCTCGAATATCTGGAAATAGACCCGAGATAGAACTCCATACTCCTTTTGAGAAACACACCTGAAAGCAAAAAGTTAACCGACCTGATTTATGTTTCGAAATACATATGTTTGAAAATGATGCAATGCCCTATACGACATGTAGATGCTATGCGTTTGTATGAAAATGCAATGCCCCATACGACATGGAGATGCTATGTGTTTGTATAGATGCAAACATGATAATATATGCAAATGCAAATGTAGGTTCGAGCTGCCAGAGAACGTCGGGTCTAAAGCCGCTTGGCAAAATAAATATCGAGGGCAATGTCAACTCCACTGAGGGGTACCGGGTATCATAGAACCATCCCAGCAAAATAAATGCTGGAACAGTGAGACCAACTTCCATGGGGAAGAAACAATCCTGCTGAGGGATGGCTCACAAATTCATCGTTACGAACTCTGTAGAGGATGATCAACCTGACGGAGGAAGGAAAAACTGCTGGAGACGGGAAGGACGACCCTGCACGGGGACACTCTTTCTATACCCTTGACAACTTGATTGTACTCTGGGGCTTAACCAAACTGAGGTTAATTGTGCACGACTCACTGCTGAGAATGCCCCTGCCGTCAAGTCTATCCATTCTGACCTGCTGAGGATACTCCTGATCCTATTATGAGGAGGAATAATTGTGATCTCAACTATTTTGGGGACAATACGTGACTTCTATCTGCAGAGGAGAATAATCCTGATTTAACCTTAATCGGGAGACCGGTATCAATCGAGCTTTGTATCGGGGAACGCGACACCATGCGAGTCACTAGGAATTATTGTGTCGGGTATTTTTAGGCTTTTTCTAGTTTACGGATGAAAATAGGTTATGGGAAAATGGGTTTAAAGGGAAAATACTAGACGGGGCTAGCGTTCAAGGATGGACTACCAGGCGAGAACTGATAGCAAAATAGGTTAGGTTATCGGACGAGACTGGATTTACGGTTTGAACGGCAGACGGGGCTGACTGAATTATAGGTTAAGGAAAAGATGACTAGACGGGGCTGGTTTGGAAGCTGACATGCACCAGACGAGAACTGATGCAACAAATAGGTTAAAGAGACGGTGACCAGACGGGGTTGGTTGACAGCTAGCATACATCATACGGGAATTGATGTTTACGGAAAGGTTGGCCAGACAATAACTGGTTGAAAAATAACAGGTACCAGACGAGAACTGGTATTTACGGAAAGGTGGACCAGACGAGAACTGGTTACCGGTTTGCCAGGCGAGAACTAGGCTTTGGAAATGACAAGGTTACAAGGTTCTGTTAAGTAATAAGTTTAAACTATAGGATAATGATCCAATGGTGACAAGGTCTTTTTCAAAGGTTCCGGTTATTTGATGAGGGTAATGACACGATTCCCCGATACTCAACTCTTGATAGGGTGAACAAACTTGCTTGAACAACTTGCCCCAGTGTAACTCAACTTGCCCCAATCTGACTCTTGGGAAGATCACTATGAACAGCTTGCTACGAGACGACTTTGAGACGACTTGCCCCAGTATCTGTACGACAAAAGGATTCAACCTCAATTAAACAACTATCAACATAGTTGGTTTCACTATTTCTGGAGTAGCTTGCCCCTGAACGAGCGTTGAGCGACTTAACCTGATCTGATCACACACTGGAAGGATCTGTCCTCAAATCTCAGCATTCTGTATAACTGCCCCTGATTGGCTCTTGAGAAAATTCACCTCTGATCAACTGCTTCTCAAGTAAACTGTCCCATAATCAACTGATGCTTCGAGACTTGTTCTCAGACCAACTGATTCTGAACTCACTGGAAGTCAACGCCCCAGATTCACAGGGTTTCACAATATACACCATTCTGATCTAGACTGCTGAATTATTCAGTCCTGTTCGATTATTCCCTGTTGGAATTTCCTTCCTGTCAACTACTGACCTGCAAATAAAATTGTTTATTCCCGAATGGTAATTTTAATGCAGTGTTCATTCAGATTTTGAAAAAATTGTGCTGTCACTCATTTACGTGTCACGATTGTGAGTGACGAATGAACCAGAGTTCAAACGTAGTGCTTATGTGATCAGTGAAAAATACAACAAGGATATGACTAGCAAATCAAGAAGGAGTCAGGTTACTCAACCTAAAACAAAGGATATTTGGCTCAAATTATGATTTTTACCCACCCCTTCTACGTGATGATCTCCAATCCTAAAGTTTAGTTAACTTGGCTCAAGCGCTCGCCTCTTCGAGAGGTATGTTGAATATTGGGACCAGTGGTTAAAGAATTCACAAGGTTTTCGGAGTGACGGTTACTCCTTTTTCGTTTTCGGTGTCTGTATCCACACGACTTTGTCCTAGTTCGAGGATTTTTCTTTTTATATCCTTTCTTTTTCATTCTTTTGATTCCCTAATTTTTGCCTGGACTGACTCCTTTTGAGTTTTTTTCGATTTTTTCTTTTGAAGTCCAGCGGGATGCCCTGATTTTTGCCTAAGTATTAGCTTTCCAGCTTTTCTTTTTCTTTTTACTTAGCGGGCTTTCTCTCTTTTTTTTCTTTCCTGGAATAAGTCGTGTGACACTGGTTGTCTTGATTGCTCCGAAAGGATTGTAACTGTTTCACTCCTGATTGGTGAGATTTAACCCTTGTGGTTGACGAGGTACGACCTTTGGGGAAAAATAGGATGTGATTGGTCCTCGAAAGGCAACACTCCTCTATAAGACTTGAACACTCGATCAAGCTAACTGACAACTACCCTGCCCCTGGTTAAGATGTGAGGGTTTAAAAAAGTCCGAAAAACTTCTACTTCTTGGCTCAAAGTGGTTAACAAGGGACTAACTCCTTATATCTCCAGTGTTTGGGGATTTGAAACAATGCCTTGTACGTCATCGGCAAGGTTTTATCTGAAAGCATACGATCATCGATTATGAGTATTCAATTTCGTCATCCTCCCTCCAATCTTTGCTAATCATAGTGACAAAGTGGAGTAAATAAAATGCAAGTGTCGATGCAATGCAATAAATGAGCGACAACGACATGATTAATTCAAAAAAATGCATAGTCACTTTATCAATATTACCATTCAAAATAAAAATGTTTAACAACAAGTAGTAACTAACAGAAAGGAAACTACAAATGCAACTGATAAAAAAGCCTGAGGACTGCCAATGCTGAGGACATCTGCCTGTCTGAACCACTGGCTTCTGGAAATAACCCTCTGAATCTGCGAGCTCAGGCAGCTGAGAAATTGTCATGAACAACCAAAACTCCTTCGGGAAAGGAAATACACCCTTTGTTGATCAACTGCTGTACTTTCGCCTGAAAAGCTTTACAATCTTCAGTTGAATGCCTTGGAGATCCACCATGGTAACCACACTGAGCGTGGGGATTGTACCCGGGAGGGTAAGGCTCTGGCACAGGCTTAAGAGCTTTAGGTTCCACCAAAGAATTCTGGATCAAATGTGGCAGAATATGGCTATACGGCACAGGCACTATATGAGAAGGAGCATTCCTTCGTTCCAAGTTATTACGAGGCCTGTTCTGATTTGGGCGCTGATTCTGATAACCTCGGCCACGAGTTCACTGATTTGCAAGAGAAGCGACATAAAGTTCCGGATATGGTGCCCTAGGCGCAATTGTCTGTCCCGTATAATAAGACACAGAAGATGAAGAACCAACAGATTTCACCGATTCGTCTCGAGGATACTCAACATCTGGCATGATGGCATTGATCACAACTCCTTCTTCAGTTTGGTAGCTACCAAGAGACTCAGTTTCACTAGCCTGACTGCCCGAAACAATATGAATTTTCCCAATTTTTACGGCATGCTCGATGAGTTCTCCTAATCTTACCAATTCAGAGAAATTTGGCGCATTTACAAGCATTCTTTCAAAATACGGGCTCTCCAGGGAGTTTACAAACATGCCCATTAGCTCTCGGTCTAGAAGCGGTGGATGCACTCTGGCAGCAAATTCCCTCCATCTCTGAACATACTTCCTGAAGGGTTCATTGTTCTCTTGAGACAATTCCTGCAACTGCATGCGACTAGGAGCCATGTCTAGGTTGTAATCATACTGTTTCAGAAAAGCTCTGGCTAAATCCACCCATGATCGGATCTGATTACTCTCTAACTGCATATACCAACTCAGAGATGACCCAGTCAGACTATCCTGAAAGCTGTGAATCATCAACTTGTCTTTTTGCATAAACGAAGTCATTCTTCGGCAGAACATCACTAAATGTTGCTGCGGAAAGCTATCTCCTTTGTACTTTTCAAATCTTGGCGCTCTGAACTTAGAAGGCAATACCAGACCAGGAACCAAACACATGTCTGCAGCATTGAGGTTGACAGCATCTTTAACTTTCAAGGCTTTGACTCCTTCTTCCAACACTTGGAGCCTTTTAGCATACTCAAGAGCTCTTGGGTCTTCAGTCCTAGCTACCGGGATCTCTCTTCGGATATTCGGCCCAGGGAAGACAACACCTTGATTTTTGATAAGAGGAGGGCGCTCATTTCGGACAACAAACTGCTCACGTCAATCCTGGTTCCTAGCAGGAGGCTGCACAAACTGGTCTGCAGTAAGGTTGTTCACTTGCGGAAAGTCTTCCTCGGACGTAGAACCATACAGAGGATTAGTCGTCATAGTGAAACCTGTCAAGGTGTTAGGAGACTGGAAGTGGCTCTCAGACATAGCTACCAATAACCTTCAACTGACTTCACTGCTCGATTCTGCTCAAAGCTGCTTCAACCCCTTTGATCGTCTTCTAACAATCAACAGTTGCTCAGGCCAAACTCCGGATAATCACCTTCTGATCAAAACAACGGCTGGATCAGACTCTGGCTAGCTGGAGAATGATATGCAATATGATGCAACAATGTTCATGCAAATGTAATGCAATACGCAGCAAACACGGGATCACAGCCCCCACAAATCTCTGAATGCTACTGCGCTGCTGACTGAGTACGTTTGCTCTGAAGAGAAGACCAACATATCGGGTTGTCTGAAAGTCAAGTTTCCTGCAAAAACCCTCCCACTCACGGGTATGGACCTAAACTGACACAAGGTACGGCATTCTATGCGGTCGTCGGTGTCACAGACTTTCAAGACTGATGATACGATACCCAGAAGGTGTGGCATCATCATATCCTGAAGAGGCCTCACTTAGCCAACTTCCAAATGATCGGTCCCCAAAGTCGACAATCCTCCTAAACAACAACCCCCTCAACCCAAAGGGTTGAAAAAGAAGTCAACCAGAAGAACCTCGTCTGAGCGTGGATTTCATGAGACACTAGTACATGCAAAGCATGTACGCGCCCACTAATTTCCACAACTAATTCTAAGGTGCATTCAAGCCTGGGTCTGGCTTCTCACTCAAAGGAACACCCCACCCAACAGCACAACAGCAACAGATAATAGCAAAGGTGCGGAAATCGTAAATACAACAATATACAATACCCAAAAGGTAAACACCCAAAGACGAGCAAACAAGCGCTAGGATCGACTCTCTTAAGGGACGTTGGATCCCAAATGCATAAGGAACCATCGCAGTCCCCAGCAGAGTCGCCAGCTGTCGCTACTGCGAAAATCGGCGCCGACTATAACAGAAGAGTCGCCACTGTGTGTTATTTATCCCAACGGAGGGAAAGGAAACACTCAGAGTAAACCTCACGCAAAGACGGGAAAGGAATGGTCATCGCAACCAAATCCTGGATTCGGGAGTCGGTTACGCAAGGGGAAGGTATTAGCACCCCTCACGTTCGTCGTACTCGACGGGATCCACGCTTGCTTTCTAGTACGGATTTTTATTCTATCTACTCTAAAGGGTCAAGGGTTAAAAGAAAATAAAATGACTCGGAAAAGTATCGCACTTTATGCCTACGTATTCCCGTCTGGAACGAGAAATCAGAGTCAACGTAGTTCGCCTACCTACGGGAAAGGAGGGGAAGGTTTCTCGCTAGGATACGGCATCCTATGCCTACGTACTTTCATACAACATGAAAGATCAGAGCAAACGTAGTTCGGGCTACGGAAGACACAAGCTTGTCTGACTGTTTTTATCTTTCTGAAAAGAGGTTTCTTCTGATTAAGAGTCCAAGCGGACAAAAATTACACTTTGATGTTTGTTTCAGTCTTTTACGCAGGAAGTGTTTTTTTAGTTTGTTTGCAATCTCTGACGCACTAGAGACTAGGATTTGAGGGTGACTACGTCGTGTGTCACCCAAAGGGTACCACACTAAGCAGCCAGACTACTGTGTTTTTGAGTTGTTTGAGATAAGAAAAGAAAGAAGCTCTAAAAAGCCTAGGGTTGAAAAGGGAATAAAAACTAACCTAATGTTGTCATGCATGGGTTAAAACCTGATGTCTGTCATAACTCCCTCCTGCACAGAGGAAATCAGAGATCCTATGGGATAAACGGAAAAGAAACAGATATATACAATAAACAGTAAACATGCATGAGATGCAGCAATACAAGCGAGGCAAGGGAGTCCCACTCAACCTCGAACCTGGGAAAACAATAGGCAAAGTGAAACAGTATTCACTTCAAACCTTTGGGGCAAGCTGTACAAGCCAACAATCAATACAGAAAAAGAAATAAAACCCAACACCAGCTCTGACAGCAACACCAGCTCCTACAGCTACAGTTCAACCAGCAACAGCTCTGACAGCTACAGTTGATTAACAGCAAAAAAGGTTGACAGTAACAACTTCAAGCAAGGTCCCATATTCACTCTTCAATGATCCCCAAGCTTTAGATAAGCTCCTGTCTCCAAAAATCTCCAAGCTCTGGCAAGCACTGAACCCCAGCAAGTAAACAGCTTCAAAAAGCAGCAGGACCCTAACTCCAAAAGATAACCAGCTTTGACAGGCACAAGCTTCAACTTCACCAATCTTCAATGAACTTCATTCTTCAATAGGTTCCCATCTTCAATGCCACCACTCCAGAAGAGAAACAATTATCATATTAAATTGAAATGCTAAACAGCTCATTGACAACCAAAGGAAGCCTATAAGCACTTAGCATTGTAGGGGAAAAGTTCCCTCAAAGTTCTACTTTTAAAGTATGTCACTTATCCCTCCAAAGGAAGGATGTGAATACCTTAAAAGGACTTTTTGTCATAGGGAGGAATAGAAGCACAAGATGCTTTCTATGTTTGCAAGAAGAAATCAATCTAATATGGAGCTCTTCCTACATTTCCTATCTCCTAAGTCTTCAAAAGCAACCTTCAAGGAGAAGAAACTTCATGCTCCAAGCTCCATCCTTTGTCTCCAATTATCTCCAATGTCTTCATAAGCCCCAACAAGCAAAAACCAAGCCCCAAGCCCAAATGAAATAACCCAAGCCAAACAAACAAGAAAAATGCCCAAGAGGGAAAACACACAATCACCACTCAAATTGCAGAAATCAAGTAAAATAGTAATACTCATTATAAAATCCTAGATTAATTTATAAGGGAACCTAACCCTATACCCAATACCCCATATAAACCCCAAGGCCTAGATTAAAACCTAGGTCCCCAAACTATGCCCTAAACTACACCTAAGTGTTGTGAAACCCTAATTCTGATACCTCTCCTATCTACCTCTCAAACTAATCTATGTTTTAGTCGCAAAAATATGACAAAATTCCTAAGGGTACATGATTCCCTAATATAATCAACCTCACAAGAATTAATCAAAAATCATGCACCAATCTCTCATACTAAATTCAGAAAAAAGAAGTATCAAACAAGTGCAAAATAAAAGCAATAATATTGTAAAATATACCAAAAAATATAAAATGCATGAAATTAGTATTTTTATTATTTCACAATTTTCTAGAGGTCTTAAGGGAACTAGGGAAAAAAATCTCATCATAAAATGATTATTTTTCAATTTGTTATGAATTATTTCATTAACCTAAAATAAAATGTGAAAATAGAAGAAAATAAAAGAAAAATGCAAATGAGGCGTGTTGAATAGCAATAATATCCAGTTCAAAAATGAATTTGGGCTCAGGAGGGGGTGTGGATAGCATTGGATCCACTAATCCCAAAGCCAACGTTTAATGAAACGCTGCGTATCACTCCCTCCTCAGACTCCTTCACAGACCATCCATCAATCCTGGCCGTTGGTTTCACACTTCAGTCAAATTCTTCCTCGCATCTGATGGCTAGAAAGTCATCTTCCCCAATTCAAAATTCTGGGAGGGAAATACATAGGACGGTGGCCGGAGGTGGCGCCACCGTCATCCCCAATCATCACTTCCCTTAATCCTCACTAAAACTTAACACTAACTACATCAATCCACTCGTTTTTTCACCAGGAACTCAACCACATCATCCATTTTCATTGAAACATCCTCCATTTCAAAACACGATAAAGAACTCAGAATCTGCTCAAACCTCAACCTTCATCATTCTTCAAATTAACAATCCTAGGATCATCTACATCTCACCCTAAGTAAAACTAACCATTCAATTAAGCTTAGATCATCAAGAAACGCCAGTTATATCCATCAACAGAAAATTGGCTCAACCTAATTTTGTCTCTAAACATTGAATTTTCCTACCAGAAACGACCTAGCCATGATCTACATTGCATCTATGCATCTAAATCCTAACAATTCTACCTATATCGTGCTGCAAGATGAGATTTACATACCTGTGAAATTTGAATGAACAGAGATAGCAATGCTTCGAATTTCACTCTAAAACTCTCCAGATTTCTTCACCAAAGCTTGATAGAGCTTCTGTATGCAATGGATTGTGTTGAATCTCTCTGAATCACCAAATTCGATTTTGAATTGCAAGCTATAAACTCCAAATGCTATCTCACGATTCTGCAACAATCTTGGCCAAAATTCTCTCCAAATTCACTCAACAACTCATCATTGAGCTTCTGAATGCACTATCTTGCTTTGAGATGGCCTCAATTGGTGTAACCGTTTCTGTTATGCAAGATGAAAAAACAGAATTCTATCTCTCAACTCTCTCCAATGCTTCACCAACCAATGCTCTGAATCAATCACAAACCTTATATAGAACTTGTAGGAATGCTCTAGAAACTTCAGGAATGATCTATGTGAGATATCCAATATCTCTTGCATTTGAAATTATCATCTCATGCTTGTATGTGGCAGCTGAGTTCTAGCTTGTTGTAACACTTGATTTTGATCCAAATTCTCCTCAAATGACATATTGAATGGATTGGTAAGGGTTAAGGCCTTGGTTATGCTCTAAAGAATGGTTTTGCATATATTACTTATGATGTAAGAAAGCCATTTCCAAAGTAGGTCATGAAATTAAGCCTCAATTCAAAAATGTGGAAATGTCATTGTGTTTGAAATCCAATTTCCATTCAAAATGACTACCCATATGCCATGTGTATGCCTCATATCTCAAAAATCCCAATTTCCCTCCTTTGAATCATTTGAAAAACCTCCCATTTTAGGCCATTTTGGGGCACTTTGTGATACAAGCCATTCCAATCACCCATGACTTCTAATCTGACCTAAAAACATCATTTTAAGCACATCTCATGTTGAACATTTTTCCATTTGAGGAGTGGAAGATAGAGATTTTGACCTATGTTGAAAAATGACCTATAATTCAACATTCCCAAAATACCCCTGGATTGCCAAGATCATAACTTGAGTTCCACAAATCTTCTTGTAGACTTCTAGTACTAAAATTAAAGCTAAGATCAAGCCCTAAAATTATTATGTTGGCCAAGAATACACTTGAAAACTCCTTGATGGGAAAAAGTTGCTTGGAAGTCAAGTGACTTTCGTAGATAAATTTAAGTGTCCTCTGGGGACCCATAACTTGCAAGAACCATAACTTGAGTTCTACAAATCTCCTTGATAACTTCTAGTACTCAAATTAAAGCTATTGAGAAACCCTACAAGTTTCATGTTGACCAAGAATCCATTTGAAACTTGTATTTGGACTTGTGTGGCTTGGAAGTCCAGTGTTATACAGGGGATTTTACCCTGGGAACCCTGTCTCAAACACCTCCAACCACTCTTGGATCTCTTGAATTTGGTCTTGACTCAACCATACACATGCTTTAACATCCCAATCCATGACTCCCATGACCTAGAGCTAGGTCTTGGTGCCCTTTCTTTGCTTTCCTTGACCTAGGGTTACCCAGATGAAACCCTACTTGTACACACCTCAACTGTGGTTCTTGACCTTGATACCATGACTTGTCTAAGCTTCAATATGGCTCTCTAGGTGAGCTTCTTTAGATAAGGATGGCACCTGGCCCCTTGTTGGAGGCATGCTATGCTATGATGTGCAAATGATTAGACTATGTATATGATGTAATTATGCAAATGATAATGCAATTAAAACATAAACCAGGTGAAATAGGTTGAGCAAATTTTAGGGTGCAACAGCTGCCCCTATTCAAACAGCTTGGACCCGATTGGGTGAAGAGCGAACGGCCTTCGAGCAATCGAGGTACGAGACGGTTGAATACCAAGAACCCGGAAATTTGCTCACCGTAGAAATAAACTGCACAACTGCTTGGGAACCATAACCAGAGGACCGAATCGGTTGTTACGGCAACAACCGATCAGTCATCCACAATCAAAATCTGATTCAACGTCAACCGCCTGTGTAACGCCACAGGCTGTTAACTCCCTCTTGTCAAAATACCCTGCTTTATGTCCATGTTAAAACTCCGTCGTCTGTTAATACGAAAAAAACAAATTGGCTCCCATGCTGGGGATTATCTTCATCTGCCCGTAAAAAGATTCTATCATCGCGGGGATAGAACTTTGTCCATGTTAGGGCGCTATGTTCCGTAAACACAGAAAAATCCCAACGACTTCGCTGGAGAAACATTTTTGTCTAACCACAGGGAACTCGTCTGCCTATCCATAGAGGCAAATCATCTGCCTAAACATAGGAAACCCCATCCGTCTACTTCATACGGGAAAAGTCATCTGCCTGATTACAGGAAAGTTCATCCACCTGCTCCATACGGGAAAAGTCATCTGCCTGATTACAGGAAAGTCCATCCACCTGATCCATACGGGAAGATTATCTGAATACCGTTTCTCTGCCTACCTCTGCAGTAGCTACCTCCGTTGGTCCCATCCCACAAACGACTTTGAGGAGGACTCTACTGGGGACAATAACACGAGGAAATCACGACGACTTCCTTGGGGAAAATACTTTTGTCAAATATCGGAACACAACTCACATACTCTGTCTATCACGGGAAAATTATCTATCTGGATACCGGAAAATTCATCCGCCTGTTTCATACGGGCAACTCCATCTGCCTGATTCATACAGGAAAAGGTTCATCCACCTGCTTCATACGGGAAAACACATCTACCTGATTCTTATAGGAAATTTCATCCGCCTGCTTCATCGGGGAAATACATCTACCTGATTCTTATAGGAAAGTTCATCTGCCTGCTTCATACGGGGAAATACATCTACCTGATTCTTATAGGAAAGTTCATCCGCCTGCTTCATACGGGAAAAGTCATCTGCCTGATTCTTACAGGAAAGTTCATCCGCCTGCTTCATACGGGAAAATTCATCTTGGATATAGCTTCTTTTCCTATTCTTGGTAGTAGCTAACTCCACTGGGGATATTTTGAAAAATAACTGCCCGACACCCGTTTTGACAACAAGTGACCACTTCTGAACTTTTGATTTACGAACCCTGAAATGTTGTCGCGACAGCAAACCTGAAGAAAACACTCCGCTGGTCGGATCAGAGAAACTTCAGTCAGTAACTCTGTGGGGAATAACAACAAGGACTGCATCATCACATGTCTCACGGCGAGACTTCGAATATCTGGAAATAGATCTGAGTCGTAACTTCATACTCCTACTGAGAAACACACCTGAAAGCAAAAGGTTAACCAACCTGATTTATGTTTCAAAATGCGTATGTATGATAATGGCGTAATGCTCCATACGGCATGGAAATGCTACGTGTTTTTGGGTAGATGCAAACATGATAATGTATGCAAATGCAAATGCAGGTTCAGGCTGCTGGGGAAGCTCTGACAAGCTTGCTTCAACACGACTGTTGAGGATAAATACCACCCTATTGGGGATGAACGGGTATCGCGAAGTATTCTGGCAAAATAAATGCCGAAAATACAACCAATTCTGCCGGGGAGAGATTACACATCGATTTCCACTGGGAGGAAAGAATAACACCTGCTGGGAAGATTAACTCAGCTGGGGGAGAAGCAAACCCTTCTGGGGGGACAACTGTCTGGGTACAGTTTGCAACTCGGAGCGATCACTCCGCTAGGGATAATCGTTCTGATGAAAGAATGACGACCTGTGGGGAGAAAGAAAACCATCCTCGGTGGGGATAATCCTTTTGAACTTACTATCTTGGTTACGTGCCACAAAAATCCTCCCAGCTGGGGATTGAACGCGCATCTTCAACTCTCTGGGGAATGTAACCTCTGCATGGGACACTGATTTCGACTTGCTGGGGATGTCCTGCAGACAACTTCCATGAGGATACTCTTCTGGTTAAAATTAATCCTTCCTTCGGTAAGGGATAACATCGTTTCAACCTCTGGGGATGAGGTGCGACCTGCTGGGAAATAAGGTCAAGTCCTTCTTCTAGGGCCTCTGGCTGGGGCCATCATTTTCTGATTGTCCGCTTCAAGGGCTAGAACCCTGCAAAACACAAACGAGACAAAACAAACCTATACAACCAAATCTATTCGGGTTAGCATCCGCGACATTACTTCAGTTAATTCGAAGTTTTAGCAATTATAGGCAAGGGCAAGCAAAGTTATGCAAATGCGAGTTCATCAAAACATCGGCGTTTCCCACATACAAAACAGTAAAGCACAAACATCAAATACTGAATAACATGTTTTATTGATTGAGCCTGTAAATAGGCGAAGCTTTGTACATCGGATGCAACTCCTGAAAAGAGGAAGTTACGCACACACACATACATATATGCACAAAAGCATAAAATAAAAAATACAACACTATTTGTATACATGTCGGCAACATGGTGCAGACAAACATCATGAGCTGATCCTCCTATGACTCGCCTGACTCTGGTGCTTTCCCGATATTCAATTTTCGGAAGAGATTGTGTTGGATAAACTAACCCTCAGGTACTCCCAAACCACTAAGCATTGTTGTATCAGATCCGGACCGCAGTCATTTGCTTTTTCAATCCCTAACTTTTGTGTGAATCGCCCTTTGCGGGTTTTCAATTCACCAGGATACCCTTTTTTGCCGAAGTCGCCCTTTGCAGGTTTTCGACTTCGCGGGTGTACATCTTTTCGATTTTATCCCTAACTTTTGCCCGAACCTTTTATTCCTTTTTTACGGTTCGCCAGGATGCCCCATTTTTTCCTGGACTCTCTTTTTACTGTCTAGCGGGTCACTTTCAAGCAAAGTATTTTTTAACTGCGTCCGAATTCACAGGAGACAAAAAGTCTTCACCATCCATGGTAGATAGTAGCAAGGCTCCTCCAGAGAAGAATTTTCTGACAACGTAGGGACCTTCGTAGTTAGAGGTCCACTTGCCCCTGTGATCTGTTTGTGGCGGGAGAATCCTCTTCAGCACAAGGTCGCCCGTCTGAAAGCTTCGTGGGCATATCTTCTTATCGTATGCTTTCTTCATCCGGCTGTGATACAACTGACCATATGCGAGAGAAGCTAGCCTCTTCTCATCCATTAAGCTGAGCTGATTCAGTCTATCTTTAACCCATTCTGCCTCGTCAAGTTGGACTTCCCGTAAAACGCTCAAAGAAGGAATCTCCACCTCCAACGGTAACACTGCCTCCATTCTGTATACCAATGAAAAAGGGGTTGCCCTGGTTGATGTGCGTACCGTCGTACGATAACCGTGCAAAGCGAAAGGTAGCATCTCGTGCTAGTCCTTATACGTCACAACCATCTTCTGAACAATCTTCTTTATATTCTTATTGGCCGCTTCGACAGCGTCATTCATCTTGGGCCGGTAAGGAAAAGAGTTGTGATGTTCAATCTTAAAATTCTGGCACAGCTCTTTCATCATCTTGTTATTCAAATTAGAACCGTTGTCAGTGATAATCCGCTCAGGGATTCCATATCTGCAGATAATATCTCGTTTAATAAATCTGGCCACCACTTGTTTGGTGACATTGGCATATGATGCTGCTTCCACCCACTTAGTGAAGTAATCAATTGCCACCAAGATGAACCGGTGTCCGTTGGATGCCGTAGGCTCAATCTTCCCGATCATATCAATTCCCCACATTGAGAACGACCATGGTGATGACATCACATTCAGAGGACTTGGGGGTACATGGACCTTGTCCGCATAAATTTGGCATTTATGACACCTCTTTGCAAACTTGAAACAATCTGTTTCCATAGTTAGCCAGTAATAACCTGCCCGCAACAGTTTTCTCGTCATAGCATGCCCACCAGCATGTGTACCAAACGTACCCTCATGGATCTCTTCCATGAGCAACTTTGCTTCTTTCTCATCTACACAACGTAGCAACACCAAGTCATAGTTTCTTTTGTATAGGACACCGTCAGGATTCAAATAGAAATTTCCGGCCAATCTTCTGAGAGTCTTCTGATCTCGACTGGATGCCCCAGCCGGATATTCCTTGTTCTTTAGGAAATTCTGGATGTCAAAGTACCAGGGTTTACCATCGGGAGCCTCGTCAATGGCAAATATGAAGGCAGGTCTATCAAGCCGAGAGATAACAATCCGGGGAGCCTCGTTCAAGAAGTTAACTTTATACATCGAAGACAATGTCGCTAAAGCGTCAGCCATTTGATTTTCTGCTCGCGGCACATGATGCAATTCCACCTTGTCAAAGAAAGGCAACAATCTCCTTGCATAATTCATATATGGTATCAAATTGAGTTGACGTGTCTCCCATTCTCCTTTAATCTGATTCACTACCAGAGCTGAGTCTCCGTATACATCCAGATGCTTGATTCGCAAATCAATAGCTTCTTCCAGACCCATGATGCAAGCCTCATATTCAGCCTCATTATTGGTAACACGAAAAGTCAATTGGGCAGTAAAGGGGATGTGCGACCCCTGAGGAGTAGTGATAATCGCGCCTATTCCGCTACCATAGGAATTTACAGCTCCGTCAAATATTAACTGCCACTTGGAACCCAACTCTGGTCCTTCGTCTAGCAACGATTCTTCACAATCTTTCATCTTCAGGTACATGATATCCTCGTCAGGAAAATCAAACCTCATCGATTGGTAGTCCTCAATAGGCTGTTCCGCAAGGTACTCTGACAGGACGCTACCTTTAATAGCCTTTTGCGAGACATATTGGATATCATATTCGGTTAACACCATCTGCCATCGGGAAATTCTTCCGGAGAGTGCTTGCTTCTCAAACACGTATTTGATTGGATCCATCTTTGAAATTAGCAGGGTTGTATGATTCAGCATGTATTGCCTCAAATGTTTGGCGGCCCAGGCTAGCGCGCAACACGTCTTCTCGAGCATTGAGTATCTGGACTCACAGTCGGTAAAATTCTTACTCAAATAGTAGATCACATGCTCTTTACGTCCGGTCTCGTCGTGTTGACCGAGAACACAACCTATACTTTCCTCAAGAACCGTCAAATACATAATCAGAGGTCTCCCGGCCACTGGGGGTATCAAAACAGGAGGTTCCTGCAAGTATTCTTTTATCTTGTCGAACGCCTTTTGACAACTTTCATTCCAGGTCATAACCTGGTCTTTTTTCAACAACTTGAATAACGGGTCGCACGTCGCAGTCAGGTGAGATATGAACCGGGCGATATAGTTCAACCTCCCTAAAAACCCACGCACTTCTTTTTCTGTTTTAGGCGTCGACATTTCTTGTATTGCTTTTATTTTCGCAAGATCAACCTCTATTCCTTTTTCGCTCACAATAAACCCCAGCAGTTTACCCGATCTCACCCCAAAGGTGCACTTGTTAGGGTTCAGTCTCAACCTGAACTTCCTAAGTCTCTTGAACAGTTTCAGCAGATTAACCAAATGCTCCTCCTCTGTCTGGGATTTGGCAATCATATCATCAACATAAACCTCGATCTCTTTATGCATCATGTCATGAAAGAGAGTCGTCATAGCACGTTGATATGTTGCCCCAGCGTTCTTCAATCCGAAGGGCATCACTTTGTAGCAAAATGTTCCCCAAGGAGTAATAAAGGTAGTCTTCTCCATGTCTTCCGGCGCCATTTTGATCTGATTATAGCCCGAGAATCCGTCCATGAAGGAGAATACGGAGAACTGAGCAATGTTATCAACCAGCACATCGATGTGAGGAAGTGGAAAGTCATCTTTCGGGCTCGCCCTATTCAAATCACGGTAGTCTACACACATTCGCACTTTACCGTCTTTCTTTGGCACTGGCACAATATTAGCGACCCATGAGGGATATTTGGTAACAGCTAGGAAACCAGCATCCCACCGTTTTTGAACTTCCTCCTTTATCTTCACAGCCATGTCCGGTCTAGTTCTTCAGAGTTTCTGCTTAATAGGCGGACATTCCTCTCGCAGCGGCAGACGGTGAACAACCATATCCGTATCCAACCCAGGCATATCCTCGTACAACCAAGCAAATATATCACTGTACTCTTTGAGCATCTCAACCAACCTTTGCTTGATGTCGCTCTGCAGCGCAGCCCCTATACGAATGTTTCTCACAACCTCTTCCGACCCCAAACTGATAATCTCAATGACTTCCTCATGAGGCAAAATGATTCTTTCTTCTTGTTTCAATAACCAGGTCAGCTCTTCTGGCAAGTCGCCATCTTCCACAATCTCTTCCTCAGCCTGAAATACAGGGTGCTCGAAGTCGAAGTGAGCCATAGGCGGTTCATAGATGTCATCTGAAATAGTAATCCTGCAAAGGAAATGGTTAAATGCTTCAAAACACAGACAAAGCAAATAACCACATTGCCATTTTATTGTTAAAAACAAAAACAGGAATTACAGGGATCACAATATTTGTATATGAAAAACGCCTTTATTTCATGATTAAACAATATAATGTACATAATCAAATGGCCCTAAGCAAAATCACTATGCCCCGGGTAGGACACAGGATTATTCAACAATTAAGAAAACAAATTATTACTGTTTAGTTGTCATAGGAATAGTTTCCCGGATAGACCAATTGCAGAGACTTTGTCCTGGCACGCGTGGCTTGATCCACGCGTCCATATCACAGTCGATATCTCCATCTTCAGCATCGGAAATAGCATTGATAGTCTCGAAGCTCACCCCATTTGGTGTAATAGTGACTGGTCCCTTGAACTTGGGCGTTCCTGAAGAGGATGTTGATGACGAAGGATGATATCCAAGCCCGAACTTGTCATTCTTCATGAGAATCTCCAACACCTGACCCCAGCCCTTGGTTCTGCCTGCCTGCACTAGAGCCTGAGCCTCTTTGTAGGATGACACTGCCACGTCTGGTATTTTGCTGGAACCCTGGGATTTGTCTTTAATTCGGAACCCCTCGAAGGCTTGACAGGGTGTTTCGTGTATTTCGCCGTCGACCTCCACATATTTGAACGAAGACAAATGGCTAACCAAAATATCTTCCTCTCCACAAACCGTGACGACACTGTCCCCAACCATATACTTCAGCTTTTGGTGTAACGTGGATGTGACTGCCCCGGCAGCATGGATCCATGGGCGCCCAAGAAGACAACTATACGCTGGCTAGATGTCCATTATATAGAATTCGGTTTCAAATATTTCAGGCCCCACCTGCAACGGTAATGTTATTGATCCAAAAACTGACCTCCTCGTTCCCTCGAACACTCTCACCACTAAATCACTGGGCGTGCAGATAATCCCCCTGATATCTAACTTCATCATGGCTTTCTTCGGTAGCACATTCAGGGAAGATCCAGTGTCTACTAAAACATGGGACATCACCGTGCCCCGACATTCTACTAACACATGCAATGCCATATTATGCTCTCGCCCTCTTGGAGTCAAATCAAAGTCTGTGAAGCCCAAACTGTGCCCCGCATTGACATGCGCCATCACCCCTTCTAACTGATTAACAGAAACCTCTTGAGGAACGAATGACGTGTCTAGAATCTTCAGCAAAGCATTCCGATGGGCCTCGGAACATAACAACAATGATAGGATGGAAATTTTTGATGGCGTTTGCTGGAGGTGCTCCACGATTTTGTAATCACTTTTACGAATGAGCCTCATAAACTCCTCCACATCCTTAAGTGACGTTTCCTTTTCATTCGACTGAGACGGACCACCCTCAGTTACCTTGGCTTTACCCTTGGCTAATCTTTCCGCCTTTACCTCGGGTGACGTGAAGATTCTTCCGCTTCTGGTCATACCCCCTGTTCCGATAACATTATCTACAACCCCAGCTGGTTGTCCATTGACTTCAATTTTCTCACCGTCGTAATATACCTCCAACCCGTAAGTCCACGACACTGCTTTAGTATTCTCAAAAGGGACTGGTCCTGCCTTGGTAATTGTGATCGTCGGCAGCCTGGCAGGCGCTGTTATCGTTATTGTTTTCCTCGGAATTATCACCGTTGCAACATCGTTCAACTCATCACACAACGCCTCTACAAGCTTTTCAACCGCGGTTCTATCAAATTGCAAGGTACCTTCATCCATCATAGCCTAAATACCCTGCTTCAACTCATTACAACCCTCTGGCTGGGTCCAACAATCCAAGCAAAATTCATCACAACCCGGGAATACCCCCCCTTTTAACAGCGTGCTTTTAATCTCACCCAACGGTGTCTTCAGCTCATTGACATCCATCACTAGATTCAGATTTTCTTCCGTCAAGATGGCATTTGCCCCATGATTGGGCATAGGCTGTTGTATGATATTTGGACCCACCTGTCCAAAGTTAATAGCTTTGCTATCCAATAAATCCTGAACTTTGTGTTTAAATGCTTGAAAAGCTTCTATATCATGCTCGGGTGCCCCGGAATGGAAATCGCAATGCTTGTTGGCATCGTATCCGTAAGGAAGTACCGCCCCTGTAGGTGGTGCCAAAGTCCTCTTTTCCACCAAGTTCAACCCTAGCAGGGTCTGAAGGAGTTCTGCATACGTGGAAGGAGGTGCGTCGAACACTCTTTTCGGTCTCGCATTCTGTACCCTTCTCTGACCAGGATTCTGTCCTTGCTGTTACTGTGGTTGTTGTTATTGCGGCTGCCTCTGTTGAGGAAGTGGGATAGTGACACTAGCTATCTGTTGCGGCTTAACATACTGATTTCTTCCTCTGCCCCTGCCCCTGCCACCAAACACGGCACTGGTATCACCCTGTCGTCTACCACCAAATGCTTTTCTGGCACCTCCTGCTGAAGTAGACTCACCGGCTTGGAACCTTCCAACTTTAATCTCGTTCTCGATCATCTCCCCCATAAGAATCAAATCTGAGAAACTGCTCAATGACACACTAAACAATTTTTCATAGAACACCCCCGTAAATGTCCCAATGAACATGTCATTCATCTCCCTTTCAATTAAAGGCGGATGCACCCTCGCTGCCATATCGCGTCACCTTTGCCCATACTCTTTAAAGCTTCCACCGCTCTTCTGTGACAAACCCTGCAATTGGACCCGGTGTGGCGCCAGATCACTGTTATATTTGTAATGTGTCACGAAAGCATCAGCCAACTACTTCCAGGTCTTGATCTGCGTGGGCTCCAGCCCCATATGCCATTCAAGTGAAGGTCTTGATAAGCTATCCTGAAAGAAATGCATGAGCATCCTTTCATCATCTGAATACGCGGACATCCTTCTGTAATAAGAGCGGACATGGACCTTAGGGCAGGTGTCCCCCTTGTATTTGTCAAAAGTGGGAGCCTTGAATTTCAACGGCACCCTTAGCCCTGGTACCAGGCCCATTGTAGTCATATCCAAACCGGTCGAGTTCTTATTCACTACCCCCTTCATCTGTTCTTCAAGCATTCTGATCCTCTGCACAGGATCAACAGGTCCTTCAAACCCCACACCTCTTCCAGAAAAGGCGTCCTCCTGGCGGTCTTCACCCCAATTCACATTTTCATTTCCATACCCGTCGTAACCAATGTTGCGACCAAACCCTTGCTGATTGATCATAGGACCTCGTCCCCCGTTACTGAAACCCTGGTTGACCCTAACAGGTCCAAACCCAGTGTTGACGGGGATCACCCCAGCACCATTCATATTACCAAATCCACCATACCCCTGGTTAGCGTTACCAAAACCGTCGTAACCGAAACCCTGAGTGTTGAAGCCGAATTTTCCGTCCTGATTGACGTAATCAAATCCCTGATCATTGTAGCCGAAACCATTGTTGCCAAAACCATTACCGCCATGGTTGTTACCACCTCCTTGGTTGGCGTCCCCAAATCCAACATTGTTAACAACGATCTCATTTCCATTCCTTGTGTTGCCATTGCCAGCGCCAGCGCCATCGTTTACAACCACAACAGGTAGGGTCACTACAGGTGGAACCACGGGCGTAGGGGGCCCATCCTCCGGAATGGTCTCAACGTGCGTAGAATTGTAGTCATTGTTGCCATTCCCATTAGTCCGCGCCAGCAGCGGCTGTACCAAAGTCTGGAGGCTCTCTTGGCCCTTAGCAATGTTCTCCATTGCTTGCATGAACAGATTCAGCTTCTCGCGGATTTCATGTATCTCCACTTGGACTTGATCCATGATTCTCTTGCAGTTGTTTCGGGTTGAGTAGCGGTGGACTCTTTGTTCGTCAATCCTGGACAACCTGGAGATGCAGGAAATGAGATACGAGTTCAACAAGTAACTAGCAATGCAAAATGGATATGCAGATGCAACATGTGTCTGTGCGTTAGGGAGATCAACCGCTGATTCTAGTGCCAAAGTGCCAGTGCAGTGACAGTGATAGCAAGAAGAAGCTCGAAATCTAATCATAAAAACATCTCATATATTGCAGAAAAGCCCATCAAGTCAGGAATACAATATTACCGATTGTACAATAGGAAGGCATGACCTCAATCAACAATCCTGGTGATGGCCAGCACAATGCAAATAAAGCATTCACATCAATACATGAGATAATCAAGTGCGACCATATGCCTGGTGCTCCTCTAATAATCTCTTAGTCTTGGGATGATTTGGCTGAGCAAGCAACCCTCCGACGAGCGAGTCTCTTTGCCTGATAACACGCTGGAGATCACCAATGGATTCCTCCCAAACACCTTCCCCAAAGCAATCTTCTAGCTTCCGTTTCTGGGATGCAGACTCCTTCTTGCGCTTGATAACTTTGTTCAAGGCATTCTGGACATCATACCTCCGCGTAACCTCTTCTTCCAACCTCTTCTGGCTCGCTTTCAACTGACCTTCCAGCTCAGCGATCTGCAGCTTCAGTTTGTCTTCTCTTTCCTTATTGCCGGTCAGCGTGGCATTCCAGGTTTTGTTGCAGAGATTTCCCGGTAGGCTATATCAAGTGCTTTCTTCTTAGACTCCAGCATATCATGAGAGCTCTTGAAGTCTATCCCCAAACGTTCACGCTTCTTTCGTTGCTCAGTCAGCTCTGTGCCTAGTTGATTCACCAACTTCGTTTGCTGCTCGAAGGAATATGCGGCCTCATTCCTTTCGCTCCTGAGTTGCATTAGCTCTTCTTCCAGCTTCTCGTTGGCCTTCATCAGCTCTTCTTTCTCCTTCACAACCTGTTCATACCTCTCAATAGGCACAGTAGTTGGCTCCTCAATCACGAGGGGAGCAGGAGGTAATACTACAGGAAACGACATCCAGATAATCTTCCCGTATGGATAAGACGGATGGACTTTCCTGTAATCAGGAAGGTGACTTTTCCCGTATGGAGCAGGTGGATGAACTTTCCTGTAATCAGGCAGATGAATTTTCCTGTATGAAGTAGACGGATGGGGTTTCCTATGTTTAGGAAGATGATTTGCCTGTATGGATAGGCAGACGAGTTCCCTGTGGTTAGACAGAAATGTTTCTCCAGCGAAGTCGTCTGGATTTTTCTGTGTTGACGGAACATAGCGCCCTAACGTGGACAAAGTTCTATCCCCGCGATGATAGAATCTTTTTTCGGGCGGATGAAGATAATCCCCAGCATGGTAGCCAATTTGTTTTTCTTCGTAAGGTGCCGGCAAAACAGAAGAGTCGCCACCTTTTGTTATTTATCCCTCAGAACGGGAAAGGGAACAATCGGAAAAACCTGACGAAAGGGTATAAGACAAGGTCATCGCAACCAATGTCTGGGTTCGGGAGTCGGTTACGCAAGGGGAAGGTATTAGCACCCCTCACGTCCGTCGTACTCGACGGGATCCACGCTTGCCTGGTTTATCTAAAGGATGCAAAACAATCTATCTACGGCTGCTAAAGCTAAACGGAAAGAAACTGACTCGATAGAGTGTCACACTCTATACCTATGTATTCTCAAGAGAGAAAGTCAGAGTCATCGTAGTTCGGGAAACTACAGGGAATTGGGCTCGCCAAGACTTCGCGTCTTGTGCCTACATACTTCCACACAGCGTGAAAGATCAGAGCTTACGTAGTTCAAGCTAACTACGGCTAGACAGGGGGTTCTCGATCACACAGGAGTGAGAGATCAAGTTGGTTTGAAAGGTACGGGAACCTACGGGAACTAAAACTACGGTCTGGTCTCAAACGCGCAAGGGCAAGAGAAAGGGAAACATCAGTCGTCAGCGGGAAAGTCTCGATCGCACGGCAGCAAGAGAACAGAGAGGTTAGTTATTAGGGTGCTCGCTAGGATATCGCATCCTATGCCTACATATTCTCATTCGGTATGAGAAATCAGAGCAGCTGTAGTTCAGCCTACTACAGCTAAAACAGGGAACGGGGAAAAGGGAGCTCGCTAGGATATCGCATCCTATGCCTACGTACTCTCGTCTGGTACGAGAGATCAGAGCAAACGTAGTTCGATGGGAAAACGAATCTCGATTGCACGGGGGCAAGAGAAGGGGTCTCGATCGCCTGAATGCGAGAGAAAAGGGGTTTCGATCGCACTGGGGCGAGAACAAGGAGGACGCAGGCCTACGCCTAAACGGGAAGGAACCCGGGACACACACGCAAGAACCTAAAAAGAAACTCCTCAACTGCCGTTTCTTTCGTATTTAACGATGCCGCCCATGACACTCGACGGTTGCCTGAAGACTTGAATAAGATGATGATGATGAACGAAGCAGCCCCTGGCTCCTGACATGCGCGCAAGCTCCATTCCAATCTTCTCCTCTTTGGATCCTTGATGATGACGCTCGAACCAGAATAATGTAACGCTTAGACCGTCATGGTTCGACTTATACGAGAAATCAAACTCTAAGAGGTAGCGTATTGATGTCCGTGTCAAAGACAAGATAGAGAAATGATATCGAAAATCATTCTCCAATTGAATCGTGTCACACGGCCAGCCAGAAATAAAATCGAGAACAAAATCAGATAGAAAAGAAAAATAGGAGAGAAATCCAATACAAAATGGAAATAAAAGTCTACTCCTAAAATACGGCAAAAATAATCTCCTAAGGAAACTATATCCTAAAAAGAATTAAATCTATAAATCTCCTTAACAAGAAATTAACTAAGTCTTAAATTCTCTTAAGAGAAAATTAAACTAATTTCCTAAATCTTCTTAAAAGAAAATTAAACTAATTTCCTTAAATGAAAATATTATCTAAAAATTCCATTAAATGCATTAAAAAACAATACATGAAAATAAAGGAAATAAAAGACTGCAGGGGGTGCATTAGTTTATTAGGGGGATACAGCTGCAGAAAGAAACATAAAGGTTGGGCCCAGCCCACCAAAAACAAACAGCAAAAAAAAAAAGGAAAGGGAGGCGAGTAAGGAAAAAAGGGGTGTATCAGCCTGTGAAAGGCCCAGCCCAACAACTCCAAAAACGACAATGGATGGTGAAAAAGAAAAAAAAACAGTTGGGCCGTCTGGCCCACTCACTCGGACCTCTCCTCTTCCCCCTCTCACACTCTCAGTTTCTTTTTCTGAAACCCTAGCTTCTCCTACCTCCTCTCTCGCCGTTGCTGGAACTCTCATCCTCACACCTCGCTTCACCACCTCCGTCTCAGCTCTCTGTTTCCCTCACCAACTCCCATCAAACTTCTTTTCCGTTTTAAAACATCAACATAGATGAACAACAACAAATATATTACAAATCTCCGAAAACAGAATTAAATGGTGGATTGCGTGTTCTTGGAGGATTTGTGACGTTGATTGAAGGAAATCATTGTTAGATTTCTGGAGACGACGATGAACAAAAGGAGATCTTGAAGGATCTTGAAGATCTAGATGATGATTGAAGTGATGTTGGAGATCGGTGATGATCTGGAGATTCGATTAGAGACTGTTTCGTATTGATGAACATTGAGAAAATCTTGAACAGATCTGGAAATTTGGACAACTCTCGAAGAAGATATTCTTGGCGTTTGTTGCGGATCTGGAATGGATGAAGATTGACGAAGCTTGAGGACGTTGATTCATGGAGTTCATAAGGCTTCATTGAAGTTGACGGATGAAGAGATGATCCAGATCGCGAAGATCTTTGATGGTCGTTTTTGAAGTTCTAACGAAGACTTCTGGAAAATATTGATGAACGATGACTGTTGGGTGAAAGATGAACCTTCGTAGATCTGAGATTCTTGAAGATTATATGGATATGAGGAGTTCTTGCAATTCGTTGATGAAGATCAACGCGCGTTTCTGGAAATGTTTTGATGAACACGAAGAGTCTTCTTGAAGCTCTTGAGGAAATCTGGAAACGATATGAGTTTGGATGAAGATTCTGGTTAATTTCTGGAGTTCACGAAGATGAACACGAAGAAAGTTCTTGAAGTTGGATGAATTTCTGGGGATTCTCGATGAAGATCCGGCGAAGAGTTGATGATATCTGGGAAGATTGATGAAGTTTGTTGAGGATTTGCAGTTTTCCGGCGGAAAAGACGGTTACCGGCGATGGTTATGGACTTCCGGCGACAGTTACCGGTGAAAATTGGCCGTGAAAGATTTCTCCGGTTAAGCTCCGGCGAGTTTGCATGGTTGCTACATGCAGTGCCTGTGGAGAGGACACCTGGCTCATGCAGAGAGTGGGAAGGGACAAGTGGCAGGGATTGGAGTGAAACGTGGAAGGAGCGGAGAGAGACTGAGGGTGATGTGGCTGGGAAGTGGGGTAGTGGGTTGTGAGGTGTCAGCAAAATAGAAAGAAACGCGTGGACTACTCTATATAGTGACAAGTGGCGAGTGACTGGACTTGGGCCTCCAAAAAGACTTGGCCCACGAAAATTTGGACAAAAAGACTGAAATTGATTAATGGACTGAATTGAAATCTGATTAAAAGAAAAAGATTAACATGGATTAACGGACTTAAACTAAAATTAATACTATTTAATTAATAAGCTGCTAATTAAAATCTATATTAAACTAACTAATTAAACCTAATTAAACTAACAATTAACCCTTATTAAAACTAAACAGATTCTAATCAAAACTAAACAAATCTAAACAAGTCTAGAAAGAAATTAAATCCTAATATATTCTAGCAATTAACATTCTAATTAAACCTAAAATTCTAATTAGCATCTAAGAATTAAATCTAAAAACATTAACTTCAATTAACCCTATTAAAAAAAACCAATTGAATATCTAAAAACAAAATCTATTTAAAAGTATTAAAAAAAGAAATATCTATTTAAAAATCTTAAAAAAACTATTAACTTTTATAAGAAAATATTAAAAATACCTATTTAATATCTAGAAAAACTCCAATAAATCTATTAAAATCTATTAAAAATCCAGAAAATAAAAGGGAAAATTCTAAAAAATATCAGGAAGCCAATTAAATCGATTAGAGCACAAATACGCGATTACAGCAAAATAAACGGTAAAAACCGGGCACCGAGATGGCCTGAAAACACAGGGAACGAGCACCAATTCTCAAAATAAATCCTCGTATTGGCCTGAAATGCCTGAAACGCCAGGGGAGACTGTAATCCCGATAAAGTCAAAAATGGCGGAAAAAAATGCAATGTATGCGGTATGCGAGTGCGAATGCAAAATGCGTCGAAACATAAACCAGATGTGGGAACCGGTTGGTCAAATTTTGGGGTGCAACACTCTCTGTCAGACATCTATTAAACAAACAGGAATCAAACTCGAAGGCCGACTCAACACGAAGTTCATAGGAATATCTTACCTCCCTGTCAGGGATCTATTAAACAAACAGGCATCGAAAACGAAGGTCGGCTCAACCCGAGGTTGAGAAAAAATCAGACCTCGCTGTCAGGAATCTGTTAAACAAACAGGCATCGAATTTGATGGCCAGCTCAACCCGAAGTTGATAAGAACATTAGACCTCGTCGTTAGGCATCTGTTAAACAAACAGGCATCGAACACGAAGTCCCGCTCAACACGAACTTGAAAGTAACATCTGACCTTGCCGTCAGGCATCTGTTAAACAAACAGGCATCAAACCCGAAGGGCGGCTCAACACGAAGTTGAGAAGTACATTTGACCTCGCCGTCAGGGATCTGTTAAACAAACAGGCATCGAACCCCTAGGCCGGCTCATCCCGAATTTGAGAGGATCATTTGACTTCGCCGTCAGGCATCTGTTAAACAAACAAGCATCGAACCCGAAGGCCTGCTCAACAAGAAGTTCATAGCAATATCTGACCTCGTCGAAAGGCATCTGTTAAACAAATAGGCATCAAACACGAAGTCCCGCTCAACACGAAGTTGAGAGCAACATTTAACCTCTCCGCCAGGCATTTGTTAAACAAACGGGCATCGTACCCGAAGGTCGGCTTAACACGAAGTTGAGAGAAACATCTGACCTTGCCGCCAGGCATTTGTTAAACAAACGGGCATCGAACCCGATGGCCGGCTCAACCAAAAGCTGAGGACAACATTCGATCTCTCCGTCAGGCATCTGTTAAACAAACAAGCATCGAACCCGAAGGTCGGCTCAATCCGAAGTTGAAAAGAACATCTGACTTCACCGTCAGGTATTTGATAAACAAAAAGGCATCATACCCGAAGGCCGGCTCAACACGAAGTTGAGAGGAACATTTAACCTCCCCGTCAGGCATCTGTAAAACAAACAGACATCGAACCAGAAGGGCGGCTCAACCCGAAGTTGAAAAGAACATCTGACCTCGCTGTCAGGCATCTGTTAAACAAACATGCATCAAACCAAAAGGCTGGCTCAACCCAAAGCTGAGAAGAACATCTAACCTCATTGTGAGGCATCTGTTAAACAAAAAGGCATCGAACCTGAAGGTCGTCTCAACCCGTAGTTGAGAAAAACATTTCACCTAGCCGTCAGGCATCTGTTAAACAAACAGGCATCGAACCCGAAGGCTGGCACAACCTGAAGTTGAGTGGAACATCTGACCTCGCCGTCAGGCATCTATTAAATTAACATGCATCGAACCCGAAGGCCGACTCAAAACGAAGTTCATAGGAGTATCTGACCTCGCCATCAGAGATCTGTTAAACAAACAGGCATCGAACATTAAGGCTGGCTCAACCCGAAGTTGAGACGAACATCTGACCTCGCTGTCAGGCACTGTTAAACAAACAGGCATCGAATTAGTTGGCCAGCTCAACCCGAAGTTGATAAGAACATTAGACCTCGTCGTCTGGCATCTGTTAAATAAACAGGCATTGAACCCAAAGGTAGGCTCAACAAGAAGTTGAGAGGAACATTTGATCTCGCCGTCAGGCATCTGTTAAACAAACAGGCATCGAACCAGAAGGCCGGCTCAACCAAAAGTTGAGAAGAACATTCGATCTCGCCGTCAGGAAGCTGTTAAACAAACAGGCATCGAACCTGATGGTCGGCTCAACCCGAATTTGAAAAGAACATCTGACCTCACCGTCAGGTATCTGTTAAACAAACAGGCATCGAACCCGAAGGCCGGCTCAACACGATGTTGAGAGGAACATTTGACGTCCCCGTCAAGCATCTATTAAACAAACAGGCATCGAACCCGAAGCATGGCACAACACGAAGTTGAGAGGAACATCTGACCTCGCTGTCAGACATCTATTAAACAAACAGGCATCAAACTCGAAGGTCGGCTCAACACGAAGTTCATAGGAATATCTGACCTCCCTGACATGGATCTGTTAAACAAACAGGCAACGAACATGAAGGTCGGCTCAACCCGACGTTGAGAAGAACATCTCACCTTGCTGTCAGGCATCTGTTAAACAAACATGCATCGAATTTGATGGCCAGCTCAATCCGACGTTGATAAGAACATTAGACCTCGCCGTCTGGCATCTGTTAAACAAACAGGCATCAAACCTGAGGGACGACTCAACAAGAAGTCGAGAGGAACATTTGACCTTGTCGTCAGGCATCTTGTAAACAAACAGGCATCGAACCCGAAGGGCGGCTCAACACGAAGTTGAGAAGTACATCTGACCTCACCGTCTGACAAAAACAACGAGAAACAGTCCTCATGGATGCATCACTTTAGGTAAGCTTCAAGTTCCTCCTAAGGAGGGACCAAGCTACCTTAAATGACACTCCAAGGTCATTGGACAGGATGGAGGATGAGGAAAGAGTGCACAAATGCAAAAGCAAACACATTACAAGAGAAAGCAAGCATATGCACAATGGAAAAGCAAGAAAGCTCCACATGGAAACCCTAATCAAAAGACTCAAGAAATGAACACAAATGAGCAAGCAAAAAGAATTGTCATGACCTAAAATTGAACCAAAAACATCCTTAACATGTTAGCAACATGAATTACAAGGCATTGAAAGCTCAAGGGATCCAAAAATGTCATATCCAAGTCAAACTAGGTCAAGATGTGTGTGGGAACCTCCCTTGGAGATGGCTTAACTTGCAAGTCATCTCAAAATTAGGAAAAAGGCTCAACAAATACCAAATAAAATGCACAAGATAGCCAAACAAGTTGGCAAACAGAAACCGAGGGCACAAGGCCAATATCCCCTCAAAGCACCATCAAAAGAAAATTAAATTCAAGATGTACCACTTTGAAATGGGAAAATCGAGGGTCAAAAGGAAAGCACCAAAACTCAACCCTAAAGTCAACCAACAGAGGCAAAAATGGTCCTCAAGAATTGTTCAACTCATCAAGAGTATGAGGAACAATTTTCATTCATTGGACCAAAGGGGAAAGGGAGAAACAGTTAAAAGATCACACAATGTCATAATTTAATTCAAATAAAACCTCTCTTATTAATTAATTCATTTTTAAATGAAAAATAATCTGAAAAAATAAAATAAAAAGTCTATAAAATAAAAGTCATTTTAAAGAGCTTGAAAAGTATTTTTGATGAATTTTATTAACTGGAGATTATTTTTAAATGAATTAAATTGAAACAAGAACAAAACAGAAAAAATAAAAGAAAATAAAAAGAAATGAATCCCTGCCACTTCGGGTGATCGCTCCTGCTCCCACAACATTCTCTGCTGACTCCACAGGAAGACTCTTCAAATCTATCTTCTGACCATTACAATACACCTCAGCTCCGTAGTTCCACGGAATCGCTTTGGTGCTCTCATAAGGCACAGGTCCTGCTTTGGTGATAGTGATTGTTGGTGGCCTAGGAGGCGCTGAGATAGTTATAGTCTTATATGGGATCGAGATTGTAGCGACCTCATCCCTCTCTTCACTTACTTCCTCAACAGGATTCTTTTCTGCGGTTCATTCAAACTGCAATGTCCCCTCATCTATCATTCCTTGGATACACCTTCTCAAATTAACGCATCCCTCAGGATGACTTAAGCAATCAACACAGTCCTCACTGCAGCCTGGGAATACACCTCCTCCCAGCAATTCGTCTTTCACAAACTTCAATGGAGTTTTCAACTCGTTCACATCCATTATCAAGTCTAAATCCTCCTCCACCAAAATAGCACCAACCCTAGCCTGTCCATGGTTTGGCATAGGGTTCTGCACAACGTTAGGTGCATCATGAGAAAAATTTATTGCTTTGCTGTCAATGAGGTCTTGCAGCTTGTGTTTAAAAGCCTTGCAATCGTCAATAGAGTGACCAGACGCCCTAGAGTGAAACTCGCAACGAGCATTTGCGTCATAGCCAGGTGGGGGAGGACCTGCCAAAGGAGCTAGAGTCCTTTTCTGAATTAATTGCAGCTGTAATAAAGTCTGAAGCACTTGAGTGTATGGCACCGGTGGAGTGTCAAATACTCTATTCGGCCTAGCCCTATCAGGGTACCTCCAATAACCTTGATGGTTTTGTTGTTGTGGCTGATACCGTCTTTGTTGTTGTCGTTGTTGCGGTTTCTGTTGTTATGGCATAGGAATAGTAACACTGGCAACTTGCTGTTGGCGATAATGGTTTTGTGACTAACCCCTTCCTCTTCCTATAGAACTTGTCACTGAGTTAACGTCACCTTCACGCTTCTTGTTCCCAAATACCTTCTTTCCTCCCCCTCCAGGTGAGGGTACTTCTCCCGCCTGAATCTTTCCGAGCTTGATGCCGCTTTCCACCCTTTCACCGGTGATTATCAAGTCTGAAAAACTTCCCGACATACTGCTAATCAGTTTTTCATAGTACACCCTCGGTAAAGTAGCAACAAACATGTTAACAAGCTCACACTCTACCATGGGAGGCTGCACTCTAGCAGTAAGCTCTCGCCACCTCTGGGCGTACTCTTTAAAGCATTCGTTATTCTTTTGGGAAAGATTTTGCAACTGGACTCTATTTGGTGCAAGGTCACTGTTTTACTGATAGTGCCTTACAAAAGCTTCGGCTAGGCCTTTCCAGCTGCGGACGTTAGCGGGCTCTAGCCCCATGTACCACTCCAAAGAGGGACCGAACAGGCTGTCCTGGAAAAAGTGCATCAAGAGTTTTTCATCATCCGAGTACGCGGACATCTATCTATAATACAAGTGCAGGTGAACCCTCTGGCAAGTAGTGCCTTTGTACTTATCGAAGTCAGGCACTTTGAATTTGTGAGGCACTCTCAAGCCTGGAATCAGCCCCAGGTTAGACATATCCAGCCCCATAGAGTTTTGGCATTCAAGAGATCTCATCTTCTCTTCAATCATTTTAATCCTTCTATCAGCCTCAGAAGGTACTTCAGCAGTTATAAATCTTGTCGAGAACAAATCCTCCTGCCTATCCTTATTCCAGGTGTGGTCCATACTACCATGTATAGCACCTGTGGTGTTGAGGCCAAAGTCGTTTCCATTTCCATTACCCCCATTAGCAAAACCAGCATGATTAAGACTTGTCGCAGTTCCAACACCAGCAGCGTGACCACCCCCTCCAGCAGTAGGGATGACTAAAGTTGGCATAAAATTGTCTGCACGAGGAGTTTCTATATAAGGAGGGTTAGAAGCAATCCCACCGTGTAACACTCCATCATTATCAACTCATGCAATCAGAGGTTGCACTAAAGTCTGAAGTTGCGCCTGGCCATTAGGTACCCATTGCATGACCTCCATCAACTGCGCCATACGATCTCTCATCTCTTGAATTTCTACATGCATCTGATCCATCAGCCTTTTCTGGTTTCCTCTGGTTCCGTAGCGGTGAGTTATCTAATTTGCAATCCTGAAACACTAGTGGCACAAGAAACGAGATAAGGTTAACAATTCCGATGCACCTGCAAATGCGAGAAACATGCTAAAATGAAAACATGTATATATGAAAACAAGGAAATTTCCCCCATGATTCTAGTTTCGGGGTAACAACCGAGATGATGGAGAGCCCCACAGACAAGCATAGAATAAAAACTCCTCATATATACAATCATAAGCCCACAGGAAAAGTACAAACATCAAATAAGTACACACAGAAAAGGACCTCAACCAACAGGTCTGGTGATGGTCCAAACAAGAAGTCTAAGCTACAGAATACAAAGGAAAAGATCAGGCTGGGTGGCGAGACTGGAACTCCCTCAGCAACGCCTGTGTCTCCGGATGGTCTGGCCTAGTGAGCAAACCACGTATGAGCAACTCCTGTTGACTGATGGTGGACTGAAGATCCTTGACCGAGTCCTCCTTCCCAAAAACCTCCTCAAGTCTACGCCTCTTGGCATTAGCTCCATCTCTATGCTCCTTTAAGGTTGCAAGCGCTTCATATAGTTTGCAGTCACTATGTATCCTGAGCAAAGCTTCCTTTAAGATCTCCTCATCTTTAGCTCTGAGCTGAGCCTTCAGCTTGTTGATCTGTGACTTCAACTGGTCTTCACATTGCTTGCTGTTGCACATGGCAGCATTCCATTGAGCCTCAAACTTGGAAATCCGCAAATAGGCTCTATTCAGCTCTTACTTTTTAGTAGCAAGTACACTACTAATAACATTTATGACTAAACCCAACCGTTCTCTATTGCTCATCTCCTTAGTCAAGTCTGTTTCCAACTTATTCACCAGCTCAGTTTGCTTCTTCAAAGAATAAGTTGCTTCGTTCCTCTCACTTCTGAGTTGAGCAATCTCATTCACCAACTCTTCGTTTGTCTTCTGCAACTCTTCTTTTTCACGACATACCTGATTATACCTTTGGATGTCCACTGTAGTAGGCTCCTCAATCACGGGAGGGCAAACAGGCTCCACTGGAGGATATGGCATCAAGAACTTCATGGCCCTCTCATGAATCCAAGCCACATAGGGGTCATATGCCTGACTATTGCTCTTTCCTAATAACGCTTTGCCTCTCCTATGGATACTTCGCCAAGCACGTTCAAGTCTGATAAAATCATCACCCTCTAACAAACCCGTGAGATACAGAGATTCCTGTATCTCTTCCTCTTTTGGAGCATCTCTGAGAGCATATCCGAACTGTCGTACCAACAGAGAAGGGTTATAGTTGACGCACCCTTTCCTTCCGACCAGGGGGACGTTAGGAAATCCGCCGCAACTATAAATAATGTTTGTGCCAAGCATGTCTCTCTCAAACCAAATAAAATCCTTGGCAGTCAGGCCTATCATCCTCTCAGACCACTCTGAGGTAGAAACAGTGTCCACAAACTGACCAGTCTTAGGCATAGGACTCGTCAACCATCTATAAAGCAAAGGAACACAACATGAGACGTTCTTCCCCCTTCGGTTTTCATTCTTGTGGTGCACAGAATGATACACGTCTCCTAGGAGTGTAGGGACCTGGTTCCCTGAGGCTAGCAGGTAGAAGGCATCCACATCTACAAAGTCTGGAAGGTTCGGAAACAAAACAATGCCATAAATGCAAAGTGCCAGAATAGCACTAAACACAATCCAGCAGCCATTCTTAGCGAACTTCTGAGCTTTCTCAACAAGAAACGGTAACTGAAAACCGTAAGTTCCTTTCCTCTCAACTAGCTTTCCCTTTAACTCTGCAGCGTCCAAATGTAATATAGCAGCGAGCACAGCCAGATCAAGTTCCGCATCTGTGTCGACAAAAGGCATCTGATCACAGATAGGTACCCCCAACATATCAGAATACTCTTCCAAAGTAGACGCCAAAACAAAATCCGGAAAGACAAAGCATCTCAACTGGGCGTCGTAGAACTGCAAGAGAGTGTAGATACCACTGATCTCAAAGGATGAAGGCTTGAAGACACATCTAGCAAGTCTCCCATAATCTTGTCTAAACTGTTCCATCACATTCCCTTCAGCCATAGAAATCAGGCTCCTCAAAGAACTGACATCTAGGGTAGGAAATCTGTAAGCAATTGTCCTTTTCAAGGGCTCCATGTCAAGAACGAAGAGCATAACCTCTAGAATCAGGAGGGAAATATGCACCTGCAACATAAATACATGTTAATAAAGAGATGTAAATGAAGATGCAAATGCAACAGAGGATCAAGCTTGTTGTGTTGTAGCTTGAGAAGAACCAGCGCTTAGCTTTAGTACCGATAAATCACTGACATAAGAACCCATTTGTACCCTGAACACATGTTCACGCTGTAAAGAACCGAGTAGTCTGGAGGTCAAGGTTTCCTACATAACCCACCCACTCACAAGTATGGACCTATCCACTGACAAGGTTCGGCATCCTATGCGTTCATCAGCATCACAGAGTTTCGAGAAATGATGATACGTTCACCATCTCTGGTTTGGCATCATCACCCCTTGAAGAGGCCTCACTTAGCTGAATCCCAAATGATCGGTCCCCAGAGTTGACAACCCTCAAATCCAAATTCCAGTCAGATCCTAAGGATCGGAAAGGAACTCGTCAAAGAGAATCTCGTCCGAGCGTGAATTTCATGGGGAACTGTGTCTGCTAAGGAAACAGGTCCACCCACTAGTCTCCACAACTAATACTAGGTTTCTACTCAAGCCCAGGTCCGGCTTATCTCTCAATGGAACATCCCTCCCCACAACACAACAAGTATGATACAATGTGGAAAGTAAAATGCGGAAGTAAATAAAGATAAAGCACATATATACACACACCCAAATGAAAACACACAAGCGCTAGGATTGACTCGCATAGTGGATATTCCTGTCCCCAGCAGAGTCGTCAGCTGTCGCTACTGCGAAAAAGGAGGTCGACAATGACTAATAGAGTCGCCACCTATCTTTATTTATCCCAAAGAGGGGAAAGGAAACGATCGGAAAAAACCTGACGAAAACGGGAAAAGACGAGGTCATCGCAACCAAGTCCTAGGTTCGGGAGTCGATTACGCAAGGGGAAGGTATGAGCACCCCTCACGTCCGTCGTACTCGACGGGATCCGCGCATGTGTTGTCTATCTAAAAGGGTGTATAAAATATCTAGCTAAAGGCTTATGGACAAAAGAAAAAGAACAAAGGACAGACTCGGCAGAGCATCGCCGCTCTGTGCCTACATACTCCCTCATGCAATGGGAAAATCAGAGTCAACGTAGTTCGACTGACTACGGCTAAGAAGGTGGGAAGGTTGCTCGCTAAGACGTCGTGTCTTATTCCTACGTACTTTCATCTGGTATGAAAGATCAGAGCAAACGTAGTTCGGGCTAACGAGAACAGAGGTTGTTCAAAAGTTTTACCCGAGTAGGGTTAACAGACAGTTCTAGCAGTTTGGTGTATGCAGCTCGACCATTTGAGACTTAGGCGTTATCGTTTGCGATAGGACTGAAAGTTAACAACACTCTTATTTATGAAAAGGTTTTCTAGATTAAGATCCCGAAGGATAAAATGGTTTGAAGTGTTTTTGTGTTTTTTAGAGAAGAAGTATTTTGAATTAGAGTGTTCATAATGTATGTTGTAACAAAGTCTAAAACCTAGGTTCGAATGCATCACATATCGTCCTAAGGACGTATACTAAACATTCTAGGCAATTTAGAGGTAACCACTCAATCACCATTTCCCAAGTATAAGGCTCATGGCACAACATTCATTATCTTTATTAAGTGGATTGAAGTTGTTTGAAGATGAGGAGTGAAAGGGACAAACTAAAGGGGGACTAGACCAAAACCTAGAAGTTGTCATGCAAAGTGCACCTAAAGTTGGGATTACAAAAGGGAAACACCTACCTAATGTTGTCATGCATGGTTACAACCCTAATGTCTATCATAACCTCTCTTAAACAAGAGAGATTAGAAATCCTAAGGGAAGGAAGACAAAAGAAGAAGAAAGAACAAAATAAAACATGCCAATAAGGGAATGCATACATGGAATGCACAAGTAGGATGAAAGTGGGAGGAAAACATGTGTGAGGAAGTAGCCACCACAAGCTCATCTCAACCAAGCATTCATATAAGGATGCAAAGAGAAAAAGAGAGAGATTCATCAAAGGCAAACAAACAAGTGTGACAAAAACAATGAGAAAAAGTCCTCATGGATTCATCACTTTAGGTAAGCTTCAAGTTCCTCCTAAGGAGGGACCAAGCTACCTTAAATGACACTCCAAGGTCATTGGACAGAATGGAGGATGAGGAAAGAGTGCACAAATGCAAAAGCAAACAAATCACAAGAGAAAGCAAGCATATGCACAAAGGAAAAGCAAGAAAGCTCCACATGGAAACCCTAATCAAAAGACTCAAGAAATGAACACAAATGAGCAAGCAAAAAGAATTATCATGACCTAAAATTGAACCAAAAACATCCTTAACATGTTAGCAACATGAATTACAAGGCATTGAAAGCTCAAGGGATCCAAAAATCTCATATCCAAGTCAAACTAGGTCAAGATGTGTGTGGGAACCTTCCTTGGAGATGACTTAACTTGCAAGTCATCTCAAAATTAGGAAAAAGGCTCAACAAATACCAAATAAAATGCACAAGATAGCCAAACAAGTTGGCAAACAGAAACCAAGGGTACAAGGCCAATATCCCCTCAAAGCACCATCAAAAGAAAATTAAATTCAAGATGTACCACTTTGAAATGGGAAAATCGAGGGTCAAAAGGAAAGCACCAAAAATCAACCCTAAAGTTAACCTACCAGGGGAAAAAAGATCCTCAAAAATTGTTCAACTCATCAAGAGTATGAGGAACAATTTTCATTCATTGGACCAAAGGTGAAAGGGAGAAACAGTTAAAAGATCACACAATGTCATAATTTAATTCAAATAAAACCTCTCCAATTAATTAATTCATTTTTAAATGAAAAATAATCTAAAAAAATAAAATAAAAAGTCTATAAAATAAAAGACATTTTAAAGAGCTTAAAAAGTATTTTTGATGAATTTTTTTAATTGGAGATTATTTTAAAATGAATTAAATTGAAACAAGAACAAAACAGAAAAAATAAATGAAAATAAAAAGAAATGAATAAAAGTGTGGTGTGGAAAGCAAATAAATTCTTTACAAAAACTGAGCTGGGCCAAAAGGGGGGCGCATACAGCAATTAAAGCCCACACGTACAAAAAAAACTGATTCAAAATAATGTTCACATGTGAGAGGTCAAACAAGTGCACACGGTGATCCAACAACCTGGAAACGTTTGATCCATTGGGATGCTAATCAAGTGGACTAAAACATGCCAACACATTAATGAATTTCGAATATGTTCTAGTGGTACGTGGTTAACACAGGGGTACCGTGTTTCTTAATCTCAATGACCAAAATAGAAGCAAACAGATCGCACGGTTGGAAGGTTGTCTTCTCCATTGAGAAGTCAACAAAACGTGGTAACAAACAAGTGTCGACCGGAACAAATTCCGATCATCTTCTCCAAGTATCCGTCCGCCGTGAATAGTGCAACAACAACAACATGCATCAAAACTTCACCAAATTGGACAAATAAATAACCAAAATTTATCTACGCGTCGTGTAGAAACTAAATCCATCATTAGTTTAGCCTAAAACCTCAAGATAAAATCAAATTATGAACAACAAGCTTGATGCTCAAAATAATAAAGTTCACAAACATCAACCAAACTTGTCCAGAAATTATCTACACGTTGCATAGAATTCAAATCCATGAATCAATAAGCTTAAAACCCCAAGAACAAGCCATAAAGCAAACAACAAGTTTGGTGCTCTCAACATGAAAGTTCATAAATAGCTACCAAATCATACCAGAAATGATCTACCATGTTGAAAAGTAGTTTACCTAGTGGAGAGCCTCCACTAGGCCTTGAAATATTGCTGAAGCTTAAAGAAAAATGCCCAGAATCATTCCATGAACTTCATTAAAGATGTTTGAGTGCTCAATTTGGTCTAAAAATGGATGAATCTCAGAATTTGTATTTCACCTTGCTCTCACTTTTTCACACTTTGTTCTTGCTCCTTCTGCACGAAAATCCTCCTTTTTTTCATCCAAACATGACCTAATGCTTATATATGATGGGTTTAGAAACTTATTGAGGCCCAAATGTGGCCAATTTGTGAAAATGAAAACTCAATTTTCCTTCACTTTTTGCTTGCCATAACTCACGAATTATGCACTGCACATGCCTTAATTTTAGTCCAAATCAAATGCACATGGCCTGAATTGATCAAAGGGCCAAGAATTGAACCTTGTTTTGATTCCATGGTGGATTTCCAATTTGTTATTTCAAGATGAAGAAACCATGAAAATGACCAATCTAAAGACCTCAAATTGCAAATGTGAAATTGGCGTTGTCTTTAGAACATCATTTGCACTCAAGAAATGTATAAATTTGCCTTGAAAAAGTTCCAAATCAATTAATCCTCATTTTCTCATTTTAAGCCTTCTTTATGAAAAATTCAAACATCCAATCTTCAATCCAAGCTCCAACCATGACAAGAAATGATTTTTTAATGCAAATGTCCCTATTTGGAGCAAGTTTCATGTTAAAAAGATTTCCATTTGAAGTGTGTATGTTGGTGAAATTGACCTATCAATTTATGACCTATAATCTTACTTTCCCAAAGTACCCCTGACTTGTAACCCTCATAACCTGATTTCTACAAATCATATGAAAGACTTCTAGTACTCCTTAGAAATCTAAGACCATGACCTACAATTTTCATGTTGGCCAAAAGTTAAGGAGAAACACCCTTCTAGGTCAAAAATGGCTTAGAAGTTGGTTCACTTTTGTTGACCAAAATCACATTCATCTGATGACCTGTAACTTGTCTGGATCATAACTTGAGTTCTATAAATCCAATCAAGGAGTTCTAGTACTCAAAAGAAAGCTAAGAACATGTTCTACAAGTTTGATGTTGGTCAAAAGCTGGAATGAGACTTGTATCTTAAGGTAGGTGGCTTTGAAGTCAGGCACTAAATAGGGGATTTTACCCTAAGAACCCTAATTTAGTAACTTCTCACACCCTTGATCCTTCATGAATTGATCTTGAAATGATATATTAGACATCTCAAAACAACATCCCATGACCATAGAGACTTGGAATTGAGTTGTAACCTCCTTCAATTTCATAGTTAACGGAGGATTTACTAGATGAAAACCCTAGATGCCACACTTTTGCCAGGGGCTTGTTCCACTCCATACAACAACTTGAATAAACTCCAAATGGCTCTCAAAGCACTCAATGAGCTCTCTGAACATCTCATACCCATAATCATGCATTCACAATCTTCTGATGTTCTTCAATTGGCCTCCAAGTTAGGAGCTGACCCACACACATCCATATATATTTTCACAAGGCTATTTGACAACTTCAAGATGACTTGATGATCATTCAAGCTTGAGCAATAACCCTTGCTTAGGCTCAACACTCTAAGAAGACCTCTCTTGCTATGCACAACCTATTGATCCCCTGTAAACTGAAATATACTATGCAATGGAAATGCTAGAACAAAATGAAATGAAATGAAACATATACTAAGTTAAGAAAAGGTTGAGCAAATTTTGGGGTGCAACAGCCAGCTCAACCTGAAGTTGTTAAGAACATTAGACCTCGCCGTCAGGCATCTGTTAAAAAAACAGGCATCAAACCTGAAGGCCGGCTCAACAAGAAGTTGAGAGGAACATTTGACCTCACCGTCAGGCATCTGTTAAACAAACGGGCATCGAACCTGAAGGGCGGCTCAACACAAAGTTGAGAAGTACATCTGACCTTGCCGTCAGGGATCTGTTAAACAAACAGGCATCGAACCTGGAGGCCGGCTCAACCTGAAGTTCAAAAGAACATCTGACCTCACTGTCAGGCATCTGTTAAACAAACAGGCATCAAGATTGATGGTCGGCTCATCCCGAAGTTGAGAAGAACATCTGACCTTGTTCTCAGGCATCAGTTAAACAAACAGGAATCGAACTCGAAGGCCGGCTCCAACCGAAGGTGAGAAGAACATCTGATCTCGCTGCCAAGCATCTGTTAAACAAATAGGCATCGACACGAAGTCTCGCTCAACACGAAGTTGAGAGCAACAAATGACGTCTCCGTCAGGCATCTGTTAAACAGACAAGCATCGAACCCCATGACCGGCTCAACACGAAATTGAGAGTAACATTTGACCTCCCTGTCAGGCATCTGTTAAACAAACAGGCATCGAACCCGAAGGGCGGCTCAACCCAAAGTTGAGAAGAACATTTGACCTCACTGTCAGGCATCTGTTAAACAAACAGGCATTGAACCCGATGACCGGCTTACACGAAATTCATAGGAATACCTGACCTTGCCGTAAGGCATCTGTTAAACAAATACGCATCGAACATGAAGTCCCGCTCAACACGAAGTTGAGAGCAACATCCGACTTCGCCGCCAGGAATTTGTTAAACAAACGGGCATCAAACCCGAAGGCCGGCTCAATACGAATTTGAGAGGAACATCTAACCTCGCCGTCAAGCATATGTTAAATAAACATGCATTAAACGCGAAGGTCGGCTCAAACAAAAGTTGAGAAGAACATTTGACCTCGCCGTCAGGAATCTGTTAAACAAACAGGCATCGAACCCGAAGGTCGGCTCAACCCGAAGTTGAGAAGAACATCTGACCTCACCGTCAGGTATCTGTTAAACAAACAGGCATTGAACCCGAAGACCTGCTCAACACGAAGTTGAGAGGAACATTTGACGTCCCCGTCAGGAATCTATTAAACAAACAGGCATCGAACCAGAACGGTGGCTCAACCCGAAGTTGAGAAGAACATCTGACCTCGCCGTCAGGAATCTGTTAAACAAACATGCATCAAACTCGAAGGTTGGCTCCACCCGAAATTGAGAAGAACATCTAACCTCACCGTGAGGCATCTGTTAAACAAATAGGCATCGAACCCGAAGGCTAGCTCAACAAGAAGTTGAGAGGAACATTTGACCTCGCCGTCGGGCATCTGTTAAACAAACAGGCATCGAACCTGAAGGGCGGCTCAACACGAAGTTGAGAAGTATATCTGACCTCGCCGTCAGGGATCTGTTAAAAAAACAGGCATCGAACCCGGAGGCCGGCTCAACCCGAAGTTGAGAAGAACATCTAACCTTGCTATCACACATCTGTTAAACAAACAGGCATCGAGATTGATGGTTGGCTCATCCCGAAGTGTAGAAGAACATCTGACCCCGTTGTCAGGCATCTGTTAAACAAATAGGCATCTAATTCGAAGTCTCGCTCAACACGAATTTGAGAGCAACATCTGACCTTGCCGTCTGGCATCTGTTAAATAAACAGGCATCGAACCCCAAGGCCGGATCAACAGGAAGTTGAGAGGAACATTTGACCTCGATGTCAGGCATTTGTTAAACAAACAGGCATCGAACCCGTAGGGCGGCTCAACCCGAAGTTGAGAAGACCATATGACGTCACTGTCAGGCATCTGTTAAACAAACACGCATCGAACCCTAAGGCCGGCTCAACACGAAGTTCATAGGAATATTTGACCTCGCCGTAAGGCATCTGTTAAACAAATAGGCATCGAACACGAAGTCCCGCTCAACACGAAGTTGAGAGCAACGTTTGACCTCACCGCCAAACATTTGTTAAACAAATGGGCATCGAACCCAAAGGACGACTAAACACGAAGTTGAGAGGAACATCTGACCTCACCTTCAAGCATATGTTAAATAAACAGGCACCGAACCCGAAGGCCGGCTCAACCAAAAGTTGAGAAGAACATTTGATCTCGCCGTCAGGCATCTGTTAAACAAACAGGCATCGAACCCGAAGGTCGGCTCAACCCGAAGTTGAAAAGAACATTTGACCTCACCGTCAGGTATCTGTTAAACAAACAGGAATCGAACCCGAAGGCCGGCTCAACACGAAGTTGAGAGGAACCTTTGACGTCTCCGTCAGGCATCTGCTAAACAAACAGGCATCGAACCAGAAGGGCGACTAAACCCGAAGTTGAGAAGAACATCTGACCTCGCCGTCAGGCATCTGTTAAACAAACATGCATCAAACCCGAAGGCTGGCTCAACCCAAAGTTGAGAAGAACATCTAACCTCACCGTGAGGCATCTATTAAACAAACAGGCATCGAACCCGAAGGCCGGCTGAACCCGAAGTTGAGAAGAACATCTGACCTCGCTGTCAGGCATCTGTTAAATAAACAGGCATCGAATTTGATGGTCAGCTCAACCCGAAGTTGATAAGAACATTAGACCTCGCCGTCACGCATATGTTAAACAAACAGGCATCGAACCCGAAGGTCGGCTCAACAAGAAGTTGAGAGGAACCTTTGACCTCGCCGTCGGGCATCTGTTAAACAAACAAGCATCGAACCCGAAGGGCAGCTCAACACGGAGTTGAGAAGTATATCTGACCTCGCCGTCATGGATCTGTTAAACAAACAAGCATCGAACCCGGAGGCCGGCTCAACCCGAAGTTGAGAAGAACATCTAACCTTGCTCTCAGGCATCTCTTAAACAAACAGGCATCGAGATTGATGGTCGGCTCATCCCGAAGTGTAGAAGAATATCTGACCTCGTTGTCAGACATCAGTTAAACAAACAGGAATCGAACCCGAAGGCCGGCTCAAACCGAAGGTGAGAAGAACATCTGACCTCGTTGCCAGGCATCTGTTAAACAAATAGGCATCGAACACAAAGTCTCGCTCAACACGAATTTGAGAGCAACATCTGACCTCGCCGTCAGGCATCTGTTAAACAAACAGGCATCGAACCCGAAGGGCGGCTGAACCCGAAGTTTAGAAGAACATCTGACCTCGCCGTCAGGCATCTGTTAAACAAACAGGCATCGAACCCGAAGGGCGGCTCAACCGAAGTTGAGAAGAACATCTGACCTCACTGTCAGGTATCTGTTAAACAAACAGGCATCGAACCCGATGGCCGGCTCAACACGAAGTTCATAGAAATACTTGACCTTGCCGTAAGGCATCTGTTAAACAAATAGGCATCGAACACGAAGTCCCGCTCAACATGAAGTTGAGAGCAACATCTGACCTCGCCGCCAGGCATTTGTTAAATAAACGGGCATCGAACCCGAAGGCCGGCTCAACACGAATTTGAGAGGAACATCTGACCTCGCCTTCACGCATATGTTAAATAAACATGCATCGAACCCGAAGGCCGGCTCAAACAAAAGTTGAGAAGAACATTTGACCTCACCGTCAAGAATCTGTTAAACAAACAGGCATCGAACCCGAAGGTCGGCTCAACCCGAAGTTGAGAAGAACATCTGACCTCACCGTCAGGTATCTATTAAACAAACAGGCATTCAACCCGAAGACCGGCTCAACACGAAGTTGAGAGGAACATTTGACGTCCCCGTCAAGAATCTATTAAACAAACAGGCATCGAACCAGAAAGGTGGCTAAACCCGAAGTTGAGAAGAACATCTGACGTCGCTGTCAGGCATCTGTTAAACAAACACGCATCGAACCCTAAGGCCGGCTCAACACGAAGTTCATAGGAATATCTGACCTCTCCATAAGGCATATGTTAAACAAATAGGCATCGAACACGAAGTCCCGCTCAACACTAAGTTGAGAGCAACGTTTGACCTCACCGCCAGGCATTTGTTAAACAAACGGGAATCGAACCCAAAGGACGACTAAACACGAAGTTGAGAGGAACATCTGACCTCGCCTTCAAGCATATGTTAAATAAACAGGCACCGAACCCGAAGGCCGGCTCAACCAAAAGTTGAGAAGAACATTTGATCTCGCCGTCAGGCATCTGTTAAACAAACAGGCATCGAACCCGAAGGTCGGCTCAACCCGAAGTTGAAAAGAACATTTGACCTCACTGTCATGTATCTGTTAAACAAACAGGCATCAAACCCGAAGGTCGGCTCAACACGAAGTTGAGAGGAATCTTTGACGTCTCCGTCAGGCATCTGCTAAACAAACTGGCATCGAACCAGAAGGGCGGCTAAACCCGAAGTTGAGAAGAACATCTGACCTCACCATCAGGAATATGTTAAACAAACATGCATCAAACCCGAAGGCTGGCTCAACCCAAAGTTGAGAAGAACATCTAACCTCACCGTGAGGCATCTGTTAAACAAACAGGCATCGAACCCAAAGGTCTACTGAACCCGAAGTTGAGAAGAACATCTGACCTCGCTGTCAGGCATCTGTTAAATAAACAGGCATCGAATTTGATGGTCAGCTCAACCCGAAGTTGATAAGAACATTAGACCTCGCTGTCACGCATATGTTAAACAAACAGGCATCGAACCCGAAGGGCGGCTCAACACGAAGTTGAGAAGTATATCTGACCTCGCCGTTAGGGATCTGTTAAACAAACAGGCATCGAACCCGGAGGTCGGCTCAACCTGAAGTTGAGAAGAACATCTAACCTTGCTGTCATGCATCTGTTAAACAAACAGGCATCGAGATTGATGGTCGGCACATCCCGAAGTGTAGAAGAATATCTGACCTCGTTGTCAGACATCAGTTAAACAAACAGGAATCGAACCCGAAGGCCGGCTGAAACCGAAGGTGAGAAGAAGATCTGACCTCGTTGCCAGGAATCTGTTAAACAAATAGGCATCGAACACGAAGTCTCGCTCAACACGAATTTGAGAGCAACATCTGACCTTGCCGTCAGGCATCTTTTAAATAAACAGGCATTGAACCCCAAGGCCGGATCAATAGGAAGTTAAGAGGAACATTTGACCTCGCCGTCAGGCATTTGTTGAACAAACAGGCATCGAACCCATAGGGCGGCTCAACCCGAAGTTGAGAAGACCATATGACGTCGCTGTCAGGCATCTGTTAAACAAACATTCATAGAACCCTAAGGCCGGCTCAACACGAAGTTCATAGGAATATCTGACTTCGCCGTAAGGCATCTGTTAAACAAATAGGCATCAAACACGAAGTCCGGCTCAACAAGAAGTTGAGAGCAATGTTTGACCTCACCGCCAGGCATTTGTTAAACAAACGGGCATCGAACCCGATGGCCGGCTAAACACGAAGTTGAGAGAAGCTTCTGACCTCGCCTTAAAGCATATGTTAAATAAACAGGCATCGAACTCGAAGGCCGGCTCAACCAAAAGTTGAGAAGAACATTTGATCTCGTCGTCAGGCATCTCTTAAACAAACAGGCATCGAACCCGAAGGTCGGCTCAACCCGAAGTTGAAAAGAACATTTGACCTCACCGTCAGGTATCTGTTAAACAAACAGGCATCGAACCCGAAGGCCGGCTCAACACGAAGTTGAGAGGAACCTTTGACGTCTCCGTCAGGCATCTGCTAAACAAACAGGCATCGAACCAAAAGGGCGACTAAACCCGAAGTTGAGAAGAACATCTGACCTCGCTGTCAGGCATCTGTTAAACAAACATGCATCAAACCCGAAGGCTGGCTCAACCCAAAGTTGAGAAGAACATCTAACCTCACCGTGAGGCATCTATTAAACAAACAGGCATCGAACCCGAAGGCCGGCTGAACCCGAAGTTGAGAAGAACATCTGACCTCGCTGTCAGGCATCTGTTAAATAAATAGGCATCGAGTTTGATGGTCAGCTCAACCCGAAGTTGATAAGAACATTAGACCTCGCCGTCACGCATACGTTAAACAAACAGGCATCGAACCCGAAGGTCGGCTCAACAAGTAGTTGAGAGGAACCTTTGACCTCGCCGTCGGGCATCTGTTAAACAAACAAGCATCGAACCCGAAGGGTGGCTCAACACGAAGTTGAGAAGTATATCTGACCTCGCTGTCATGGATCTGTTAAACAAACAGGCATCGAACCCGGAGGCCGGCTCAACCCGAAGTTGAGAAGAACATCTAACCTTGCTCTCAAGCATCTGTTAAACAAACAGGCATCGAGATTGATGGTCGGCTCATCCCGAAGTGTAGAAGAATATCTGACCTCGTTGTCAGACATCAGTTAAACAAACAGGAATCGAACCCGAAGGCCGACTCAAACCGAAGGTGAGAAGAACATATGATCTCGTTGCCAGGCATCTGTTAAACAAATAGGCATCGAACACAAAGTCTCGCTCAACACGAATTTAAGAGCAACATCTGACCTCACCGTCAGGCATCTGTTAAACAAACAGGCATCGAACCCGAAGGGCGGCTGAACCCAAAGTTTAGAAGAACATCTGACCTCGCCGTCAGGCATCTGTTAAACAAACAGGCATCGAACCCGAAGGGCGGCTCAACCCGAAGTTGAGAAGAACATCTGACCTCACTGTCAGGCATCTGTTAAACAAACAGGCATCGAACCCGATGGTCGGCTCAACACGAAGTTCATAGAAATACCTGACCTTGCCGTAAGGCATCTGTTAAACAAATAGGCATCGAACACGAAGTCCCGCTCAACACGAAGTTGAGAGCAACATCTGACCTCGCCGCCAGGCATTTGTTAAATAAATGGGCATCGAACCCGAAGGCCGGCTCAAACAAAAGTTGAGAAGAACATTTGACCTCACCGTCAAGCATCTGTTAAACAAACAGGCATCGAACCCGAAGGTCGGCTCAACCCGAAGTTGAGAAGAACATCTGACCTCACCGTCAGGTATCTGTTAAACAAACAGGCATTGAACCCGAAGACCGGCTCAACACGAAGTTGATAGGAACATTTGACGTCCCCGTCAGGAATCTATTAAACAAACAGGCATCGAACCAGAACGGTGGCTCAACCCGATGTTGAGAAGAACATCTGACCTCGCCGTCAGGAATCAGTTAAACAAACATGCATCAAACTCGAAGGTTGGCTCCACCCGAAATTGAGAAGAACATCTAACCTCACCGTTAGGCATCTGTTAAACAAATAGGCATCGAACTCGAAGGCCTTCTCAACCCGTAGTTGAGAAAAACATTTGACCTAGCTGTCAGGCATCTATTAAACAACCAGGCATCGAACTCGAAGGATGGCTCACCACGAAGTTGAAAGGAACATATGACCTCGCCGTCAGACATCTATTAAATAAACAGGCATCGTACCCGAAGGCCGGCTCAACACGAAATTCATAGGAATATCTGACCTCGCCGTCAGGGATCTGTTAAACAAACAGGCATCAAACACGAAGGTCGGCTCAACCCGATGCTGAAAAGAACATCTGACCTCGCTGTCAGGCATCTGTTAAATAAACAGGCATCGAATTTGATGGCCAGCACAACCCGAAGTTGATAAGAACATTTGACCTCGTCGTCACGCATATGTTAAACAAACAGGCATCGAACCTGAAGGTCGGCTCAACAAGAAGTTGAGAGGAACATCTGACCTCGCCTTCAAGCATATGTTAAATAAACAGGCATCGAACCCGAAGGCCGACTCAACCAAAAGTTGAGAAGAACATTTGATCTCGCCGTCAGGCATCTATTAAACAAACAGGCATCGAACCCGAAGGTCGGCTCAACCCGAAGTTGAAAAGAACATTTGACCTCACCGTCAGGTATCTGTTAAACCAACAGGCATCGAACCCGAAGGCCGGCTCAACACGAAGTTGAGAAGTATATCTGACTTCGCCGTCAGGGATCTGTTAAACAAACAGGCATCGAACCCGGAGGCCGGCTCAACCCGAAGTTGAGAAGAACATCTAACCTTGCTGTCAGGCATCTGTTAAACAAACAGGCATCGAGATTGATGGTCGGCTAATCCCTAAGTGTAGAAGAATATCTGACCTCGTTGTCAGACATCAGTTAAACAAACAGGAATCGAACCCGAAGGCCGGCTCAAACCGAAGGTGAGAAGAACATCTGACCTCGTTGCCAGGCATCTGTTAAACAAATAGGAATCGAACACGAAGTCTAGCTCAACACGAATTTGAGAGCAACATCTGACCTCGCCGTTAGGCATCTGTTAAACAAACATGCATCGAACCCGAAGGGCGGCTCAACCCGAAGTTGAGAAGAACATCTGACCTCACTGTCAGGCATCTGTTAAACAAACAGGCATCGAACCCGATGGCCGGCTCAACACAAAGTTCATAGAAATACCTGACCTTGCCATAAGGCATCTGTTAAACAAATAGGCATTGAACACGAAGTCCCGCTCAACACGAAGTTGAGAGCAACATCTGACCTCGCCGCCAGGCATTTGTTAAATAAATGGGCATCGAACCCGAAGGCCGGCTCAACACGAATTTGAGAGGAACATCTGACCTCGCCTTCATGCATATGTTAAATAAACATGCATCGAACCCGAAGGCCGGCTCAAACAAAAGTTGAGAAGTACATTTTACCTCTCCGTCAGGCATCTGTTAAACAAACAAGCATCGAACCCGAAGGTTGGCTCAACCCGAAGTTGAGAAGAACATCTGACCTCACCGTCAGGTATCTGTTAAACAAACAGGCATTGAACCCGAGGATCGGCTCTACACGAAGTTGAGAGGAACATTTGACGTCCCCATCAGGAATCTATTAAACAAACAGGCATCGAACCAGAACGGTGGCTCAACCCGAAGTTGAGAAGAACATCTGACCTCGCCGTCAGGAATCAGTTAAACAAACATGCATCAAACTCGAAGGTTGGCTCCCCCCGAAATTGAGAAGAACATCTAACCTCACCGTTAGGCATCTGTTAAACAAATAGGCATCGAACCCGAAGGCCTTCTCAACCCGTAGTTGAGAAAAACATTTGACCTAGCTTTCAGGCATCTATTAAAGAAACAGGCATCAAACTCGAAGGATGGCTCACAAAGAAATTGAAAGGAACATATGACCTTGCTGTCAGACATCTATTAAATAAACAAGCATCGAACACGAAGGTCGGCTCAACCCGATGTTGAGAAGAACATCTGACCTTGCTGTCAGGCATCTGTTAAACAAACAGGCATCGAATTTGATGGCCAGCACAACCCGAAGTTGATAAGAACATTTGACCTCGCCGTCACGCATATGTTAAACAAACAGGCATCGAACCTGAAGGCCGGCTCAACAAGAAGTTGAGAGGAACGTCTGACCTCGCCTTCAAGCATATGTTAAATAAACAGGCATCGAACCCGAAGGCCAGCTCAACCAAAAGTTGAGAAGAACATTTGACCTCACCGTTAGGTATCTGTTAAACAAACAGGCATCGAACCCGAAGGCCGGCTCAACACGAAGTTGGAGGAAACTTTGACGTCTTTGTCAGGCATCTGCTAAACAAACATGTATCGAACCAGAAGGGCGGTTAAACCAGAAGTTGAGAAGAACATCTGACCTCGCCGTCAGGCATCTGTTAAACAAACATGCATCAAACCCGAAGGCTAGCTCAACCCAAAGTTGAGAAGAACATCTAACCTCACCGTGAGGCATCTGTTAAACAAACAGGCATCGAACCCGAAGGCCGGCTCAACCCGAAGTTGAGAAGAACATCTGACCTCGCTGTCAGGCGTCTGTTAAATAAACATGAATCGAATTTGATGGCCAGCTCAACCCGAAGTTGATAAGAACATTAGACCTGGCTGTCACGCATATGTTAAACAAACATTCATCAAACCCAAAGGCCAGCTCAACATGAAGTTGAGAGGAACATTTGACCTCGCCGTCGGGCATCTGTTAAATAAACAGGCATCGAACCCGAAGGGCGGCTCAACACGAAGTTGAGAAGTATATCTGACCTCGCCGTCAGGGATCTGTTAAACAAACAGGCATCGAACCCGGAGGCCGGCTCAACCCGAAGTTGAAAAGAACATCTAACCTTGCTGCAGGCATCTATTAAACAAACAGGCATTGAGATTGATGGTAGGCTCATCCCAAAGTGAAGAAGAATATCTGACCTCGTTGTCAGACATCAGTTAAACAAACAGGAATCGAACCCGAAGGCCAGCTCAAACCGAAGGTGATAAGAACATCTGACCCAATTGCCAGGCATCTGTTAAACAAATAGGCATCGAAGTCTCGCTCAACACGAATTTGAGAGCAACATCTGACCTTACCGTCAGACATCTGTTAAATAAACAGGCATCGAACCCCAAGGTCGGATCAACAGGAAGTTGAGAGAAACATTTGACCTCGACATCAGGAATTTGTTAAACAAACAGGCATCGAACCCGTAGGGAGGCTCAACCCGAAGTTGAGAAGACCATATGACATCGCTGTCAGGCATCTGTTAAACAAACATGCATCGAACCCTAAGGCCGGCTCAACACAAAGTTCATAGGAATATCTGACCTCGCCGTAAGGCATCTGTTAAACAAATAGGCATCGAACACGAAGTCCCGCTCAACACGAAGTTGAGAGCAACGTTTGACCTCACCGCCAGGTATTTGTTAAACAAACGGGCATCGAACCCAAAGGCCGGCTAAACACGAAGTTGAGAGGAATATCTGACCTCGCCTTCAAGCATATGTTAAATAAACAGGCATTGAACCCGAAGGCCGGCTCAACCAAAAGTTGAGAAGAACATTTGATCTCGCTGTCAGGCATCTGTTAAACAAACAGGCATCGAACCCGAAGGTCGGCTCAACCCGAAGTTGAAAAGAACATTTGACCTCACCGTCATGTATCTGTTAAACAAACAGGCATCGAACCCGAAGGCCGGCTAAACACGAAGTTGAGAGGAACCTTTGACGTCTCCGTCAGGCATCTGCTAAACAAACAGGCATCGAACCAGAAGGGCGGCTAAACCCGAAGTTGAGAAGAACATCTGACCTCGCTGTTGCACCCCAAAATTTGACCAACATTTATTTATCAAGTTTGTGGTTCATTGTATTCATCATCTGCATCTCATTGATATGTGGGCAGTAGATCAAGAGGTAGGATTACCTAGCAAGAGTTATATGAGGCTATGAAGAAAGTCAAGAAGTTTGTTCCAGTGTTCAAAGGTTGATACCTTTGTCAGAGAACTCAAGAGATCCTCAGAGGAATTGGTTGAAACCAAGGTTGTGTGTCTCATAACTTGAGAGTTGTGGGAGCTACTCAGATGATTCTGGGACTATGAGGATGGACTTGAAGCTTTGAGAAAGCTTATGAGATGTATTGAAAGCCATCATGAAGCCTAGAGAGGTCATTATACAAGAATTCAGAAGATTCAGCCATGAGTGGTGGAATTAGGGTTTGACTGGGTCAACCCTAGGTCAACTGATGATTTGGAGAGGGTTGAGACCTAATCCAAGAGCCATGTGAGCATGGAATGATGCATTGAGATGCTATAAGGATGATTCCTAGACCAACTCATCATGATTGAGGAGTTTGAGAAGTTTTAAGCTAGGGTTTCTAAGGATTGACAGTGTAAAATCCCCTAGTTTGATCCCTATCTTCAAGGCAAATTAGCTTAAGATGTGATTGTCATCTCATCTTCCCCATAACATGAATGTTGTATAGCTTGTTCTTAGATTTAATTTGATTACTAGAAGTCCTTTATAGGATTTGTAGAGCTCAAGTTATGACTTTGACAAATTACAGGTCATCTGAGGTATGTGAATCTAGGTCCTTGAAAGTCACCCAACTTGCATCCAACTTTTTCCCTAGTAGGATGATTCCTATGAAGTCTTGGTCAACATGAATGTTATAGATAATCTTCTTAGCTTTCTAGAGAGTACTAGAAGTCCTTGATAGGATTTGTAGAACTCAACTTATGGCTTTGACAAGTCAAGGGTATTTTGGTCATTTGGAGGTTATAGGTCATTTCAAGCATAAGGCCATATCTCCTACTTCCAAGCTTCAAATGGAAATATCTTCAACATCAAACTTGCTTAGAATGATGTTTTAAGGCTATTAGGGAGGTCATGAGATGTTGAAAAGGCTTGTATCAAAAAGTGATAAAAATGGCCTAAAATGGAGGCATAAGTTAATTAAGGTGAAATTGAAAATTGGAAATCACAAGTTGTACATCCAAACCATGTCATATAATAGGTCATTTTGACTCCAAATGATATTATAAGAACAATGGTTCAGCCACAATTTTGATTTGAGGCTTAGATCATAGGGCTGCTTTGGAAATGGCTTACTTGCATATTAAGGTAACAAAGCAAAACTCAACAAAACTCAATAAATAAGTTGGTTATGCATTGTAACTCATCATAAATCTCATATGGGGAGAATTTCAAGTTAGAATTGAGGGGTACAAGGGCTATGGCATGAGATAGCACATAAGGAGAATTGAAATCAAAATGTCATGACATGAGATTTCCAAATACTCATTGGATGATCCTAGATGGTTCTAGATGATTCTAAACCACTCTATATAGCATGTATAACTTGCTCAGATGCAAGGTTGGTGAGAATTGGTGCAGAGAAGAGAGAGTGAGATCAAGAATCTTCCATTGCAAGTCAAGTTCCATTTCTTCATTCTTCTTCATTTCCATTCATTCTTTCCACACAAACACATTCTATACATCATAGTGAAGGTGTGCAGATCAAATTGAGGGCAATTCCATTGATGAATCATGCATGAACTTTTGGATTTTCACCTCTGCAATTCAAGATCGGTTTCCAAGAATCAAGCAGTTTCAACCATTCTTTTTGCATACAAAAGCTAGAATACTACTCAGTGAAGGAATTGGGAAAGATTGAAGGTCTGAATTGAGGGATTTCTTCATCTGTTCATTCGATTCTACCAGGTTTGTAACTTTCTCTCTACACTCTAATTTAAGTAGAATTAGATAGAATTAATAGGTTAGAATGGTTAAGGATAACTAGGAGATCATTTCTGGAAAGTTTGAAGAGAATTGGTGATGGTTTTGTTATTGACAAGATTTCTGTTTGGACCAAAAACTCCCTGAATCTTGAGTAATAATCTTAGTTCTTTAGTGGAGGTTGATCAGTGATAGGAGGTGAACATTTTAGTGTAAACAATTTCAAGAATCTTGAGTTTTGATGTTCGAGCATAATTGGAGGTTTGATTCGTGTTTGGAGTTTGAGTGAGATTCAATGGAATTTGAGACCATGGTTAGATTCAGGATTGAATTTAGAATGGATTAGGGCTTTGGATCATGATTTTTGATGGAGAAACGAGAGAGTTCGAATTAGGGATTTGAAGCTCTGTTCATGGAGCTTTCCCTCCATTTCCATGGCTGGAGGTAGAAGACGAAGGCACAACCATGGGATCAGGCGTGGACCAGTTGACCAAAGTCAGATCTAAAGGCTAAGATTCAATTTCGCGTGTGAAGAGGAATTTTGAGGAAGCTCCAAAACGCGTCGTTTCATTAATTGGGGTATTGGGCTGGATTGATATCCCCACCCCCATTCATGGCCCATTGGTTTTTTTAACTGATTTTCTCTTCTATTTGCACCGTGGATTTGTCTTTTTCTTTATGTTTATTAATTGATTTTTCTGTTTAATAAATGGGCCTAGCGCACTTGCTTTCTGAACCCCCCACTTTAGCCCATGTGATGATTTGAACTGGATCTGTTTGCTAGCTGCACCCCATCCCTTCATATTTCATTTTATTTTCTTCCATTTTATTTCAAACTTTAAAAAATCATATCAATTTGAAAATTAAATATTTTTTAATGGGAATTTTTGCTCCCATTTCATATTCATGTCTAGAAAAATATAAAATAAAAATATTTTCCTTTCATGCATTTTTAGTATGTTTTGTATATTTTCTACTTTTATTGCATTTTATTTCTTTTATGTTGATCCATGAATTTGTAGAATTTTGTTTAGGTAGTTCCCTTAACATTTTTAGGCCATTCTTTTTAGGATAGTTAGATATAAGCTTTAGCTTCCCCCTGGATTTATGCCATAATTTCGTGATGAATTTTAGGATAGTTTTGATTAGATGACACTAGGTTGTGTAGAATTAGGTTAAAACTTCAACATAGGTCCATGATAACACTAGAATTTTGGGTTTTTAGGACAAATTAGACTAGGGGACATATAAGGGCATTAAGGGTAGGCATATAGAATCCCTTAGAAATTATATTAGGTTTTAATATAGTAGTATACTATTTTTAGATGATTTTTGTAGTTGATGATTGTTTGTGTTGCCCTTGTGGGCTTGTATTTTCATCTGCTTTGCTTTGTGGGCTTGGAGAGCTTGATATTGTTCTAAGGAGCATTGAGGAGCATAGTAGAAGACTTAAAGATGGATTGAAGAGCTTGAGAGCTGAGTCTTTCTTTGTTTTGTTATTGTTTTAGGGTTAGGGATTAGGAAGAGTTTAGACTTAGTTAACTTCTTTCTTAAACATGGATGGTATCTTTCACCTCCATTCCTCCCTATGATTCAAAGTCCTTCCATGGTATACACCTCTCTCCTTTGGAGGGATAAGTGAAGTACCTAGGAAGTAGAACTTTTGAGGGAACCATTCCTTTGATGTTGAGCCCTTATAGGTCACCTTTGTTGGTCAATAAGCAGTTCAATATCCCCATCTTATCCAGTAAGTGATTTCCTCTGGTTTGATTATCTTGAGAGATGATGAGCTTGAGCTTGAAGATGAAGACTTCAATGAAGATTATAGAAGAGGATGAATCCTTGAGCATTGCCATTCCAGATGAAGCTTAAAGAGCAGCAAGAGCAAGTTGGTACTTGAAGACCCCTGCAGATGAAGTAAAGACTGAAGGATGAAGTTGACACTTCTAAGTGATTGAGATTGATTCTGAAGAGCTGAAGCTTAAAGAACAAAGGAAGTTAATACTTACTTTGATACCTGGAGATCCTGAAGGAGCCAAGTTGGTACTTATGATTGATAGTGAAGCCTGAAGGTGGAGCTGATCAAGGAAGCTGAAGCTTAAGGGAGAAGATAAGTTGAAACTTATGTTGAAGGGTTGAAACCTGGAAAGGCAAATTGATATTTGTCAAGAGTGGTTGAAGTCTGAAGACTGCATTGCTGTTGGAAGAGCTGAAGCTTGGGGTTGAGAGAGGAGTTGATTTGCTTTCTCATCTTTTTCTTTGCTGTATTGATGTGTTTTGTTTGACTTGCTTGATGCATTAGAATAAGTCCATATCTAGAATAGGTAGAATCTAGGAGCATGATTGCACTAGAGGTTGAGTTGCTCCCTCTGCTTGTATTGTTACTGTGTGGCTTTGCTTGCGGGTATTCGGTAGAGCTCAACTCCCTTGCCCATGTGGTTTGTTTGCCTGATGGCATTTCATTTCATTTCCTCTGTATGATTGCAGTTTATTGTTATTGCTTGATAGCATGTTGTTTTATATTTCAGTATGATTACTGTTATCCATTCTGGCTTGAGGTTGAGATGAGCTTGTGGAGGCTGAAGCCCCACACACATTTCCTCCCTCACTTGCATTGCATGCATTTTACTGTTAAGCTGATGCTTTGTCTGTTTTGGTGTATCATTGACATGATCCCTTAGGACTCTCATTTCCTTTGATAAGGAATTGATGATAGAATTTTAGGTTGAAACCTATGCATGACAACTTCTAGGAGTTCCCTGTTCAAACCTCAACCATAGGATGAATCCATGGCATGACAACAGTTGGACTTGATAGTCTCCCTCCTAGTTGGGCCTGTTCTCTTCTCATCTCAAAACAGTTTAAGATACAGTAATCATGAATGATTTCTTTCGTACGTTACGAGCCTTAAGCTATCTGAGAAAGGATTGTGGGAGAGTTTCTTTTCCACAGTCTGGATGTTTAGTATGGTACCCTTTGGGTGACATACGACGCGTTCACTCTCAGGTCATAGTCTCTAGTGCGATTGAAATCGCAAACACAATAAAAAAACACTTCTTTCGTAAAAGACAGGAAATAAACCGTAGTTTCCCGAACTACGTGAGCTCTGATCTCTCATACCTGTTGAGAGTACGTAGGCACAAGATGGCGATGTCTTGGCGAGCTACCTTCCCCCATAACCCGTCGTAGGCCGAACTATGTTGACTCTGATTTCTCATTCTCTGATGAGAATACGTAGGCATAAAGCGCGACACTTTGCCGAGTCATTTTCTTTTCTGTTTAAGCCAGCCTTGATAGGTAGATAGATACACCAACCCGTCCAGTAATCACAACAAGCGTGGATCCCGTCGAGTACGACGGACGTGAGGGGTGCTAATACCTTCCCCTTACGTAACCGACTCCCGAACCCAGACAATGGTTGCGACGACCTTGTCTTGCCCTTTTTCGTAAGGTTTTTCCGATCGTTTCCTTTCCCGCTCTGAGGGATAAATAACGAAAGGTGGCGACTCTTCTGTTGTGTCGGCACCTTATTTTCGTGCAAGCGACAGCTGGCGACTCTGCTGGGGACTTCAACAGTTCCCCGCGAGAGTCAATCCTAACGTTTGTATGTTTACTTGTTGGGTTGCGTTTATTTTTCGCATTTTACTTCTCGCACTTTATTTCCCGCATTTTATATTCAGTATAATATGATTATCTGTGCTGTTGTGGGATGAGAGTTCTGATGAGTGAGAAGCCAGACCCAGACTTGAGTGCACTGTAGACTTAGAGTGGAAATTAGTGGGCGCGTGCTTGCTTTGCAGGCACTAGTGTCTCATGAAATCCATGCTCAGACGAGGTTCATCCGGTTGGCTTCTCTTTCAACCCTTTGGGTTGAGACGGTTGCTGGTTTGGTGGATTGTCGACTCTAGGGACCGATCATTTGTGATTCAGCCGAGTGAGTCCGCTTCATGAGCTGGTGATGCCACACCTTCCGGGTATCGTATCACCCCTCTTGAATGTCTGTGACGCTGATGAGCGCATAGGATGCCGAACTTGAGTCAGTTTAGGTCCATACCTATGAGTAGGGTTGGGTTTATTGCAGGAAACCTTGACCTTCAGACTACCTGGTTTTCTTGACATGAATCAGTTTTGTTGGTACCAGGGTTTCCCAGTTGCAGATTTGTCTGTTCTTGATAGAGCAGGTTTTGATTAGAGGATCTTATCATCAGGTGTATGTCTGTTCTTGATAGAGCAGGTTTTGATCAGAGGATCTTATCATCAGGTGTATGTATGTTCTTGATAGAGCAGGTTTTGATCAGAGGATCTTATCATCAGGTGTATGTTTGTTCTTGATAGAGCAGGTTTTGATCAGAGGATCTTATCATCAGGTGTATGTTTGTTCTTGATAGAGCAGGTTTTGATCAGAGGATCTTATCAGCAGATGCTGTTTGTTCTTGATAGAGCGGATTTTTGAGTGGGGTCTGAAGATCTCATTAGCAGCTGTATGTTTGTTCTTGATAGAGCAGATTTTTGATTGGGGTCTGAAGACCTCATCAGCAGATATTTCTCGGTCCTACATCAGAGGTCCTTATCATCAGACATTTGTTCTTGACAGAGCAGAATTATGATCCTATGTATATGGTCCTATCAGATGGTTGTTCCAGGCATATCAGATTTGTGGTCTTACACCGAGGTTTTCTTCTCATCAGATGCAGTGGTTGTTCTTGATAGAGCAAGATTATGGTTTTGTTGATACAAAATCTCAGCACCAGTTACCCGGACCTCTTATTACATGATTGCATTTTGCATTAGTTTGCATACTCATTTGCATTTCATTAACGTGTGTCTGTGTTGCAGGTACCGTTTTCCCTGATCCAGGATTTCTTGCCTCCTATTGTATTGTTATGGGCTCTCTGAGGAAGACCGTGGCTTACAAGTTCCCTGTCCCCGATGTGGCTAAGTTGACTGGTTTGATAGCTCTAGCAGATGATTCTGTGAGGGATGAGTTCAGAAAATCTTATGGCAGGTTGCTCAGTTTGGTTTGTAAGCCTTCTGTGTTCGAGTTGAATGGGTTGCATGCTCTGCTGCAGTTCTACGACCCTCCGCTGAGATGTTTCACTTTTCAGGACTTCGTTCTCGCACCCACGCTGGAAGAGTATGCTGATTTGCTAGGTGTGCCTATCAAGAGGCAGATGCCTTTTGTTCATATGGATGCTGAGCCTGATCTGGCTGGTTTAGCTCATTCACTTCATTTGGACGCCTCCAAGTTAGTGTTGACTAGTTGGAACAAGGTTCCTGGGTTCTCCTTGCAGTTTCTGGTGGGTAAGGCTCAGCAGTGTGCCAAGGACGGATGTTGGGACGCGTTCAATGCCATCCTCGCTCTATGCATATATGGCATTATTCTGTTCCCCAATATGCCCGATTTATTAGACTTTGATGCGTTTCACATCTTTGCTTCAGGGAATCCAGTCCCTACCTTGATAGGAGATGTCTATCACTCAGTCCACTACAAAAACGAGAACAGGAGGGGGAAGAATGTCTCATGCTGCGTACCCTTGCTTTAAAAATGGCTTGATAGTCATCTGCCCAAGAGGGGTCCTTTTGTCTTGTCTGCAGCCACAACTGAGTGGCCTGAGCGCCTGATGAGTTTATCTGTAGAGGATGTTGACTGGTTCGACAGAGATAGGTTGGGTACTGAGGTGATCTTCAGTTGCAGCTGGTTTCCAAATGTGCCTTTGGTAGGCAGGAAGGGCTGTATAAACTACAATTCGTCGTTGTTGGTCCGCTAGTTCGCGTATGCTTTGAGAACTCCGCCGAAGGATGAAGAGGTACAGGAATCTCTGTACCTCACTGGTATTCTAGAGGGGGATCTGTTGTCCAAACTTCAGCGTGCGTGGAACGACATCAGTAAGCGAGGAAAGCCTTTGCTGGGAAAAATAAACAGTCAAGCCTACCCTCCGTATTTGACTTGGATCAGAGCCAGGGCCAATGCTATAGGGATGTCGTTTCCTCATGCCAAACCAGAAAGTCCTCCAATGATCGAAGAGCCTACTACTGTGCCCATTCAGCAGCATAATCAGGTGTTAGCCGAGCGGGATGAATTGAAGCGGGCGAACGAAGAACTGGAGAAGGAATTAGCTCAGCTCTGAAGCGAGAGGAACGAAGCCGTTCATTCTTTCAAAAGGCAAACAGAGTTGGTGAACCAGCTAGGTACAGGCCTGACTAAGCAGATAGCCGAGCGTGAACGCATGGGTCGAGACTTCAAGGTTGTCAACGACGTACTGGCTACGAAGAAACAACACTTGGACGAGGCATATCGGAGGATATCCAAGTTCAACCAGCACTGGAAGGCTTCCCTGGCCACCAGGAAAGAGCGGGAGGATAAGCTGATGCTACAGATTTCCAAGCTGGAAGCCCAGGTGAAGGACAGTGAGCAGAGGTTTGATGAAGAAACCACCCGCAGATACGCCGCCGAAGGCCAGCTCAACAAAGCTCTCGCTAACCTGAAGGAGCGCAAGCTGACGTTTGAGTCCAAGAAGCGGAAGTTAGAAGATTGCTTCGGCGAAGGAGCATGGGAAGGTTCGATCGAAGGACTTCAGTATACCATTGTGCAGAGGGAATTACTCGTCGATGGGTTGCTCACTCTGCCAGATCATCCAGAGACGAAGGAGTTGTTAGAAGAGTATCGCGCCCGTGGCCGTACTTGACTATTTGTATTCCTTTTTTTTGATCATTGTTGTATGCTGACCATCACCAGGCTTGTTGGCTGAGGTCACGCTGTTGATTCATCTTGTACTCGCTGATGCTATGTACTGCCTTGATAGGCTTCCTTTATATATGAGATTGTTGTTTCCATGATTGGACTCGGGCTTCTTCTTCTTATTATCAGCACTGGCACTCAGGCACTAGGATCGGGGGAGATCTCCCAAACACACAGACACACGCATGCATCTGCATGAAGCATTTGCATGACGAGCATTTTGTTGTTTTTCCTAACCCTTTAGTGTTTACAGGTTTTTCAGGTTTACAGGTCCCAGGCTGTTTCCGGTGGTTCCAGGATTGATCAGAGACTAATTCACCATTATCCAACTAGAGCTAATCAGACCAGGATCATGGATCAAGTGCAAACCGATGTTCAGGAGCTTCGCAAGAGGATGGATCGCTTCATGGAACTCATGCAAGTGGTCGCCAATGGTCAGGACCAGCTCAGGACTTTGGTTCAGCCTTTGATCTCCAGGGTTGATAGCAACGACATACTCCACGGTGGGACCGTGCCTACTCCTCCACCAGTTGATACTCCGCAGAATGGTGTCCCCGTGGCCGGGGGAAACGGCAGTGCTAATGGCAATGTGATGGCCAACATCGGACTCAATATGACAGGCGTCGGCAATGGGAGTCTGGGAGCTAATGTCAACATCGGGCCGGGCAACGGCAATGCAGGCGTCGGGAATCTGTCGGTGCCTCAACCATGGCTTGAGGATCATCAGGATGATGTGTTCTCTCAAAGAGGTGCTGAAGGGGAGCTGAATGCTGAAGCGCGGCTCAGATTCAAAGCACTTGAGGATAAAATGAGAGATATTGAGAATCAGAATACTTTGGGCGTTGATTTGTCCAAGCTGGGATTAATTGCTGATTTCAAGGTACCTCCTAAGTTCAGGGTGCTTGACTTTGAGAAATATAAGGGCACCACTTGCCCTCGTGTCCACCTTAGATCGTACTACAGGAAGATGTCTGCTTATTCCGAAGACGAGAAGTTGTTGATGCACTTCTTCCAAGATAGTCTTTCCGGGCCATCCCTCGAGTGGTACATGGGTCTAGAGCCCACTAGCGTGTGCACATGGAAGGATCTCGCTGAAGCGTTTGTGCACCATTACCAGTACAACAACGACTTGGCCCCGAACGGAGTCCAGCTCCAGAACCTGTCGCAGAGAAATAATGAAGGATTTAAGGAGTACGCCCAGCGGTGGCGTGAGTTGGCAGCTCGGGTTCAGCCGCGATGGTTGAACGCGAACTCGTGCAGATGTTTGTGGCTACCCTCCCAGGGGTTTACTATGAAAAGTTAGTCAGCGGTATGTCTGGGACGTTCTCGGCTCTCATTATCATGGGCGAGCACGTCGAGAATGGTATCAAGATCGGGAAAATTCAAGGTGAGTCATCCTCAGCTGGAGGAGGTGGAAAGAAACCTTATGCTAGTAAAAGGCGAGAAGGAGATGCGAGCGCTGTGACCAACGCTCGAAGGAAGGGCAAAGGCCCTCAGCAGCAACAGCAACCGAATCAACAGGGATATAGAAAGTACCAGAATCGGGCACCTTTAGCAAACCGTCACTTCGAGGCACCGCCCATGTCGTACGCGTAACTCTTGCAGACCTTGCTTCAGCTTCAGTTGGTTCAGAAGAGGACGATGGCTCGCTTGACAGGGGCACCTCCACCAGGGTACGACGCAAATGCCACTTGCGATTTCCACTCAGGGGCACCAGGCCACACAATCGAGAACTGCAAAGCCTTTAAGCACAAGGTGCAGGACCTGGTAGATGCCAAAATCATTAACTTCTCCGATAATGTACCCAATGTCACGAAGAATCCTATGCCAAATCATAGGGGGGCGGAGTGAACGCTATTATCGAAAAAGAGGGTGCAGATCTGTTGACTGATGTCAAAGATCTAAAGACGCCGCTTAGCTTCGTCAAAGCTAAGTTGCTGAAAAGAGGGTTCTTTCCAGGGTGCGGAGAACTATGCATGGACTGTGCTACACATTCTGATGGATGCGAGCAGCTGGTAGAAGGAATCTAAAGTCTGATGACTGAGGGGATTCTGCAGTTCAACCGGAGGGCTGAAGGTGTATCAGGAGAGGTAGTGTTGAAGCAGGCCGATGAAGTCGCCACTATCACCATCCCTCGCCAACCAATAACCATTTCTGCGCCCAGACCGCCCACAATTACTATCACCAAAGCTGGGCCGATACCCTTCGAGAGCACTAACGCCGTTCCGTGGCATTATGGGGCTGAAGTCTATTGCAACAGACAGAGGTTGGAGCTAGAGCCGTATGGGTCGACTGTGGAGAATCTCGCAGGAATCAGTGGTATTACCCGTAGCGGAAGAATGTTTGCGCCACCGTAGGTCGTGGCAGAGAAAGCGGTCAGAGCTGATGCGGCCGATAAGGGCAAAAGCAAAGTCGTCGAAGAAGTCCCGTGTGGGGTAGAAAAAGATTTGCTTGTCAAAGATGCCGAGGAGTTTATGCGGTTGATCAAAAAGAGCGACTACAAGATTGTAGATCATCTCCACCAGACGCCTTCGAAGATTTCTATTCTCAACTTGTTGCTGTGTTCTGAAGCGCACCGCAACACGCTACTGAAGGTATTGAACGCTGCCTACGTACCGCAAGAGATATCGGTGAATCATCTAGAAGAGGTGGTAGCCCATGTTAATGCTAACAATGGGCTAGGTTTCACAGACTTGGAGCTGACGCCAAAAGGGAGGGATCACAACAGCGCCCTGCACATCTCGATAGAGTGTAGGGGCACAATCATGTCGCAGGTCCTGGTGGACACGGGTTCATCGCTTAATGTTCTTTCGAAGAAGGCATTAATGAAGTTGGACACTCGCGGATTGCTTTGCACACCCAGTGATCTGGTTGTGAAAGCGTTCGACGAAACTAAACGCCACATTTTCGGGGAGGTGACCCTGCCGATCCAAGTCGGTCCAGAAACGTTTGACACGGTCTTTTATATTATGGACATCATGCCTGCCTACAGTTGCCTCTTGGGCCGGCCATGGATCCATGCTGCTGGTGCCGTGACCTCCACGTTGCACCAAAAGCTCAAATATGCTGTCGGGGGAAGCATAGTAACCGTATGCGGCGAGGAGGGCATAATGGTGAGCCATTTGTCATCCTTTAAGTATGTTGAAATGGATGGCGAAATCCATGAGACTCTTTGTCAAGCGTTCGAGGCTGTCAAAGTGAAAGAGGTAGCTCCTGTAGTCACAGAAAAGCCAGAGATGAATCTCTCCTCGTTCAAAGAAGCTCGGGCCGTTGTCCAAGCTGGATCTACCCCAGGCTGGGGGCATATTTTGGAGATACCGAACAAGCAGGATAAGTTTGGATTGGGGTATTCTCCCGGAGCTGAAGCTTCTTCTTCTTCGTCTAGCAGCGCGTCACGGGGTAAGGGGCCGATCCTATTTACCAGTGGCGGAGTGATCTTCGAAAGCATCAACGCGGCGTCTGAAGACAGTGGGGATAGCGCTTGTGATCTCGACTCTTGGATTCAGCCAAGCAAGCCGGGCGAGGGCCTCAACAATTGGACCATCAAGGATATCATCCAGATGACAAGTGAAGAGTAATGATTTACTTTTTCCAATCATTGTACAACCCTATGTTCTACCCGGGGCATAGCGGTTTTATTGTCAGGGCCTTGTTGGATTATGTACATGCATTTTGTTAATAAATCAAAGGCGTTTTCTTCGTATTCAAATATTGTGATCTCTATTATTCCTGTTTTTATATTTGTTTTGAAAAACATCAAAATGGCAATGGGGTTTGTGCTAACCTGCATATTCTTGTTTTAAACTTAACCCTTGTTATTGCAGGACCCACATAACAGATGACATCGACTCTGGACCTTCTACGGCTCACTTCGACTTCGATTGCCCGATCTATCAAGCCGAAGAAGAGATTGATAAAGACGAAGACCTTCCTGAGGATTTGGCCTGCTTGTTGAAACAAGAGGAAAAAGTTATTTTGCCTCATGAGGAGGAGATTGAGATCGTGAATCTGGGTTCTGAAGAGCTCGTCAGAAATGTCAGGATAGGGGCTACACTGCAGAGTGATGTCAAGCAGAGATTGGTCGAGATGCTTCGAGAGTATAGTGACGTCTTTGCTTGGTCATACGAAGATATGCCCGGACTTGACACGGACATCGTGGTCCACCACTTGCCGCTGCGAGAAGATTGCCCTCCCGTTAAGCAGAAGCTTAGGAGGACGAGATTGGATATGGCCGTTAAGATCAAAGAAGAAGTGCAGAAACAGCTTGATGCTGGCTTCTTAGCGTTCACCACTTACCCTCCGTGGGTCGCCAACATAGTGCCTATACCGAAGAAGGACGGTAAGGTACGCATGTGCGTCGATTATCGGGATTTGAATAGGGCGAGCCCTAAAGATGATTTCCCGTTGCCTCATATCGATGTGTAGGTCGACAACACAGCCCAGTTCTCCGTGTTTTCGTTCATGGATGGCTTCTCCGGTTACAATCAGATCAGGATGGCGCCGGAGGACATGGAGAAAACGAATTTTATCACCCCCTGGGGGATGTTTTGCTATAAGGTAATGCCCTTCGGTCTGAAGAACGCAGGGGCCACTTACCAGCGAGCAATGGTAACTTTGTTTCATGATATGATTCATCATGAGATCGAGGTCTATGTTGATGACATGATTGCAAAGTCCCAAACGGAGGAAGAGCATCTGGTCAACTTATTGAAGCTTTTTGAGAGGCTTAGGAAGTTCAGGTTGAGGCTGAACCCTAGCAAATGCACTTTCGGAGTGCGGTCCGGAAAGTTACTGGGGTTTATCGTGAGTCAACGAGGCATCGAGGTTGATCCTGCGAAAATAAAAGCCATTCAAGAAATGCCAGCGCCGAAAACAGAAAAAGAAGTTTGTGGTTTCTTGGGTAGAATAAACTACATTGCGAGGTTTATCTCTCAGCTCACGACCACTTGTGAACCGATGTTCAAGCTTTTAAAGAAAGATCAGGTGATTATTTGGAATGAGGATTGCCAGAAGGCATTCGACAAGATAAAGCAGTATCTCGAAGAACCTCCAATCTTGATACCCCCAGTGGCTGGACGACCATTAATCATGTACTTGACAGTTCTTGAGAATAGTATGGGGTGTGTTCTCGGTCAGCACGAAGAGACGGGCAGAAAGGAGCATGCCATTTACTACTTGAGTAAAAAGTTCACTGACTGTGAATCTCGATACTCGATGCTGGAGAAGACGTGTTGTGCACTAGCCTGGGCTGCAAAACGTCTACGACAGTACATGCTCAATCACACCACTATGCTAACTTCGAAGATGGTGTTAACGGAATATGATATTCAGTACATATCCCAGAAGGCCATCAAGGGAAGCGTATTGTCTGATTACCTTGCCGAATAGCCGATCGAGGATTACCAGCCGATGAAATTTGAATCCCCTGACGAGGATATTATGTTTCTCAAAGAGAAGGATTGCGATGAGTCGTTGCCCGACGAGGGGCCAGATAGGAAATCCCAGTGGAAATTGATATTCGATGGGGCGGTTAATTCCTACGGAAGTGGCATCGGGGCTATCATCACGACTCCCCACGGATCCCATATCCCGTTTACTGCGAGACTGACGTTTCCAGCCACCAACAATGAGGCGGAGTACGAAGCATGCATCATGGGTCTAGAAGAGGCAATTGATTTGAGAATCAAGAACCTAGACGTATATGGTGAGTCAGCGCTTGTGATCAACCAAATTAAAGGGGAGTGGGAGACTCGTCAATCGAATTTGGTGCCGTACATGAATTATGCCAGAAGGCTACTTCCGTTCTTTGATCGAGTGGAACTCCATCATGTGCCCAGGGATGAAAATCAGATGGCTGATGCCTTAGCCACGTTGGCTTCAATGTATAAAGTCAACTTTTGGAATGAGGCTCCAAGAATTGTCCTTTCGCGTCTTGATAGACCGGCATTTGTCTTTGCAATCGAGGAAGCCGCCGACGGCAAGCCATGGTTCCATGACATCCAGACTTTCTTTATGACTAAGGAGTATCCCGCGGGTGCGTCAACCCAGGATAAGAAGACTCTGAGGAGGCTGTCTGGAAACTTTTATCTCAATCCTGATGGAGTTCTGTATAAAAGAAACCACGATCTCGTGCTACTCAGATGTGTAGATGAGAAAAAGGCGAGTATGCTCATGGAAGAAGTCCATGAAGGCACATTTGGTACGCACGCCGGCGGGCATGCCATGACGAGAAAGATCCTGAGAGCAGGATACTACTGACTGACGATGGAGTCGGATTGCTTCAGATTCGCGAAGAGATGTCATAAATGCCAGATTTATGCTGATAAAGTTCATGTGCCGCCATGCCCGTTGAATGTCATGTCCTCCCCGTGGCCGTTCTCCATGTGGGGCATCGACATGATAGGCAAGACCGAGCCCACTGCATCTAACGGTCATCGCTTCATTCTGGTAGCTATCGACTACTTCACCAAGTGGGTGGAGGCAGCCTCGTATGCTAATGTGACCAAGCAGGTGGTGGCTAAATTCATAAAGAGGGACATCATCTGTCGCTACGGAATTCCTGAGCGGATCATTACTGATAATGGTTCGAATCTGAATAACAAGATGATGAAGGAGTTGTGCCAGAGTTTCAAGATTGAACACCACAACTCATCTCCTTACCGGCCGAAGATGAATGGCGCCGTTGAAGCGGCCAATAAGAACATAAAGAAGATTGTTCAGAAGATGGTTGTGACCTACAAAGATTGGCACGAGATGCTGCCATTTGCCCTGCACGGTTATCGTATGACAGTCCGTACGTCAACCGGGGCAACTCCTTTCTCCTTGGTGTACGGTATGGAAGTTGTCCTACTGTTAGAAGTGGAGATCCCTTCTTTGCGAGTGTTGGTTGATGTGAAACTCGACGAGGCAGAATGGATTACGAACCGACTGAACCAACTCAACCTGATGGACGAGAAGAGGTTAGCATCGATTGCGTTTGGTTGTCTGTACCAAAGCCGAATGAAGAAAGCTTATGATAAGAAGGTGCGTCCTAGAAGCTTTCAGACGGGTGATCTCGTCCTGAAGAAGATTCTTCCTCCACACTCCGATCACCGGGGCAAGTGGACTCCGAATTACGAAGGTCCGTACGTTGTCAGCAAGGTCTTCTCGGGAGGAGCTTTGTTGTTATCCACGATGGATGGTGAAGATTTTGCATCCCCGGTGAACGCGGACGCAGTTAAAAAATACTTTGCTTGAAAGCGACCTGCTGGACAAAAAAGGAGAGTCCAGGCAAAAATGGGGCATCCCGGCGAACCAAAAACAGAATAAAAGGGTTCGGGCAAAAATTAGGGATATAAATTGAAAAAAGGTACACCCGCGAAGTCGAAAACCTACACTGGGCGGCTTCGGCAAAAAAGGGTATCCCGGTGAACTGAAAACCCGCAAAGGGCGGTTCACGCAAAAGTTAGGGATTTGAAAAAGAAAATGACTGCGTTCCGCGTGTGGACTTTCATTGTTTAGTGGTTCAGAGGACCTGAGGGCCGTTTATCTGAATCAATCTCTTCCGAAGCTGAAGCGCCGGAGAAGTATCGAAGTCGAGTGGGTCATAGAGGGATCAACTCATGGTGTTCGTCTACGCCTCGTTGCCGACATTTGTATATACTGATGTATATTTATGTTTTATTTTTGCGCGGCTTCCTCATTCCAGGAGCTTGCATTTGTTGTAAAACATTTTTACCCATTCAGGGGTTCGTTATCAATAAAATGCATATTATTCAGCAATTCTGTTTGCCTGTTTAGCATTTATCTGTTTTGTTTGCGAAAAAGAACGCCGATGTTTTTGATAAAATGCGCATAGATAAACTTACTGGCCTAGGCCACTGATTGTTGAAACAATTAAATACTCAGACATTGTCACGAGATAATAACCTTGATAGGTCCCTTTGAGAAGGGTATCTTGTCTGTTTGTTTGTGTTGTTACAGGTGTAACATATTCCAGACAGCGCGCCGTGCGCATCCCGAAGCAGGATGATTCCTCCTTCTCCAGCAGAGTTCAGTAGCCTCTCCCCGCGGAGTCTGAACGCGAGATCGTGAGCATTGATATGTCTCCCCAGGCAGAGATGATTCTCTCCCCAATCCGATGTATCCTGAAGGAACGTCACCTCCTCAGCTGAGTCAGGCGCTGAAGCGCGGGTTCATCCCCTAGCACCGGGTCACAAGTGCAGGTTTCGTAGGAAACTATTCATACGCCGAAGTATGCAGCAACTGATAGTCCATACTGAAGTCTCCAGCGGAATTGAAATTCCCCACCAGAGTAGTACTCTCTCCCGAGTCGGATGATTCCTTCTTCCCCAGCGGAATTGAAATTCCCTCGCAGAGTCATACTCTCTCCAGCGAAGCAGAATGATTTCTCCTTCCTCAGCCGAGTTTGCAGATCCCCGAGAGAGCCGAATCCTTGGAAGCTGCTCAAGCCATGATTGGTTTTCCCCTGTGGATTGTTGATCAACTGAAGTTGTTTCCCCACAGAGCCTTCATCTCCAGAGAAGTAGCCGAGAAGGCCATGCAGTTTACTCCCGCGATTGACATTGCTTTCCCTCCGCAGGTCCTAGTTCTCGTAGAGCTTCGTCCCCCTGCAGCAATCAACTAAAGTTGTTTCCCCCGTGTCGCTACTGCGAAAATCGGCGCCGGCTGAACAGAAGAGTCGCCACCGTGCGTTATTTATCCCAACGGAGGGAAAGGAAACGCTCAGAGTAAAGCTACCGCAAAGACGGGAAAGGTATGGTCATCGCAACCAAAACCTGGATTCGGGAGTCGGTTACACAAGGGGAAGGTATTAGCACCCCTCACGTCCGTCGTACTCGACGGGATCCACGCTTGTTTTCGGGTATGGATTGTTATTCTACCTACGCTAAAGGTCTGGGGTTAAAAGAAAAGAAAATGACTCGGCAAAGTATCGCGCTTTATGCCTACGTATTCCCGTCTGGAACGAGAAATCAGAGTCAACGTAGTTCGCCTACCTACGAGAAAGGAGGGTAAGGTTGCTCGCTAGGAGATCGCATCCTATGCCTACGTACTTTCATACAGCATGAAAGATCAGAGCAAACGTAGTTCGGGCCACGTACGACACAAGTCTGTCTGTTTTGATTGTTTTTATTCCTTCTGAAAAGGTTTTCCTGATTAACAGTCCAAGCGGACAAAAATGACGTTTTGATGAGTTCACATTCTTTTACGGAAGAAGTGTCTTTTATTGTGTTTGAAATCTTATTGTGTTTTTCTGTTTGTTTTGAGAAAGAAAGAGACATAACTCTATCCTACGGTTGCGAAGGGAATCAAACTAACCTAATGTTATCATGCATGGGTTAAGACCTAGTGTCTATCATGTTCCTCTCTTGCACAGAGAGAAACAGAGATCCTAAGGGAATAGACGGAAGCAGCAACAACAGCAGATATATACAGTAAAGCGGTAAAATGCATGGATGCAACAATACAAGCGAGGCAAGGGAGTCCCACTCAATCTCGAACCTAGAAAACAATAGGCAAAAGTGAACAGGATTCACTTTCAACCCAACAGGTTAAACAACAAACAATACAGTCAAGAAAACCAATCAATACATCAGAAATGAATAACAGCAGGAAAATAAACAGCCACAACAGCTCTGCATCAACACCTATCTTCAAGTCATCTCCAAACAGCTACAAGCTTCAGCAAGCATCAATCTTCATCTCCATAGCCTTCAAGCAAGGTCTCTGATTATCAGTCTTCCATCTGCAATGGCTTTTCTTCAAGTCTCAATCTTCAGGATGAACATCAGTCAACAAGATAAAAGTGAATGTTAAACAGTAGACTGCCTACCAAGGGTGGCTCATCAACTGTTAACATTATACAGACAATTTTCTCTCAAAAGTTCTATCTTTCAAATACATTCACTGATCCTTCCAAAGGAAGGAGGTGGATATTTGAAAGAGACTTTGAATCATAGAGAAAGGATGGATGCAGACAAGGCATTCCATGTTTGGGAAACAAGCTTTCTACTCTAGGGCTCTGCCTAACTCCTAAACCCTACACTCCTCAACAGCTGCCAGCAAAGGAACCTCCTCATCAACTCTAGAAGTTGGTCTTCAATCTCTGGATCTCCAATGGCTTCATCATCACAAGTCTTCAGCTCTCCCAATCCCCAAAGCAAACCCAATACCCACACAGACAAATAATAATCCCCAGAGAGGGCACACCACACCAGTCAAACAAATATAGACAGTATACTAATAGCAGTAGGGGAATCCTAACATTCTCTAAGGGATCTAATAACTACCCATAATCCCTATAGTTCCATACCCCAAAGATTCAATCTCTAACTCCTAAGGGAAATGAACTAATTCACCTATGTTATCACCTAAACCCTAATTTTGTTCATGTTATTCACCTCTAAACAAATCTCCTAAAATTATGTCCTAAAAATATGAACTAAATTTTATATACAAGATAAATTTCTAAACTAACCAACCTAAAAAGAATGGATTAAAAATATTGAAGCATCTATTCAAACTAAAATTACCAAATTCATGTATCAAACAAAATGATATTTACACCTACTTAAAAGAAAAATGTGCCAAAAATATAAAAATAAAATGAAATATTAATTTTTTTGTGTGATATTTTTCTTGACAAAAATATGAACAATATGAAAAAACAACCAATTAAAAACTATCATTTTTCTATTTTTTACGAATTTTCAAAGAATTAAGAAAAATGGAAGAAATAAAATGAATTAAAATGGATGAGGGTGCACTTAGTAGAGAAAACCAGTTAAAAAACAAACTGGGCCCAGACTGGGGGGGCGCGCATAGCAAGCGCGTCTGGGCCCATATGCACTCAGAAAGTAGCAAAAATTAAAAAAGATGAAAACGGTGCAGTTAGCAATTATTTTAGGCATAACATCATTGGACCTTGGTTCGTGGGGTGTCATTAGCAACCATTGTCTGAGCCCAGTCTGATTATGTTTAATGAAACGGTGCGTTGCACCATTTGAACTTCCCTCCGTTTTTCTTTTTCAATCGTGGCCGTTGGTTTCAGAACTCAGTCAAGGTCAAAGATCAAATTGTGTGGCTCCCAGGTCTTCTTCAACCTCCAGCCAACCCTAAGGTCTGAAACCCTAACCATGCACAAGCTTTACACTTCTCTGTTCTCCATCAATTGTCCATGAAATCACACGATTCCAAAAGCAAAATTGCTCTAATTTCTTCCCTCTACGCAACCATAACAATGACTTCCTCTAAAACTCAACCAACAATGGAACCCGATACGCATAACAGTTTGAATCCACCATGATCACCTGATATCACTTCTTCCAATTCTCTCTAATTCTTGCCCTAAACTAATCCTCATCTTATGCTGATCATTACAAGCTATTAACCTCAGATTATCATGCAATATTCTAAGAGTTATAAGCTTCAAAAGTTTGTGCACACCATGGTCAATCTTCATGAAACCTCTCCAAACTCACCAAAATCAGTCATCTAACCTATCTTAACATTTCTATGCTAACAAATCCCTATAATTCTAACTAAAACATGCAATTCGAAGGAGAAACCTACCTGGTGAAAAATGAGGAAAACAGCTATGGAACTCCTTGATCCAATGCTTGCAGTGATTTGAAATTGATCCACACACTCAAACCTTGATTCTGTATGCAAAGATTCTAACTCAAACTTCTTGGATCTTGCAATTCCAAATTTCTTTCTTCTTGGATGATGGAAGTGTATGGCACGAATCCTACTCAAATCCACCAAATGCTTGTGTGAAATGTGATCTATGAATGATGGTGATGAAGATCAGATCAAGAATTGTGAAAATCGGTAGAGATTTGAGAGAGTTTGAATTGATTTTGCAAAATGGAAGAAAGGTGTGAAACTTGGTGTTATGATCAATTTGATTCACCAACCCATGCATGAAGCTCTTCATATCAATATATAGATGAGAATGGAAACTCCTAGAACCTTGGAGAAACGTCCCATGCACTCTTTCCTTGCATTTTGTATTATGTAACTTTCATTGTAAGTAACCATGCCTATCTTTCAAAACTTGAACCAAACTTAAAATTCCACTTTTGCCAATGTTCTCAAAATGATTTTTCCAATCAAAATGACCTATAATTTCACCTCATTTGGCCAAACTATGAAAAATCTCATTTTTAGGTCATTTTTTATTCATTAAATCCACCAATTTTGAAACCTTGTGCTATGAATCTCTACAATCTTTCATGATCACTTTTCTAGACTCCAAATGTCATTTGGAACAAGTTTGATGTTGTGAAGTTTTCCATTTGAAGCTTCCTTGTATGAGTTTTGGGCATAGGCTTGAAATGACCTGTAATTCTCAGATGACCAAAATACCCTTTGCTTGCCAAGACCATAAGTAGAGTTCCACAAATCATATGAAGGCATACCATAACATTATAGAAAGCTAAGACAATGAGGAACAACTATTATGTTTACCAGAAATTCATTTGAAATCTCCTTGAGGGGTAAATATTTCTTGGAAGACAAGTCACTTTCACAGACAAAATTTCAGATACCTCAGATGACCTGTAACTTGCAAGGACCATAACTTGAGTTCTATAAATCTCCTTGATGTCTTCCACCACTCAAATTAAAGGTCTTGAGATCCTCTACAAGTTTCATGTTGACCAAGGATCCATTTGAAGCTTGAATTTTGACTTATCTTGCTTGGAAATTTAACCTAAACTAGGGGATTTTACACAGAAACCCTAATTTAGAAACTCCTCTTCTCCTTGATTTCTCTTGATTTCTTCTTAGCACAACACGATATCCTTCTCTATATGTCAAATGATGAACCCCACATCTCTCAAATAGCCCTCAATGCCTTTCAATCAGTCATTGGACCTAGGGTTGACCCAGATAAAACCCTAGTTGACTGTCTTCAACTGCAATTCTTGTGATCACACCAATGACTTGTTTCCTTCTCCAAATGACTTTCTAAGTCCTCCATGATGTCTAGATACTCTCCATGCTCAATCCACAGCTCACAAATTTCTTTGATAATCCCCAGATACCCTCAGCTAGGAGATAGATGCACTGCTTGGTCCATTGACTTCCCAGATTTCAAATTCTTTCTGATGACTTGAATGAGATTGAATTAGAATAATAACCTCTTGATAGGCTCATAGAGATGAGAATAATGATTGGTCCCTGTTGGATGATTTGCTATGCTATGCTATGCAGATGATTAGACTATGTACATGACCCTATATGCAAATGCTAATGATATTGAAACATAAAACAAGTGAATAAAGGTTGAGCAAATTTTAGGGTGCAACAGCTGCCCCTATTCAAGCGATTTGGACCCGATTGGGTGAAGAGCGAACGGCCTTCAAACATTCGAGGTACGAGACGGTTGAATACTAAGAACCCGGAAATTTGCCAACCGCAGAAATAAACTGCGCCACTGCTTGGGGATTATTTCATCAGCCTGAAAAGCTTCTATCATCGAAAAACTTATCCATGTTTGGACTCCTGTTTTGTCAACACGAAAAACTTCGACAACTTCACTGGGGATGGCTCGTCTGCCTTCTCGTCAGAAATAAATCGTCCACGTTAGGAATAAACTCTTCCACGTTAGGAATAACACCGTCCCCGTAAGGAATAACACCGTCCACGTAGGACTAAGACTTCGTCTGGATCTGTCCACGTCAGGACTAAACTTTTCCACGTTAGGAATAACACCTTTCCACGTAAGGAAACCTCTCTTCTTTCCACGTAAGGAATGCCATCTTCTTGACTTGTCCACGTAAGGACTCAATTTTTCCACGTAAGGAATCAATTTCTTTCCACGTAAGGAATTAACATCTTGATTCGTCCACGTAAGGACTCCCATCACGCCTTGCTTTGTCCATGTAAGGACTCCAATCTTTCCACGTAAGGAATGCCTCTTTCTGATTTGTCCACGTAAGGAATACATCGTCCACGTTAGGACCCACCTTTCCACGTAAGGAATCACAATCTTTCCACGTAAGGAATAACCTTGTCCACGTCAGGACTCACATTTCGTCTTGATCTGTCCACGTCAGGACTCACCTCTTGACTCGCTGAGGATAAAATCTTGTCCACGTCAGAACTTGCATATCTTCGACTTGCTGGGGAAATCAAATTCGTCCACGTCAGGACACCCACGCTTCGCCAACAACGCGAAGAAGGATACATTTGTCCACGTCAGGATTCTCGTATCTTGTCATCACAAAGGACTATAAACTTTGTCCACGTCAGGACACACTTTTCACCATTACGACCAGAGATATCTGCTGGAAATAAATTGGTCCACGTCAGGACACCACCACGAAGAGTAATCCATTTTGTCAACGTCATGACTTCACATTCAATCAATGCTAAGAAATCTAAACTGTCCACGCTAGGACTAACACATATCGTCACCTGGGAGAAATGTCCACGTCAGGACTCCACATTCCAACAATTCTGAAAAATCGAACCTGTCCACGTCAGGACTAGCACCTCTTATCAACCATGAGGAAATAAATCTGTCCACGTCAGGACTCATTTCTCCACTGGTCCCAACCCACAAACTTCTTAGTACCGACGTTGCAGCAACTTTGAGGCGGACTCTACTGGGGATATCTGAAACCAAACTACCGGACGCTTGTTCTGATAACCGGCGGCAGCCTCTGAAATTCTGATTCCTGAAACCCGTTGATGATAAATAACTCTACTTGGGAATGAGGATAAATCTTGCCTACTAACTCTGGCGGGGAAGACAAGAGAAATTCACGAATAACTCTGTTCAGAGACCAAGAAAACTTCATCATGATAACTCTATGGGGAATAGTGCCAAAGCTGACATTTTCGCTGAATGTCTCACGTCGAGATCTTGAATGTTTGGTAATTCATTTGAGCAAAAGCTCACTCCACCTGCAAGAGAAACAACACTTGAAACCAACGGTTAGCCAACCTGGTTCATGTTTCAAAATGCATATGTTTGATACTGACGCAATGCTCCATTCGACATGGAAATGCTACGCGTGTTTTGTTTGGTGAATGTAAGTATGACACTATATGCCAATGCAAATGCAGACTCGAACTGCTAGGATACAGGAAAATGCTGAAGATAATGCAGACTCCTCTGGGGATAGCCAGGTGCTACAGAATTATTCCAGCAAAATAAATGCTGGAACAGTGAGGTCGACTCAGCTGGGAAATTGGGAACTTAAACCAACACCTCATTGAAGTAACACCCTGCTGGGGAATATAACTCTGCTGGAGAATAGCAGATGCGCCTGGTATGATTGAACTTCCGTTGGAGAGTGAACTGATATCACACGGTGTTCTGACAAAATAAATGCCAAGACACGCAACCAACTTTGCCGGGGATAGTCTTAATCCTCGAGTTCCACTGGGAGGAATGAGAATACTTGCTGAAAAGGGAACTCCATCGGGGATGAAACGATTCTCTTAGGGAAAATCAACTGACTCCGCTGGGAGAGAGTAAATGACCTTGCGGGGAAAGGGTAAACTGTCTGAATACGGCTCTCAAATATTAATCTTCTGCGGCTAAACCGCTCTGCTTGAGATGCACTGTCTGAATACAGCCTTCGATCTTGGAATTGCAGAACTTTGCTGAGGATAAACGACTTTGCTGGAGAATGTCCTTTGGATAAGCTGCGACTAGCTAGGGAAAATGATCCTTCTTCAGGGAGGAACATTGCACGACCTGCGTGGGGATCGAGTCTTCCATTACTGCAATCTTTTGATCATCTTCCTCGTGCGGCTATGAACCCTGCAACACCACAAACAAGACAAGACAAGTCTACACAAACCAATCTATTCAGGTTAGTGTTAGTGACATTATTTTCAGTTAATTCAAAGTTTTAGCAATTATTGGCAAGGGCCAGTGACGTTATGCACATGCTAGTTTCAGTAAACTTAGGCGTTTATCATGCACAAAACAGTAAAGGACCAGCATCAAGTACTGAATAACATATTTTATTGATTGGGCCCCTGAATGGGCGGAGTTTTGTACACGGGATGTAACTCCTGAAAAGAGGAAGCTACGCATAGCAAATATACAAGTATGCACAGGAAGCATAAATATATTGACAAATTAAATTTGTACACATGTCGGCAACGGGATGCAGATGAACATCACGAACTGATCCTCCTATGACTCGCCCGACTCTAATGCTTTCCCTAGTATCCACACTTCCGAAGAGATGGTATCTGATAATCGACCCCTCAGGTATATTCTCCCGCACCAATGCTCAATGCAGTATCAAATTCGGACCGCAGTCATTTGCTTTTCAAATCCCTAACTTTTGCGTGAACCGCCCTTTACGGGTTTTCAGTTCACCGGGATACCCCTTTTTGCCGAAGCCGCCCAGTGTAGGTTTTCAACTTCGCGGGTGTACATTTTTTCATTTTATCCCTAACTTTTGCCTGAACCTTTCATTCTGTTTTTGGTTCGCCAGGATGCCCCATTTTTGCCTGGACTCTCTTTTTCTTGTCCAGCGGGTCAATTTTTAAGCAAAGTATTTTTTAACTGCGTCCGAATTCACAGGCGACGCAAAGTCTTCACCGTCCATGATGGATAGTAATAAAGCTCCTCCTGAAAAGACCTTTCCGACAACGTATGGCCCTTCGTAGTTGGGGGTCCACTTGCCCTTGTGATCTGCCTGCGGCGGGAGAATCCTCTTCAACACAAGGTCTCCCGTCTGAAAGCTCCACGGATGTATCTTCTTATCATATGCTTTCTTCATTCGGCTCTGGTACAAACGACCGTACGCTAGAGAAGCTAGCCTCTTCTCATCCATTAAACTCAGTTGGTTCAACCTGTCTTTCACCCATTCTGCCTCATCTAGTTGGACGTCTCGCAATACCCTCAGAGAAGGGATCTCAACTTCCAATGGTAGTACTGCTTCCATTCCGTATACTAACGAGAACGGGGTTGCCCCAGTTGATGTGCGTACCGTCGTACGATAACCGTGCAAAGCGAAGGGTAGCATCTCGTGCCAATCCTTATAGGTCACCACCATCTTTTGAACGATCTTCTTTATATTTTTGTTGGCCGCTTCAACAGCGCCATTCATCTTGGGTCGGTAGGGGGAGGAGTTTTGATGTTCGATCTTGAAATTCTGACAGAGCTCCTTCATCATTTTGTTGTTCAGATTTGAACCGTTGTCAGTGATTATCCGCTCGGGGATCCCATATCTGCAAATGATATCTCTCTTGATGAACCTGGCCACCACCTGCTTAGTTACATTTGCATAAGACGTCGCTTCCACCCACTTGGTGAAATAATCGATTGCTACTAGAATGAACCGGTGTCCGTTAGAAGCTGTCGGCTCGATCTTTCCAATCATATCGATTCCCCACATCGAGAATGGCCATGGCGATGACATCACATTTAGAGGACTCGGAGGCACATGGATCTTATCAGCATAGACTTGGCACTTGTGGCACTTTCTCGCAAACTTGAAACAATCAGTTTCCATAGTCAGCCAAAAATAACCTGCCCGCAGCAGCTTTCTCGTCATAGCATGCCCACCAGCATGCGTGCCAAAGGTACCTTCATGTATTTCCTCCATGAGCAGCTTTGCCTCTTTTTCATCCACGCAACGCAACAGCACCAAGTCGTGGTTTCTTCTGTACAAGACACCATCCGGATTCAAATAGAAATTACCCGCTAATCTCCTGAGAGTCTTCTGATCTTGACTGGATGCCCCAACCGGATACTCTTTATTCTTCAGGAAATTAAGGATATCAAGATACCATGGTTTGTCGTAAGATGCTTCGTCAATAGCAAACACGAAGGCAGGCCTGTCAAGCCGAGAGATAATGATTCTGGGAGCTTCATTCCAGAAGTTGACTTTGTACATGGAAGACAAAGTGGCCAGGGCGTCAGCCATCTGATTTTCTGCTCTCGGTACGTGATGCAATTCAACCTTGTCAAAGAAAGGAAACAATCTCCTTGCATAATTCATGTAATGTATCAAATTGGGCTGACGTGTCTCCCACTCTCCTTTTATCTGGTTCACCACCAGAGCTGAGTCTCCGTATACGTCCAGATTCTTGATTCGCAAATCAATGGCTTCTTCAAGCCCCATTATACAAGCTTCGTATTTGGCCTCATTATTGGTAACTGCAAAGGTCAATCGAGCAGTAAACAGGATGTGCGACCCGTGTGGAGTAGGGATGATTGCCCCTATTCCGCTACCATAAGCGTTTACAGCTCCGTCAAATATCATCTTCCATTTGGAACCCAACTCTGGTCCTTCGTCTGGCAACGGCTCTTCGCAATCTTTCATCTTTAGGTACATGATATCCTCGTTAGGAAAATCAAACCTCATCGATTGGTAATCTTCAATAGGCTGCTCTGCCAGGTACTCAGACAGTACACTCCCTTTTATAGCCTTCTGCGAGACGTATTGGATGTCATATTCAGTCAAGACCATCTGCCAACGGGCAATTCTCCCTGACAACGCCTGCTTTTCGAATACATATTTGATAGGATCCGTCTTCGAGATGAGCATGGTTGTATGATTCAGCATGTATTGCCTCAAACGCTTGGCGGCCCAGGCTAGCGCGCAACAAGTTTTTTCAAGCATTGAATATCGAGATTCACAATCTGTAAATTTCTTACTCAAGTAGTAAATCGCGTGCTCCTTTCTTCCTGTCTCGTCGCGTTGACCGAGAACACAACCCATGCTTCCCTCAAGAACTGTCAAATACATAATCAAGGGTCTCCCTGCCACCGGGGGTATCAAAATAGGAGGCTCCTGCAAATATTGCTTTATTTTATCGAACGCCTTTTGACAATTTTCGTTCCACGTTACAGCTTGATCTTTCTTCAACAGCTTGAACAATGGCTCACACGTAGCAGTTAGGTGAGATATGAACCGGGCGATGTAGTTCAACCTCCCTAAAAACCCGCGCACCTCTTTCTCTGTTTTAGGCGTCGGCATCTCTTGAATTGCTTTTATTTTTGTAGGATCGACCTCTATCCCCTTTTCACTTACGATAAACCCCAGCAGTTTACCCGATCTCACCCCGAAGGTGCATTTGTTAGGGTTCAACCTCATCCTGAACTTCCTAAGCCTTTTGAATAACTTCAGCAGATTCACCAGATGCTCTTCCTCCGTCTGGGATTTGGCAATCATATCGTCAACATAAACTTCGATCTCTTCATGCATCATATCATGAAAAAGAGTCGTCATTGCACGCTGATACGTTGCCCCAGCATTCTTCAACCCGAAGGGCATCACTTTGTAACAAAATGTTCCCCAAGGCGTTATGAAAGTAGTCTTCTCCATGTCCTCTGGCGCCATTTTAATCTGATTATAGCCTGAGAAGCCATCCGTGAAGGAGAATACGGAGTACTGAGCAGTGTTGTCAACTAACACATCGATATGAGGAAGCGGAAAATCGTCTTTTGGGCTCGCCTTATTCAAATCCCTATAATCCACACACATTCGAACCTTGCCATCTTTCTTTGGTACTGGTACGATGTTAGCGACCCATGAGGGATATTTTGTCACAGCCAGGAAACCAGCGTCCCACTGTTTTTGAACCTCCTCTTTGATTTTCACTGCCATATCTGGTCTAGTTCTGCGAAGCTTTTGTTTGACCGGCGGGCATTCTTCTTTCAATGGAAGACGGTGCACAACCATATCTGTATCGAGCCCTGGCATGTCTTCATACGACCAAGCGAACACATCACTATACTCTCGGAGCATTTCAACCAGTCTTCGCTTGATATCGCTCTGCAGCACGGCTCCGATACGAATATTCTTCTCAACCCCTTCCGACCCCAAGTTGATAATTTCGATGACCTCTTCGTGAGGAAGAATTACTCTTTCCTCTTGTTTCACCAACCAAGACAGTTCTTCAGGTACGTCACTATCTTCGACAACCTCTTCTTCGGCCTGAAATACCGGGTGTTCAAAGTCGGGACGAGTCATAGGTGGTTCAAGGATGTCATCTGAAAACGTTATCCTGCAAAAGAAATGGTTAAATGCTTCAAAATGCGTATAAAGCGAATAACCTCGTTGCCATTTTATTGAAAAGCATAAAACAAGAAAAACAGAGATCACAATATTTGCACATGAAAAACGCCTTTTATTTAATGATAAACACGCAATGTTCATAACAGCACAGCCCTAAGCAAATCCTGATGCCCCGGGCAAGACATCAGATTGTTCAACAATTAATAAAACAAAGCATTACTGTTTAAGAGTCACAGGAACAAGCTCCTGAATAGACCAGTTGCACAGTCCTTGCCCTGGCGTGCTTGGCTGAATCCAGGAATCCATATCACAGTCGCTGTCTCCTTCGTCAGACTCTGAAGCAGCGTTGATGGTCTCATGACATACTCCACTGGCAGAGATGGTTATTGGCCCTCTGAAACGGGGTGCCCCCACAGCAGGTGTTGACGACGACGGTTGGTACCCCAGTCCAAACCGGTCCATCTTCACAGGAATGTCCAGCACTTTGCCCCAGCCCTTTGTTTCTCCAGCCTCTACCAGAGCTTGAGCTTCTTTATACGACGAGACGGCTATCTCCGACACTTTGCTCGACCCGGGACCTTTGTCCTTGATGCGCAACCCTTCAAATGCCTGGCAGGGTGTTTCGTGAATTTCTCCATCGACCTCCACATATTTAAATGACGACAGATGGCTGACCAGGATGTCTTCTTCTCCGCATACGGTGACTACGCTGTCTCCCACCATATATTTCAACTTCTGATGCAGGGTAGACGTGACTGCCCCAGCCCCATGAATCCAGGGTCTTCCGAGCAGGCAACTATATGCAGGCTGGATGTCCATGATATAAAATTCAGTTGCAAACACCTCCGGCCCCACCTGTAGAGGCAATGTTATCGATCCAAAGACTGTTCTCCGCGTCCCATCAAATGCCCTGAATACCAAGTCACTGGGCGTGCACAAGATTCCTCTGACATCTAGCTTCATCATCGCTTTCTTGGGCAGCACATTCAAAGACGATCCGGTATCGACCAATACATGCGACATGACTGATCCTCTACATTCGACAGATACGTGCAGTGCCATATTATGATCTCTCCCTTTCGGGGTCAAATCAAAATCGGTAAAGCCCAAGCTATGACCTGCATTCACATGTGTTAATACTCCTTCTAGCTGATTCACGGAGACGTCTTGGGGTACGAAGGAAGTATCCAGGACTTTCAACAAAGCATTTCTGTGAGCCTCCAAACACAATAGCAATGACAGGATAGATATCTTTGAAGGCGTCTGTTGCAGATGCTCCACAATCTTATAATCACTTTTATGGATCAAGCGCATGAATTCTTCCACATCCTTCAATGCCGATGCTTTTTCGCTTGCCTGCACAGGGATATTCTCAACCATCTTCCCCTTTCCTTTTGCCAGTCTTTCGGCCTCCACCTCAGGCGATATGAAGATCCTACCACTCCTTGTCATACCTCCGGTACCAACAACATTATCTACAGTCTCGGATGGTTACTGGTTAACATCAATCTTTATCCCGCCACAATACACCTCCAACCCATACGACCATGGGACTGCTTTTGTGCTCTCGTACGGGACTGGTCCGGCCTTAGTGATAGTAATCGGTGGTCGCTGGGCCGGTGCCGTTATAGTGATTGTCTTTCGAGGAATCGTTACAGTGGCCACATCACTTTGATTATCTGCTAATGCCCCTACAGGCTCTTCGATTGCTGCTCGGTCAAATTGCAATGTGCCGCCATCTATTAAAGCCTGGATACCTTTCTTTAAGTCCTCACACCCTCCAGCTGAAGTCCAGCATTCTAAGCAGTACTCGTCACATCTTGGATAAACACCCCCTTGCAACAATCTGCTCTTTATCTCGCTCAGCGGCGTCTTTAAATCATCGACATTCATAATCAAATTCAAACCTTCCTCAGTTAAAATGGCGTTTGCCCCATGATTAGGCATGGGCTTCTGCACTATATTCGGACCCGCCGTTCCGAAATTGATAGCCTTACTGTCTAATAAATCCTGCACAACATGCTTAAAAGCATGGCAACCCTCTACATCGTGGCCCGGAGCCCCAGAGTGGAACTCACAGTGCCTGCTTGCATCATAGCCATACGGAGGAGTTCCCGTTATTGGTGCCAGAGTTCTCTTCTCTACCAAGTTCAGCCCTAATAGTGTCTGTAACAAATCCGCATACGTTGAAGGAGGCTTTTCAAACACTCTCCTTGGTTTACCCCCTTGGAATCTTCGTTGAGCAGGCTGTGCCCCCTACTGTGGCTGCTACTGCTGCTGTTGCTGTTGAATAGGCTGTTGCTGAAACGATTGTTGTTGATACGGAATAGTAACACTCGCCACTTGCTGCGGCTGATGATACTGGTTTCACCCTCTGCCTCGGCCTCTGCCTCGGCCTCCGAACACTGCGCTTGCATCGCCCTGACGGCGCCCACCAAAAGCCTTCCTGTTACTGCCAGATGCAGTTGATTCCTCAGCTTGGAATCTGCCCTGTTTAATGTTGTTTTCAATCTTTTCTCCCATCAGAATTAAGTCTGAGAAACTAGCCAAAGATGTGTGAAACAACTTGTCATAAAACATGCTTGTGAATGTTCCGATGAACATGTCATTCATTTCCTTGTCTTCTAAAGGAGGACGGACCCTGGCGGCCATGTCGCGCCATCTTTGTGCATACTCTTTAAAGCTCTCACCCTTCTTCTGAGACAGCCCTGTCAATTGGACCCGGTTGGGTGCCAAGTCGCTGTTATACTTATAGTGAGCTACAAATGCCTCTGCTAGCTGCTTCCATGTCTTTATATGTGTTGGTTCCAATCCCATATACCACTCGAGGGAAGGGCCCGACAAACTATCTTGAAAGAAGTGCATTAGCATTCTCTCATCAGTTGAGTACGCAGACATCTTTCTGTAATAAGCCCGCACGTGCACTTTCGGACAGGTGTCCCCTTTATACTTATCAAATGTAGGAGCTTTGAATTTGATTGGCACCCTCAAGCCAGGTACCAGACCCATTGTCGACATGTCTAAGCCCACAGCACTTTGGTTCAGGACCCCCCTCATCCATCGGCCCTTCGAAACCTCCGCCGGAGAAAGCGTCCTCCTGCTGATCCTTTTGCCACATACCATTCCCAGCTTCATACCCATCGTTCCGTTGTTGCGGCCAGCTCTGATCTGATTCATCACCGGGCCTCGCCCTCTATTGCCATACCCCTGAGCAACTCCAGCAGGTCCAAAAGCCATTAACCCAGCGCCGTTTCCATTTCCGAGACCTCCGTAACCCTGATTGGTCATACCATATCCGTCCTGCCCAAAGCCTTGAGCATTGAAACCATATTTCCCAGCATTATCGAATCCCTGATCATTGAATCTGAATCCAGCATTACCAAAGCCGTTGCCTCCCATATTATCACCCAAGTTGATATCACCAAGCCCAACGTTGTGGACAGCAGTCTCGTTCCCAACTCCGACGTTACCGTTCCCAGCAGCGGTAACGTTGTTGACATTAGCAGCAGGTATATTGACTACAGGTGGAGCCACTGGTGTGGGAGTGCCATCCCCATGAACAGTGTCGACTCGCACAGACTGATGATCCTCATTACCGTGACCAGCATTTCTGACCAACAGAGGCTGCACCATGGCTTGCAAATTCTCCTGGCCTTTTGCAATAGTCTCCATGGTCTGCATGAAGAGTGCTAGCTTCTCGCGCATATCTTGCATCTCGTTCTGCATTTGATCCATGATTCTTCGACGGTTGGTGCGAGTGGAATATCTGTGCGGGTGCTGATCTGCAATCCTGAAAATACCTGATACAAAGCAGGAAATAAGATACCGTCCAATGATTACCTGTAATGCAAAATGAATATGAATGCAATGCAATGTGTGTCTGTGCATTAGGGAAATTCATTCCCCGATTCTAGTGCGAAGGTGCCAGTGCAGTGACAGTGCTAACAATACAAAGATCGGAGCTGAATCATAGAAAGCCTCATATATTGCAGAGAAAACCAATAAGCCAAGAATACAATATCACTGAGTACAAAGATAAGGCATGACCTCAACCAACAATCCTGGTGATGGTCAGCACTATGCAAATAAAGCACACAAGCTAAAACATGACATGATCAAGTACTCCCATAAGCCCGGTACTCTTCTATTAACTTCTTGGTCTCTGGATGACCTGGTCGGGTAAGCAGCCCTTCAACAAGTTGGTTTCTTCGTTTGAGCACACGTCGCACGTCTCCAGCGGTTTCCTCCCATGCCCCTTCACCGAAGCGATCCTCTAGCTTCCGCTTCTGAGACACGGCTTCGTTCCTGCCTTCGATGGCCTTGTTCAATGCATTCTGGAGACTATACCGGGTCATCACCTCTTATTGATGCTAGCTTTCAACTGCTCTTCGAGGTCAGAGATTTGTTGCTTCAACTTGTCTTCCCTCTTTTTATTGTTGGTGAGCGTAGCATTCCAAGTCTTATTGCAAGAGGAGATTTCTCGGTGTGCTGCGTCGAGCGCTTTCTTTTTGGATTCCAGCATGTCGTGGGAGCTTCTGAACTCTTGCCCCAGACGTTCGCGCTTCTTCTTCTCCTCAGTCAACTCAGCCCCTAGTCTGTTTACTAGCTCGATCTGCTGTTGGAAAGCATGCACGGCCTTGTTTTTCTCACTGCGTATCTGGGCTAGCTCTTGCTCTAACCCTTCATTGATCTTCATCAAGGCTTCTTTCTCTTTCACCACTTGCTCGTAGGCTTCCTTAGAAACAGTAGTTGGCTCTGCTACCGGAATGTGAACAGGGACTGGTGCATCTGGAAATGGCATCAATAACTGGCTTGCTCTCTCCTGAATCCAAACTCTATATGGCGCATAAGCCTGACAGTCATTCTTCCCTAACAACGGCTTCCCTCTTCGGTTAATACACATCCAGGCATGCTGCAGCTTGGCTAACAACTCTCCACTCAAATCCCCGGTGAAGTACAGAGATTCCTGCACTTCTTCCTCCTTTGGTGGGCTCTTCAACGCATATCCGAACTGGCGAACGAACAAAGAAGGGTTGTAGTTGATACACCCTTTTCTTCCTATCAACGGGACATTAGGGTACCCAGAACAACTGAATATAAGCTCATACCCCAGCAGGTCTCGATCAAACCACTCAATGTCTTCGGAAGATAGCCTCATCAGGCGCTCTGACCAGCTAGTTGTGGTTGCACTCTCCACAAAAGATCCCTTCAGGGGAAGGTGGCTCTTAAACCATATATTCAACAAAGGCGCACATCAGTAAACAACCTTTCCCCTTCTGTTTTCATTCTTGTAGTGCAATGAGTGGTAGAAGTCTCCGATCAACGTGGGCACTGGATTGCCAGCAGCAAATAGATGGAAAGCGTCCAAGTCCACGAAATTGGGCAAGTTAGGAAACAACACAATTCCATAAATGCATAGAGCCAAAATAGCATTGAAAACCACCCAACATCCGCTCTTGGCGTACTCCTGAGCCTTGCCAACCAGAAAATCAAGAGAGAAACCTGAAACCCCAAGCCACGAAGTCACTAACAGTTCAGCAGCGTTCATGTGCAAGGCCTTGGCTAAGTCCTCCAACTTGGGCTCAGCAGCAGAGTGAATAAAGGGAACCTTGTTCTGTACCGGTAGCTCAGTAAACTCCACATACTCTTCAATGGTAGGCCCCAGAATAAAGTCAGCAAACGTGAAACATCTCAATGCGGGGTCGTAGAACTGCATCAAGGTGTACAACCCATTCATCTCATCAGCAGTGGGCTTGCAGACTAATCTCAGTAATCTCCCATGACTCATTCTAAAGCTTCTCCTAACCTCCTCATCAGCAAGAGATATCAGACCAAGAAAAGGAGTAATATCAGGTGTGGGTAGCTTATACGCAACTGTCTTCCCCAATCCAGCCATGATCAATACTCAGAAGTCTGGGCACTAGAACCGGGGGATATGCAAATGCACCTGCAGCACAGACACACGTTAATGGGATGCAATGATAATGGGTATGCAAACAATGCAATGCAAGTAACATGCAACAGGGACCAAATGTCGTAGCTGAATAGCCTGAACCATATCAAGAAGTCTCAGATAGACTCTCCAGAAGTCCTCAAACCCTGGTCTCAGATAGACCTAAAACAAAGCTCCAACAATGGTCTCTGACAGACCTCAAACCATAACTCCAACTGGTCTCTGGTAGACCTCAAATCATATCTCCAACTGGTCTCTGACAGACCTCAGAACTCTCCAACTGGTCTCTGACAGACCTCAGAACTCTCCATAAATACCCAGGATCTCTGATCAAGAAATAACCGGTATCTGAAGGTCTAGTTACCTGCATAACCCCAAACCCTCTCACAGGTGGATGTCCTAGTAACTGACAAAGGTATGGCATCCTATGCGGTCGTCGGCGTCACAGACTTTCAGGGTTGATGATACGATTCCCAGAAGGAGTGGCATCATCAAATCCTGAAGAGGCCTCACTTAGCCAACATCCAAATGATCGGTTCCCGGAGTCGACAATTCAGCTGACCAACAACCCCTTCGACCCAAAGGGTAGAAAAAGAAGCCAACCAGAAGAACCTCGTCCGAGTGTAGATTTCATGAGACACTAATGCAAGCAAAGCCGGCACGCGCCCACTACTTTCTACTCTAATTCTAGGTGCACTCAAGCCCAGGTCCGGCTTATCTCTCAACCATAGAACCACCCATCACACCCCAATACAACAATAATAATCAATATATAAATCCATACAAAATCCTCGACGGGAAAACAAGCGCTAGGATTGACTCTCTTAAGGGACGTTGGATCCCAAATGCATAAGGACTATCGCAGTCCTTAGCAGCCAGGGGACGTTGGATCCCCAGCAGAGTCGCCAGCTGTCGCTACTGCGAAAATCGGCGCCGGCTGAACAGAAGAGTCGCCACCGTGCGTTATTTATCCCAACGGAGGGAAAGGAAACGCTCAGAGTAAACCTACCGCAAAGACGGGAAAGGTATGGTCATCGCAACCAAAACCTGGATTCGGGAGTCGGTTACGCAAGGGGAAGGTATTAGCACCCCTCACGTCCGTCGTACTCGACGGGATCCACGCTTGTTTTCGGGTATGGATTGTTATTCTACCTACGCTAAAGGTCTGGGGTTAAAAGAAAAGAAAATGACTCGGCAAAGTATCACGCTTTATGCCTACGTATTCCCGTCTGGAACGAGAAATCAGAGTCAACGTAGTTCGCCTACCTACGGGAAAGGAGGGGAAGGTTGCTCGCTAGGATATCGCATCCTATGCCTACGTACTTTCATACAGCATGAAAGATCAGAGCAAACGTAGTTCGGGCCACGTATGACACAAGTCTGTCTGTTTTGATTGTTTTTATTCCTTCTGAAAAGGTTTTCCTGATTAACAGTCCAAGCGGACAAAAATGACGTTTTGATGAGTTCACATTCTTTTACGGAAGAAGTGTCTTTTATTGTGTTTGAAATCTTATTGTGTTTTTCTGTTTGTTTTGAGAAAGAAAGAGACAGAACTCTATCCTACGGTTGCAAAGGGAATCAAACTAACCTAATGTTATCATGCATGGGTTAAGACCTAGTGTCTATCATGTTCCTCTCTTGCACAGAGAGAAACAGAGATCCTAAGGGAATAGACGGAAGCAGCAACAACAGCAGATATATACAGTAAAGCGGTAAAATGCATGGATGCAACAATACAAGCGAGGCAAGGGAGTCCCACTCAACCTCGAACCTAGAAAACAATAGGCAAAAGTGAACAGGATTCACTTTCAACCCAACAGGTTAAACAGCAAACAATACAGTCAAGAAAACCAATCAATACATCAGAAATGAATAACAGCGGGAAAATAAACAACCACAGCAGCTCTGCATCAACACCTATCTTCAAGTCATCTCCAAACAGCTACAAGCTTCAGCAAGCATCAATCTTTATCTCCATAGCCTTCAAGCAAGGTCTCTGATTATCAGTCTTCCATCTGCAATGGCTTTTCTTCAAGTCTCAATCTTCAGGATGAACATCAGTCAACAAGATAAAAGTGAATGTTAAACAGTAGACTGCCTACCAAGGGTGGCTCATCAACTGTTAACATTATACAGACAATTTTCTCTCAAAAGTTCTATCTTTCAAATACATTCACTGATCCTTCCAAAGGAAGGAGGTGGATATTTGAAAGAGACTTTGAATCATAGAGAAAGGATGGATGCAGACAAGGCATTCCATGTTTGGGAAACAAGCTTTCTACTCTAGGGCTCTGCCTAACTCCTAAACCCTACACTCCTCAACAGCTGCCAGCAAAGGAACCTCCTCATCAACTCTGGAAGTTGGTCTTCAATCTCTGGATCTCCAATGGCTTCATCATCACAAGTCTTCAGCTCTCCCAATCCCCAAAGCAAACCCAATACCCACACAGACAAATAATAATCCCCAGAGAGGGCACACCACACCAGTCAAACAAATATAGACAGTATACTAATAGCAGTAGGGGAATCCTAACATTCTCTAAGGGATCTAATAACTACCCATAATCCCTATAGTTCCATACCCCAAAGATTCAATCTCTAACTCCTAAGGGAAATGAACTAATTCACCTATGTTATCACCTAAACCCTAATTTTGTTCATGTTATTCACCTCTAAACAAATCTCCTAAAATTAAGTCCTAAAAATATGAACTAAATTTTATATACAGGATAAATGTCTAAACTAACCAACCTAAAAAGAATGGATTAAAAATATTGAAGCATCTATTCAAACTAAAATTACCAAATTCATGTATCAAACAAAATGATATTTACACCTACTTAAAAGAAAAATGTGCCAAAAATATAAAAATAAAATGAAATATTAATTTTTTTGTGTGATATTTTTCTTGACAAAAATATGAACAATATGAAAAAACAACCAATTAAAAACTATCATTTTTCTATTTTTTATGAATTTTCAAAGAATTAAGAAAAATGGAAGAAATAAAATGAATTAAAATGGATGAGGGTGCATTTAGTAGAGAAAACCAGTTAAAAAACAAACTGGGCCCAGACTGGGGGGCGCGCATAGCAAGCGCGTCTGGGCCCATATGCACTCAGAAAGTAGCAAAAATTAAAAAAGATGAAAACGGTGCAGTTAGCAATTATTTTAGGCATAACATCATTGGGCCTTGGTTCGTGGGGTGTCATTAGCAACCATTGTCTGAGCCCAGTCTAATTATGTTTAATGAAACGGTGCGTTGCACCATTTGAACTTCCCTCCATTTTTCTTTTTCAATCGTGGCCGTTGGTTTCAGAACTCAGTCAAGGTCAAAGATCAAATCGTGTGGCTCCCAGGTCTTCTTCAACCTCCAGCCAACCCTAAGGTCTGAAACCCTAACCATGCACAAGCTTTACACTTCTCTGTTCTCCATCAATTGTCCATGAAATCACACGATTCCAAAAGCAAAATTGCTCTAATTTCTTCCCTCTACGCAACCATAACAATGACTTCCTCTAAAACTCAACCAACAATGGAACCCGATACGCATAACAGTTTGAATCCACCATGATCACCTGATATAACTTCTTCCAATTCTCTCTAATTCTTGCCCTAAACTAATCCTCATCTTATGCTGATCATTACAAGCTATTAACCTCAGATTATCATGCAATATTCTAAGAGTTATAAGCTTCAACAGTTTGTGCACACCATGGTCAATCTTCATGAAACCTCTCCAAACTCACCAAAATCAGTCATCTAACCTATCTTAACATTTCTATGCTAACAAATCCCTATAATTCTAACTAAAACATGCAATTCGAAGGAGAAACCTACCTGGTGAAAAATGAGGAAAACAGCTATGGAACTCCTTGATCCAATGCTTGCAGTGATTTGAAATTGATCCACACACTCAAACCTTGATTCTGTATGCAAAGATTCTAACTCAAACTTCTTGGATCTTGCAATTCCAAATTTCTTGCTTCTTGGATGATGGAAGTGTATGGCATGAATCCTACTCAAATCCACCAAATGCTTGTGTGAAATGTGATCTATGAATGATGGTGATGAAGATCAGATAAAGAATTGTGAAAATCGGTAGAGATTTGAGAGAGTTTGAATTGATTTTGCAAAATGGAAGAAAGGTGTGAAACTTGGTGTTATGAGCAATGTGATTCACCAACCCATGCATGAAGCTCTTCATATCAATATATAGATGAGAATGGAAACTCCTAGAACCTTGGAGAAACTTCCCATGCACTCTTTCCTTGCATTTTGGATTATGTAACTTTCATTGTAAGTAACCATGCCTATCTCTCAAAACTTGAACCAAACTTAAAATTCCACTTTTTCAAATGTTCTCAAAATGATTTTTCCAATCAAAATGACCTATAATTTCACCTCATTTGGCCAAACTATGAAAAATCTCATTTTTAGGTCATTTTTTATTCATTAAATCCACCAATTTTGAAACCTTGTGCTATGAATCTTTCCAATCTTTCATGATCACTTTTCTAGACTCGAAATGTCATTTGGAACAAGTTTGATGTTGTGAAGTTTTCCATTTGAAGCTTCCTTGTATGAGTTTTGGGCATAGGCTTGAAATGACCTGTAATTCTCAGATGACCAAAATACCCTTTGCTTGCCAAGACCATAAGTAGAGTTCCACAAATCATATGAAGGCATACCATACCATTATAGAAAGCTAAGACAATGAGGAAAAACTCTTATGTTGACCAGAAATTCATTTGAAATCTCCTTGAGGGGTAACAATTGCTTGGAAGACAAGTCACTTTCACAGACAAAATTTCAGATACCTCAGATGACCTGTAACTTGCAAGGACCATAACTTGAGTTCTATAAATCTCCTTGATGTATTCCACCACTCAAATTAAAGGTCTTGAGATCCTCTACAAGTTTCATGTTGACCAAGGATCCATTTGAAGCTTGCATTTTGACTTATCTTGCTTGGAAATTTGACCTAAACTAGGGGATTTTACACAGAAACCCTAATTTAGAAACTCCTCTTCTCCTTGATTTCTCTTGATTTCTTATTAGCACAACACCATATCCTTCTCTATATGTCAAATGATGAACCCCACATCTCTCAAATAGCCCTCAATGCCTTTCAATCAGTCATTGGACCTAGGGTTGACCCAGATAAAACCCTAGTTGACTGTCTTCAACTGCAATTCTTGTGATCACACCAATGACTTGTTTCCTTCTCCAAATGAATTTCTAAGTCCTCCATGATGTCTAGATACTCTCCATTCTCAATCCACAGCTCACAAATTTCTTTGATAATCACCAGATACCCTCAGCTAGGAGATAGATGCACTGCTTGGTCCATTGACTTCCCAGATTTCAAATTCTTTCTGATGACTTGAATGAGATTGAATTAGAATAATAACCTCTTGATAGGCTCATAGAGATGAGAATAATGATTGGTCCCTGTTGGATGATTTGCTATGCTATGCTATGCAGATGATTAGACTATGTACATGACCCTATATGCAAATGCTAATGATATTGAAACATAAACCAAGTGAATAAAGGTTGAGCAAATTTTAGGGTGCAACACCCCGCAGCAGTCAACTGAAGTTGTGTCCCCTGCGGAGTCCAATTGAGATTGGCGTGACTCTGTTCTCCTCAGCAGGATGATTCCTCTATCTGAGTAGTTCTTTCTCCTTGACAGGAGGATTTCCTCTTCAGCATTTATTTTGCTGACAGGATCGCATCATTGTGCATGATTGCATAGCGTTTATCATAAATGCATAGCATGTCCACCGTGTGGAGCCTTGTGCCATTGCCGAAGCATATGCATAATAAACATGATCTAGGTTGCTACCGTTCTTGTTTTGCAGGTGTTCCGCCGCAGAATTGATTGCTTAGGATGATTCCTGACATTCTCCCCAACGAAGTCGCTTGCTCAAGATGATTCTTGAGATCCCCAGCGAAGTCCTCGGTTCAAGATGATTCTTGAATTCCCCAGCAGGTCGTTTGCTTAAGATGATTCTTAAGTACCCAATGCAGTCTCCAGAGTTGGTTGCTCGAGCTGATGCTCAGAGTCCCCAGTAAAGGTTGCCCAGGATGATTCCTGAAATCCCCAACAGAATGTTCGCTCAGGATGATTCCTGAAATCTTCAGAATGGTTATCGGTTCAAGATGATTCTTGAAAGTCCCCGGCGGAGTTATTTGTCCAAGATGATTCTTGAAGTCCTCAGCAGAGTTGATTCATCCAGAATGATTTCTGGACCCCCGGAGCGGAGTTACTTGATAGTTCTCCAGATATCCCTAGCAGAGAAGCGTCATCCCCAGCAGGTTCCTAACGGCGAAGTTGAAACCTACCTTGAAGACTCCATGATTGAAGTCTGACCGTGTTAATGAAGTAGTTCTCTCAGCTGATGCGAAGTGCCTGATGGCAGAGGTTTAGATGTTCCCAGTTGGCTCATGATTGACCAAGAATTCTATTCCCGACTTGCTGATGAAAGTCCGGCTGATGCCCGACAATTTCTTTGAATGCCCGATGGCATGATCAACCTGATGGTTGAAGTCCGACTGATGCCCGACAGATGTCTTTGAATGCCTGATGGCATGATCAACCTGATGGTTGAAGTCCGGCTGATGCCCGAAAATTTCCTTGGATGCCTGATGGCATGACCAACCTGAGGGTTGAAGTCCGGCTGATGCCCGACAGTTTCTTTGGATGCCTGATGGCATGATTGACTATGTACTACCGGTTACCGTGTGACCAATTCTCCAGCGGCGATGTTGGATGTTTGTTTCTGGCGGCGATGTCAGGTGACTTAGTTCCCCAGCGGGGATGTTGGATATTTGTTTCTGGCGGCGATGTCAGATAATTTAGTTCTCCAGCGGCGATGTTGGATGTTTGTTTCTGGCGGCGATGTCAGGTGATTTAGTTCTCCAGCGGCGATGTTGGATGTTTGCTTCTGGCGGCGATGTCAGGTGATTTAGTTTTCCAGCGGCGATGTTAGGTGTTTTGGTTGCTTGACAGCGAGATCAGGTGGCTGATAACAATGTCAGAGGAATTTAATGTGGATAACTGACGACAAGGTTCAGATCAGTATGTCTCCAGCTAGTTGCCGTGCAGCTATTATTTTAGTGTTCGAAGATCTGTTCCCACCAGAGTACCGTGTGCTTATGCAGTTGGCAAATTTCCGGGTTTATCGGTATTCAACCGTCTCGCACCTTGGTTGGCTGAGAGCCGTTCGCTCCTCACCCAGTCAGGTTCAAGCCGTTTGAATAGGGGCAGCTGTTGCACCCCAAAATTTGACCAACATTTATTTATCAAGTTTGTGGTTCATTGTATTCATCATCTGCATCTCATTGAGATGTGGGCAGTAGATCAAGAGGTAGGATTACCTAGCAAGAGTTATATGAGGCTATGAAGAAAGTCAAGAAGTTTGTTCAAATGTTCAAAGGTTGATACCTTTGTCAGAGAACTCAAGAGATCCTCAGAGGAATTGGTTGAAACCAAGGTTGTGTGTCTCATAACTTGAGAGTTGTGGGAGCTCCTCAGATGATTCTGGGACTATGAGGATGGACTTGAAGCTTTGAGAAAGCTTATGAGATGTATTGAAAGCCATCATGAAGCCTAGAGAGGTCATTATACAAGAATTCAGAAGATTCAGCCATGAGTGGTGGAATTAGGGTTTGAGTGGGTCAACCCTAGGTCAACTGATGATTTGGAGAGGGTTGAGACCTAATCCAAGAGCCATGTGAGCATGGAATTATGCATTGAGATGCTATAAGGATGATTCCTAGACCAACTCATCATGATTGAGGAGTTTGAGAAGTTTTAAGCTAGGGTTTCTAAGGATTGACAGTGTAAAATCCCCTAGTTTGATCCCTATCTTCAAGGCAGTTTAGCTCAAGATGTGATTGTCATCTCATCTTCCCCATAACATGAATGTTGTAGAGCTTGTTCTTAGCTTTAATTTTAGTACTAGAAGTCCTTGATAGGATTTGTAGAGCTCAAGTTATGACTTTGACAAATTACAGGTAATCTGAGGTATGTGAATCTGGGTCCTTGAAAGTCACCCAACTTGCATCCAACTTTTGCCCTAGTAGGATGATTCCTATGAACTCTTAGTCAACATGAATGTTGTAGAGAATCTTCTTAGCTTTCTATAGAGTACTAGAAGTCCTTGATAGGATTTTTAGAACTCAACTTATGGCTTTGACAAGTCAAGGGTATTTTGGTCATTTGGAGGTTATAGGTCATTTCAAGCATAAGGCCATATCTCCTACTTCCAAGCTTCAAATGGAAATATCTTCAACATCAAACTTGCTTAGAATGATGTTTTAAGGCTATTAGAGAGGTCATGAGATGTTTAAAAGGCTTGTATCAAAAAGTGATAAAAATGGCCTAAAATGGAGGCATAAGTTAATTAAGGTGAAATTGAAAATTGGAAATCACAAGTTGTACATCGAAACCATGTTATATAATAGGTAATTTTGACTCCAAATGAAATTCTAAGAACAATGGTTCAGCCACAATTTTGATTTGAGGCTTAGATCATAGGGCTGCTTTGGAAATGGCTTACTCGCATATTAAGGTACCAAAGCAAAACTCAACAAAACTCAATAAACAAGTTGGTTATGCATTGTAACTCATCATAAATCTCATATGGGGAGAATTTCAAGTTAGAATTGAGGGGTACAAGGGCTATGGCATGAGATAGCACATAAGGAGAATTGAAATCAAAATGTCATGACATGAGATTTCCAAATACTCATTGGATGATCCTAGATGGTTCTAGATGATTCTAAACCACTCTATATAGCATGTATAACTTGCTCAGATGCAAGGTTGGTGAGAATTGGTGCATAGAAGAGAGAGTGAGATCAAGAATCTTCCATTGCAAGTCAAGTTCCATTTCTTCATTCTTCTTCATTTCCATTCATTCTTTCCACACAAACACATTCTATACATCATAGTGAAGGTGTGCAGATCAAATTGAGGGCAATTCCATTGATGAATCATGCATGAGCTTTTGGATTTTCACCTCTGCAATTCAAGATCGGTTTCCAAGAATCAAGCAGTTTCAACCATTCTTTTTGCATACAGAAGCTAGAATACTACTCAGTGAAGAAATTGGGAAAGATTGAAGGTCTGAATTGAGGGATTTCTTCATCTGTTCATTCGATTTTACCAGGTTTGTAACTTTCTCTCTACACTCTAATTTAAGTAGAATTAGATAGAATTAATAGGTTAGAATGGTTAAGGATAATTAGGAGATCATTTCTGAAAAGTTTGAAGAGAATTGGTGATGGTTTTGTTATTGACAAGATTTTTGTTTGGACCAAGAACTCCCTGAATCTTGAGTAATAATCTTAGTTCTTTAGTGGAGGTTGATCAGTGATAAGAGGTGAACATTTTAGTGTAAACAATTTCAAGAATCTTGAGTTTTGATGTTCGAGCATAATTGGAGGTTTGATTCGTGTTTGGAGTTTGAGTGAGATTCAATGGAATTTGAGACCATGGTTAGATTCAGGATTGAATTTAGAATGGATTAGGGCTTTGGATCATGATTTTTGATGGAGAAACGAGAGAGTTCGAATTAGGGATTTGAAGCTCTGTTCATGGAGCTTTCCCTCCATTTCCATGGCTGGAGGTAGAAGACGAAGGCACAACCATGGGATCAGGCGTGGACCAGTTGACCAAAGTCAGATCTAAAGGCTGAGATTCAATTTCGCGTGTGAAGAGGAATTCTGAGGAAGCTCTAAAACGCGTCGTTTCATTAATTGGGGTATTGGGCTGGATTGATATCCCCACCCCCATTCATGGCCCATTGGTTTTTTTAACTGATTTTCTCTTCTATTTGCACCGTGGATTTGTCTTTTTCTTTATGTTTATTAATTGATTTTTCTGTTTAATAAATGGGCCTAGCGCACTTGCTTTCTGAACCCCCCACTTTAGCCCATGTGATGATTTGAACTGGATCTGTTTGCTAGCTGCACCCCATCCCTTCATATTTCATTTTATTTTCTTCCATTTTATTTCAAACTTTAAAAAATCATATCAATTTGAAAATTAAAGATTTTTTAATGGGAATCTTTGCTCCCATTTCATATTCATGTCTAGAAAATTATAAAATAAAAATATTTTCCTTTCATGCATTTTTAGTATGTTTTGTATATTTTCTACTTTTATTGCATTTTATTTCTTTTATGTTGATCCATGAATTTGTAGAATTTTTTTTAGGTAGTTCCCTTAACATTTTTAGGCCATTCTTTTTAGGATAGTTAGATATAAGCTTTAGCTTCCCCTTGGATTTATGCCATAATTTCGTGATGAATTTTAGGATAGTTTTGATTAGATGACACTAGGTTGTGTAGAATTAGGTTAAAACTTCAACATAGGTCCATGATAACACTAGAATTTTGGGTTTTTAGGACAAATTAGACTAGGGGACATATAAGGGCATTAAGGGTAGGTATGTAGGATCCCTTAGAAATTATATTAGGTTTTAATATAGTAGTATACTATTTTTAGATGATTTTTGTAGTTGATGATTGTTTGTGTTGCCCTTGTGGGCTTGTATTTTCATCTGCTTTGCTTTGTGGGCTTGGAGAGCTTGATCTTGTTCTAAGGAGCATTGAGGAGCATAGTAGAAGACTTGAAGATGGATTGAAGAGCTTGAGAGTTGAGTGTTTCTTTGTTTTGTTATTGTTTTAGGGTTAGGGATTAGGAAGAGTTTAGACTTAGTTAACTTCTTTCTTAAACATGGATGGTATCTTTAACCTCCATTCCTCCCTATGATTCAAAGTCCTTCCATGGTATACACCTCTCTCCTTTGGAGGGATAAGTGAAGTACCTAGGAAGTAGAACTTTTGAGGGAACCATTCCTTTGATGTTGAGCCCTTATAGGTCACCTTTGGTGGTCAATAAGCAGTTCAATATCCCCATCTTATCCAGTAAGTGATTTCCTCTGGTTTGATTATCTTGAGAGATGCTGAGCTTGAGCTTGAAGATGAAGACTTCAATGAAGAGTATAGAAGAGGATGAATCCTTGAGCATTGCCATTCCAGCTGAAGCTTGAAGAGCAGCAAGAGCAAGTTGGTACTTGAAGACCCCTGCAGATGAAGTAAAGACTGAAGGATGAAGTTGACACTTCTAAGTGATTGAGATTGATTCTGAAGAGCTGAAGCTTAAAGAACAAAGGAAGTTAATACTTACTTTGATACCTGGAGATCCTGAAGGAGCCAAGTTGGTACTTATGATTGATAGTGAAGCCTGAAGGTGGAGCTGATCAAGGAAGCTGAAGCTTAAGGGAGAAGATAAGTTGAAACTTATGTTGAAGGGTTGAAACCTGGAAAGGCAAATTGATATTTGTCAAGAGTGGTTGAAGTCTGAAGACTGCATTGCTGTTGGAAGAGATGAAGCTTGGGGTTGAGAGAGGAGTTGATCTGCTTTCTCATCTTTTTCTTTGCTATATTGATGTGTTTTGTTTGACTTGCTTGATGCATTAGAATAAGTCCATATCTAGAATAGGTAGAATCTTGGAGCATGATTGCACTAGAGGTTGAGTTGCTCCCTCTGCTTGTATTGTTACTGTGTGGCTTTGCTTGCGGGTATTCGGTAGAGCTCAGCTCCCTTGCCCATGTGGTTTGTTTGCCTGATGGCATTTCATTTCATTTCCTCTGTATGATTGCAGTTTACTGTTATTGCTTGATAGCATGTTGTTTTATATTTCAGTATGATTACTGTTATCCATTCTGGCTTGAGGTTGAGATGAGCTTGTGGAGGCTGAAGCCCCACACACATTTCCTCCCTCACTTGCATTGCTTGCATTTTACTGTTAAGCTGATGCTTTGTCTGTTTTGGTGTATTATTGACATGATCCCTTAGGACTCTCATTTCCTTTTATAAGGAATTGATGATAGAATTTTAGGTTGAAACCTATGCATGACAACTTCTAGGAGTTCCCTGTTCAAACCTCAACCATAGGATGAATCCATTGCATGACAACAGTAGGACTTGATAGTCTCCCTCCTAGTTGGGCCTGTTCTCTTCTCATCTCAAAACAGTTTAAGATACAGTAATCATGAATGATTTCTTTCGTACGTTACGAGCCTTAAGCTATCTGAGAAAGGATTGTGGGAGAGTTTCTTTTCCACAGTCTGGATGTTTAGTATGGTACCCTTTGGGTGACATGCGACGCGTTCACTCTCATGTCATAGTCTCTAGTGCGATTGAAATCACAAACACAATAAAAAAACACTTCTTTCGTAAAAGACGGGAAATAAACTGTAGTTTCCCGAACTACGTGAGCTCTGATCTCTCATACCTGTTGAGAGTACGTAGGCACAAGATGGCGATGTCTTGGCGAGCTACCTTCCCCCATAACCCGTCGTAGGCCGAACTACGTTGACTTTGATTTCTCATTCTCTGATGAGAATACGTAGGCATAAAGCGCGACGCTTTGCCGAGTCATTTTCTTTTCTGTTTAAGCCAACCTTGATAGGTAGATAGATACACCAACCCGTCCAGTAATCACAACAAGCGTGGATCCCGTCGAGTACGACGGACGTGAGGGGTTCTAATACCTTCCCCTTACGTAACCGACTCCCGAACCCAAACAATGGTTGCGACGACCTTGTATTGCCCTTTTCATAAGGTTTTTCCGCTCTGAGGGATAAATAATGAAAGGTGGCGACTCTTCTGTTGTGCCGGCACCTTATTTTCGCGCAAGCGACACTCGCTATCAGGAATCTGTTAAACAAACATGCATCAAACCCGAAGGCTAGCTCAACCCAAAGTTGAGAAGAACATCTAACCTCATCGTGAGGCATCTGTTAAACAAACAGGCATCAAACCCTAAGGTCGGCTGAACCCAAAGTTGAGAAGAACATCTGACCTCGCTGTCAGGCATCTGTTAAATAAACAGGCATCGAACCCGAAGGCCAGCTCAACAAGAAGTTGAGAGGAACATTTGACCTCGCTGTCGGGCATCTGTTAAACAAACAGGCATCGAACCCGAAGGGCGGCTCAACACGAAGTTGAGAAGTATATCTGACCTCGCCTTCAATCATGTGTTAAACAAACAGGCATCGAGATTGATGGTCGGCTCATCCCGAAGTGTAGAAGAATATCTGACCTCGTTGTTAGACATCAGTTAAACAAACAGGAATCGAACCCGAAGGCCGGCTCAAACCGAAGGTGAGAAAAACATCTGACCTCGTTTCTAGGAATCTGTTAAGCAAATAGGCATCGAACACGAAGTCTCGCTCAACACGAATTTGAGAGCAACATCTAACCTCACCGTCAGGCATTTGTTAAACAAACAGGCATCGAACCTGTAGGGCGGCTCAACCCGAAGTTGAGAAGACCATATGACGTCGCTGTCAAGCATCTGTTAAACAAACATGCATAGAACCCTAAGACCGGCTCAACACGAAGTTCATAGGAATATCTGACCTCGCCGTAAGGCATCTGTTAAACAAATAGGCATCGAACATGAAGTCCCGCTCAACAAGAAGTTGAGAGCAAGGGTTTGACCTCACCGCCAGGAATTTGTTAAACAAACGGGCATCAAACCCGAAGGCCGGCTAAACACGAAGTGGAGAGAAGCATCTGACGTCGCCTTCAAGCATATGTTAAATAAACAGGCATCGAACTCGAAGGTCGGCTCAACCCGAAGTTGAAAAGAACATTTGATCTCGCCGTCAGGCATCTGTTAAACAAACAGGCATCGAACCCGAAGGTCGGCTCAACCCGAAGTTGAAAAGAACATTTGACCTCACCGTCAGGTATCTGTTAAACAAACAGGCATCGAACCCGAAGGCCAGCTCAACACGAAGTTGAGAGGAACCTATGACGTCTCCGTCAGACATCTGCTAAACAAACAGGCATCGAACCAGAAGGGCGGCTAAACCCGAAGTTGAGAAGAACATCTGACCTCGCCGTCAGGCATCTGTTAAACAAACATGCATCAAACCCGAAGGCTGTCTCAACCCAAAGTTGAGAACAACATCTATCCTCACCGTGAGGCATCTGTTAAACAAACAGGCATCGAAGTCGGAGGCCGGCTCAACCCGAAGTTGAGAAGAACATCTGACCTCGCTGTCAGGCATCTGTTAAATAAACAGGCATCGAATTTGATGGCCAGCTCAACCCGAAGTTGATAAGAACACTAGACCTCGCCGTCACGCATATGTTAAAAAAACAGGCATCGAACCCGAAGGCCGGCTCAACAAGAAGTTGAGAGGAACATTTGACCTCGCCGTCAGGCATCTGTTAAACAAACAAGCATCGAACCCGAAGGGCGGCTCAACACGAAGTTGAGAAGTATGTCTGACCTCGCCGTCAGGGATCTGTTAAACAAACAGGCATCGAACCCGGAGGCCGGCTCAACCCGAAGTTGAGAAGAACATCTAACCTTGTAGTCAGGCATCTGTTAAACAAACAGGTATCGAGATTGATGGTCGACTAAGGACAGGCATTGGCTAAGTACAAACAGGCATCGAGATTGAAGGCCGGCTAAGGACGAAGTTGAGAGGAACATTTGACCTCGCCGTCAGGCATTGGCTAAACAAACAGGCATCGAACCCGTAAGGCGACTCAACCCGAAATTGAGAAGACCATATGACGTCGCTGTCAGGCATTTGTTAAACAAACAGGCATCGAACCCGAAGGCCGAATCAACACGAAGTTGAGAGGACCTTTGACGTCTCCGTCAGGCATATGCTAAACAAACAGGCATCGAACCAGAAGGGCGGCAAAACCCAAAGTTGAGAAGAACATATGACCTCGCCGTCAGGCATCTGTTTAACAAACATGCATCAAACCCGAAGGCTGGCTCAACCCAAAGTTGAGAAGAACATCTAACCTCACCGTGAGGCATCTGTTAAACAAATAGGCATCGAACCCGAAGGCCGGCTCAACCCGAAGTTGAGAAGAACATCTGACCTTGCTGTCAGGCATCTGTAAAATAAACAGATATGGAATTTGATGGCCAGCTCAACTCGAAGTCGATAAGAACATTAGACCTTGCTGTCACGCATATGTTAAACAAACAGGCGTCGAACCCGAAGGCCGGCTCAACAAGAAGTTTAGAGGCACATTTGACCTCACCGTCAGGCATCTGTTAAACAAACATGCATCAAACCCGAAGGGCGGCTCAACACGAAGTTCAGAAGTATATCTGACCGCACCGTCAGAGATATGTTAAACAAACAGGCATCGAACCCGGAGGCCGGCTTAACCCGAAGTTGAGAAGAACATCTAACCTTGCTGTCAGGCATTTGTTAAATAAACATGCATCAAACTCGAAGGCTGGCTCAACCCAAAGTTGAGTAGAACATCTAACCTCACCGTGAGGCATCTGTTAAACAAACAGGCATCGAACCCGAAGGCCGGCTCAACCCAAAATTGAGAAGAACATCTAACCTCGTTGTCAGGCATCTGTTAAATAAACAGGCATCGAATTTGATGGCCAGCTCAACCCGAAGTTGATAAGAACATTAGACGTTGCTGTCACGCATATATTAAACAAACAAGCATCGAACCCGAAGGCCGACTCAACAAGAAGTTGAGAGAACATTTGACCTCGCCGTCAGGAATCTGTTAAACAAACAGGCATCGAACCCGAAGGGCGGCTCAACACGAAGTTGAGAAATATATCTGACCTCGCCGTCAGGGATCTGTTAAATAAAAAGGCATCGAACCCGGAGGCCGGCTCAACCCGAAGTTCAGAAGAACATCTAACCTTGCTGTCAGGCATCTGTTAAACAAACAGGAATCGAACCCGAAGGCCGGCTCAAACCGAAGGTGAGAAGAACATCTGACCTCGTTGCCAAGCATCTGTTAAACAAATAGGCATCGAACACGAAGTCTCGCTCAACACGAATTTAAGAGCAACATCTGACCTTGCCGTTAGGCATCTGTTAAATAAATAGGCATCGAACCCCAAGGCCGACTCAACAAGAAGTTGAGAGGAACATTTGACCTCGCCGTCAGGCATGTGTTAAACAAACAGGCATCGAACCCGTAGGGCGGCTCAACCCGAAGTTGAGAACACCATATGACGTCGCTGTCAGGAATCTGTTAAACAAACAGGCATCGAACCCGAAGGCAGGCTCAACACGAAGTTCATAGGAATATCTGACCACACCGTAAGGCATCTGTTAAACAAATAGGCATCGAACACAAAGTCCCGCTCAACACAAAGTTGAGAGCGATGTTTGACCTCACAGTCAGGCATTTGTTAAACAAACGGGCATCGAACCAGAAGGCCGGCTAAACACGAAGTTGAGAGGAACATTTGTCCTCGCCTTCAAGCATATGTTAAATAAACAGGCATCGAACCCGAACGCCGGCTCAACCAAAACTTGAGGAGAACATTTGATCTCGTCATCAGGCATCGAACCCGAAGGTCGGCTCAACCCGAACTTGAAAAGAACATTTAACCTCACCGTCAGGTATCTGTTAAACAAACAGGCATCGAACCCGAAGGCCGGCTCAACTTGAAGTCGAGAGGAACCTTTGACGTCTCAGTCAGGCATATGCTAAACAAACAGGCATCGAACTAGAAGGGCGGCAAAACCTGAAGTTGAGAAGAACATCTGACCTCGCCGTCAGGCATCTGTTAAACAAACATGCATCAAACCCGAAGGCTGGCTCAACCCAAAGTTGAGAAGAACATCTAACCACACCGTGAGGCATCTGTTAAACAAATAGGCATCGAACCTGAAGGCCGGCTCAACCCGAAGTTTAGAAGAACATCAGACCTTGCTGTCAGGAATCTATTAAATAAACAGGCATCGAATTTGATGGCCAACTCAACCCGAAGTTGATAAGAACATTAGACCTCGTCGTCACGCATATGTTAAACAAACAGGCATCGAACCCGAAGGCCGGCTCAACAAGATGTTGAGAGGAACATTTGACCTCGCCGTCAGGCATCTATTAAACAAACAGGCATCAAACCCGAAGGGCGGCTCTACACGAAGTTGAGAAGTATATCTGACCTCGCCGTCTGGGATCTGTTAAACAAACAGGCATCGAACCTGGAGGCCGGCTCAACCTGAAGTTAAGAAAAATATCTAACCTTGTAGTCAGGCATCTGTTAAACAAACAGGCTTCGAGATTGATAGTCGATTCATCCCGAAGTGTAGAAGAACATCTGACCTCTTTGTCAGACATCAGTTAAACAAACAGGAATCGAACCCGAAGGCCGGCTCAAACCGAAGGTGAGAAGAACATCTGTCCTCGTTGCCAGGCATCTGTTAAACAAATAGGCATCGAATAGAAAGTCTCGCTCAACACGAAGTTGATAGCGATGTTTGACTTCACCGTCAGGCATTTGTTAAACAAACGGGCATCAAACCAAAAGGTCGGGTAAACACGAAGTTGAGAGGAACATCTGACCTCGCCTTCAAGTATATGTTAAATAAACAGGCATCGAACCCGAACGCCAGGTCAACCAAAAGTTGAGAAGAACATTTGATCTCGTCGTCAGGCATCTGTTAAACAAACAGGCATCGAACCCGAAGGTCGGCTCAACCCGAAGTTGAAAGAACATTTGACCGCACCGTCAGGTATCTGTTAAACAAACAGGCATCGAACCCGAAGGCCGGCTCAACTTGAAGTTGAGAGGAACCTTTGACGTCTCAGTCAGGCATATGCTAAACAAACAGGCATCGAACTAGAAGGGCGGCAAAACCTGAAGTTGAGAAGAACATCTGACCTCGCCGTCAGGAATCTGTTAAACAAACATGTATCAAACCCGAAGGCTGGCTTAACCCAAAGTTGAGAAGAACATCTAACCACACCGTGAGGCATCTGTTAAACAAATAGGCATCGAACCCGAAGGCTGGCTCAACCCGAAGTTGAGAAGAACATCAGACCTCGCTGTCAGGCATCTGTTAAATAAAGAGGCATCGAATTTGATGGCCAACTCAACCCGAAGTTGATAAGAACATTAGACCTCGCCGTCACGCATATGTTAAACAAACCGGCATCGAACCCGAAGGCCGGCTCAACAAGATGTTGAGAGGAACATTTGACCTTGCCGTTAGGCATCTATTAAACAAACAGGCATCAAACCCGAAGGGCGGCTCAACACGAACTTGAGAAGTATATCTGACCTCGCCGTCTGGGATCTGTTAAACAAACAGGCATCGAACCTGGAGGCCGGCTCAACCTGAAGTTGAGAAAAAAATCTAACCTTGTAGTCAGGCATCTGTTAAACAAACAGGCATCGAGATTGATGGTCGGCTCATCCCGAAGTGTAGAAGAACATCTGACCTCGTTGTCAGACATCAGTTAAACAAACAGGAATCGAACCCGAAGGCCGGCTCAAACCGAAGGTGAGAAGAACATCTGACCTCGTTGCCAGGCATCTGTTAAACAAATAGGCATCGAACACAAAGTCTCGCTCAACACGAAGTTGAGAGCGATGTTTGACCTCACCGTCAGGCATTTGTTAAACAAACGGGCATCGAACCAGAAGGCCGGGTAAACACGAAGTTGAGAGGAACATCTGACCTCGCCTTCAAGTATATGTTAAATAAACAGGCATCGAACCCGAACGTCGGCTCAACCAAAAGTTGAGAAGAACATTTGATCTCGTCGTCAGGCATCTGTTAAACAAACAGGCATCGAACCCAAAGGTCGGCTCAACCCGAAGTTGAAAGAACATTTGACCTCACCGTCAGGTATCTGTTAAACAAACAGGCATCGAACCCGAAGGCCGGATCAACTTGAAGTTGAGAGGAACCTTTGACGTCTCAGTCAGGCATATGCTAAACAAACAGGCATCGAACTAGAAGGCGGCAAAACCTGAAGTTGAGAAGAACATCTGACCTCGCCGTCAGGCATCTGTTAAACAAACATGCATCAAACCCGAAGGCTGGCTCAACCCAAAGTTGAGAAGAACATCTAACCACACCGTGAGGCATCTGTTAAACAAACAGGCATCGAACCCGAAGGCCGGCTCAACCCGAAGTTGAGAAGAACATCAGACCTCGCTGTCAGGCATCTGTTAAATAAAGAGGCATCGAATTTGATGGCCAGCTCAACCCGAAGTTCATAAGAACATTAGACCTCGCCGTCACGCATATGTAAAACAAACAGGCATCGAACCCGAAGGCCGGCTCAACAAGATGTTGAGAGGAAAATTGGACCTCGACGTCAGGCATCTATTAAATAAACAGGCATCGAACCCGAAGGGCGGCTCAACATGAAGTTGAGAAGTATATCTGACCTCGCCGTCTGGGATCTGTTAAATAAACAGGCATCGAACCTGGAGGCCGGCTCAACCTGAAGTTGAGAAAAATATCTAAACTTGTAATCAGGGATCTGTTAAACAAACAGGCATCGAGATTGATGGTCGGCTCATCCCGAAGTATAGAAGAACATCTGACCTCGTTGTCAGACATCAGTTAAACATACAGGAGGTGAGAAGAACATCTGACCTCGTTGCCAGGCATCTGTTAAACAAATAGGCATCGAACATAAAGTCTCACTCAACACGAATTTGAGAGAAACATCTGACCTTGCTGTCAGGCACCTGTTAAACAAACAGGCATCGAACCCCAAGGCCGGCTCAACAGGAAGTTGAGAGGAACATTTGACCCCGCCGTCAGGCATTGGCTAAACAAATAGGCATCGAACCCGTAGGGCGGCTCACCCCGAAGTTAAGAAGACCATATGACGTCGCTGTCAGGCATCTGTTAAACAAACAGGCATCGAACCCGAAGGCCGGCTCAACACGAAGTTGAGAGGACCTTTGACGTCTCCGTCAGGCATATGCTAAACTAACAGGCCTCGAATCAGAAGGGCGGCAAAACCCGAAGTTGAGAAGAACATCTGACCTCGCCGTCAGGCATCTGTTTAACAAACACGCATCAAACCCGAAGGCTGCCTCAACCCAAAGGTGAGTAGAACATCTAACCTCACCGTGAGGCATCTGTTAAACAAACAGGCATAGAACCCGAAGGCCGGCTCAACCCGAAGTTGAGAAGAACATCTGTCCTCGCTGTCAGGCATCTGTTAAATAAACAGGCATCGAATTTGATGGCCAGCTCAACCCGAAGTTGATAAGAACATTAGACCTCGCTGTCACGCATATGTTAAACAAACAGGCATCGAACCCGAAGGCCGGCTCAACAAGAAGTTGAGAGTAACATTTGACCTCGCCGTCAGGCATCTGTTAAACAAACAGGCATCGAACCCGAAGGGTGGCTCAACACGAAGTTGAGATGTATATCTGACCTTTCCGTCAGGGATCTGTTAAACAAATAGGCATCGAACCCGGAGGCCGGCTCAACCCAAAGTTGAGAAGAACATCTAACCTTGTTGTCAGGCATCCGTTAAAAAAACAGGCATCGAGATTGATGTTCGGCTCATCCCGAAGTGTAGAAGAATATATGACCTCGTTGTCAGACATCAGTTAAACAAACAGGAATCGAACCCGAAGTCCGGCTCAAACCGAAGGTGAGAAGAACATCTGACCTCGTTGCCAGGCATCTGTTAAACAAATAGGCATCGAACACGAAGTCTCGCTCAACACGAATTTGAGAGCAACATTTGACCTTGCCGTTAGGCATCTGTTAAATAAATAGGCATCGAACCCCAAGGCCAGCTCAACAGGAAGTTGAGAGGAACATTTGACCTCGCCGTATGGCATTTGTTAAACAAACAGGCATCGAACCCGTAGGGAGGCTCAACCCGAAGTTGAGAAGACCATATGACGTTGCTGTCAGGCATCTGTTAAACAAACAGGCATCGAACCCGAAGGCCGGCTCAACACGAAGTTCATAGGAATATCTGACCTCGCCGTAAGGCATCTGTTAAACAAATAGGCATCGAACACGAAGTCCCGCTCAACCCGAATTTGAAAAGAAGACCATATCACCTCACTGCCAGACATTTGTTAAACAAACGGGCATCGACCTCGAAGGCCGGCTAAACACGAAGTTGAGAGGAACATCTGACCTTGCCTTCAAGCATATGTTAAATAAATCGGCATCGAACCCGAACACAAGCTCAACCAAAAGTTGAGAAGAACATTTGATCTCGCTGTCAGGCATCTGTTAAACAAACAAGCATCGAACCCAAAGGTCGGCTCAACCCAAATTTGAAAAGAACATTTGACCTCATGTCAGGTATCTGTTAAACAAACAGGCATCGAACCCGAATGCCGGCTCAACACGAACTTGAGTGGAACCTTTGACGAATCCGTCAGGCATATGCTAAACAAACAGGCATCGAACCAAAAGGGCCGCAAAACCCGAAGTTGAGAAGAACATCCGACCTCACCGTCAGGCATCTGTTAAACAAACATGCATCAAACCCGAAGGCTGGCTCAACCCAAAGTTGAGAAGAACATCTAACCTCACCGTGAGGCATCTGTTAAACAAATAGGCATCGAACCCGAAGGCCGGCTCAACCCGAAGTTGAGAAGAACATCTGACCTCGCTGTCAGGCATCTGTTAAATAAACCGACATCGAAGTTGATGGCCAGCTCAACCCGAAGTTGATAAGAACATTAGACCTCGCCGTCACGCATATGTTAAACAAACAGGCATCGAACCCGAAGGTCGGCTCAACAAGATGTTGAGAGGAACATTTGACCTCGCCGTCAGGCATCTATTAAACAAACAGGCATCGAACCCAAAGGGCGGCTCAACACAAAGTTGAGAAGTATATCTGACCTCACCGTCAGGGATCTGTTAAACAAACAGGCATCGAACGCGGAGGCCGGCTCAACCCGAAGTTGAGAAGAATATCTAACCTTGTAGTCAGGCATCTGTTAAACAAACAGGCATCGAGATTGATGGTCGGCTCATCCTGAAGTGTAGAAGAACATCTGACCTCGTTATCAGACATCAGTTACAAAAACAGGAATCGAACCCGAAGGCCGGCTCAAACCGAAGGTGAGAAGAACATCTGACCTCGTTGCCAGGCATCTGTTAAACAAATAGGCATCGAACATGAAGTCTCGCTCAACAGGAAGTTGAGAGAAACATCTGACCTTGCTGTCAGGCATCTGTTAAACAAACAGGCATCGAACCCCAAGGCCGGCCCAACCGGAAGTTGAGAGGAACATTTGACCTCGCCGTCAGGCATTTGTGAAACAAACATACATCGAACCCGTAGGGCGGCTCAACCCGAAGTTGAGAAGACCATATGACGTCGCTGTCAGGCATCTGTTAAATAAACAGGCATCGAACCCGAAGGTTGGCTCAACACGAAGTTCATAGGAATATCTGACCTCGCCGTAAGGCATCTGTTAAATAAATAGGCATCGAACACGAAGTACCGCTCAACACGAATTTGAGAGCAACATTTGTCCTCACCGCCAGACATTTGTTAAACAAACGGGCATCGAAACTGAAGGCCGAATAAACACGAAGTTGAGAGGAACATCAGACCTCGCCGTCAAACATATGTTAAATAAACACGCATCGAACCCGAAGGCCGGCTCAACCAAAAGTTGAGAAGAACATTTGATCTCGCCGTCAGGCATCTATTAAACAAACATGCATCGAACCCGAAGGTCGGCTCAACCCGAAGTTGAAAAGAACATTTGAACTCACCATCAGGTATCTGTTAAACAAACAGGCATCGAACTCGAAGGCCGGCTCAACACGAAGTTGAGAGGAACATTTGACGTCTCCGTCAGGCATCTGTTAATCAAACAAGCATCGAACCCGAAGGCCGGCTCAACACGAAGTTGAGAGGAACCTTTGACGTCTCCGTCAGGCATATGCTAAACAAACTGGCATCGAACCAGAAGGGCGGAGAAACCCGAAGTTGAGAAGAACATCTGACCTCGCCGTCAGGCATCTGTTAAACAAACATGCATCAAACATGAAGGCTGGCTCAACCCAAAGTTGAGAAGAACATCTAACCTCACCGTGAGGCATCTGTTAAACAAATAGGCATCCAACCCGAAGGCCGGATCAACCCGAAGTTGAGAAGAACATCTGACCTCGCTGTCAGGCATCTGTTAAATAAACAGGTATCGAATTTGATGGCCAGCTCAACCAGAAGTTGATAAGAACATTAGACCTCGCTGTCACGCATATGTTAAACAAACAGTCATCGAACCCGAAAGCCGGCTCAACAAGATGTTAAGAGGAACATTTGACCTCGCCGTCTGGCATCTGTTAAACAAACAGGCATCGAACCCAAAGGGCGGCTCAACACGAAGTTGAGAAGTATATCTGACCTCGCCGTCAGGGATCTGTTAAACAAACAGGCATCGAACTCGGAGGCCGGCTCAACCCGAAGTTGAGAAGAATATCTAACCTTGTAGTCAGGCATCTGTTAAACAAACAGGCATCGAGATTGATGGTCGGCTCATCCCGAAGTGTAGAAGAACATCTGACCTCGTTGTCAGACATCAGCTAAACAAACAGGAATCGAACCCGAAGGCCGGCTCAAACCGAAGGTGAGAAGAACATCTGACCTCGTTGCCAGGCATCTGTTAAACAAATAGGCATCGAACACGAAGTCTCGCTCAACAGGAAGTTGAGAGAAACATCTGACCTTGACGTCAGGCATCTGTTAAACAAACATGCATCGAACCCCAAGGCCGGCTCAACAGGAAGTTAAGAGGAACATTTGACCTCGCCGACAGGCATTTGTTAAACAAACATACATCGAACCCGTTGGGCGGCTCAACCAGAATTTGAGAAGACCATATGACGTCGCTGTCAGGCATCTGTTAAACAAACAGGCATCGAACCCGAAGACCGGCTCAACACGAAGTTCATAGGAATATATGACCTCGCCGTAAGGCATCTGTTAAACAAATAAGCATCGAACACGAAGTGCCGCTCAACACGAATTTGAGAGCAACATCTGTCCTCACCGCCAGGCATTTGTTAAACAAACGGGCATCGAAACCGAAGGCCGGATAAACACGAAGTTGAGAGGAACATCAGACCTCGCCGTCAAACATAAGTTAAATAAACACGCATCGAACCCGAAGGCCGGCTCAACCAAAATTTGAGAAGAACATTTGATCTCGCTGTCAGGCATCTGTTAAACAAACATGCATCGAACCCGAAGGTCGGCTCAACCCGAAGTTGAAAAGAACATTTGAACTCACCATCAGGTATCTGTTAAACAAATAGGCATCAAACTCGAAGGCCGGCTCAACACGAAGTTGAGAGGAATATTTGACGTCTTCGTCAGGCATCTGTTAAATAAATAGGCATCGAACCCGAAGGCCGGCTCAACACGAAGTTGAGAGGAACCTTTGACGTCTCCGTCAAGCATATGCTAAACAAACAGGCATCGAACCAGAAGGGCGGCAAAACCCGAAGTTGAGAAGAACATCTGACCTCGCCGTCAGGCATCTGTTAAACAAACATGCATCAAACATGAAGGCTGGCTCAACCCAAAGTTGAGAAGAACATCTAACCTCACCGTGAGGCATATGTTAAACAAATAGGCATCGAACCCGAAGGCCGGATCAACCCGAAGTTGAGAAGAACATCTGACCTCGCTGTCAGGCATCTGTTAAATAAACAGGCATCGAATTTGATGGCCAACTCAACCCGAAGTTGATAAGAACATTAGACCTCGCTGTCACGCATATGTTAAACAAACACGCATCGAACCCGAAAGCTGGCTCAACAAGATGTTAAGAGGAACATTTGACCTCGCCGTCTGGCATCTGTTAAACAAACAGGCATCGAACCCAAAGGGCGGCTCAACACGAAGTTGAGAAGTATATCTGACCTCGCCGTCAGGGATCTGTTAAACAAACAGGCATCGAACTCGGAGGCCGGCTCAACCCGCAGTTGAGAAGAATATCTAACCTTGTAGTCAGGAATCTGTTATACAAACAGGCATCGAGATTGATGGTCGGCTCATCCCGAAGTGTAGAATAACATCTGACCTCGTTGTCAGACATCAGTTAAACAAACAGGAATCGAACCCGAAGGCCGACTCAAACCGAAGGTGAGAAGAACATATGACCTCGTTGCCAGGCATCTGTTAAACAAATAGGCATCGAACACGAAGTCTCGCTCAACAGGAAGTTGAGAGAAACATCTGACCTTGACGTCAGGCATCTGTTAAACAAACAAGCATCGAACCCCAAGGCCGGCTCAACAGGAAGTTAAGAGGAACATTTGACCTCGCTGTCAGGCATTTGTTAAACAAACATACATCGAACCCGTTGGGCGGCTCAACCAGAAGTTGAGAAGACCATAGGACGTCGTTGTCAGGCATCTGTTAATCAAACAGGCATCGAACCCGAAGGCCGGCTCAACACGAAGTTCATAGGAATATATGACCTCGCCGTAAGGCATCTGTTAAACAAATAAGCATCGAACACGAAGTGCCGCTCAACACGAATTTGAGAGAAAAATCTGTCCTCACCGCCAGGCATTTGTTAAACAAACGGGCATCGAAACCGAAGGCCGGATAAACACGAAGTTGAGAGGAACATCAGACCTCGCCGTCAAACATAAGTTAAATAAACACGCATCGAACCCGAAGGCCGGCTCAACCAAAAGTTGAGAAGAACATTTGATCTCGCTGTCAGGCATCTGTTAAACAAACATGCATTGAACCCGAAGGTTGGCTCAACCCGAAGTTGAAAAGAACATTTGAACTCACCATCAGGTATCTGTTAAACAAACATGCATCGAACCTAAAGGCCGGCTAAACCCGAAGTTGAGAAGAACATCTGACCTCGCCGTCAGGCATCTAGTAAACAAACATGTATCAAACCAGAAGGCCGGCTCAACCCAAAGTTGAGAAGAACATATATCCTCGCCGTCAGGCATCTGTTAAACAAACAGGCATCGAAACCGAAGTGTCGCTCAACACGAAGTTGAGAGCATCATCTGACGTCGCCGTCAGGCATCTATTAAACAAACAGGCATCGAACCCCTAGGCCGTCTCAACAGGAAGTTGAGAGGAACATTTGACCTTGCCGTCAGGCATTTGTTAAACAAACAGGCATCGAACCCGTAGGGCGGCTCAACCCGAAGTTGAGAAGACCATATGACGTTGCTGTCAGGCTTCTGTTAAACAAACAGGTATCGAACCCGAAGGCCGGCTCAACACGAAGTTCATAGGAATATCTGACCTCGCCGTAAGGCATCTGTTAAACAAATAGGCATCAAACACGAAGTCCCGCTCAACACGAAGTTGAGAGCAATGTTTGACCTCATCGCTAGGCATTTGTTAAATAAACGGGCGTCGAACCCGAAGGCCGGCTAAACACGAAGTTGAGAGGAACATCTGACCTCGCCTTCAAGCATATGTTAAATAAACAGGCATCGAACCCGAACGTCGGCTCAACCAAAAGTTGAGAAGAACATTTGATCTCGCCGTCAGACATCTGTTAAACAAACAGGCATCAAACCCAAAGGCCGACTCAACAAGATGTTGAGAGGAACATTTGACCTTGCCGTCAGGCATCTGTTAAACAATCAGGCATCAAAACCAAAGGGCGGCTCAACACGAAGTTGAGAAGTATATTTGACCTCGCCGTCAGTGATCTGTTAAACAAACAGGCATCGAACGCGGAGGTCGGCTCAACCCGAAGTTGAGAAGAATATCTAACCTTATAGTCAGGCATCTGTTAAACAAACAGGCATCGAGATTGATGGTCGGCTCATCCCGAAGTGTAGAAGAACATCTGACCGTGTTGTCAGACATCAGTATAACAAACAGGAATCGAACCCGAAGGCCGCCTCAAACTGAAGGTGAGAAGAACATCTGACCTCGCCTTCAAGCATATGTTAAATAAACAGGCATCGAACCCGAACTCCGGCTCAACCAAAAGTTGAGAAGACCATATGACATCGCTGTCAGGCATCTGTTAAACAAACAGGCATCGATCCCAAAGGTCGGCTCAACTCGAAGTTGAAAAGAACATTTGACCTCACCGTCAGGTATCAGTTAAACAAACAAGCATCGAACCTGAAGGCCGGCTCAACACGAAGTTGAGAGGAACCTTTGACGTCTCCGTCAGGCATATGCTAAACAAACAGGCATCGAACTAGAAGGGCGGCAAATCCCGAAGTTGAGAATAACATCTGACCTCGCCGTCGGGCATCTGTTAAACAAACATGCATCAAACCCGAAGGCTGGCTCAACCCAAAGTTGAGAAAAACATCTAACCTCGCCGTCAGGCATCTTTTAAACAAACAGGCATCGAACCCGAAGTCTCACTCAACACGAAGTTGAGAGCAACATTTGACCTCGCCGTCAGGGACTGTTAAACAAACAGGCATCGAACACTGAGGCCGGCTCAACTCGAAGTTGAGAAGAATATCTAACCTTGTAGTCAGGCATCTGTTAAACAAACAGTCATCGAGATTGATGGTCGACTCATCCCGAAGTGTAGAAGAACATCTGACCTCGTTGTCAGACATCAGTTAAACAAACAGGAATCGAACCCGAAGGCCGGCTCAAACCGAAGGTGAGAAGAACATCTGACCTCGTTGCCAGGCATCTATTAAACAAATAGGCATAGAACACGAAGTCTCACTCAACAGGAAGTTGAGAGAAACATCTGACCTCACTGTCAGGCATCTGTTAAACAAACAAGCATCGAACCCCAAGGCCGGCTCAACAGGAAGTTGAGAGGAACATCTGACCTCGCCGTCAGGCATTTGTTAAACAAACATACATCGAACCCGTAGGGCGGCTCAACCCGAAGTTGAGAAGACCATATGACGTCGCTGTCAGGCATCTGTTAAACAAACAGGCATCGAACCCGAAGGGCGGCTCAATACGAAGTTCATAGGAATATGTGACCTCGCCGTAAGGCATCTGTTAAACAAATAGGCATCAAACACGAAATGCCGCTCAACACGAATTTGAGAGCAACATCTGTCCTCACCGCCAGGCATTTGCTAAACAAACGGGCATCGAAACCGAAGGCCAGATAAACACGAAGTTGAGAGGAACATCAGACCTCGTCGTCAAACATATGTTAAATAAACACGCATCGAACCCGAAGGCTGGCTCAACCAAAAGTTGAGAAGAACATTTGATCTCGCCGTCAGGCATCTGTTAAACAAACATGCATCGAACCCGACGGTCGGCTCAACCCGAAGTTGAAAAGAACATTTGAACTCACCATCAGGTATCTGTTAAACAAACAGGCATCGAACCCGAAGGCCGGCTCAACACGAAGTTGAGAGGAATATTTGACGTCTCCGTCAGGCATCTGTTAAACAAACAGGCATCGAACCAGAAGGGCGACTAAACTCGAAGTTGAGAAGAACATCTGACCTCGCCGTCAGGCATCTAGTAAACAAACATGCATCAAACCAGAAGGTCGGCTCAACCCAAAGTTGAGAAGAACATATATCCTCGCCGTCAGGCATCTGTTTAACAAACAGGCATCCAACCCGAAGTGTCGCTCAACACGAAGTTGAGAGCAACATCTGATATCGCCGTCAGGCATCTGTTAAACAAACAGGCATCGAACCCCTAGGCCGGCTCAACAGGAAGTTGAGATGAACATTTGACCTTGCCGTCAGGCATTTGTTAAACAAACTGGCATCGAACCCGTAGGGCGGCTCAACCCGAAGTTGAGAAGACCATATGACGTTGCTGTCAGGCTTCTGTTAAACAAACAGGTATCGAACCCGAAGGCCGGCTCAACACGAAGTTCATAGGAATATCTGACCTCGCCGTAAGGCATTTGTTAAACAAATAGGCATCAAACACGAAGTCCCGCTCAACACGAAGTTGAGAGCAACGTTTGACCTCACCGCCAGGCATTTGTTAAATAAACGGGCATCGAACCCGAAGGCCGGCTAAACACGAAGTTGAGAGGAACATCTGACCTCGCCTTCAAGCATATGTTAAATAAACAGGCATCGAACCCGAACGTCGGCTTAACCAAAAGTTGAGAAGAACATTTGATCTCGCCGTCAGGCATCTGTTAAACAAACAGGCATCAAACCCGAAGGCCGGCTCAACAAGATGTTGAGAGGAACATTTGACCTCGCCGTCAGGAATCTGTTAAACAAACAGGCATCGAACCCAAAGGGCGGCTCAACACGAAGTTGAGAAGTATATCTGACCTCGCCGTCAGGGATCTGTTAAACAAACAGGCATCGAACGCGGAGGTCGGCTCAACCCGAAGTTGAGAAGAATATCTAACCTTGTAGTCAGGCATCTGTTAAACAAACAAGCGTCGAGATTGATGGTCGATTTATCCCGAAGTGTAGAAGAACATCTGACCTCGTTGTCAGACATCAGTTCAGCAAACAGGAATCGAACCCGAAGGCCGGCTCAAACCGAAGGTGAGAAGAACATCTGACCTCGTTGCCAGGCATCTGTTAAACAAATAGGCATCGAACACGAAGGCTCGCTCAACACGAAGTTTAGAGAAACATCTGACCTTGCCGTCAGGCATATGTTAAACAAACAGGCGTCGAACCCCAAGGCCGGCTCAACAGGAAGTTGAGAGGAAAATTTGACCTCGCCGTCAGGCATTTGTTAAACAAACAGGCATCGAACCCGTAGGGCGGCTAAACCCGAAGTTGAGAAGACCATATGAGGTCGCTGTCAGGCATCAGTTAAACAAACAGGTATCGAACCCGAAGGCTGGCTCAACACGAAGTTCATAGGAATATCTGACCTCGCTGTAAGGCATCTGTTAAACAAATAGGCATCAAACACGAAGTCTCGCTCAACACGAAGTTGAGAGCAACGTTTGACCTCACCGCCAGGCATTTGTTAAATAAACGGGCATCGAACCCGAAGGCCGGCTAAACACGAAGTTGAGAGGATCATCTGACCTCGCCTTCAAGCATATGTTAAATAAACAGGCATCGAACCCGAACGCCGGCTAAACTAAAAGTTGAGAAGAACATTTGATCTCGCTGTCAGGCATCTGTTAAACAAACAGGCATCAAACCCGAAGGCCGGCTCAACAAGATGTTGAGTGGAACATTTGACCTCGTCGTCAGGAATCTGTTAAACAAACAGGCATCGTACCCAAAGGGCGGCTTAACACGAAGTTGAGATGTATATCTGACCTCGCCGTCAGGGATCTGTTAAACAAACAGGCATCGAACGCGGAGGTCGGCTCAACCCGAAGTTGAGAAGAATATCTAACCTTGTAGTCAGGCATCTGTTAAACAAACAGGCATCGAGATTGAGGGTCGGCTCATCCCGAAGTGTATAAGAACATCTGTCCTCGTTGTCAGACATCAGTTAAGCAAACAGGAATCGAACCCAAAGGCCGACTCAAACTGAAGGTGAGAAGAACATCTGACGTCGTTGCCAGGCATCTGTTAAACAAATAGGCATCGAACACGAAGGCTCGCTCAACACGAAGTTTAGAGAAACATCTGACCTTGCCGTCAGGCATATGTTAAACAAACAGGCGTCGAACCCCAAGGCCGGCTCAACAGGAAGTTGAGAGGAAAATTTGACCTCGCCGTCAGGCATTTGTTAAACAAACAGGCATCGAACCCGTAGGGCGGCTAAACCCGAAGTTGAGAAGACCATATGAGGTCGCTGTCAGGCATCAGTTAAACAAACAGGTATCGAACCCGAAGGCTGGCTCAACACGAAGTTCATAGGAATATCTGACCTCGCTGTAAGGCATCTGTTAAACAAATAGGCATCAAACACGAAGTCTCGCTCAACACGAAGTTGAGAGCAACGTTTGACCTCACCGCCAGGCATTTGTTAAATAAACGGGCATCGAACCCGAAGGCCGGCTAAACACGAAGTTGAGAGGATCATCTGACCTCGCCTTCAAGCATATGTTAAATAAACAGGCATCGAACCCGAACGCCGGCTAAACTAAAAGTTGAGAAGAACATTTGATCTCGCTGTCAGGCATCTGTTAAACAAACAGGCATCAAACCCGAAGGCCGGCTCAACAAGATGTTGAGTGGAACATTTGACCTCGTCGTCAGGAATCTGTTAAACAAACAGGCATCGTACCCAAAGGGCGGCTTAACACGAAGTTGAGATGTATATCTGACCTCGCCGTCAGGGATCTGTTAAACAAACAGGCATCGAACGCGGAGGTCGGCTCAACCCGAAGTTGAGAAGAATATCTAACCTTGTAGTCAGGCATCTGTTAAACAAACAGGCATAGAGATTGAGGGTCGGCTCATCCCGAAGTGTATAAGAACATCTGTCCTCGTTGTCAGACATCAGTTAAGCAAACAGGAATCGAACCCAAAGGCCGACTCAAACTGAAGGTGAGAAGAACATCTGACGTCGTTGCCAGGCATCTGTTAAACAAATAGGCATCGAACACGAAGTCTCGCTCAACACGAAGTTGAGAGAAACATCTGACCTTGCCGTCAGGCATCTGTTAAACAAACAGGCATCGAACCCCAAGGCCGACTCAACAGGAAGTTGAGAGGAACATTTGACCTCGCCGTCAGGCATTTGTTAAACAAACAGGCATCGAACCCGTAGGGCGGCTCAACCCGAAGTTAAGAAGACCATATGACGTCGCTGTCAGGCATTTGTTAAACAAATAGGCATCGAACCCGAAGGCCGGCTCAACACGAAGTTCATAGGAATATCTGACCTCGCCGTAAGGCATCTGTTAAACAAATAGGCATCGAACACGAAGTCCCGCTCAACACGAAGTTGAGAGCAACATCTGTCCTCACCACCAGGCATTTGTTAAACAAACGGGCATCGAAACCGAAGGCCGGATAAACACGAAGTTGAGAGAAACATCAGACCTCGCTGTCAAACATATGTTAAACAAACACGCATCGAACACGAAGGTCGGCTCAACCAAACGTTGAGAAGAACATTTGATCTCGCAGTCAGGCATCTGTTAAACAAACATGCATCGAACCCGAAGGTCGGCTCAACCCGAAGTTGAAAAGAACATTTGACCTCACCATCAGGTATCTGTTAAACAAACAGGCATCGAACCCGAAGGTTGGCTCAACACGAAGTTGAGAGGAACCTTTGACGTCTCCGTCAGGCATCTGCTAAACAAACAGGCATCGAACCAGAAGGGCGGCTAAACCCGAAGTTGAGAAGAACATCTGAGCTTGCCGTCAGGCATCTATTAAACAAACATGCATCAAACCCGAAGGCTGGCTCAACCCAAAGTTGAGAAGAACATCTAACCTCACCGTGAGGCATCTCTTAAACAAACAGGCATCGAACCCGAACGTCGGCTCAACCCGAAGTTGAAAAGAACATCTGACCTCGCTGTCAGGCATCTGTTAAATAAACAGTCATCGAATTTGATGGCCAGCTCAACCCGAAGTTTATAAGAACATGAGACCTCGCTGTCACGCATATGTTAAACAAACAGGCATCGAATACGAAGGCCGGTTCAACAAGAATTTGAGAGGAACATTTGACCTCGCCGTCAGGCATCTGTTAAACAAACAGGCATCGAACCCGAAGGGCGGCTCAACACGAAGTAGAGAAGAATATCTGACCTCGCCGTCAGGGATCTGTTAAATAAACAGGCATCGAACCCGGAGGCCGGCTTAACCCGAAGTTGAGAAGAACATCTAATCTTGCTGTCAGGCATCTGTTAAACAAACAGACATCGAGATTGATGGTCGACTCGTCCCGAAGTGTAGAAGAATATCTGACCTCGTTATCAAACATCTGTTAAACAAACAGGAATCGAATCCGATGTTCGGCTCAAACCATACGTGAGAAGAACATCTGACCTCGTTTTCAGGCATCTGTTACACAAATAGGCATCGAACACGAAGTCTCGCTCAACACAAATTTGAGAGAAACATCTGACCATGCCGTTAGGCATCTGTTAAATAAATATGCATCGAACCCCAAGGCCGGCTCAACAAGAAGTTGTGAGGAACATTTGACCTCGCCGTCAGGCATTTGTTAAACAAACAGGCATCGAACCCTTAGGGTGGCTCAACCCGAAGTTGAGAAGACCATATGACGTCGCTGTCAGGCATCTGTTAAACAAACAGGCATCGAACCCGAAGGCCGGCTCAACACGAAGTTCATAGGAATATCTGACCTCGCCGTAAGGCTTCTATTAAACAAATAGGCATCAAACACGAAGTCCCACTCAACACGAAGTTGATAGCAACGTTTGACCTCACCGCCAGGCATTTGTTAAACAAACGGGCATCGAACACGAAGGCCGGCTAGACACGAAGTTGAGAGGAACATATGACCTCGCCTTTAAGCATATGTTAAATAAACAGGCATCGAACCCGAACGCCGGCTCAACCAAAAGTTGAGAAGAACATTTGATCTCACTGTCACGCATTTGTTAAACAAACAGGCATCGAACCTGAAGGTCGGCGCAACCCGAAGTTGAAAAGAACATTTGACCTCACCGTCAGGTATCAGTTAAACAAACAGGCATCCAACCCGAATGCCAGCTTAACACGAAGTTGAGAGGAACCTTTGACGTCTCCGTCAGGCATATGCTAAATAAACAGTCATCGAACCAGAAGGGCGGCAAAACCCAAAGTTGAAAAGGACATCTGACCTTGCTGTCAGGCATCTGTTAAACAAACATGCATCAAACCCGAAGGCTGGCTCAACCCAAAGTTGAGAAGAACATCTAACCCTACCGTGAGGCAACTGTTAAACAAATAGGCATCGAACCCGAAGGCCGGCTCAACCCGAAGTTGAGAAGAACATCTGACCTCGCTTTCAGGCATCTGTTAAATAAACACGCATCGAATTTGATGGCCAGCTCAACCCGAAGTTGATAAGAACATTAGACCTCACAGTCACGCATATGTTAAACAAACAGGCATCGAACCCGAAGGCCGGCTCAACAAGATGTTGAGAGGAACATTTGACCTCTCCGTCAGGCATCTGTTAAACAAACAGGCATCGAACCCAAAGGGCGGCTCTACACGAAGTTGAGAAGTATATCTGACCTCGCTGTCAGGGATCTGTTAAACAAACAGGCATAGAACGCGGAGGCTGGCTCAACCCGAAGTTGAGAAGAATATCTAACCTTGTAGTCAGGCATCTGTTAAACAAGGAGGTTTCGAGATTGATGGTCGGCTCATCCCAAAGTGTAGAAGAACATCTGACCTCGTTGTCAGACATCAGTTAAACAAACATGAATCGAACCCGAAGGTCGACTCAAACCGAAGGTGAGAAGAACATCTGACCTCGTTGCCAGGCATCTGTTAAACAAATTGGCATCGAACACGAAGTCTCGCTCAACACGAATTTGAGAGAAACATCTGACCTTGCCGTTAGGCATCTGTTAAACAAACAAGCATCGAACCCCAAGGCCGGCTAAACAGGAAGTTGAGAGGAATATTTGACCTCGCCGTCAGGCATTTGTAAAACAAATAGGCATCGAACTTGTAGGGCGGCTAAACCCGAAGTTGAGAAGACCATATGATGTCGCTGTCAGGAATCTGTTAAACAAACAGGCATTGAACACGAAGGCCGACTCAACACGGAGTTCATAGGAATATCTGACCTTGCCGTAAGGCATCTGTTAAACAAATAGGCATCGAACACGAAGTCCCGCTCAACAAGAAGTTGAGAGCAACATCGGTCCTCACCGCCAGGCATTTGTTAAACAAACGGGCATCGAAACCGAAGGCCAGATAAACACGAAGTTGAGAAGAACATCAGACCTCGCCGTCAAACATAGGTTAAATAAACAGGCATCGAACCCGAAGGCCGGCTCAACCAAAATTTGAGAAGAACATTTGATCTCGCCGTCAGGCATCTGTTAAACAAACATGCATCGAACCCGAAGGTCGGCTCAACCCGAAGTTGATAAGAACATTTGACCTCACCATCAGGTATCTGTTAAACAAACAAGCATCGAACCCGAAGGCCGGCTCAACATGAAGTTTAGAGGAACATTTGACGTCTCCGTCAGGCATCTGTTAAACAAACAGGCATCAAACCAGAAGGGCGGCTAAACCCGAAGTTGAGAAGAACATCTGACCTCACCGTCAAGTATCTGTTAAACAAACAAACACTAAACTAGAAGGCCGGCTCAAATGGAAGGTGGGAAGAACATATGACCTCGTTGCCAGGAATCTGTTAAACAAATAGGCATCGAACACGAAGTTGAGAGCAACATCTGACCATGTCGTCAGGCATCTGTTAAAGAAACAAGCATCGAACCCCAAGGTCGGCTCAACAGGAAGTTGAGAGGAATATTTGACCTCTCCGTCAGGCATTTGTTAAAAAACCAGTCATTGAACCCGTAGGGCGGCTCAACCCGAAGTTGAGAAGACCATATGACATTGCTGTCAGGCATCTATTAAACAAACAGGCATCGAACCCGAAGGCCGACTCAACACGAAGTTCATAGGAATCTCTGACCTCGCCGTAAGGCATCTGTTAAACAAATAGGCTTCGAAGACAAAGTCCCGCTCAACACGAAGTTGAGAGCAACATCCATCCTCACCGCAAGACATTTGTTAAACAAACGGGCATCGAAACCGAAGGCCGGATAAACACGAAGTTGAGAGAAACATCAGACCCCGCCGTCAAACATATGTTAAATAAACAGGCATCGAACCCGAAGGCCGGCTCAACCAAAAGTTGAGAAGAACATTTGATCTCGCCGTTAGGCATCTGTTAAACAAACATGCATCGAACCCGAAGGTCGGCTCAACCCGAAGTTGAAAAGAACATTTGACCTCACCATCAGGTATCTGTTAAACAAACAGGCATTGAACCCGAAGGCCGGCTTAACACAAAGTTGAGAGGAACATTTGAAGTCTCCGTCAGGCATCTATTAAACAAACAGGCATCAAACCAGAAGGGCGGCTAAACCCGAAGTTGAGAAGAACATCTGACCTCACCGTCAGGTATCTGTTAAACAAACAGGCATCAAACCAGAAGGCCGACTCAAATCGAAGGTGAGAAGAACATCTGACCTCATTGCCAGGCATCTGTTAAACAAATAGGCATCGAACATGAAGTCTCGCTCAACACAAAGTTGAGAGCAATATCTGACCTTGTCGTCAGGCATCTGTTAAAGAAACAGGCGTCGAACCCCAAGCCCGGCTCAACAGGAAGTTGAGAGGAACATTTGACCTCGCCGTCAGGCATTTGTTAAACAAACAGGCATCGAACCCGTAGGGCGGCTCAACCCGAAGTTGAGAAGACCATATGACATCGCTGTCAGGCATCTGTTAAACAAACAGGCATCGAACACGAAGGCCGACTCAACACGGAGTTCATAGGAATATCTGACCTCGCCGTAAGGCATCTGTTAAACAAATAGGCTTAGAAGATGAAGTCCCGCTCAACACGAAGTTGAGAGCAACATATGTCCTCACCGCCAGGCATTTGTTAAACAAACGGGCATCGAACCCGAAGGCCGGCTAAACACGAAGTTGAGAGGAACATCTGACCTTGCCGTCAAGCATATGTTAAATAAACTGGCATCGAACCCGAAGGCCGGGTCAACTAAAAGTTGAGAAGAACATTTGATCTCACCATCAGGCATCTGTTAAAGAAACATGCATCGAACCCGAAGGTCGGCTCAACCCGAAGTTGAAAAGAACATTTGACCTCACCATCAGGTATCTGTTAAACAAACAGGCATCGAACCCGAAGGCCGGCTCAACACGAAGTTGAGAGGAACATTTGATGTCTCCGTCAAGCATCTGTTAAATAAACAGGCATCGAACCAGAAGGGCGGCTCAACCCGAAGTTGAGAAGAACATCTGACCTCGCCGTCAGGCATCTAGTAAACAAACATGCATCAAACCAGAAGGCCGGCTCAACCCAAAGTCGAGAAGAACATATAACCTCGCCGTCAGGCATCTATTAAACAAACAGGCATCGAACTCGAAGTCTCGCTCAACACGAAGTTGAAAGCAACATCTGACCTCGCCATCAGGCATCTGTTAAACAAACAGGCATCGAACCTGTTGTACCCCAAATTTTGACCCCTTAGATTCTCATTATCATTTTAGAAGCATGATCATGAATTATCTAACCCTAAATCAGTGCAAGTTCATTGTTGTCAAGTTATAGAGGAATCAGGGTTTTCGCACCGACAAATTCAAAACAACCAAGGAATGATCAACCAATGATTTGGGCCAATTCAATCATGGAATGAAATCAAAGATAATATCAAAGTCAAATGAGAAGTCAATTTGAAGAAATCATTTCAGAATCAAGAACAGTGCAGTCAGGAGGTCCCGATTAGGGTTTTTAACTAGTGAAAAGTCAACTGTGGTTTGACTTTGATGTTGGAAGATGTTTTAATGGTGGGATTGAGGTCCATGAAGTTCATATAGATTATTAAATACCATTCAAGAAGTATCAAAGTCTCAGGATATCCAGAATGTCAACAGGCGACTCAATCGGCACCGATCGATCGTACGGTTGACCGAAAAGTCAACTCCTCAAATTTTGAGAATTGGAATCCAAGTTGTGAATCAAAGTTGTTCCTTATGTCATAATGGACTTGCATATCAATTTTCATGATCATTGGATCAAGGACGAGAGAGTAATCGAGAAATCGGGAAATTAGGGTTTTGAAAAGGGCTAAACCATAACTCCTTAACCACACATCCAATTGAGTTGGTTCAAATCTAATTTGGAAGCTCTTGACAAGTCCTACAAAAGTCCCATACTAGTCCACAACCAGAAAATGCATACTTTTTGAGATAGAAGCAAAAACATTCCTAGAAGGGAAAATAACTTAGAAAATTTCTAAGTTATTTTCACTTTAAAAGCTTGTGTGCAGCCAACTTTGAGGGGGTTTTTCACCTAGTTCCAATTGGAGTTTGATTTCCTGGCAAACATGAATGTTTTAGAGCTATGTGAGGGCTTTCTAAATTGTACTAGAACATATCAAAAGGAGTTATGAGTAGAAAGTTACATAGGTGCAAAGTTGGAGGTTTCACATATTAAGTCCCACATTGGCTGAATTTTCAAGATTGATTTCTTTCACCAAATTTGCCAAATTTTCTTGATCTAACTTATTGTATCTGGTGTATGAGATGTATGTAACATGATACAAGAAAGAATTATGCAGAATACCACAAAATCAAAGCTTGAAGTTCATTGCCTTGCAAGTGGAGCAAGTTGGCAAGTTGAACTTTCCAAGCATGAGGTGGAAAGTAAAAAGCTGTACCAGCCCCTTCCCTATGATCCTAGCCTGCTACAAACATCAGAAAATCATCAAAGAACATGGACAAATTGGATTTTCATCATAATTAGGTGGAAAACCCTCCAAAGGAGGTTTGGTTCAAAATATCCAAAGATTACTTCATATTGAAGAAATCTCCCTAGCAAGCACCTCAATCACTTTCTCTATAAAAGGAGGGCTCATTCACCTCATTCCATAAACAATTCATCTGATAAAAACCATAGAGAAGTTCTGTAATTACATTTTCCACATCTTGCACCAATTCTCAAAATCACCAAAATCCATGAAAACACCAAAAATGGTCATGAAGTGAAATTTGCTCAAAATCATTTCTACCAATTCCTACACTCTAACAATCATCCATACACCTTCTAAATAACATATAGAAGGTGTACAATCCATCAAACCACCAAAAATCTCAAGAAATCAAAAAGTCAACATCATACTTGGCTTACTTTGACCAAAAGCTACAAAAAACACCAAAGTGAGTTCTAAACCTTTTCTTGAGGTTGTGACCACTTAGACACCTCACATACAATATATCTCAACTGTCAAAACCCTTAGCAACCATTGGAAACTCATAATTCTCATTTTGGCATCATAAGTGGTTGTTTACTTAAGTTTGAAGCAAGGTGCAAAAGCAAAGAGTTGAATTAAAGACCTCTGGGTTTCTCAACTGATTTAGCTTGCTCAGAAGGATCCTCAACAGGTATGTAATTGATCTCCACTAGCTTTTGTATCATTTTCATGGTTTTGGCATTTTTGAGCATTTTTGATGCATTTTAAAGTGATGAAGCACTTGATGATTCATGGTATTTGATTCTTGATGAGTGATAATATTGTTGTGATTACCATATTTGTTTGGCCTCAAGTTATTGCTGGTGTATACATGTGGTAAGTAAGCATATTGCTTGAGGTTCTTAAAACCTTTTAGCAGCTAGGAGGATGATGCTCCACTGATTTTGTAAAGCTGCCACAGTAGAGCAATTTGAGAGCAATGCTAGTGTTTTTTTTTGTTTGTCTTGCTGTAACTTGCTTGTTCAGGACATAGGAAAACTGTCTATGTTTGCAATTCATGAAAAATGTGCTTTCAAAATCATGATATGCTTCACTTCAGGACCTTAGAGTAAAAGTTCATGACATGTTTTGTTTCACAACTTTTTATTTGAGAAAGGGTGGGTTTAATTGCTAAGCATCCATACTGCTGTGTTGGAAATTTGCTTTTAATAAGATGATTCATTTTGCTGCCAGCAGAGCAGTTGTTAACATGAACATATCCAAGATGATCTTTGTTTTTCTTGCTGCTCAAGATACTTTGATTGTTAAATAAACAAACCTGTAACAGCATCATAGCCTTCATGTCAAAACTACTTTAGGACACTAGAATGATCATAAGTGTCTATCTATTCATATTCTGTTCTTGTATTGACATTAACCTCAAATGCTAATTGCTGTTTGGTGAGCTTTCATCTATGTTTCTGTTTGTAAAACCATCAATGAACACAAGATTGAAATGTCAAAAGTAATAATTGTCCATCATTCAAAACTGTCTTCATTTTCAAAAAAAACACCACATCTCAAGTTTTGAACCAAGTGACAGACCATATACCAGTTGTGATTTAAGATGTACTTACATGACATTTGCACTTGAATTCCATGGTTTATGTGCACACCTATCTAGGCCCTAATCACCAAATGCTTTAACTGAGGCTGTCAAAAAGGTATTGAGGATGTCTTGGGTGCATGAGCACTGTCAGTCCTGCCTTGAGCATGATAAAACTCTAGCACCATCAGACCTAATCTTAAGCTTACAAATTGAATTTAGTGGTATGTTACAGTTGCCATCTAGGCACACTAACTTCAGCCTGTGCAAAAATCTATTTTTCAAAACATATCATGATAGTCTAACAATTATCTTTTGCTGCTGTTGAGTTTGTTCCTTCAAAACATAATCAGGGCTGAATGTATTTCAACCTAGTACAGACTAATATTACATTGATAGAATTCATCCAACCCTGCTGACCAATCCATGTGACTAACCAACAAAACTGACTGTGTAGAATACAACTAGTTTACAGTAGCTGTTCATTTCAAGTTAGGTTGTTTAGAGTTTTTTTAACCCTTGTGGTTGAGTTACTCTGCCTGGTGTTGATTGTACTCAAGTCTTAGATAGAATTTTTGGAAGAACACTGTTGTTGCACATGTAGGATAGTGATCCTACTACCATTCTTGTTTGAAGAAAAGGGCTGCTGATTTGAAAGTGGAATTCTCAGCCTATGGTATTTGGATTTTGAACCTTGAGGCTTTTGTTTAATTCTTGATGAAACATTGTTGTGTTATGAGGACATCCTTTTTTGATTATCTTGTTAACTGTCTTGGAGACTCTTGTAAAGACTGTGTTCCTAGGATGGTCATTTACAATTGAGAGCAGTTTTGGTTAGTAATAGGTATCAGCAAGATGGGGTCCTTTCCTTTGGTAATATCAATTCATACCCTTGGGTATGATTTCTTTTGCCTAGCATAGCAGTATTAAGATTTGTAAGCATAATCAAAATCATAATGTTGTTGCTGTCAAGAAATCATAGCAGTGGGAATATCTTTTTTGCATAGAACTTTAAATGTCAGTTTTCTATCAATTGCACATGATTCAAAGTTACATAAGGGTCAAACTCACATGTCTGCCACCAGCCATCACTCTTCTCCTCACAAACTTGCTGAGAGTGTCCCTAATAGGAACCTCATGGATGATTAAGTGTTGTTAATTCTGTTTTTAAAAGAGGGGTAAGCAGACTGTGGCATGCCTTGGTTCAGTTTTGCTGTGCTGCCAGGTATGTAAGCATCATTTTGGTCTTGATATTAAATGTTCAGTGTAGTGTGCACACTCTAGTGGAGTAGCTTGGTGAAAATGTGATAAGGGAGACATTACCATACTGAACAGCTAGCATACTTTTTTTGATTCAAACCTTGCAAAGCAAGCTGTGACCTTTCATACAGGTTTGTGTATGTATTTAGAGGGTGTCTAGACCACCACTGTGTTGGTTTTATGATTAACCTCTCATTCCACATGTGACTTGCATAAACAAAAGCACACAAGCCACTCACTTGCCTCTTTCCACATAAGCTTTAGAAAATCACTTCTCATCCTTTGAATATGTCTTATGATGCATTTGAAATATGTATGTATGACTGCTTTGCCAAATTTGTGATTGAAGCTGTTTTGACATTTTGGCTTGAACACTTGAAAGTGCACTTAAGCACTTGAACACACTTTTTCCACAACTGTTGTTTTTCTCATCTTAATTCCTGTTAGAAATCATTTAACAGCATATTTAAAACAAGTGTATGTATTTGTATTTTTACTTAGCTGAAGTATGAACTACTTTTCAAAATGCATGTTTTACAAAACACATTTGCAACTCAGGTACCAAATTTTGTTTCAAAGTGTTTTAGCACCTCAATTCTGTTATGACTGCTTACATATGGTACTTAAAGTGTGTGCATACCCTATTCTTGATCCAAGCATGTCTACATTGGACCCTAGTGTTGAAAATGCATTTCACATCATCACACTAGCATGAACATGACATATTGCATTTCTGTTGATTTTTAATCACACCAACTGTTGGGATCTATTACATACATCATCTATGGTAGGCCTAGGTTCTTTATTGAGTCAGACAGTATGAGAATTAAGAGGTAAGGTTGGAAATGCATCATATGACATAAGATGCAACATCCATCGAATTTTTCACTAGGAAGGTGATATCAAAAAACCAACACCACCATCTTAATCCTCATGATTTTCTACACCAAAATCATATAAGGTTTGTGAAAAAAGACCAAAAATTGAGGAAGATATGACCATTTTGCAAATCCATAGAAACCATAGTTTTGCCCAGCCATGAATGAAGATATACATCATATATTTATTGTTTCACATTTGTTAATGGATGTATGGCCGCCCCAGCGGTTGAGACTTGCGCGCGTATTGTACTTGGCATGGGTTCGATCCTTGGTGATAACCCTTGTTGCCACTTTTTTTCATTTTTCACATGAAACTTCAAAAAATCATAACTCTCTCATTGTTTATCATTTTTCACCCATTATTTTTTCATTGTGTTTGTTTTAATGTGTACTTTCATGTCATAATTTTATTTTCCATGTTTGATTAATTTCTCACCATGTTTGACTATGTGCAACTTGTCATATTGACAGTACTAACCCTAGCTGTTGCAGATGAAAGTTAAAAGGGTTCCACTTGTTTTTCTTTGTGAAAATTGATTGTTCTCATTCCTATACATGTTGGTTAACATGTTAGGATTTTTAATTTGAATTATTATCATGTTCATTTCATCTGTTTGTTAATTGTACTCCAGGTGCGATCTGTCGTCACAGTTTTCATACTAATCATCTGCTTTGATTGTCACCATTGCTTTTTCATCCTTAAATATTTTTCATTGGTTGTCACCATGAATGCTTTATTATAATGTTTATTTTATCCCCAAGTGATGAAGCTTGTTAGCTTTCATCCAGTTGCCCACTATCTCTCCCTCCAAAGGAAGGTCTGTCCACTTGACTGTCAATGTCTTGGACCAAAATCTTAACCCTCTTGACTTTGTTAAGTCACCTCAACTCTAGATTAGAAGCCTTTAGACTTTGCTTGAAGTCTAAGAAACCCACCCATACTAGGAGTGTTCTTCAACTAGAACCCTAGGAAAGAGTTCGTCAACTCTGTGTAAGAATCATCGTCATGACTTCTTACTTCCCCTTCAACTTAGATTAGGGAGTTTTGTCAAACTCCACACAAACATTGTCATGTTTGTTCCCCTTTGAACCTTGATCATCATCAAGTGTTCTTTTCCCTTGTGAGGTGAACTACGATTGCTCTGATTCTATCCTAGTCAGGATACGTAGGCAGAAGGTGCGATGCCTTTGCGAGCAAACTTAGGAAACCACTTAGGACCTTTTTATTTATTTTATCTCAATTCCCAGTCCTTAAACCATAGCACAATTCACCAACTTAGCAATTGATTAAACAAAAGGTTCCTGTAGAGTACTACAGATATTTAGGGTGCTAATACCTTCCCTAGATATAACCAACCCCCGAATCCCCGAATCTCTTAAGCGTTGTCGTTACATCGCGCAAAAGGTTCTTTCTTTCTTGAGACCTTTCCTTTGGATAAATTAAAGATCGGTTGTAAAAAGAAATACGGTTCAAGTAATTTAATAGCTTGATATCAAATTTTCACCGCAACAGAACCCCAAGGCCGGCTCAACAGGAACTTGAGAGGAACATTTGACCTTGTCGTCAGGCATTTGTTAAACAAACATGCATCGAACCCGTAGGGCGGCTCAACCCGAAGTTGAGAAGACCATATGACATTGCTGTCAGGAATCTGTTAAACAAAGGCATCGAACCCGAAGGCCGGCTCAACACGAAGTTCATAGGAATATCTGACCTTGTTGTAAGGCATCTGTTAAACAAATAGGCATCGAACACGAAGTCCTGCTCAACACGAAGTTGAGAGCAACGTCTGACCTCACCGCCAGACATTTGTTAAACAAACGGGCATCGAACCCGAAGGCCGACTAAACACGAAGTTGAGAGGAACATCTGACCTCGCCTTCATGCATATGTTAAATAAATAGGCATCAAACTCGAAGGCCGGCTCAACCAAAAGTTGAGAAGAACATTTGATCTCGCTGTAAGGCATCTGTTAAACAAACAGGCATCGAACCCGAAGGTCGGCTCAACCCAAAGTTGAAATGAACATTTAACCTCACCGTTAGGTATCTGTTAAACAAACAGGCATCGAACGTGAAGGCAGGCTCAACACGAAGTTGAGAGGAACCTTTGACATCTTCGTCAGGCATCTGTTTAACAAACAGGCATCGAACCAGAAGGGCGGCTCAACCCGAAGTTGAGAAGAATATCTGACCTAGCTGTTAGGCATCTGTTAAAGAAACATGCATCAAACCCGAAAGCTGGCTCAACCCAATGTTGAGAAGAACATCTAACCTCACCGTGAGGCATCTGTTAAACAAACAGGCATCCAACCCGAAGGCCGACTCAACCCGATGTTGAGAAGAACATCTGACCTCGCTGTCACGCATCTGTTAAGTAAACAGGCATCGAATTTGATGGCCAGCTCAACCCGAAGTTGGTAAGTGTCGCTACCGCGAAAATAAGGTGCCAGCAAAACAGAAGAGTCGCCACCTTTCGTTATTTATCCCTCAGAACGGGAAAGGAAACGATCGGAAAAACCTGATGAAAAGGTATAAGACAAGGTCATCGCAACCAATGTCTGGGTTCGGGAGTCGGTTACGTAAGGGGAAGGTATTAGCACCCCTCACGTCCATCGTACTCGATGGGATCCATGCTTGTTGTGTTTATATAACGGGTTGGTTTTATCTATCTACCTATCAAGGCCTGGTTTGAAAAGAAAATGACTCGACAAAGCATCGAGCTTTATGCCTACGTATTCTCATCAGAGAATGAGAAATCAGAGTCAACGTAGATCGACTAACTACGGGTTACGGGGAAGGTGGCTCGCCAATACATCAGTATTGTGCCTACGTACTCTCAACAGATATGAGAGATCAGAGCTTACGTAGTTCGGGATAATACGGATTACGGGAATTCAGATTCATCTATTTTTCCGAGTAGGGTTAACAAACAGTTCCAGCAGTTTGGCGTACGCAGCTCGACCCTTGGAGGCTTAAGCGTTACCGCTTGCGGTAGAAATGGGAGTTAACAACACTCTTTTCTTCAGAAAAACTTCCTTTGAATTATGGGCCCACGGGGCAAAAAGGTTTGAAGTTTGTTTTCTGTCTTTTACGGAAGATCTGTTTTTTATGGATGTTTGCAACCAATATTGCACTAGAGACTATGACCTGAGAGTGAATGTGTCGCATGTCACCCAAAGGGTACCATACTAAACATCCAGACTGTTTTAAAGAAACTCTCCAACAATCCTTTCTCAGATAGCTTAAGGCTCGTAACGTACGACGTCAGTTAACCTTTATTACTGTATTTTAATTGGTTTTGAGATGAGAAGAGAACGAACAGGTTCAACTACGGGGAGACTATCAAGTCCTAACAGTTGTCCTGCCAAGGATTCATCCTATGGTTAAGGTTTGAAACAGGGAACTCCTAGAATTTATCATGCATAGGTTTCAACCTAAAGTTCTAATCATCACTTCCTTATCAAAGGAAGTGAGACTCCTAGGGGATCATGTCAATGATAAACAGAAACATATAAAGCATCAGCTTAAACAGTAAACAGATATACAGTAAACGACTGTAAAATGCATGCAATGCAAGTGAGGGAGGAAATGTGTGTGGGACATCAGCCTCCACAAGCTCATCTCAACCTCAAGCCAGATATGAATAACTGTAATCATACAGAAGAAATAACATGCTATCAAGCAAATCAAGTGCCTGCAATCATATAGAGAAAATGAAATAAAATTCCATCAAGCAAATCACAAACCACATAGGCAAGGGAGCTGGGCTCTACCGAATACCCGCAAGCAAAGCCATATAGTAAAAGTACAAGCAGAGGGAGCAACTCAACCCCTAGTGCAATCATGCTCCTAACTTAAATCATTCTAAATATGAACTTATTCTAGTGCATCAAGCAAATCAAACAAGTCACATTAATACAGTTGCACAGAAAGAAAACAGACAGTCAGGAAAGCAAATCAACAGCTTCCCCAGCGTCACAGCAAAGCTCCTTTGACAGCAGTTCAGTCATCAGACTTCAATTGCTCTTCAAGTCTTTCATCTTTAGTAGCAAGTGTCAACTTACTTCTTCAAGCTTCTAACACATCCAACATAAGTATCAACTTATTCTCTCTTCCTCAAGCCTCAGCTCTTCAGTCAATCTCAATTTAGTCTTCTTCACAAGTATCAACTTGGCTCCTTCAGGCTCTCAATGTATCAACATAAGTGTCAACTCAAACTTCCTTCTTCAAGCCTCAGCTCTTCACTCAATTCAATTTTGATCTCCTTCACAAGTGTCAACTTGGTCATGAAGCTTCAGCTCTCTCCTCTTCACAAGTATCAACTTGTTCTTCTTCACCCACAAGCTCTAGTTTCTAAGGGTAATCTTCAAACACCAAGAAGTATCAACTCCTAGCATCTTCAATCTTCTAACAAGGAACTCCATCCTCTAGCAAGGGAGAAAGATTCATCTAACAAGAGCAAAGTTTGGATGATTGACAGCAGAGTGAAGACCAAAGGCCACCACTAAAGATCCTATCATCAGAGAAAGGGACCCTCAAAGGTTCTACCAACTTGAAAAGATCCACACATCTTACCAAAGGAGGGATGAGGCCTTTACAAGGTGACCTTACATCATAGGGAAGAATGGAAGTGATCAACATCTTCCATGTTTATGAAGGAAGAGAATCTATCTAGAAGCTCTGCCTACAAACCCTAATCTTAACACCTAATCAACACTACACCAAAAGAAGGGAAAATCCTCACATCCAAGCTTCTTCATTGCATCTTCAACTTGCCTCCATCATCATCCAAGAGCAAAATAAACAAACCCTAATCTAAGGGAACTAAAGAAGTCATTCTAGTTGAATTAGTGCCTTAGAATCATCTAAAGTTAGCACCTAGACTAAAATCAAACAAAAATAGTAAACTACATTGTAAATTCCTACAAAAATTCCTAAGGGATCCTAATTCAATCATCAATTTACCCTACAAAAATCAGAGGTTGAATCATCCACCAAGTTCTAGAAATAAAAACTAAACTACAAGGTATCAACCATAAACCCTAAAAATGGAGCTCTTAAAGTTTCATCCTAAAACTACCACTTACATTGATCAAAAAAATGTGAGAAAAATCTAGGGGGAGCATGCATATCTATGCTAGCTACACACAAAAAATCAAGGCAAAAATCATCATCAAATGATCAAACCAAATTCAACAAAATCAAGCATCAACCATGATTATTTTAATATCAATTAAAATGTAAAAATGCACATAAAATCAGAAAATGCATGGAATATTAATATTTTTTATCTAAAAAATACTAGATTCAATCATGAATCCATGTCAAAAAGAATGGAATTAATTGAGTTATTTTTCAATTATTTATGAATTTTCCAATAACCATGAATAAAATGAAAAATAAAATGAAAATCAAAATAAAATGAGAAACGCGTGGTGTGAATAGCATGAAAAATCAGTTCAATATCCAAACTGGGCCAAAAGGGGGGTGGGAGTATCAACTATGACTTAAGCCCAAAACCATTAGATTAATGAAACGCTGCGTTTCATATCAACTCTGAATCCTTCACAAACTCAAATCAAACTGTGGCCGTCAGATCCCACTTTGGTCAAAGTCTCACACCTAATCCAATGGCTATCAAGTCATCTTCTCCATTTTGAATCTCTGAAACTCCTCCCTTTGCGCGCACTAGAGTCACCGCCGGTGACTTCTCCGATCAACCTTCCACAACCCTAACTCTCTATAGAATCCACCATTGGCCACGATTCCTTGATGAATCTTGTCCCAAATTTCCTCAGGAATCCATTCATGCCTTTAATTCATTCTAAAAACTCAAGATTCGCAAGAACACAATCTTAACCAAAAATGGCATCAACCCTAATTGGTCACTAATCTCCCAATTGATGATCCAAAAACCTTCCTACATCAATCTACAATGCATCTAACACGATAATTCCCATTGATTCTACCTAATTTGAGCCATGGGATAAGAACTGCATACCCGGTAAAATTGAGCAAACAGAGTGGTTAAATCCTTAAATCAACCCTCAAGATCTTGCAGAATCCTTCACTAGCCTCCAATCAATCTTCTGTATGCAAAGAAAAGAGTTGAAATGCCCTGAATTCTTGAAACCGATTCTGAGTTGCAAGCTTCCAACTTCAATGGCTAACTCACGATTCCTCCACCACTTGGCCTCGAATTTGATCTGGGATCAATCACCAACCTCAGAGCAAGCTATTGAGATCAATTTCTTGGACTGAAATGGCCTCTAACCTTGTAACAGATTTTGATTTGCAATGAGAAATTTCAAAGTGCAATCTCACTCTCCTATCTCAATTCTCACCAATCTTCACTCTGAACCACTTCTAAATCATATATAGAACAAGGATGAATGATCTAGAAAGTTCTAGATCACTCTAATGAGAAATTCAATATCTCACTTCACTTGAAAATCCAATCTCATGGTATACTCAAAACAGTCCTTGCATCAGCTTGTATTCATTATGCTTTTCATCCAAATTCTCTCCAAATGAGATTATCAAAGTGTTTGGATTGAAAAGAGCCTTGGTTATGCCTTGCATATTGGTATGGCAATTGTTACTTATGATGTAAGTAACCACTTTTCAAAGCAAGTCCTCGAATTAACCTTCAATTCAAAATTGTGGCAATTTAAATGTTCTTAAAATGTGTTTTACAATCAAATTGGTATGTCATATGGCTTGTTTTGGACATGTAGATCAAAAATCCCAATTTCCATCTTTGGTTCATTTGAAATTCACCCTTATTTTAGGCCATTTTTGTGATTTTGTGAAGCAAGCTATTCCAAGCTCTCATGACCTCTTTTCTAGCCTTAAAACAACATTTTGAACAAGTTTGATGTTGAACATTTTCCCATTTGGAGCTTGCAAATCGGAGTTATGGCCTTATGATTGAAATGACCTGTAATCTCCAAATGACCAAAATGCCCTTGACTTGTCAAAGCCATAACTTGAGTTCTACAAATCCTATCAAGGACTTCTAGTACTCTCTAGAAATCTAATAGGATAAGGAACAACATTCATGTTGACCAAAAGTTCATAGGAATCATCCTTCTAGGGCAAAATTTTCATGCAAGTTGGACAACATTCAAGCTCCAAATTCACATACCTCAGATGACCTGTAACTTGTCAAAGTCATAACTTGAGTTCTATAAATCCTATCAAGGACTTATAGCACTCAAATTAAAGCTAAGATCATGCTCTACAGCTTTCATGTTGGGGGCAAGATGATATGACAATCACATCTTGAGCTACATTGCCTTGAAGATAGGGGTCCAACTAGGGGATTTTACATTGTCAAGCCTTAGAAACCCTAGCTTGAAACTTCTCAAACTCTTCAATCATGATGAGTTGACCTTGGAATCATCCTTATAACATCTCAATGTATCAATCCATGATCACATGGCTCCTTGAATTAGGTCTCAACCTTGTTCAAATCATCAGTTGACTTAGGGTTGACCCAGTCAAACCCTAGCTGCACCAATCATGGTTGAGGCTTCTTAGGCCTTACACAATGACCTGTCTAGGCATCAAAGTGATCTTTAACATCTCTCATGAGCTCTCTCAAGACCTCAAGTCTAACTTCATGGCTTCAGAATCATCTGATGGCTTCCCACAACTCTAAAGTTAGGAGACCTACACACTTGGCTTCAATCACTCTCTTTGAGGATCTTTTATCTTCTCTGACAAGGATATCAACCCTTGAGCACCTGAATAACCTTCTTAGATAGCTTCAAAGTCTTGATTGGCTCTTAATTGGCAATCATACCTCTTGATCTCCTGCATACATGTCAATGAAATGCAAATGATAATGCTAATGTGAATGAAATGAAACATAAGCTACGTAAAGGAATGTTGGGCAAATTTTGGGGTGCAACAGCTGCCCCTATTCAAACGGCTTGGACCTGACTGGGTGAGAAGCGAACGGCTCTCAAACAATCAAGGTAAAATACGGTTGAATACCAACAAACCCGGAAATTTGCCAACTGCACAAGTACACGGTATTCTGATGGGGACAAATCTTCGGAAACTGAAATGATAGCTGCACGACAACTAGCTGGAGAAATACTGATCTGAATCTCCGTCAGGATGATTCTCTGATTTATCTAATATTATTGCATCCTCAAATCATCAAGGGATCGCTGGTTACACGGTAACTGGCGATCTGCCAACGCACAGGTAAACGATACTTTGATTGTTAGGAACATCTTCAAAACTGAGCATGCCAGTTGCGCGGCAACTTGCTGGGGAATTGGTCACACGGTAACCGGTGAAGGGTCTAATCTCAAATCTCCGTCAGGATGATTATCTGATTTTTCCGTAGATCTTCGTCCTCAAGTCATCAAGGGATCACCGGTTACACGGTAACTGGTAATGGATGGTTGATCATGCCTTCAGGCATCCTGCATCACTGCGGCAGAAGGATTCCTCGGGACCCATCAGGTCATCAGGAACTTCTTAAAAATCAAGTTAATTATGCCGTCGGGCATTCAAAGAAATTTTCGGGCATCAGCCGGACTTCGTTAGTAAGTCGGGAATAGAATCCTCGGTCAATCATGAACCAAATAGGGATATCCAAACTTCTACCATCAGGCACTCTGCATCAGCTGAGGGAGCTGTGTCGACATCAAAGTTGGACTTTGTCATTAAGTCTCAAAATGGAATCCCTAATCCATCTTGGACCAATAAAGACATACATTCTTTTGCCGTCAGGCACCCTGCATTAGCTGAGATAACTGCTTCGACATCGCAGTTAGACTTCATCAGTAAGTCAGGGTTTTTGGCACCGCTGCCGGACTTCAATCATCAAGTCTTCAAGGGAATTTCAACTTCGTTGTTCAGAAACCTGATGGGGACGACACATCTCTGTTGGGGATTCTGGAGAACTATCAAGTAACTCTACTTCGGGGATCCAGAAATCATTCTGGGTGAATCAACTCTGCTGAGGACTTCAAGAATCATCTTGAACTAATAATCCCGTCGGGGACTTCAAGAATCATCCTGAACCAATAACTTTGCTGGAGATTTCAGGAATCATCCCGAGCAATCACCCTGGTGGGGACTCTAAGCATCAACTTGAGCAACCAACTCTGGCGAATTCACTGGGGATTTTAAGAATCATCTTAAACAAAAACCACTTCCGTTGGAGGATTCAAGAATCATCTTGGGCAAACGACTTTGTTGGGGCATTCAAGAATCATCTTGAACCAAACAACTCTTCTAAGACTTCAGGAATCATCCTGGGCAAACACCCTTCCGGGGGACACCTGCAAAACAAGAATGGTAACAACCTAGCTCATGTTTCATATGCATATGATCGACAATGGCGTAATACTCCACACAGTGGAAATGCTACGCGTTTTAGGGTAAATGCTATGCAATCATGCCAAATACTATGACCCCATCAGCAAAATAAATGCTGAAGGGAAAAGCCTCCTGTCCAGGAGAAAGGACCGCTCTGGTGGAGGAAGGACTCATCCTGCCGAGGAGAAGGAGTCACACCAATCTCAATTGGACTCCGCCTGGGGAAGTGATCTTCAGGCGACTGCTGCAGGGGAATAAAGCTCTCCGAGAACTTGGACTCGCTCAACCGGGTATTCAAACCACAAACTGCCAAGGAAACGATATCAATCGCAGAGACAAACTGCACAGCCTTCGCGGCAAAACTTTCTGGGAGATAACGACTCCGATGGGGAAATACAGCATCAGCTATTCAACACTCTACTGGAGAAAACCAATCATGGCTTCAACTGCTCCCAAGGACTCGGCTCTCTTGGGGAGCTGCCATCTCGGCTGGGGAAGAAGGAATCATCCTGCTTACTGGGGAGAGTACGACTCTGTGGGGTATTTCAACTCTCCTGGAGACTTCAGTCTGTACTATCGGGTGCTGCACGCTTCAGCATATGACTCAGCTGGGGAGATGACATTCCTTCAGGATGCCTCTGATTGGGGAGAGAATCTTCTCTTCTTGGGGAGACATATCAATGCCTACGATCTCATGTTCGGACTCCGCGGGGAGATGCTGCTGCACTCGCTGGGGTAAAAGGAATCATCCTGCTTGGGACGCATACGGCGCACTGCCTGGAATATGCTATACCTACAACAACACAAACAAACAGACAAGATACCCTTCTCAAAGGGACCTATCAAGGTTATCATCTTGTGACGATGTTCGAGTAATTCATTGTTTCAACAATCAGTGGCCTAGGCCAGTAAGTTTATGTATGCGCATTTTATCAAAAACATCGACGTTCTTTTTCGCAAACAAAACAGATAAATGCTAAACAGACAAACAGAATTGCTGAATAGTATACATTTTATTGATAACGGACCCCTGAATGGGTAAAAATGTTTTACAGCAGATGCAAGCTCCTGGAATGAGGAAGCCGCGCAAATATACAACGTAAATATACATCAGTATATACACAAATGTCGGCAATGAGGCGTAGACGAACACCATGAGTTGATCCCTCTATGACCCACTCGACTTCGATACTTCTCCGACGCTTCAGCTTCAGAAGAGATTGATTCAGATAAACGGCCCTCAGGTCTTCCAAACCATAAAACAATGCAAGTCCACACGTGGAACGCAGTCATTTGCTTTTTCAAATCCCTAACTTTTGCCTGAATCGCCCTTTCGGGTTTTCGATTCACCGGGATACCCCTTTTTTTTGCCAAAGTCGCCCTTCCAGGTTTTCGACTTTGCGGGTGTACATTCTTTTCTTTTATATCCCTAATTTTTTCCCGATCCATTTTTTATGGTTCGCCGGGATGCCCCATTTTTGCCTGGATATTCTTTTTCTTTCCAGCGGGTCATTTTTTTAAGCAAAGTATTTTTTAACTCCGTCCGCGTTCACCGGGGATGCAAAATCTTCGCCATCCATCGTGGATAACAACAAGGCTACTCCCAAGAAGACCTTGCTGACGACGTACGGACCTTCGTAATTGGGAGTCCACTTGCCCCGGTGATCGGAGAGTGGAGGAAGAATCTTCTTCAGGACGAGATCACCCGTCTGAAAGCTTCTAGGACGCACCTTCTTATCATAAGCTTTCTTCATTCGGCTTTGGTACAGACGACCATGTGCAATCAATGCTAACCTCTTCTCGTCCATCAGGCTGAGTTGGTTTAGTCGGTTCTTAATCCATTATGCCTCGTCGAGTTTCACATCAACCAAAACTCGTAAAGAAGGAATCTCAACTTCTAATGGTAGGAAAGCTTCCATACCGTACACCAGTGAGAAAGGAGTTGCCCCGGTTGATGTACGTACCGTTGTACGATAACCGTGCAGTGCAAATGGCAACATCTCGTGCCAATCCTTATAGGTCACAACCATCTTCTGTACAATCTTCTTAATGTTTTTATTGGCCGCTTCAACGGCGCCATTCATCTTCGATCGGTAACGAGATGAGTTGTGATGTTCAATCTTGAAACTCTGGCACAACTCCTTCATCATCTTGTTATTCAGATTCGAACCATTATCAGTAATGATCCGCTCGAGAATTCCGTAACGATAGATGATGTCCCTCTTTATGAATTTAGCCACCACCTGCTTGGTCACATTAGCATATGAGGCTGCCTCCACCCACTTGGTGAAGTAGTCGATGGCTACGAGAATGAAGCGGTGACCGTTAGATGCAGTGGGCTCGATCTTGCCTATCATGTCGATGCCCCACATAGAGAACGGCCACGGGGAGGACATGACATTCAACGGGCACGGCGGCACATGAATCTTATCAGCATAAATCTGGCATTTATGACATCTCTTCGCGAATCTGAAGTAATCAGACTCCATCGTCAGCCAATAGTATCCTGCTCTCAGGATCTTTCTAGTCATAGCATGCCCGCCGGCGTGCGTACCAAATGTGCCCTCATGGACTTCTTCCATGAGCAAACTCGCTTCTTTCTCATCTACACATCTGAGTAGCACGAGATCGTGGTTTCTTTTATACAAAACTTCATCAGGGTTGAGGTAAAAATTTCCAGACAGCCTCCTCAAAGTCTTCTTATCCTGGGTTGACGCTCCCGCTGGATACTCCTTAGTCATAAGGAAGGTCTGGATATCATGGAACCATGGCTTGACATGGGAGGCTTCCTCGATCGCAAAGACGAAAGCAGGTCTATCAAGACGAGAAAGGACAATTCTTGGAGCTTCATTCCAAAAGTTGACTTTATACATCGAAGCCAACGTGGCTAAAGCATCAGCCATCTGGTTTTCGGCCCTGGACACATGATGGAGTTCCACTCGATCAAAGAGCGGAAGTAGCCTTCTGGCATAATTCATGTACGACACCAAATTTGATTGACGAGTCTCCCACTCCCCTTTAATCTGGTTGATCACAAGCGCCGAGTCACCATATACATCTAGGTTATTGATTCTCAAATCAATCGCTTCTTCTAGACTCATGATGCATGCTTCGTATTCTGCTTCGTTATTGGTTACCGGAAACATCAGTCTCGTGGTAAACGGGATGTGGGATCCGTGGGGAGTCGTGATGATTGCCCCAATGCCACTTCCGTAAGAATTAACCGCCCCGTCAAATATCAGTTTCCACTGGGATTTCCTGTCTGGCCCCTCATCGGGCAACGGTTCATCACAATCTTTCACCTTGAGAAACATGATATCCTCATCAGGGAATTCAAATTTCATCGGCTGATAATCCTTGATCGACTGTTCGGCAAGGTATTCAGACAATACACTGCCCTTAATGGCCTTCTGGGAAACGTACTGAATGTCATATTTTGTCAACACCATTTGCCATCTGGAAATCCTGCCCGAAAGCGCTTGTTTCTCGAAGACGTACTTGATCGGATCCATCTTCGAAATTAGCATGGTTGTGTGATTGAGCATGTAGTGTCGTAAACGTTTGGCAGCCCAGGCTAGTGCACAACACGTTTTTTCCAGCATCGAGTAGCGAGATTCACAATCTGTGGACTTTTTACTCAAGTAGTAAATGGCATGCTCCTTTCTTCCCGTCTCGTCGTGCTGACCGAGAACACACCCCATACTATTCTCAAGAACTGTCAAGTACATGATTAAGGGTCGTCCGGCCACTGGGGGTATCAAGATCGGAGGTTCCTGTAGATACTGTTTTATCTTATCAAATGCCTTCTGGCAATCCTTGTTCCAGATAATCGCCTGATCTTTCTTTAGTAGTTTGAACATCGGTTCACACGTGGCCGTGAGCTGAGAAATAAACCTTGCAATGTAATTTATTCTGCCCAGGAAACCACGAACTTCTTTTTCTGTTTTCGGCGCTGGCATTTCTTGTATCGCTTTTATCTTCACAGGATCAACCTCGATTCCTCTTTCACTCACAATAAACCCCAGTAGTTTTCCAGACCGTACTCCGAAAGTACACTTGTTAGGATTCAGCCTCAACCTGAACTTCCTAAGCCTCTCAAAAAGCTTCAGCAAATCGACCAGATGTACCTCCTCTGTTTGGGACTTCGCAATCATGTCATCAACATAGACTTCAATCTCATGATGAATCATATCATGAAACAAAGTAACCATTGCACGTTGGTAAGTGGCCCCTGCATTCTTCAGTCCGAAAGGCATTACCTTGTAGCAAAACGTTCCCCAGGGTGTAATAAACGTTGTTTTCTCCATGTCCTCCGGCGCCATCTTGATCTGATTGTAACCGGAGAAGCCATCCATGAACGAAAATACGGAGAACTGAGCTGTATTGTCGACCAACACATCGATATGAGGGAGCGGGAAATCATCTTTAGGGCTCGCCCTATTCAAATCCCGATAATCGACGCACATTCGCACCTTATCGTCCTTCTTCGGTACAGGCACTATGTTGGCGACCCACGGAAGGTAAGTAGTGACCGCTAAGAAGCCAACATCAAGCTGCTTTTGCACTTCTTCTTTGATCTTAACGGCCATATCTGGTCACGTCCTTCTAAGCTTCTGCTTAATAGGAGGACAATCTTCTCGCAGCGGTAAGTGGTGGACCACAATGTCAGTATCAAGTCCGGGCATATCTTCGTATGACCAAGCAAAGATGTCACTATACTCTCGAAGCATCTCGACCAATCTCTGCTTGACATCACTCTGCAATGCAGCCCCTATCCTGACATTCCTGACAAGTTCTTCAGAACCTAGATTCACAATCTCAATCTCTTCCTCGTGAGGCAGAATAACTTTCTCCTCTTGTTTCAACAAGCGGGCCAACTCTTCGGGAAGGTCTTCGTCTTCATCAATCTCTTCCTTTGATTTATTAACAAAATGCATTTACATAATCCAACAAGGCCCTGACAATAAAACCACTATGCCCCGGGTAGGACATAGGGTTGTACAATGATTGGAAAAAGTAAATCATTACTCTTTGCCTGTCACTTGAATGGTATCCCTGATGGACCAGTTGTTGAGGCTCCCGCCTGGTTTGCTTGGCTGGATCCAAGAGTCTAGGTCGCAATCACTGTCTTCGCCATCTTCGGACACCGTGTTGACATTTTCAAATATCACGCCGCCACTGGTAAACTGGGTCGGCCCTTTACCTCGCGACGCACTGTGAGAAGAGGAGGCTTCAGCCGCAGGAGAATATCGTAACCCAAACTTGTCCTGCTTGTTAGGTATTTCTAGAATTCGCCCCCAGCCTGGGGTAGATCCGGCTTGAACAACGGCTCAGGCTTCCTTGAAGGAAGAGAGAGTCATCTATTGTTTTTCAGTCATTACAGGAGCTACGTTCTTGACTTTAACAGCTTCGAACGCCTGACATAGGGTTTCATGGATTTCCCCATCCATCTCGACATATTTGAAGGACGACAAATGGCTCACCATTATGTCTTCCTTGCCACATACAGTCACGATGCTACCTCCGACAGCATACTTGAGTTTCTGGTGCAACGTGGAGGTCACGGCGCCAGCAGAATGGATCCATGGCCGACCTAGGAGACAGCTGTAGGCAGGCATGATGTCCATAATGTAGAAGACTGCGTCAAATGTCTCTGGCCCAACTTGGATTGGCAACGTCACTTCCCCGAAAACATGACGTTTGGTTCCATCGAACGCTTTCACAACCAGGTCACTGGGTGTGCAAATCAGTCTGCGAGTATCTAACTTCATCAATGCTTTCTTCGGAAGAACATTGAGCGATGACCCTGTGTCCACCAACACATGAGACATAATTGTTCCCCTACACTCTATCGAGATGTGCAGAGCACTATTGTGGTTTCTTCCCTTTGGCGTCAGCTCCAGGTCAGTGAACCCTAACCCGTTTCCAGCATTCACGTGGGCTACGACCCCTTCCAACTGGTTGACCGATATTTCCTGCGGTACATACTGTCGCTTCCGCGAAAATAAGGTTCCGGCAGAACAGAAGAGTCACCACCTTTCGTTATTTATCCCTCGGAGCGGGAAAGGAAACGATCGGGAAAACCTGATGAAAAAGGTATAAGACAAGGTCATCGCAACCGTTGTCTGGGTTCGAGAGTCGGTTACGCAAGGGGAAGGTATTAGCACCCCTCACGTCCGTCGTACTCGACGGGATCCATGCTTGTTGTGTTTACTGGACGAGTTGGTTTATCTATCTACCTATCAAGGCTGGCTTAAAAAGAAAAGAAAATGACTCGGCAAAGCGTCGCACTTTATGCCTACGTATTCTCATCAGAGAATGAGAAATCAGAGTCAACGTAATTCGACTAACTACGGGTTACGGGGAAGGTGGCTCGCCAATACATCAGTATTGTGCCTACATACTCTCAAAAGATATGAGAGATCAGAGCTTACATAGTTCGGGATACTACGGATTACGGGAATTCAGATTCATCTGTTTTATCAAGTAGGGTTAAACAACGGTTCCAGCAGTTAGGGACAAAGTCTGTTTGCATTGGCGCTGAAGTTTAACGACACTCTTTTCTTCAGAAAAGCTTTCCTTTGAATTATGGGCCCGCGGGGCAAAAAGGTTTGAAGTTTGTTTTCTGTCTTTTACGAAAGAAGTATTTTTTATTGTGTTTGCAATTTCAATCGCACTAGAGACTATGACCTGAGAGTGAATGCGTCGCATGTCACCCAAAGGGTGCCATACTAAACATCCAGACTGTTGAAAAGAAACTCTCCAACAATCCTTTCTCAGATAGCTTAAGGCTCGTGACGTACGAAAGAAATCATTCATGATTATTGTATCTTAAGTTGTTTGGAGATGAGAAGAGAACAAGCTCAACTACGGGGAGACTATCAAGTCCTACTGTTGTCATGCCAAGGATTCATCCTATGGTTGAGGTTTGAAACAGGGAACTCCTAGAAGTTATCATGCATAGGTTTCAACCTAAAGTTCTATCATCATTTCCTTATCAAAGGAAATGAGAGTCCTAAGGGATCATGTCAATGATACACAGAAACAGATAAAGCATCATCTTAAACAGTAAACAGTAATACAGTAAACGACTGTAAAATGCATGCAATGCAAGTGAGGGAGGAAATGTGTGTGGGGCAGCAGCCTCCACAAGCTCATCTCAACCTCAAGCCAGATATGAATAACAGTAATCATACAGAAGAAATAAAGCAACATGATATCAAGCAAAATACAGTAAACTGCAATCATACAGAAGAAATAACATCATGCTATCAAGCAAAACAAACCACATGGGCAAGGGAGCAGGGCTCTACCGAATACCCGCAAGCAAAGCCATACAGTAACAATACAAGCAGAGGGAGCAACTCAACCTCTAGTGCAATCATGCTCCTAGATTAAAGTCAGTCTAATCATGGTCTTATTCTAATGCATCAAGCAAGTCAAACAAGGCACATCTATACAGAAAAGAAACAAAGAAGAAAGAAGATCAACTCCTCTCTCTCTCAACTCCAAGCCTCAGCTCTTCTGACAGCAACTCAATCTTCAGACTTCAATCACTCTTAACAAATATCAATTTGCTTCTCCAGGTTTCAACCCTTCAACATAAGTTTCAACTTATTCTCTCTTCTCTAAGCTTCAACTCCTTAATCAGTTCAACCTTCAAGCTTCACTCTTAACCAAAAGTATCAACTTGATTCCTTCAGGATCTCCAAGCTTCAAAGTAAGTATCAACTTATCCTTTGTTCTTCAAGCTTCAACTCTACACTCAATCTCAATTGAATCCTCTTCATAAGTGTCAACTTAATCTTCTTTCTCTTCAAGCTTCAGCTGAAATGGCAATGTTCAGGGAATCATCCTCTTCCATACTTTTCAATGAAGTCTTCATCTTCAAACTCAAGCCCAACATCTCTCAAGATACTCAAATCAGGAGAAATCACTTAACTGGATAAGCTAGGATATTAAACTGCTTATTGACCACCAAAGGTGACTTATAAGGGTTTAACATCAAAAGAATGGTTCCCTCAAAAGTTCTACTTCCTGGGTACCATCACTTATCCCTCCAAAGGAGGGAGGTAAATACCATGGAAGGACCTTGAATCATGGGGAAGAATGGAGGTGAAAGATACCCTCCATGTTTAAGAAAGAAATTAACTAAGTCTAAGCTCTACTTAATTCTTAACCCTAAAACAACAACAAAACAAACAAGTCTTCAAGCTATCAAGCTCCTTAATCAATCTTCAAGTCTTCCACTATGCTCCTCCATGCTCCACAAAGCAAGACCAAGCCCACCAAGCCAATCAAGAACCCACAAAGCAAGGCAAAACAAAATACAAGCCCACAAGGGCAGCACAAACAACAATCAACTACAAAAATCAATTAAAAATAGTATACTATTATATTAAAATATAATATAATTTCTAGGGGATCCTACATGACTACCCTTAATACCCTATATGTCCCAATATCTATCTTGACCTAGAAACCCAAAATTCTAGTGTTATTGTGGACCTATGTTAAGGATTGACCTAAATCTACACAACCTAAAGTCGTCTAATCAAAACTAATCAAAAAGTAATCAAAAAATTATGGAATAAATCCATAGGTGAGCTAAAGTCCTAATCTAACTATCCTAAAAAGAATGGCCTAAAAATTAAAAGGGAACTAGCTAAACAAAATTCCACAAATCTATGCATCAACATAAAAGGAATTAAAATGCTATTAAGAGAGAAAATGCACAAAAAATATTAAAAATGCATGAAATGCACATATTTTGATTTCATAATTTTCTAGACATTAACATGAAATAGGAGAAAAAATCCCCATGCAAAAATCATCATTTTTCTATTTAATATGATTTTTCAAAGATTAAAGAAAAATGGTGAAAAAGAAAATAAAATATGAAAACATTGGTGCAGATAGCAATGGTATGCAGTTCATCATCCAAATGGGCTCTAAATGGGGGTGCCATTAGTAATGCGCGCTAGGCCCAGGATTTAATCAGAAAATCAATTCAAAAATACAAAGAAAAAGAAAAGAACGCGGTGCAGAAAGCAAGGAAAATCAGTTCAAAATGCAATGGGCCATGAGAGTGGGGTGTGCATAGCGATTAAGCCCAATACTCCAATTAATGAAATGCAGCGTTCAGTGCCTTCAGACTTCCCTCTTCAAATGTGAAATTAAATCTCAGCCTTTAGATCCAAGTCCAGTCAATGAGTCTTTCTCCATCCAACGACCAGCACATCATCTTCTTCCTTCAGCCAGGGTTTGAATGAAGAAGCCATGGAAACAGAGCTTCAAAGCTCAAGCTTCTCCTAACTCGTGCTCCCTCCAAACTCAACCAAAATCCATCGTTCAAAACCCTAATCTGTTCTAAATTCAACCTTGATCACAACCATAGCCTTAGAATTCAAAGAATCATCCTCAATCTCTAAACCCGATAGTGAATCCAAATTATGATCAAATCTCAACTCTAACCATTCTTGAAATTGATTGGCTCAGAATGATCACCACCTCACACTGGTTAAATCTTGCCATTAAACTCATGTTATATCTCACTATACATCGTGTTCTTGATCAAAACAAAAATGGTGTCACTAACTCAAACTTCACCAAATGATCTCAAACTTTCCAGAATCCATCTCCTACTTGTCTCCAACCATTCTAACCTAACAATTCTAACTAATTATGCTTAAATTAGGGTGTAGAAGAAAAGTTGCAAACCTGTCAAATCTTGAATATCAGATAGGTCAAATCTTCAGTTCAACCTCTCAAACTCTTCAGAAACACTCCTTGATTGATGCTAATGCTTCTGTTTGCAAAAGATTTGATCAAAGAAGCTTGAATCTCCAAATCCGATTGTGACTTGCAGCTCCCAAAATCCAAATGCTATCTCTCCAATCTCACACGATCTTGCCCTTAATTTGGTATGCACACATTCAGTATGATCAATGGAAGGTGTTAGGATTGAAAGAATAAATGGAAATGGTGTGGAATGTAGAAATTGATTTCAACTTGCAATGGAAGAAATTGAAATGGCTATCTCACTCTCCTCTCTAATCTCTCACCAACCTTGCATCTGAGCAAGTTCTAATCCATATATAGGATGGTTCTAAACCATCCAGAACTTTCTGGAATCATCGAATGAGAATTTGGGATTCTCATGTCATGAGTTTTTGATTTCAATCCATCTCATGTACCATCTCATGCTATACCTATTGCAGCAGCTTGTATCTCCTTGAAAATATCCTTAGATGAGATACATGACATGTTAGGATACTTTACTAGCTTGTGCCTTGCTTTTCCTTGTGTTTTGCATATGTACCTTAGTATGCAACTAACCATTTTCCAAAGCAAGTCCATGTTCTAATCCTCAAATCACAAATGTGGCTGAACCATTGTTTCTAAAATGCTTTTTAGAGTCAAAATGACCTATTACATGCCATGGTTTGGATGTGTAGCTTGGAAATTTCAATTTCCAACTTTGACTTATTTAACTTATGCCTCCATTTTAGGTCATTTTTATCACTTTGAGCTACAAGCCTTTTCAACATCTCATGACCTCCTTAATAGCCTTAAAACATCATTTTAAGCAAGTTTGATGTTGAATATTTTTCCATTTGAAGCTTGGAAATAGGAGTTATGGCCTTATGCTTGAAATGACCTATAATCTCCAAATGACCAAAATGCCCTTGACTTGTCAAAGCCATAAGTTGAGTTCTACAAATCCTATCAAGGACTTCTAGTACTCTCTAGAAATCTAAGAAGATAAGGAACAACATTCATGTTGACCAAAAGTTCATACGAATCGTCCTTCTTGGGCAAAAGTTGGATGCAAGTGGGGTGACTTTCAAGGCCCCAGATTCACATACCTCAGATGACCTGTAACTTGTCAAAGTCATAACTTGAGATCTACAAATCCTATCAAGGACTTCTATAACTCAAATTAAAGCTAAGAGCAATCTCTAAAACATTCATGTTGGGGGTAAGATGAGATGACAATCACATCTTGAGCTAAACTACCTTGAAGATGGGGGTCAAACTAGGGGATTTTACACTGTGAAGCCTTAGAAACCCTAGCTTGAAACTTCTCAAACTCCTCAATCATGATGAGTTGATCTTGGAATCATCCTTATAGAATCTCAATGCATTAATCCATGATCACATGGCTCTTGGATTAGGTCTCAACCCTCTCCAAATCAGCAGTAGACCTAGGGTTGACTCAGTCAAACCCTAATTACACCACTCATGGTTGGGTCTCTTATTCTTGCACAATGACCTCTCTAGGCTTCATGATGGATTTCAAGACATCTCATAAGCTCTCTCAAGGCTTCAAGTGCATCCTCATAGCTTCAGAATCATCTGAGGAGCTCCCACAACTCTCAAGTTAGGAGGCACACAACCTTGGTTTCAACCAATCTCTCTGAGGATCTCTTAACTTCTCTGACAAAGATATCAACCCTTGAACACTTGAATAGCCCTATTGGCTAGCTTCAAAGTCTTGTGGTGCTCTTGATTGGTAATCATACCTCTTGATCTCCTGCACACATGTCAATGAAATGCAGATGATAATGCTAATGTGAATGAGATGAAACACAAGTTAGGTAAAGAAATGTTGGTCAAATTTTGGGGTGCAACAACTGCCCCTATTCAAACGGCTTGGACCTGACTGGGTGAGAAGCGAACGACTCTCAGCCAATCAAGGTGTGAGACGGTTGAATACCGACAAACCCGGAAATTTGCCAACTGCACAAGTACACGGTACTCTGATGGGAACAAATCTTCGAACACTGAAATATTAGCTGCACGACAACTAGCTGGGGGATTGGCCACACGGTAACCGGTAATACATGATCGATCATGCCGTCAGGCATCCAAAGAAAACTTTCGGGCATCAGCCGGACTTCATCAGTAAGTCGGGAATAGAATTCTCGGTCAATCATGAACCAATTAGGGATATCCAAACTTCTGCCATCAGGCACTCCGCATCAGCTAAGAGAACTGCTTCGTTAACACGATCGAACTTCAATCATCAAGTCTTCAGGGGAAGTTTCAACTTCGCTGTTCAGAAACCTGCTGGGGATGACACATCTCCGCTGGGGGTTCTGGAGAACTATCAAGTAACTCTAATTTGGGGATCCAGGAATCATTCTGGATGAATCAACTCTGCTGAGGACTTCAAGAATCATCTTGGACAAATAACTCCGCCGGGGACTTCAAGAATCATCCTGAACCGATAACTATGCTGGAGATTTCGGGAATCATCCTGAGCAAACATTCTGTTGGGGACTCTAAGCCTCAAATTGAGCAACCAACTCTGGCGACTGCACTGGGGATTTTAAGAATCATCTTAAGCAAGCGACCTTGCTGGGGAATTCAAGAATCATCTTGAGCAAGTGACTCCATTGGGGAGTATTCAAGAATCATCTTGAGCAATCAATTCTGCGGCGTAACACCTGCAAAACAAGAACGGTAACAACCTAGGTCATGCTTATTATGCATATGCTTCGGCAATGGCGCAATGCTCCACACGGTGGAAATGCTATGTGTTTGTGATAAATGCTATGCAGTCATACAAAATGATGCGATCCCGTCAGCAAAATAAATGTTGAAGGGAGAATCCTCCTGTCAAGGAGAAAGAACCACTCAGATAGGGGGAGGAATCATCCTGCTGAGGAGAACAAGTCACACCAATCTCAATCGGGCGCTGTGGGGAAGTGAACTTCAGTTGACTGCTGCAGGGGAACGAAGCTCTACGAGAACCTGGACCTGCTGAGGGAAAGCGATGTCAATCGCAGAGATAAACTGCACGACCTTCACGGCTAACCTTCCTTGAGACAACGACTCCGCCGGGAAAACACAGCATCAGTTATCCGACATTCCACTGGGGAAAACCAATCATGGCCTGAGCGGCTTCCAAGGACTCGGCTCTCTTGGGGATCTGCAACCTCGGCTGGGGAAGAAGGAATCCTCCTGCTTGCTGGGGAGAGTACGACTCTGTGGGGAAACTCAATTCCGCTGGAGACTTCAGTCTTGAACTATTAACTGCTGCACACTTCGGTGAATGACTCAGCTGAGGAGATGACGTTCCTTCAGGATGCATCTGATTGGGGAGAGAATCTTCTCTGCCTGGGGAGACATATCAATGCTCACGATCTCTCGTTCAGACTCTGCGGGGAGAGGCTGCTGAACTTTGCTGGAGAAGGAGGAATCATCCTGCTTGGGGATACGCACGGCGCACTGTCTGGAATATGCTACACCTGTAACAACACAAACAAACAAACAAGATACCCTTCTCAAAGGGACCTATCAAGGTTATTATCTCGTGACAATGTTCAAGCAATTCATTGTTTCAACAATCAGTGGCCTAGGCCAGTAAGTTTATGTATGCGCATTTTATCAAAAACATCGGCGTTCTTTTTCACAAACAAAACAGATAAATGCTAAACAGACAAACAGAATCGTTGAATAGTATACATTTTATTGATAACGAACCCCTGAATGGGTAAAAATGTTTTACAACAGATGCAAGCTCCTGGAATGAGGAAGCCGTGCAAAAAAATAAAACATAAATATACATCAGTATATACAAATGTCGGCAACGAGGCGTAGACGAACACCATGAGTTGATCCCTCTATGACCCACTCGACTTCGATACTTCTCCGACGCTTCAGCTTCAGAAGAGATTGATTCGGATAAACGGCCCTCAGGTCTTCCAAACCACTAAACAATGAAAGTCCACACGCGGAACGCAGTCATTTGCTTTTTCAAATCCCTAACTTTTGCGTGAACCGCCCTTTGCGGGTTTTCAGTTCACCGGGATACCCTTTTTTGCCAAAGTCGCCCATCCGGGTTTTCGACTTTGCGGGTGTACAAATTTTTATTTATATCCCTAATTTTTGCCCGAACCATTTTCCTTTTTTATGGTTCGCCGGGATGCCCCATTTTTGCCTGGACTCTCTTTTTACTGTCCAGCGGGTCGCTTTCAAGCAAAGTATTTTTTAACTGCGTCTGCGTTCAACGGGGATGCAAAATCTTCATCATCCATCGTGGATAACAACAAAGCTCCTCCCAAGAAGACCTTGCTAACAACGTACGGACCTTCGTAATTGGGAGTCCAATTGCCCCGGTGATCGGAGTGTGGAGGAAGAATCTTCTTCAGGACGAGATCACTCGTCTGAAAGCTTCTAGGACGCACCTTCTTATCATAAGCTTTCTTCATTCGGCTTTGGTATAAACGACCATGCGCAATCGATGCCAACCTCCTCTCGTCCATCAGGCTGAGTTGGTTCAGTCGGTTCGTAATCCATTCTGCCTCGTCGAGTTTCACATCAACCAAAACTCGTAAAGAAGGGATCTCCACTTCTAACGGTAAGACAACCTCCATACCGTACACTAAGGAGAAAGGAGTTGTCCCGGTTGACGTACGTACCGTTGTACGATAACCGTGCAATGCAAATGGCAGCATCTCGTGCCAATCTTAGTAGGTCACAACCATCTTCTGAACAATCTTCTTGATGTTCTTATTGGCCGCTTCAACGGCGCCATTCATCTTCGGCCTGTAAGGAGATGAGTTGTGGTGTTCAATCTTGAAACTCTGGCACAGCTCCTTCATCATCTTGTTATTCAGATTCGAACCATTATCAGTAATGATCCGCTCGGGAATTCCGTAACGACAGATGATATCCCTCTTTATGAATTTAGCCACCACCTGCTTAGTCACATTAGCATATGAGGTTGCCTCCACCCACTTGGTGAAATAGTCGATAGCTACTAGAATGAAGCGATGACCGTTAGATGCAGTAGGTTCGATCTTGCCTATCATGTCGATGCCCCACATGGAGAACGGCCACGGGGAGGACATGACATTCAAAGGGCACAGCGGAACATGAACTTTATCAGCATAAATCTGGCATTTATGACATCTCTTCGGGAATTTAAAGCAATCTGATTCCATCGTCAGCCAGTAGTATCCCGCTCTCAGGATCTTTCTCGTCATAGCATGCCCGCCGGCGTGCGTACCGAATGTTCCTTCATGAACTTCTTTCATGAGCATACCCGCCTCTTTCTCATCTACACATCTGAGTAGCACGAGATCGTGGTTTCTTTTGTACAACACTCCATCAGGATTGAGATAAAAATTTCCAGACAGCCTCCTCAGAGTCTTCTTATCCTGGGTTGACGCTCCCACCGAATACTCCTTAGTCATAAGGAAGGTCTGGATATCATGGAACCATGGCTTGCCGTCGGCGGCTTCCTCGATTGCAAAGACAAATGCAGGTCTATCAAGACGAGACAGGACAATTCTTGGAGCCTCATTCCAAAAATTGACTTTATACATCGAAGCCAACGTGGCTAAGGCATCAGCCATCTGATTTTCTGCTCTGGGCACATGATGGAGTTCCACTCGATCAAAGAACGGAAGCAGCCTTCTGGCATAATTCATGTACGGCACTAAATTCGACTGACGAGTCTCCCACTCCCCTTTAATCTGGTTGATCACAAGCGTCGAGTCACCGTATACGTCTAGGTTCTTGATTCTCAAATCAATTGCCTCTTCTAGACCCATGATGCATGCTTCGTACTCTGCTTCATTATTGGTGACCGGAAACGTCAGTCTCAGAGTGAACGGGATGTGGGATCCGTGGGGAGTCGTGATGATCGCCCCAATGCCACTTCCATAAGAATTAACCGCCCCGTCGAATATCAACTTCCACTGGGATTTCCTATCTGGCCCCTCATCGGGCAACGGCTCATCGCAATCCTTCGCTTTGAGAAACATGATATCCTCGTCAGGGAATTCAAATTTCATCGGCTGGTAATCTTTGATCGGCTGTTCGGCAAGGTAATCAGACAATACGCTTCCTTTGATGGCCTTCTGGGAAACATACTGAATGTCGTATTCCGCCAACACCATTTGCCATCTGGCAATCTGGCCCGAAAGAGCTTGCTTCTCGAAGACGTACTTGATCGGATCCATCTTCGAAATTAGCATTGTGGTGTGATTGAGCATGTACTGTCGTAAACGTTTGGCAGCCCAGGCTAGTGCACAACACGTCTTCTCCAGCATCGAGTAACGAGATTCACAGTATGTGAACTTTTTACTCAAGTAGTAAATGGCATGCTCCTTTCTGCCCGTCTCGTCGTGCTGACCGAGAACACACCCCATACTATTCTCAAGAATTGTCAAGTACATGATTAGAGGCCGTCCAGCCACTGGGTGTATCAAGATTGGAGGTTCCTGCAGATACTGCTTTATCTTGTCGAATGCTTTCTGGCAATCCTCGTTCCAGATAATCGCCTGATCTTTTTTTAAAAGCTTGAACATCGGTTCACACGTGGCCGTGAGCTGAGAGATAAACCTTGCAATGTAGTTTATTCTTCCCAGGAAACCACGAACTTCTTTTTCTGTTTTTGGCACTGGCATTTCTTGTATGGCTTTTATTTTCGCAGGATCAACCTCGATGCCTCTTTCGCTCACGATAAACCCCAGTAACTTTCCGGACCGTACTCTGAAAGTACATTTGTTAGGATTCAGCCTCAACCTGAACTTCCTAAGCCTCTCAAAAAGCTTCAGCAAATTGACCAGATGTCCCTCCTCCGTTTGGAACTTCGCAATCATGTCATCAACATAGACTTCAATCTCATGATGAATCATGTCATGAAACAAAGTTACCATTGCTCGTTGGTAAGTGGCCCCTGCGTTCTTCAGACTGAAAGGCATTACCTTATAGCAAAATGTTCCCCAGGGAGTGATAAACGTAGTTTTCTCCATGTCCTCCGGCGCCATCTTGATCTGATTGTAACCGGAGAAGCCATCCATGAACGAAAACACGGAGAACTGGGCTGTATTGTCGACCAACACATCAATATGAGGCAGCGGGAAATCATCTTTAGGGCTCGCCCTATTCAAATCCTGATAATCGACACACATGCGTACCTTACCGTCCTTCTTTGGTACAGGCACTATGTTGGCGACCCATGGAGGGTAAGTAGTGACCGCTAAGAAGCCAACATCAAGTTGTTTTTGCACTTCTTCTTTGATCTTAACGGCCATATCTGGTCTCGTCCTCCAAAGCTTCTGCTTAACGGGAGGGCAATCTTCTCGCAGCGGCAAGTGGTGGACCACGATGTTCGTGTCAAGTCCGGGCATATCTTCGTATGACCAAGAAAAGACGTCACTATACTCTCTCAGTATCTCGACTAATCTCTGCTTGACATCACTCTGCAGTGCAGCCCCTATCCTGACGTTTCTGACGAGTTCTTCAGAACCCAAATTCACGATCTCGATCTCCTCTTCATGAGGCAGAATAACTTTCTCTTCTTATTTCAACAAGCGGGCCAACTCTTCGGGAAGGTCTTCGTCTTCATCAATCTCTTCTTCGGCTTGATAGATCGGGCAATCGAAGTCGAAGTGAGCCGTAGAAGTTCCAGAGTCGATGTCATCTGTTATGTGGATCCTGCAATAACAATGGTTAAGTTTAAAACAAGGATGTGCAGGTTAGCACAAACCCCATTGCCATTTTATTGTTTTTCAAAACAAATATAAAACAGGAATAACAAAGATCACAATATTTTAATACGAAGAAAACGCCTTTGATTTATTAACAAAATGCATGTACATAATCCAACAAGGCCCTGACAATAAAACCACTATGCCCCGGGTAGGACATAGGGTTGTACAATGATTGGAAAAAGTAAATCATTACTCTTCGCTTGTCATCTGGATGATATCCTTGACGGACCAATTGTTGAGGCCCTCGCCTGGCTTGCTTGGCTGGATCCAGGAGTTGAGGTCACAATCGCTATCTCCACTGTCTTCAGACACTGCGTTGATGCCTTCGAAAATCATTCCGCCGCTGGTAAAGTGGATCGGCCCTTTACCTCGAGACGCACTGCTAGAAGAAGAAGCTTCAGCTCTAGGAGAATATCCCAACCCAAACTTGTATTGCTTGTTAGGTATCTCCAAAATTCGCCCCCAGCCTGGGGTAGATCCGGCTTGGACAATGGCCCGGGCTTCCTTGAAGGAAGAGAGAGTCATCTCTGGCTTTTCAGTGACTACAGGTGCTACGTCCTTGACTTTAACAGCTTCGAACGCTTGGCAAAGAGTTTCATGGATTTCCATATCCATCTCAACATACTTGAACGACGACAAATGGCTCACCATTATGTCTTCCTCACCATAAACGGTCACGATGATTCCTCCGACAGCATATTTGAGTTTCTGGTGCAACGTGGAGGTCACGGCACCAGCAGCATGGATCCACGGCCGGCCCAAGAGACAACTGTAGGCAGGCATGATGTCCATAATATAAAAGACCGCGTCGAACGTTTCCGGGCCTACTTGGATTGGCAGGGTCACCTCCCCGAAAACATGTCGTTTAGTTCCGTCGAACACCTTCACAACCAGATCACTGGGTGTTCAAATCACTCCACGTGTATCCAACTTCATTAATGCCTTCTTCGGAAGAACATTAAGTGACGAACCCGTATCCACCAACACGTGCGACATAATCGTGCCCCTACACTCTATCGAGATGTGCAGGGCGCTATTGTGATTCCTCCCCTTCGGCGTCAGCTCCAGGTCAGTGAAACCTAGCCCATTTCCAGCATTCACGTGGGCTACGACTTCCTCTAGCTGATTTACCGATATTTCCTGCGGTACATATGCGGCGTTCAACACCTTCAGCAGCGCGTTGCGGTGTGCTTCAGAACACAGCAACAAGTTCAGAATGGAAATCTTCGAGGGCGTCTGATGGAGATGATCTACAATCTTGTAGTCACTCTTTTTAATCAACCGCATAAACTCCTCGGCATCTTTAACAAGTAAGTCTTTTTCGGCCCTACGTGGGATCTCTTCACTGACTTTACTTTTACCTTTATCAGCCGCATCAGCTTTGACTGCTTTATCCGCCACGACCTCTGGTGGTGCAAACACTCTTCCGTTGCGAGTAATACCACTGATTCCCGCAAGGTTCTCCACCGTCGACCCAAACGAGTCCAGCTCCAACTTCTATCCGTTGCAGTAGACTTCAGCCCCATAATGCCATGGGACAACATTCGTGCTTTCGAAAGGTATCGGCCCAGCTTTGGTGATAGTAATTGTGGGCGGTTTGGGCGCAGAAATAGTTATCGTCCGGTGAGGGATGGTGATGGTGGCGACCTTATCAGCTTGCTTCAGCACTATCTCTCCCGATCCACTTTCAGCCCTCCGGCTAAACTGTAAAATCCCTTCAGTCATCAGACTTTGAATTCCTTCTACCAACTGCTCACATCCATCAGAATGTGTGGCACAGTCCATACATAGCTCTCCGCAACCTGGAAAGAACCCTCTTTTCATCAACTTAGCTTTAACGAAGCTAAGCGGTGTCTTCAGATCTCTGACGTCAGTCAACAAGTCTGAACTCTCGTCTTCGATAATGGCGTTCACCCCACCTCCCCTATGATTCGGCATAGGATTCTTCGTGACATTTGGCACATTATCGGAGAAGTTGATGATCTTGGCATCCACCATGTCCTGCACCTTATGCTTGAAGGTTTTGCAGTTCTCTACTGTGTGGCCTGGTGCCCCTGAGTGGAACTCACAAGTGGCATTCACGTCGTACCCTTGCGGAGGCGCCCCTGTCAAGGGAGCCAGCGTTCTCTTCTGGATCAACTGTAGCTGAAGCAAAGTCTGCAAGAGTTGCGCGTACGACATGGGCGGTGTCTCGAGATGACGGTTCGTCAAAGGTGCCCGATTCTGATACTTTCTATATCCATGTTGATTCGGTTGCTGCTGTGGAATTGCCGGGATAGTTATACTGGCCACCTGCTGGTGAGGACCTTTACCCTTCCTTCGAGCATTGGTCACAGCGCCCGCTTCTCCTTCCCGTCTTTTGCTACTATAAGGTTTCTTTCCGCCTCCTCCAACTGAGGATGAATCACCTTGAATTTTCCCAATCTTGATCCCATTTTCGATGTGCTCACCCGTGATAATGAGATTTGAGAACATTCCGGACATACCGCTAACCAACTTCTCATAGTAAACCCCTGGAAGGGTGGCTACAAACATCTGCACGAGCTCACGTTCAACCATCGGCGGCTGAACCCTGGCTGCCAACTCACGCCACCACTGGGCGTATTCCTTAAACCCTTCATTGTTCCTCTGCGACAGATTCTGCAGTTGGACTCGGTTCGGGGCCAAGTCACTATTGTATTGGTAGTGGTGCACAAATGCTTCAGCAAGATCCTTCCACGTGCGCACACTAGTGGGCTCCAGACTCATGTACCATTCGAGGGATGGCCCGGAAAGACTGTCTTGAAAGAAGTGCATCAGCAACTTCTCGTCATCATAATGAGCTGACATTTTTCTGTAATACGATCTCAGGTGGACACGAGGGCACGTGGTGCCCTTATACTTTTCAAAGTCAGGTACCTTGAACTTGGGAGGCACCTTGAAATCAACAATTAGTCCCAACTTGGACATATCAACGCCCAAAGTATTCTGATTCTCGATATGTCTCATCTTATCTTCATCAAGTGCCTTGAATCTAAGCCGTGCTTCAGCATTCAGCTCCCCTTCAGCACCTCTCTGAGAGAACACATCGTCCTGACGATCCTCTAGCCATGGCTGAGGCCCAAACAGATTTCCGACGCCTGCATTGTCGTTGCCCAGCCCGACATTGCCATTAGCTCCCAGACTCCCGTTACCGACACCCGTCGTATTGAGTCTCATGTTGGCCATCACATTGCCGTTGGCACTGCCGTTTCCCCCGGTCACGGGAACACCATTCTACGGAGTTTCAACTAGTGGAGGAGTAGGCACAGTCCCACCATGGAGTACGCCATTGCTATCAACCCTCGAAATCAGAGGCTGAACCAAGGTTCTGAGCTGATCCTGGCCATTGGCGGCCGCCTGCATGAGCTCCATGAAGCGATCCATTCTTTCGCGGAGTTCCTGAACATCAGTTTGCACTTGCTCCATGATTCTGGTTTGATTAGCTCTAGTCGGATAGCGGTGAATAGGTCTCTGATCAATCCTGGAACCACCTGAAACAACCTGAAACAACCTGTCAAACACAAAAGGGTTAGGAAAAACAACAAAATGCTCGTTATGCAAATGCTTCATGCAAATGCAAACGTGTGTCTGTGCGTTAGGGAGATCTCCCCCAATCCTAGTGCCTGAGTGCCAGTGCTGATAACAAGAAGAAGTCCGAGTCCAATCATGGAAATAACAATCTCATATATAAAGAAAGCCCATCAAGGCAGTACACAACATCAGCGAGTACAAGGTGAATCAACAGCGTGACCTCAGCCAACAAGCCTGGTGATGGTCAGCATACAACAATGATCAAAATAAAAGGAATACAAATAGTCAAGTACGGCCACAGGCGCGATACTCTTCTAACAACTCCTTCGTTTCTGGATGATCCGACAAAGTGAGTAACCCTTCGACGAGTAATTCCCTTTGCACAATGGTGTACTGAAGACCTTCGACCGAATCTGCCCATGCTCCTTCGCCGAAACAATCTTCTAACTTCCGCTTCTTGGACTCAAACGTCAGTCTGCGCTCCTTCAGGTTAGCGAGAGCCCTGTTGAGCTGGCCTTCGGCGGCGTATCTGCGAGCGGTTTCTTCATCAAACCTCTTCTCACTAGATTTTACCTGGGCTTCCAGCTTGGAGATCTGTAGCATCAGCTTATCCTCCCGCTCTTTCCTGGTGGCCAGGGAGGCCTTCCAGTGCTGGTTGAACTTGGATATCCTCCGATACACTTTGTCCAAGTGCTGCTTCTTCGTAGCCAGTACGTCGTTGACAACTTTGAAGTCTTGACCCATGCGTTCACGCTCGGCTATCTGCTTAGTCAGGTCTGTACCTAGCTGGTTCACCAGCTCTGTTTGCCTTTTGAAAGAATGAACGACTTTGTTCCTCTCGCTTCGGAGCTGAGCCAATTCTTTCTCCAGTTCCTCATTTTCCCGCTTCAATTCATCTCGCTCAGCTAACACCTGATTATGCTGCTGAATGGGCACAGTAGTAGGCTCTTCAATCATTGGAGGGCTTTTCGGCCTGGCATGGGGAAACGACATCCCTATGGCATCTGCTCTGGCTTTGATCCAAGTCACATACGGAGGGTAGGCTTGGTTCTTGCTTCTCCCCAACAATGGCTTTCCCCTCTTACTGATACCATTCCATGCGCGCTGAAGCTTGGATAACAGATCCCCTTCTAGAAGACCAGTGAGGTACAGAGATTCCTGCACCTCTTCATCCTTCGGTGGAGCTCTCAAAGCATACGCGAACTGTCGGACCAGCAAAGACGGGTTGTAGTTTATACAACCCTTCCTGCCTATCAAAGGCACGTTTGGAAACCCGCTGCAGCTGAAGATAATCTCGGTACCCAACCTATCTCTATCAAACCAGTCAATATCCTCTGCAGATAAACTCATCAGACGCTCGGACCACTCAGTTGTGGCTGCAGACGAAACAAAAGGACCCCTCTTCGGCAGATGACTATCAAGCCATTTATAAAGCAAGGGCACACAGCATGAGACATTCTTGCCCCTCCTGTTCTTGTTGTTGTAGTGGACGGAATGGTAGACATCTCCTATCAAGGTAGGGACTGGATTCCCTGATGCGAAGATATGAAATGCGTCGAAGTCTACAAAATCGGGCATATTTGGGAACAGAATGATGCCATATATGCACAGAGCGAGGATGGCGTTGAACGCGACCCAACACCCGTCTTTGGCGCACTGCTGAGCCTTTCCCACTAAAAACTGCAAGGAGAAACCAGGGACCTTGTTCCAACTAGTCAATACCAACTCGGAGGCATCCAGATGAAGTGAAGGAGCTAGACCAGCCAGATCAGGCTCAGCATCCATATGAACAAAAGGCATTTGCCTCTTGACAGGCACACCTAGCAAATCAGCATACTCCTCTAGCGTGGGTGCGAGAACAAAATCCTAGAAAGTGAAACATCTCAACGGAGGGTCGTAGAACTGCAGCAGAGCGTGCAACCCATTCAACTCGAACGCAGAAGGTTTACGAACCAAACTGAGCAATTTTCCGTAAGATTTTCTGAACTCATCCCTCACAGAATCATCTGCTAAAGCTATCAAACCAGTCAGCCGAACCACATCAGGGGCAGGGAACTTGTAAGCCACGGTCTTCCTCAGAGAACCCATAACAATACAATAGGAGGCAAGAAATCCTGGATCGGGGAAAACGGTACCTGCAACATAGACACACGTTAATGAAATGAAAATGAGTATGCAAAGCAATGCAATCATGCAGCAGGAGATCAAGGCAACTGTGCTGCGGAGATTTTGTATCAACAAAACCATAATCCTGCTCTATCAAGAACAACCACTGCATCTGATAATAAGAAAACCCTGGTATCAGACCACAAATCTGCTCTGTCAAGAACAACCATCTGATAGGGCCATATACACAAGACCATAATTCTTCTCTGTCAAGAAAAAACGTCTGATAATAAGGACCTCTGATACAGGACCAAGAAACTCTGCTCTGTCAAGAACAAACATACATCTGCTGATGAGATCTTCAGACCCCAATCATAAATCTGCTCTGTCAAGAACAAACAACTGATGATAAGATCCTCTGATCAAAACCTGCTCTATCAAGAACAACTACTCATCTGATGATAAGATCCTCTGATCCCAATCAAAAACCTGCTCTGTCAAGAACAATCATATATCTGCAGATGAGAACCTTAGATCCCAACAAAACTGATTCGCTGTCAAGAAAACCAGGTAGTCTGAAGGTCAAAGTTTCCTGCAATAAACCCAACCCTGCTCACAGGTATGGACCTAAACTGACTCAAGTTCGGCATCCTATGCGTTCATCAGCGTCATAGACATTCAAGAGGGGTGATACGATACCCAGAAGGTGTGGCATCACCAGCTCATGAAGCGGCCTCACTCGGCTGAATCACAAATGATCGGTCCCCAGAGTCGACAATCCTCCAAACCAACAACCGTCTCAACCCAAAGGGTTGAAAGAGAAGCCAACCGGGAGAACCTCGTCTGAGCGTGGATTTCATGAGACACTAGTGCCTGCAAAGCAAGCATGCGCCCACTAATTTCCACAACTAATTCTATGTTCACTCAAGCCTGGGTCTGGCTTTTCACTCATCAGAATGCCCCTCCCACAACAGCACAGATAATCATATCATACTAAAAATAAAGTGCGGGAAATAAAAATGCGATAAATAAACACAACCCAACAAGTAATCATACAAGCGCTAGGATGACTCGCATAGGGAACCGGAGAACCAGAGATTCTGGGTTCGATCCCCAGCAGAGTCGCCAGCTGTCGCTTCCGCGAAAATAAGGTGCCGGCAGAACAAAAGAGTCGCCACCTTTCATTATTTATCCCTCGGAGCGGGAAAGGAAACGATCGGGAAAACCTGACGAAAAAGGTATAAGACAAGGTCATCGCAACCGTTGTCTGGGTTCGGGAGTCGGTTACGCAAGGGGAAGGTATTAGCACCCCTCACGTCCGTCGTACTCGACGAGATCCACGCTTGTTGTGTTTACTGGACGAGTTGGTTTATCTATCTACCTATCAAGGCTGGCTTAAAAAGAAAAGAAAATGACTCGGCAAAGCGTCGCACTTTATGCCTACGTATTCTCATCAGAGAATGAGAAATCAGAGTCAACGTAGTTCGACTAACTACGGGTTACGGGGAAGGTGGCTCGCCAATACATAAGTATTGTGCCTACGTACTCTCAAAAGATATGAGAGATCAGAGCTTACGTAGTTCGGGATACTACGGATTACGGGAATTCAGATTCATCTGTTTTATCGAGTAGGGTTAAACAACGGTTCCAGCAGTTAGGGACAAAGCCTGTTTGCGTTGGCGCTGAAGTTTAACGACACTCTTTTCTTCAGAAAAGCTTTCCTTTGAATTATGGGCCCGCGGGGCAAAAAGGTTTGAAGTTTGTTTTCTGTCTTTTACGAAAGAATTATTTTTTATTGTGTTTGCAATTTCAATCGCACTAGAGACTATGACCTGAGAGTGAATGTGTCGCATGTCACCCAAAGGGTGCCATACTAAACATCCAAACTAATGAAAAGAAACTCTCCAACAATCCTTTCTCAGATAGCTTATGGCTCGTGACGTACGAAAGAAATCATTCATGATTACTGTATCTTAAGCTGTTTGGAGATGAGAAGAGAACAGGCTCAACTACGGGGAGACTATCAAGTCCTACTGTTGTCATGCCAAGGATTCATCCTATGGTTGAGGTTTATTTTGCACCCCAAAATTTGACCAACATTTATTTACCTAGCTTGTGTTCATCAAGAGGTATGATTACCAATCAAGAATACCAATCAAGAGTTTGAAGCTAGCCAAGAAAGTTATTCAAGTGTTTAAGGGTTGATATCCTTGTCAGAGAAGTGAGAAGATCCTCAGAGAGATTGGTTGAAACCAAGGTTGTGTGCCTCATAACTTGAGAGTTGTGGGGGCTCCTCAGATGATTCTGAGGCTATGAGGATGGACTTGAAGCTTTGAGAGAGTTTATGAGATGTCTTGAAAGCCATCAGGAAGCCTAGAGAGGCCATTGTACAAGAATAAGAAGACTCAGCCATGAGTGGTGCAGTTAGGGTTTGACTGGGTCAACCCTAGGTCAACTGATGATTTGGAGAGGGTTGAGACCTAATTCAAGAGCCATGTGATCATGGATTGATGCATTGAGATGCTATAAGGATGATTCCAAGGTCAACTCATCATGATTGAAGAGTTTGAGAAGTTTCAAGCTAGGGTTTCTAGGGCTTGACAGTGTAAAATCCCCTAGTTTGACCCTTATCTTCAAGGCAGTTTAGATCAAGATGTGATTGTCATCTCATCTTACCCCTAACATGAATGTTGTAGAGATTGTTCTTAGCTTTAATTTGAGTACTAGAAGTCCTTGATAGGATTTGTAGAGCTCAAGTTATGACTTTGACAAGTTACAGGTCATCTGAGGTATCTGAATCTGGGGCCTTGAAAGTCACCCAACTTGCATCCAACTTTTGCCCAAGAAGGAAGATTCCTATGAACTTTTGGTTAACATGAATGTTGTTCCTCATCTTCGTATCTTTCTAGAGAGTACTATAAGTCCTTGATAGGATTTGTAGAACTCAAGTTATGGCTGTCAAGGGCATTTTGGTCATTTGGAGATTATAGGTCATTTCAAGCATAAGGCCATATCTCCTATTTCCAAGATTCAAAAGGAAAAATCTTCAAAATCAAACTTTCTTAGAATGATGTTTTAAGGCTAGTAAGGAGGTCATGAGATGTTGAAAAGGCTTGTAGCAAAAAGTGATAAAAATGACCTAAAATGGAGGCATAAGTTAAATAAGTTGAAGTTGGAAATTGGAAATTCCAAGTTACACATCCAAACCATGGCATATAATAGGTCACTTTGACTCCAAAGAACATTTTAGAAATAATGGTTCAGCCACTTTTTTGATTTGAGGATTAGATCATGGGGTTGCTTTGGAAAATGGTTGCTTGCATAATAAGGTACAAATGCAAAACTCAAGGAAAGGCAATGTACAAGCTAGCTAAGTGTCTTAACATGTCATATATCTCATCTAAGGAGAATTTCAGGTCAAGGAAAGTGTTGCAAGGGGCTATGGCATGAGATGATACATGAGATGGATGAATTTAAAAAACTCATGACATGAGAATTCCAAATTCTCATTGGATGATTCCAGATGGTTCTAGAGAGGTCCAATGCATTCTATATATGATTTAGAACTTGCTCAGATGCAAGGTTGGTGAGATATTAGAGAGAAGAGTGAGATAGCCATTTCAATTGCTTCCATTGCAAGTTGAAATCAAATTCCACATTCTGATTCATTTCCATTCCTTCTTTCAATCCAAACACATTCCATTGATCACACTGAAGCTGTGCAGACCAAATTGAAGGCAAAACCATGGAGAATTGAAGAGATAGCACTTGGATTTTGAAGGTTGCAAGTCACAATCGGGTTTGGAGATTCAAGCTTTCTTGGCCCAATCTTTTGCAAACAGAAGCTTTATCATCATTCAAGGATCGATTCTGAAGAGTTTGAGAGCTTGAAGTGGAGGTTTACCCTATCTGGTGTTCAAGATTTGACAGGTTAGTAAACTTTCTTCTACACCATGATTTAGGCATGATTAGGGAGAATTGTTAGGTTAGAACGGTTAGAGACCAATAGGAGATGGATTCTGGGAAGTTTGAGATCAATTGGTGAGGTTTCAGTTGGTGACACCATTTTTGTTTTGATCAAGAACATGAGATATAGTGAGCTATAGCATGAATTTGATATCAAGAATTAACCAGTGTGAGGTGGTTATCATTCTGAGGTAATTAATTTCAAGAATTGTGGAAGTTGATGTCTGAGCTTATTTTTTATCTTGGATCGGGTTTGGAGATTTAGGGTACTTCAAGTGTTTTTGAGGCCATGGTTGTGATCAGCATGGAATTCTGGATGAATTAGGGCTTCGAACTTTAGTTTTTGGTGGAGAATTGATGGAGTTCGAGTTAGGGATGTGAGCTCTACAACCATGGAGCTTTCCCTTCATTTCCATGGCTGGAGGAAGAAGATAACCCCATGGCCGTTGGATGATGCAATGACCGGTTGACCAAAGCCAAATCTGAGGGCTGTGATTTAATTCCACGCTTGAAGAAGAAAAGTCTGAAGACATGATGAAACGAGGCGTTTCATTAAACTGAGGGTTTGGGCTTAAGTTATACTTGATATCCCCACCCCCATTCATGGCCCAATCAGGAATTGAACTATATTTTGTTACTTACTGCACCATGTCTTTTTCTTTTTCTTTATGTTTTCTGAAGTGATTTTCTGATGAATATTGGGCCTGGCGCGCATTGATATCCCCACCCCCATTTTGAGCCCATCTGGAAAATGAACTGTCTGACATTGCTATTCACATCAATTATTTCTCATTTTAATTTCTTTTTCTCCATTTTATTTTAATCTTTGAAAAATCATAATAAATAGAAAAATGATGATTTTTGCATGGGAATTTTTTCTCCCATTTCATGATAATGTCTAGGAAATTATAAAACAAAAATATTTGAATTTCATGCATTTTTAATATTTTGTTTGTATTTTCTCTTTTAATAGCATTTTAATTCCTTTTATGTTGATGCATAGACTTGTAGAATTTTTTTTAGCTAGTTCCCTTTGAATTTTTAGGCCATTCTTTTTAGGATAGTTAGATTAGGACTTTAGCTCCCCTCTGGATTTATTCCATAATTTTGTAATGAATTTTTGATTAGTTTTGGTTATATGACTTTAGGTTGTATAGAATTAGGTTAATCCTTAACATAGGTCCACAAAAACACTAGAATTTTGGGTTTCTAGGTCAAGTTAGATATTGGGGCATATAGGGTATTAAGGGTAGATATATAGGATTCCCTAGAAATTATATTAGATTTTAATATGATAGTATACTATTTTTAATTGATTTTTGTGTTTGATTGTTGTTTGTGTTGCCCTTGGGGGCTTGTATTTTTGTTTGCCTTGCTTTGTGAGTTTTTGTTTGGCTTGGTGGGCTTGGTTTTTCTTTGAGGAGCAAGAAGGAGAATAGTAGAAGACTTGGAGATTGAAGAAGGAGCTTGAGAGCTTGAAGGCTTGTTTGTTTTGTTGTTGTTTTAGGGTTAGGAATTAGGAAGAGTTTAGACCTAGTTAAGTTCTTTCCTAAACATGGATGGTATCTTTCACCTCCATTCCTCCCCATGATTCAAGGTCCTTCCATGGTATTCACCTCCCTCCTTTGGAGGGATAAGTGATGGTACCTGGGAAGTAGAACCTTTGAGGGAACCAGTCCTTTGATGTTAAACCCTTATAGGTCACCTTTGGTGGTCAATAAGCAGTTTAATGTCCCCAGCTTATCCAGTTAAGTGATTTCTCCTGTTTTGAGTGTCTTGAGAGATGTTGAGCTTGAGTGTGAAGATGAAGACTTCATTGAAGAGTATGGAAGAGGATGATTCCTTGAGCATTGCCATTGCAGCTGAAGCTTGAAGAGCATGAAGAGTAAGTTGATACTTGAAGACCCAATGAAGATCCAGTAAAGATTGAATGAAGAGCTGAGGCTTAAAGACTGAAGGATGAAGTTGAGACTTCCAAGTGATTGAGGACTATTCTGAGAAGCTGAAGCTTGTAGGAAGAGAAGACCAAGTTGAGACTGGTAAAGCAAGGAGAGCTGAAGCTTGAAGGTAAAAGGATGAGTTGATACTTACTTTGAAGCCTGGAGATCCTGAAGGAATCAAGTTGATACTTGTGGTTAAGAGTGAAGCCTGAAGGTGGAACTGATTAAGGAGCTGAAGCTTGAAGAAGAAGAGAAGTTGAAACTTATGTTGAAAGGGTTGAAACTTGGAAAAGAAAATTGATATTTGTCAAAAGTGATGGAGGTCTGAAGACTGAGTTGCTGTTAGAAGAGCTGAGGCTTGGAGTTGAGAGAGGAGTTGATCTGCTTTCTTCTTTGTTTCTTTGCTGTATTGATGTGCCTTGTTTGACTTGCTTGATGCATTAGAATAAGTCTATATCTGGAATAGACTTTAACCTAGGAGCATGATTGCACTAGAGGTTGAGTTTCTCCCTCTGCTTGTATTGTTACTGTATGGCTTTGCTTGCGGGTATTCGGTAGAGCCCTGCTCCCTTGCCCATGTGGTTTGTTTGCCTGATGGCATCTTATTTTATTTCTTCTGTATGATTGCAGTTTACTGTATGTTGCTTGATAGCATGTTTTATCTTTTCAGTATGATTATTGTTATTCATTCTGGCTTGAGGTTGAGATGAGCTTGTGGAGGCTGATGCCCCACACACATTTCCTCCCTCACTTGCATTGCATGCATTTTACCGTATTACTGTTTACTGTTTAAGCTGATGCTTTATCTGTTTCTGTGTATCATTGACATGATCCCTTAGGGCTCTCATTTCCTTTGATAAGGAAGTGATGATAGATCTTTAGGTTGAAACCTATGCATGACAACTTCTAGGAGTTCCCCGTTTCAAACCTCAACCATAGGATGAATCCTTGGCATGACAACAGTAGGACTTGATAGTCTCCCTCCTAGTTGAGCCTGTTCTCTTCTCATCTCAAAACAGCTTAAGATACAGTAATCATGAATGATTTCTTTCGTACGTCACGAGCCTTAAGCTATCTGAGAAAGGGTTGTGGGAGAGTTTCTTTTCCACAGTCTGGATGTTTAGTATGGTACCCTTTGGGTGACATGCGACACATTCACTCTCAGGTCATAGTCTCTAGTGCGATTGAAATTGCAAACACAATAAAAAACACTTCTTCCGTAAAAAACAGGAAATAATCCGTAGTGTCCCGAACTACGTAAGCTCTGATCTCTGATACCTGTTGAGAGTACGTAGGCACAATACTGATGTATTGGCGAGCCACCTTCCCCGTATCCCGTCGTAGGTCGAACTACGTTGACTCTGATTTCTCGTTCTCTGATGAGAATACGTAGGCATAAAGCGCGACGCTTTGCCGAGTCATTTTTCTTTTTTTCTTTTTTAAGCCAGCCTTGATAGGTAGATAGATAAAACAACCCGTCCAGTAAACACAACAAGCGTGGATCCCGTCGAGTACGACGGACGTGAGGGGTGCTAATACCTTCCCCTTGCGTAACCGACTCCCGAACCCAGACAATGGTTGCGACGACCTTGTCTTACCCTTTTTCGTTAGGTTTTTCCGATCGTTTCCTTTCCCGCTCCGAGGGATAAATAACGAAAGGTGGCGACTCTTCTGTTGTGCCGGCACCTTATTTTCGCGAAAGCGACAGCTGGCGACTCTGCTGGGGATCGAACCCAGAGTCTCTGGTTCTCCGGTTCCCCATGAGAGTCAATCCTAGCGCTTGTATGATTACTTGTTAGGTTGTGTTTATCTCTCGCATTTTTATTTCCCGCACTTTATTTTCAATATGATATGATTATTTGTGCTGTTGTGGGAAGGGGCGTTCTGATGAGTGAGAAGCCAGACCCAGGCTTGAGTGAACATAACATTAGTTGTGGAAATTAGTGGGCGCGTGCTTGCTTTGCAGGCACTAGTGTCTCATGAAATCCACGCTCAGACGAGGTTATCCCGGTTGGCTTCTCTTTCAACCCTTTGGGTTGAGACGGTTGCTGGTTTGGTGGATTGTCGACTCTAGGGACCGATCATTTGTGATTCAGCCGAGTGAGGCCGCTTCATGAGCTGGTGATGCCACACCTTCTGGGTATCGTATCACCCCTCTTGAATGTATGTGACGCTGATGAACGCATAGGATGCCGAACTTGAGTCAGTTTAGGTCCATACCTGTGAGCAGGGTTGGGTTTATTGCAGGAAACTTTGACCTTCAGACCACCTGGTTTTCTTGATAGTGAAACAGTTTTGTTGGGATCCGAGGTTCTCATCTGCAGATATGTATTTGTTCTTGATAGAGCAGGTTTTGATCAGAGGATCTTATCATCAGATGTGTATTTGTTCTTAACAGAGCAGGTTTATGATTGGGGTCTGAATATCTCATCAGCAGATGTATGTTTGTTCTTGATAGAGCAGAGTCTCATTACCAGATGTTTGTTCTTGATAGAGCAGAGTTTTGGTCATCAGTTGTTTGTTCTTGACAGAGCAGATTTATGATTGGGGTCTGAAGATCTCATCAGCAGATGTATGTTTGTTCTTGATAGAGCAGAGTCTCATTACCAGATGTTTGTTCTTGATAGAGCAGAGTTTTGGTCATCAGTTGTTTGTTCTTGACAGAGAAGATTTATGATTGGGGTCTGAAGATCTCATCAGCAGATGTATGTTTGTTCTTGATAGAGCAGTTTCTTGGTCCTGTATCAGAGCTCCTTATTATCAGAGATTTGTTCTTGACAGAGCAGAATTATGATCCTATGTATATGGCCCTATCAGATGGTTGTTCTTGACAGAGCAGATTTGTGGCCCTACACCAGGGTTTTCTTCTTATCAGTTGTTGTTCTTGATAGAGCAGCGTTATGGTTTTGTTGATACTGAATCTCCACAGCACAGTTGCCTTGGTCTCCTATTGCATGATTGCATTTTGCATCAGTTTGCATGCTCATTTGCATTTCATTAACGTGTGTCTGTGTTTCAGGTACCATTTTCCCCGATCCAGGATTTCTTGCCTCCTATTGTATTGTTTTGGGCTCTCTAAGGAAGACCGTGGCTTACAAGTTCCCTGCCCCTGATGTGGTTCAGCTGACTGGTTTGATTGCTTTAGCAGATGATTCTGTGAGAGATGAATTCAGAAAATCTATGGCAAATTGATCGGTTTGGTTCGTAAACCTTCTGTGTTCGAGTTGAATGGTTTGCACGCTCTGCTGCAGTTCTACGACCCTCCGTTGAGATGTTTCACTTTCCAGGATTTTGTTCTCGCGCCCACGCTAGAGGAATATGCTGATTTGTTAGGTGTGCCTATCAAGAGGCAGTTGCCTTTTGTTCATATGGATGTTGAGCCTGATGTGGCTGGTTTAGCTCCTTCTCTTCATCTGGATGCCTCCGAATTGGTATTGACTAGTTGGAACAAGGTTCCTGGGTTCTCCTTGCAGTTTTTAGTGGGAAAGGCTCAGCAGTGCGCCAAAAATGAATGTTGGGTCGCGTTCAACGCCATTCTCGCTTTGTGCATATATGGCATCATTCTGTTCCCCAATATACCCAATTTTGTAGACTTCGATGCATTTCATATCTTTGCTTCAGGGAATCCAGTCCCTACCTTGATAGGAGATGTCTACCATTCTATCCACTACAAAAACGAGAATAGGAGGGGCAAGAATGTCTCGTGCTATGTACCCTTGCTTTATAAATGGCTTGATAGCCATCTGCCCAAGAGGGGTCCTTTTGTTTCGTTTGCAGCCACAGCTGAGTGGTCCGAGCGTCTGATGAGCTTATATGCAGAGGATATCGACTGGTTTGACAGAGATAGGCTGGGTACTGAGGTGATCTTCAGCTGCAGCGGGTTTCCAAACGTGCCTTTGATAGGCAGGAAGGGCTGTATAAACTACAATCCATCGTTGCTGGTCCGACAGTTCGCGTATGCTTTGAGAGCTCCGCCGAAGGATGAAGAGGTGCAGGAATCTCTGTACCTCACTGGTCTTCTAGAGGGGGATCTGTTATCCATGCTTCAACGCGCCTGGAATGGTATCAGTAAGCGAGGAAAACCATTGCTGGGGAGAAGCAACAATCAAGCCTACCCTCCGTATGTGACTTGGGTCAGAGCCAAAGCAGATGCTATAGGGATGCCGTTTCCTCATGCCAAGCCAGAAAGCCCTCCATTGATTGAAGAGCTTACTACTGTGCCCATCCAGCAGTATAATCAGGTGTTAGCTGAGCGAGATGAATTGAAGCGGGCGAATGAGGAACTGGAGAAAGAATTGGCTCAGCTGCGAAGCGAGAGGAACGAAGCTGTTCATTCCTTTAAGAGGCAGACAGAGCTGGTGAACCAGCTAGGTGCAGACCTGACTAAGCAGATAGTCGAGCATGAACGCATGGGTCAAAACTTCAAAGCTGTCAACGACGTACTGGCTACGAAGAAGCAGCACTTGGACGAAGCATATCGGAGGATATCCAAGTTCAACCAGCACTGGAAGGCTTCCCTGGCCACTAGGAAAGAGAGGGAGGATAAGCTGATGCTACAGATCTCCAAGCTGGAAGCCCAGGTGAAGGATAGTGAGAAGAGGTTTGATGAAGAAACCGCTCGTAGATACGCCGCTGAAGGCCAGCTTAACCGAGCTCTCGCTAACCTGAAGGAGCCCAAACTGATGTTTGAGTCCAAGAAAAGGAAGTTAGAAGATTGCTTCGGCAAATGAGCATGGGAAGGTTCGGTCGAAGGACTTCTGTATACCATTGTGTAGAGGGAATTACTCGTCGAAGGGTTGCTCCCTCTGCCTGATCGTCCAGAAACGAAGGAGTTTTTAGAAGAGTATCGCGCCTGTGGTCGTACTTGACTTTTTGTATTCCTTTTGTTTTGATCATTGCTGTATGCTGACCATCACCAGGCTTGTTGGCTGAGGTCACGCTGTTGATTCATCTTGTACTCGGTGATGTTGTGTACTGCCTTGATAGGCTTGCTTTATATATGAGATTGTTATTTCCATGATTGGACTTGGACTTCTTATTATTATCAGCACTGGCACTCAGGCACTAGGATCGGGGGAAATCTCCCCAACGCACAGACACATGCATGCATTTGCATGACGAGCATTTTATTGTTTTCCTAACCCTTTTGTGTTTTCCAGGTTATTTCAGGTTGTCGCAGGTTATTTCAGGTTGTTTCGGGTTGTCGCAGGTGGTTCTAGGATTGATCAGAGACCGATTCACTGCTATCCGACTAGAGCTAATCAAATCAGGATCATGGAGCAAGTGCAAACTGATGTTCAGGAACTCCGCGAAAGGATGGATCGCTTCATGGAGCTCATGCAAGCGATCGCCAATGGCCAGGAGCAGCTCAGAACTTTGGTTCAGCCTTTGATCTCGAGGGTTGATAGCAACGGCATACTCCACGGTGGGACTGTGCCTACTCCTCCACCAGTTGAAACTCCGCAGAATGGTGTCCCCTTGACCGGGGGAAACAGCAGTGCTAACGGCAATGTGATGGCCAACGGGCGTCGGTAACGGGAGTCTGGGAGCTAATGTCAATATCGGGTCGGGCAACGGCAATGCAGGCGTCGGGAATCTGTTTGTGCCCCAGCCATGGCTAGAGGATCGTCAGGACGATGTGTTCTCTCAGAGAGGTGCTGAAGGGGAGCTGAATGCTGAAGCGCGACTTAGATTCAAGGCACTCGAAGACAAGATGAGAGATATCGAGAATCAGAATACTCTGGGCGTTGATATGTCCAAGTTGGGACTAATTGCTGATTTCAAGGTGCCTCCTAAATTCAAGGTACCTGACTTTGAAAAATATAAGGGCACCACTTACCCTCGTGTCCACCTGAGATCGTATTACAGGAAGATGTCTGCTCATTCCGAAGACGAGAAGTTGCTGATGCACTTCTTCCAAGACAGTCTTTCCGGGCCATCCCTTGAGTGGTACATGGGTCTGGAGCCCACTAGTGTGCACACATGGAAGGATCTTGCTGAAGCATTTGTGCACCACTACCAATACAATAGCGACTTGGCCCCGAACCGAGTTCAGCTGCAGAATCTGTCGCAGAGGAACAATGAAGGGTTTAAGGAGTACGCCCAGCGGTGGCGTGAGTTGGTAGCTAGGGTTCAGCCGCCGATGGTTGAACGCGAGCTCGTGCAGATGTTTGTTGCTACCCTCCCAGGGGTTTGCTATGAGAAGTTAGTCAGCGGTATGTCTGGGACGTTCTCAGATCTCATTATCACGGGTGAGCACGTCGAAAATGGGATCAAGATCGGGAAAATTCAAGGTGATTCATCCTCAGCTGGAGGAGGAGGAAAGAAACCTTATGCTGGCAAAAGACGAGAAGAAGAAGCGAGTGCTGTGACCGACGCTCGAAGAAAGGGCAAAGGTCCTCATCAGCAGGTGGCCAGTATAAATATTCCGGCAGCTCCGCAGCAGCAGCAGCAACCGAATCAACATGGATACAGGAAGTATCAGAATCGGGCACCTTTGGCGAACCGTCACTTCGAGACACCGCCCATGTCGTACGCGCAACTCTTGCAGACTTTGCTTCAGCTACAGTTGATCCAGAAGAGGACGTTGGCTCCCTCGACAGGGGCACCTCCGCCAGGGTACGACGCAAATGCCACTTGTGAGTTTCATTCAGGGGCACCAGGCCACACAATAGAAAACTGCAAAGCCTTCAAGCATAAGGTGCAGGACATGGTGGATGCCAAGATCATCAACTTCTCTGATAATGTGCCAAATGTCACGAAGAATCCTATGCCGAATCATAGGGGAGGCGGAGTGAACGCCATTATCGAAGAAGAGAATTTGGATTTGTTGACTGATGTCAGAGATCTGAAGACGCCGCTTAGCTTCGTTAAAGCTAAGTTGCTGAAAAGAGGGTTCTTTCCAGGTTGCGGAGAGTTATGTATGGACTGTGCCACATGTTCTGATGGATGTGAGAAGTTGGTAGAAGGAATTCAAAGTCTGATGACTGAAGGGATTTTGCAGTTTAGCCGGAGGGCTGAAGGTGGGTCAGGAGAGGTAGTGCTGAAGCAGGCCGATGAAGTCGCCACCATCACCATCCCTCGCCGGCCGATAACTATTTCTGCGCCCAAACCGCCCACAATTACTATCACCAAAGCTGGGCCAATACCGTTCGAAAGCACTAACGCCGTCCCGTGGCATTATGGGGCTGAAGTCTACTGCAACGGACAAAGGTTAGAGCTAGAACCGTTTGGGAAGACTATGGAGAACCTTGCGGGAGTCAGTGGTATCACTCGCAGCGGACGAGTGTTTGCACCACCAGAGGTCGTGGCGGATAAAGCGGTCAGAGCTGATGCGGCCAATAAGGGTAAAAGTAAAGTCGTTGAAGAGGCCCCGTGTGGGGTAGAAAAAGACTTGCTTGTTAAAGATGTCGAGGAGTTTATGCGGTTGATTAAAAAGAGTGACTACAAGATTGTGGATCATCTCCATCAGACGCCCTCAAAGATTTCTATTCTGAACTTGTTGCTGTGTTCTGAAGCACAACGCAACGCGCTGCTGAAGGTGTTGAACGCCGCATATGTACCACAAGAAATATCGGTGAATCAGCTAGAAGAGGTCGTAGCCCACGTAAATGCCGGGAATGGGCTAGGTTTCACGGACCTGGAGCTGACGCCGAAGGGGAGAAACCATAATAGCGCCCTGCACATCTCGATAGAGTGTAGGGGCACGATTATGTCGCACGTGCTGGTGGACACGGGTTCGTCGCTTAACGTTCTTCCGAAGAAGGCATTAATGAAGTTGGATACTCGTGGAGTAATTTGCACACCCAGTGATCTGGTTGTGAAGGCGTTCGACGGAACTAAACGACATGTTTTCGGGGAGGTGACCCTGCCAATCCAAGTCGGGCCGGAAACGTTCGACGCGGTCTTTTATATTATGGACATCATGCCTGCCTCAGTTGTCTCTTGGGCCGGCCATGGATCCACGCTGCTGGTGCCATGACCTCCACGTTGCACCAAAAGCTCAAATATGCTGTCGGGGGAAGCATTGTAACCGTGTGTGGCGAGGAAGACATAATGGTGAGCCATTTGTCGTCCTTCAAGTATGTGGAGATGGATGGCGAAATCCATGAGACTCTATGCCAAGCGTTCGAAGCTGTCAAAGTGAAAGAAGTAGCTCCTGTAGTCACCGAAAAGCTAGAGATGACTCTCTCCTCCTTCAAGGAAGCTCGAGCCGTTGTCCAAGCCGGATCTACCCCAGGCTGGGGGCGAATTTTGGAGATACCTAACAAGCAAGATAAGTTTGGGTTGGGATATTCTCTTGGAGCTGAAGCTTCTTCTTCTTCTAGCAGTGCGTCTCGAGGTAAAGGGCCGATCCAGTTTACCAGTGGCGGAATGATTTTCGAAAGCATCAACGCAGTGTCTGAAGACAGCGGAGATAGCGACTGTGACCTCGACTCTTGGATCCAGCCAAGCAAGCCAGGCGAGGGCCTCAATAATTGGTCCGTCAAGGATATCATCCCGATGACAAGCGAAGAGTAATGATTTACTTTTTTCCAATCATTGTACAACCCTATGTCCTACCCGGGGCATAGTGGTTTTATTGTCAGGGCCTTGTTGGATTATGTACATGCATTTTGTTAATAAATCAAAGGCGTTTTTCCGTATTCAAATATTGTGATCTCTGTTATTCCTGTTTTATATTTGTTTTGAAAAACAATAAAATGGCAATGGGGTTTGTGCTAACCTACGCATCCTTGTTTTAAACTTAACCCTTGTTATTGTAGGATCCACATAACAGATGACATCGACTCTGGACCTTCTACGACTCACTTCGACTTCGATTGCCCGATCTATCAAGCCGAATAAGAGATTGATGAAGACGAAGACCTTACCGAAGAGCTGGCCCGCTTGTTGAAACAAGAGGAGAAAATTATTCTGCGTCATTAAGAGGAGATTGAGATCGTGAATCTGGGTTCTGAAGAGCTCGTCAGAAACGTCAGGATAGGGGCTGCATTGCAGAGTGATGTCAAGCAGAGATTAGTCGAGATGCTGAGAGAGTATAGTGACGTCTTTGCATGGTCATACGAAGACATGCCTGGACTTGATACGGACATCGTGGTCCACCACTTGCCGCTGCGAGAAGATTGTCCTCCCGTCAAGTAGAAGCTTAGGAGGACGAGACCAGATATGGCCGTTAAGATCAAAGAAGAAGTGCAGAAGCAGCTTGATGCTGGCTTCTTAGCGGTCACCACTTACCCTCCGTGGGTCGCCAACATAGTGCCTGTACCGAAGAAGGACGGTAAGGTACGAATGTGCGTCGATTATCGGGATTTGAATAGGGCGAGCCCTAAAGACGATTTCCCATTGCCTCATATCGATGTGTTGGTCGACAACACAGCCCAGTTCTCCGTGTTTTCGTTCATGGATGGTTTCTCCGGTTACAACCAGATCAAGATGGCGCCGGAGGACATGGAGGAAATGACGTTTATCACCCCCTGGGGAACATTTTTCTATAAGGTAATGCCTTTCGGTCTGAAGAACGCAGGGGCCACTTACCAACGAGTTATGGTAACTTTGTTTCATGTCATGATTCATCATGAGATTGAAGTCTATGTGGATGACATGATTGCGAAGTCCCAAACGGAGGAGGGACATCTGGTCAATTTGCTGAAGCTTTTTGAGAGGCTTAGGAAATTCAGGTTGAGGCTGAATCCTAACAAGTGTACTTTTGGAGTATGGTCTGGAAAGTTACTGGGGTTTATCGTGAGCGAACGAGGCATCGAGGTTGATCCTTTGAAGATAAAAGCGATACAAGAAATGCCAGTGCCAAAAACAGGAAAAGAAGTTCGTGGTTTCCTGGGCCGAATAAACTATATTGCAAGGTTTATCTCTTAGCTCACGGCCACGTGTGAACCGATGTTCAAGCTTTTAAAGAAAGATCAGGCGATTACCTAGAACAAGGATTGCCAGAAGGCATTCGACAAGATAAAGCAGTATCTTCAAGAACCTCCAATCTTGATACCCCCAGTGGCTGGACGACCACTAATCATGTACTTGACAGTTCTTGAGAATAGTATGGGGTGTGTTCTCGGTCAGCACGACGAGACGGGAAGAAAGGAGCATGCCATTTACTACTTGAGTAAAAAGTTCACTGACTGTGAATCTCGCTACTCAATGCTGGAGAAGACGTGTTGTGCACTAGCCTGGGCTGCCAAACGTTTACGACAGTACATGCTCAATCACACCACTATGCTAATTTCGAAGATGGATCCGATCAAGTACGTCTTCGAGAAGCAGGCTCTTTCGGGTAGGATTGCCAGATGGCAAATGGTGTTAACGTAATATGATATTCAGTACGTTTCCCAGAAGTCCATCAAGGGAAGCGTACTGTCTGATTACCTTGCCGAACAGCCGATCGAGGATTACCAGCCGATGAAATTTGAATTCCCTGACAAGGATATCATGTTTCTCAAAGCGAAGGATTGCGATGAACCGTTGCCCGACGAGGGGCCAGATAGGAAGTCCCAGTGGAAATTGATATTTGACGGGGCGGTTAATTCCTACGGAAGTGGTATTGGGGCGATCATCACGACTCCCCACGGATCCCATATCCCGTTCACTACGAGACTGATGTTTCCAGTCACCAATAATGAAGCGGAGTACGAAGCATGCATCATGGGTCTAGAAGAGGCAATTGATTTGATAATCAAGAACCTAGACATATATGGTGATTCGGCGCTTGTGATCAACCAAATTAAAGGGGAATGGGAGACTCGTCAGTCGAATTTGGTGCCGTACATGAATTATGCCAAAGGCTACTTCCGTTCTTTGATCGAGTGGAACTCCATCATGTGCCCAGAGCAGAGAATCAGATGGCTGATGCCTTAGCCACGTTGGCTTCAATGTATAAAGTCAATTTTTGGAATGAAGCTCCAAGAATTGTCCTTTCTCGTCTTGATAGACCTGCATTTGTCTTTGCGATCGAGGAAGCCGCCGACGGAAAGCCATGGTTCCATGACATCCAGACTTTCCTTATGACTAAGGAGTATCCCGCGGGTGCGTCAACCCAGGATAAGAAGACTCTGAGGAGGCTATCTGGAAATTTTTATCTCAATCCTGATGGAGTGTTGTACAAAAGAAACCACGATCTCGTGTTACTCAGATGTGTAGATGAGAAAGAGGCGAGTACGCTCATGGAAGAAGTCCATGATGGCACATTTGGTACGCACGCCGGCGGACATGCTATGACGAGAAAGATCCTGAGAGCAGGATATTACTGGCTGACAATGGAATCGGATTGCTTTAAATTCGCGAAGAGATGCCATAAATGCCAGATTTATGCTAATAAAGTTCACGTGCCGCCGTGCCTGTTGAATGTCATGTCCTCCCCGTGGCCGTTCTCCATGTGGGGCATCGACATGATAGGCAAGATCGAGCCCACTGCATCTAACGGTCATCGCTTCATTCTGGTAGCTATCGACTACTTCACCAAGTGGGTGGAGGAAGCCTCATATGCTAATGTGACCAAGCAGGTGGTGGCTAAATTCATAAAGAGGGACATCATCTGTCGTTACGGAATTCCCGAGCGGATCATTACTGATAATGGTTCGAATCTGAATAACAAGATGATGAAGGAGTTGTGCCAGAGTTTCAAGATTGAACACCACAACTCATCTCCTTACCGGCCGAAGATGAATGGCGCCGTTGAAGCGGCCAATAAGAACATAAAGAAGATTGTTCAGAAGATGGTTGTGACCTAATAAAGATTGGCACGAGATGCTGCCATTTGCACTGCACGGTTATCGTACAACGGTACGTACCTTAACCGGGGCAACTCCTTTCTCCTTGGTGTACGGTATGGAAGCAGTCCTACCGTTAGAAGTGGAGATCCCTTCTTTGCGAGTTTTGGTTGATGTGAAACTCGACGAGGCAGAATGGATTACGAACCGACTGAACCAACTCAGCCTGATGGACGAGAAGAGGTTAGCATCGATTGCACATGGTCGTCTGTACCAAAGCCGAATGAAGAAAGCTTATGATAAGAAGGTGCGTCCTAGAAGCTTTCAGACGGGTGATCTCGTCATGAAGAAGATTCTTCCTCCACACTCCGATCACCGGGGCAAGTGGACTCCCAACTACGAAGGTCCGTACGTCGTCAGCAAGGTCTTCTCGGGAGGAGCTTTGTTATTATCCACAATGGATGGTGAAGATTTTGCATCCCCGGTGAACGCGGACGCAGTTAAAAAATACTTTGCTTGAAAGCGACCCGCTGGACAGAAAAAAGAGAGTCCAGGCAAAAAAGGGGCATCCCGGCGAACCATAAAAAAGGAAAAAGGTTCGGGCAAAAATTAGAGATATAAATTGAAAAAATGTACACCCGTAAAGTCGAAAACCCGGATGGGCGACTTTGGCAAAAAAGGGTATCCCAGTGAACTGAAAACCCGCAAAGGGCGGTTCACGCAAAAGTTAGGGATTTGAAAAAGCAAATGATTGCGTTCTGCGTGTGGACTTTCTTTGTTTAGTGGTTTGGAAGACCTGAGGGCCGTTTATCTGAATCAATCTCTACGGAAGCTGAAGCGTCGGAGAAGTATCGAAGTCGAGTGGGTCATAGAGGGATCAACTCATGGTGTTCGTCTACGCCTCGTTGCCGACATTTGTATATACTGACGTATATTTATGTTTTGTTTTGCGCGGCTTCCTCATTCCAGGAGCTTGCATCTGTTGTAAAACATTTTTACCCATTCAGGGGTTCGCTATCAATAAAATGTATACTATTCAGCAATTCTGTTTGCCTGTTTAGCATTTACCTGTTTTGTTTGCGAAAAGAACGCCGATGTTTTTGATAAAATACGCATACATAAACTTACTGGCCTAGGCCACTGATTGTTGAAACAATGAATTACTTGAACATTGTCACAAGATGATAACCTTGATAGGTCCCTTTGAGAAGGGTATCTTGTTTGTTTGTTTGTGTTGTTACAGGTGTAGCATATTCCAGACAGTGCGCCGTGCGTATCCCCAAGCAGGATGATTCCTCCTTCTCCAGCAAAGTTCAGTAGTCTCTCCCTGCAGAGTCTGAGCCTGAGATCGTGAGCATTGATATGTCTCCCCAGGCGGAGAAGATTCTCTCCCCAACCAGATGCATCCTGAAGGAATGTCATCTCCTCAGCTGAGTCATACTGAAGTGTGCAGCAACTGATGGTACAAGACTGAAGTCTCCAGCGGAATTGAGATTCCCCACAGAGTCGTACTCTCCCCCGAAGCCGGATGATTCCTTCTTCCCCAGCGGAATTGAGATTCCCCCACAGAGTCGTACTCTCCCCAGCAAGTAGAATGATTTCCTCTTCCTCAGCCGAGTTTGCAGATCCCCAAGAGAGTCGAATCCTTGGAAGCCGCTCGGGCCATGAATGGTTTTCCCCAGTGGAGTGTTGAATAGCTGATGCCACATTTCCCCACCGGAGTCGTTATCTCCAGGAGAGTAGCCGTGAAGGCCGTGCAGTTTATTCCCGCGATTGATATCACTTTCCCTCAGCAGGTCCATGTTCTCGTAGAGCTTCGTTCCCCCGCAGCAGTCAACTGAAGTTGTGTCCCCTGCGGAGTCCAATTGAGATTGGTGTGACCTTGTTCTCCTCAGTAGGATGATTCTTCCATCTGAGTGGTTCTTTCTCCTTGACAGGAGGATTCTCCCTTCAGCATTTATTTTGCTGATGGGATCGCATCATTGTGCATGACTGCATAGCATTTATAGCATTTCCACCGTGTGGAGCATTGTGCCATTGCCGAAGCATATGCATAATAAACATGATCTAGGTTGTTACCATTCTTGTTTTGCAGGTGTTCCGCCGCAGAATTGATTGCTCAGGATGATTCCCGAAACTCTCCCCAACGAAGTCGCTTGCTCAAGATGATTCTTGAAGTCCACAGCGAAGTCTTCGGCTTAAGATGATTCTTAAGATCCCCAGTGCAGTCTCCAGAGTTGGCTGCTCAAGCTGATGCTTAGAGTCCCCGGCAGAGTGTTTGCTCAGGATGATTCCTGAAACCTCCAGCATAGTTATCGGTTCAAGATGATTCTTGAAGTCCCCGACGGAGTTATGCGTCCAAGATGATTCTTGAAGTCCTCAGCAAAGTTGATTCATCCAGAATGGTTCCTGGATCCCCGAAGCAGAGTTACTTGATAGTTCTCCAGAATCCCCAGCGGAGATGCGTCATCCCCAGCAGGTTTCTGAACAGCGAAGTTGAAACTTCCCTCGAAGACTTGATGATTGAAGTCTGACCATGTTAACGAAGTAGTTCTCTCAGCTGATGCAGTGTGCCTGATGGAAGAGGTTTGTATATTCCCAATTGGTTCAGGATTGACCAAGAATTCTATTCCCGACTTGCTGATGAAGTCCGGCTGATGCCCGAAATTTTTCTTTGAATGCCTGACGACATGATTTAACGTGATCAACCTGATGGTTGACCTGATAAGTCCCGAGGAATCTTGATGCCTGATGGCATGATCGACCATGTATTACCGGTTACCGTGTGACCAATTCTCCATCCAGTTGCCGTGCAGCTAGTATTTCAGTGTTCGAAGATTTGTTCCCGTCAGAGTACCGTGTACTTGCGCAGTTGGCAAATTTTCGGGTTTGTTGGTATTCAACCGTCTTTTACCTTGATTGGTTTAGAGTCGTTCTCTCCTCACCCAGTCAGGTTCAAGCCGTTTGAATAGGGGCAGCTGTTGCACCCCAAAATTTGACCAACATTTATTTACCTAGCTTGTGTTCATCAAGAGGTATGATTACCAATCCAGAATACCAATCAAGAGTTTGAAGCTAGCCAATAAAGTTATTCAAGTGTTCAAGGGTTGATATCCTTGTCAGAGAAGTGAGAAGATCCTCAGAGAGATTGGTTGAAACCAAGGTTGTGTGCCTCATAACTTGAGAGTTGTGGGGGCTCCTCAGATGATTCTGAGGCTATGAGGATGGACTTGAAGCTTTGAGAGAGTTTATGAGATGTCTTGAAAGCCATCAGGAAGCCTAGAGAGGCCATTGTACAAGAATAAGAAGACTCAGCCATGAGTGGTGCAGTTAGGGTTTGACTGGGTCAACCCTAGGTCAACTGATGATTTGGAGAGGGTTGAGACCTAATTCAAGAGCCATGTGATCATGGATTGATGCATTGAGATGCTATAAGGATGATTCCAAGGTCAACTCATCATGATTGAAGAGTTTGAGAAGTTTCAAGCTAGGGTTTCTAGGGCTTGACAGTGTAAAATCCCCTAGTTTGACCCTTATCTTCAAGGAAGTTTAGCTCAAGATGTTATTGTCATCTCATCTTACCCCCAACATGAATGTTGTATAGCTTGTTCTTAGCTTTAATTTGAGTACTATAAGTCCTTGATAGGATTTGTAGAGCTCAAGTTATGACTTTGACAAGTTACAGGTCATCTGAGGTATGTGAATCTGGGGCCTTGAAAGTCACCCAACTTGCATCCAACTTTTGCCCAAGAAGGAAGATTCCTATGAACTTTTGGTCAACGTGAATGTTGTTCCTCATATTCTTAGCTTTCTAGAGAATACTAGAAGTCCTTGATAGGATTTGTAGAACTCAAGTTATGGCTTTGACAAGTCAAGGGCATTTTGGTCATTTGGAGATTATAGGTCATTTCAAGCATAAGGCCATATCTCCTATTTCCAAGCTTCAAATGGAAAAATATTCAACATAAAACTTGCTTATAATGATGTTTTAAGGCTAGTAAGGAGGTCATGAGATGTTGAAAAGGCTTGTAGCAAAAAGTGATAAAAATGACCTAAAATGGAGGCATAAGTTAAATAAGTTGAAGTTGGAAATTGGAAATTCCAAGTTACACATCCAAACCATGACATATAATAGGTCATTTTAACTCCAAAGAACATTTTAGAAACAATGGTTCAGCCACTTTTTTGATTTGAGGATTAGATCATGAGGTTGCTTTGGAAAATGGTTGCTTGCATAATAAGGTACAAATGCAAAACTCAAGGAAAGGCAATGTACAAGCTAGCTAAGTGTCTTAACATGTCATATATCTCATCTAAGGAGAATTTCAGGTCAAGGCAAGTGCTGCAAGGGGCTATGGCATGAGACGATACATGAGATGGATGAATTCAAAAAACTCATGACATGAGAATTCCAAATTCTCATTGGATGATTCCAGATGGTTCTAGAGAGGTCCAATGCATTCTATATATGATTTAGAACTTGCTCAGATGCAAGGTTGGTGAGAGATTAGAGAGAAGAGTGAGATAGCCATTTCAATTGCTTCCATTGCAAGTTGAAATCAAATTCCACATTCTGATTCATTTCCATTCCTTCTTTCAATCCAAACACATTCCATTGATCACACTGAAGTTGTGCAGACCAAATTGAAGGCAAAACCATGGAGAATTGAAGAGATAGCACTTGGATTTTGAAGGTTGCAAGTCACAATCGGGTTTGGAGATTCAAGCTTTCTTGGCCCAATCTTTTGCAAACAGAAGCTTTGTCATCATTCAAGGATCGATTCTAAAGAGTTTGAGAGCTTGAAGTGGAGGTTTACCCTATCTGGTGTTCAAGATTTGACAGGTTAGTAAACTTTCTTCTACACCATGATTTAGGCATGATTAGGGAGAATTGTTAGGTTAGAACGGTTAGAGACCAATAGGAGATGGATTCTGGGAAGTTTGAGATCAATTGGTGAGGTTTCAGTTGGTGACACCATTTTTGTTTTGATCAAGAACATGAGATATAGTGAGCTATAGCATGAATTTGATATCAAGAATTAACCAGTGTGAGGTGGTGATCATTCTGAGGTAATTAATTTCAAGAATTGTGGAAGTTGATGTCTGAGCTTATTTTTTATCTTGGATCGGGTTTGGAGATTTTGGGTACTTCAAGTGTTTTTGAGGCCATGGTTGTGATCAGCATGGAATTCTGGATGAATTAGGGCTTCGAAATTTAGTTTTTGGTGGAGATTTGCTGGAGTTCGAGTTAGGGATGTGAGCTCTACAACCATGGAGCTTTCCCTCCATTTCCATGGCTGGAGGAAGAAGATAACCCCATGGTCGTTGGATGATGCAATGTCCGGTTGACCAAAGCCAAATCTGAGGGTTGTGATTTAATTCCACGCTTGAAGAAGAAAAGTCTGAAGACATGATGAAACGAGGCGTTTCATTAAACTGAGGGTTTGGGCTTAAGTTATACTTGATATCCCCACACCCATTCATGGCCCAATCAGGAATTGAACTATATTTTGTTACTTACTGCACCGTGTCTTTTTCTTTTTCTTTATGTTTTTTGAAGTGATTTTCTGATGAATATTGGGCCTGGCGCGCATTGATATCCCCACCCCCATTTTGAGCCCATCTGGAAAATGAACTGTCTGGCATTGCTATTCACACCAATTATTTCTCATTTTAATTTCTTTTTCTCCATTTTATTTTAATCTTTGAAAAATCATAATAAATAGAAAAATGATGATTTTTGCATGGGGATTTTTTCTCCCATTTCATGATAATTTCAAAAATTTATAAAATAAAAATATTTTCATTTAATGCATTTTTATTATTTTTTGTGTATTTTCTATTTTAATAGCATTTTAATTCTTTTATGTTGATGCATAGATTTGTAGAATTTTTTTTAGCTAGTTCCCTTTGAATTTTTAGGCCATTCTTTTTAGGATAGTTAGATTAGGACTTTAGCTCCACTCTGGATTTATTCCATAATTTTGTAATGAATTTTTGATTAGTTTTGGTTAGATGACTTTAGGTTGTACAGAATTAGGTTAATCCTTAACATAGGTCCACAAAAACACTAGAATTTTGGGTTTCTAGGTCAAGTTAGATATTGGGGCATATAGGGTATTAAGGGTAGGTATATAGGATCCCCTATAAATTATATTAGATTTTAATATGATAGTATACTATTTTTAATTGATTTTTGTAGTTGATTGTTGTTTGTGTTGCCCTTGGGGGCTTGTATTTTTGTTTGCCTTGCTTTGTGAGTTTTTGTTTGGCTTGGTGGGCTTGGTTTTGCTTTGAGGAGCATGGAGGAGCATAGTAGAAGACTTGGAGATTGAAGAAGGAGCTTGAGAGCTTGAAGGCTTGTTTGTTTTGTTGTTGTTTTAGGGTTAGGAATTAGGAAGAGTTTAGACCTAGTTAAGTTCTTTCCTAAACATGGATGGTATCTTTCACCTCCATTCCTCCCCATGATTCAAGGTCCTTCCATGGTATTCACCTCCCTCCTTTGGAGGGATAAGTGATGGTACCTGGGAAGTAGAACCTTTGAGGGAACCAGTCCTTTGATGTTAAACCCTTATAGGTCACCTTTGGTGGTCAATAAGCAGTTTAATGTCCCCAGCTTATCCAGTTAAGTGATTTCTCCTGTTTTGAGTGTCTTGAGAGAAGTTGAGCTTGAGTGTGAAGATGAAGACTTCATTGAAGAGTATGGAAGAGGATGATTCCTTGAGAATTGCCATTGCAACTGAAGCTTGAAGAGCATGAAGAGTAAGTTGATACTTGAAGACCCAATGAAGATCCAGTAAAGATTGAATGAAGAGCTGAGGCTTAAAGACTGAAGGATGAAGTTGACACTTCCAAGTGATTGAGGACTATTCTGAGAAGCTGAAGCTTGTAGGAAGAGAAGACCAACTTGAGACTGGTAAAGCAAGGAGAGCTGAAGCTTGAAGGTCAAAGGATGAGTTGATACTTACTTTGAAGCCTGGAGATCCTGAAGGAATCAAGTTGATACTTGTGGTTAAGAGTGAAGCCTGAAGGTGGAACTGATTAAGGAGCTGAAGCTTGAAGAAGAAGAGAAGTTGAAACTTATGTTGAAAGGGTTGAAACCTGGAAAAGCAAATTGATATTTGTCAAAAGTGATGGAGGTCTGAAGACTGAGTTGCTGTTAGAAGAGCTGAGGCTTGGAGTTGAGAGAGGAGTTGATCTGCTTTCTTCTTTGTTTCTTTGTTGTATTGATGTGCCTTGTTTGACTTGCTTGATGCATTAGAATAAGTCCATATCTAGAATAGACTTTAATCTAGGAGCATGATTGCACTAGAGGTTGAGTTTCTCCCTCTACTTGTACTGTTACTGTATTGCTTTGCTTGCGGGTATTCGATAGAGCCCTGCTCCCTTGCCCATGTGGTTTGTTTGCCTGATGGCATCTTATTTCATTTCTTCTGTATGATTGCAGTTTACTGTATGTTGCTTGATAGCATGTTTTATCTTTTCATTATGATTACTGTTATTCATTCTGGCTTGAGGTTGAGATGAGCTTGTGGAGGCTGATGCCCCACATACATTTCCTCCCTCACTTGCATTGCATGCATTTTACCGTATTACTGTTTACTGTTTAAGCTGATGCTTTATCTGTTTCTGTGTATCATTGAGATGATCCCTCAGGGCTCTCATTTCCTTTGATAAGGAAGTGATGATAGAACTTTAGGTTGAAACCTATGCATGACAACTTCTAGGAGTTCCCCGTTTCAAACCTCAACCATAGGATGAATCCTTGGCATGACAACAGTAGGACTTGATAGTCTCCCTCCTAGTTGAGCCTGTTCTCTTCTCATCTCAAAACAGCTTAAGATACAGTAATCATGAATGATTTCTTTCCTACGTCACGAGCCTTAAGCTATTTGAGAAAGGGTTGTGGGAGAGTTTCTTTTCCACAGTCTGGATGTTTAGTATGGTACCCTTTGGGTGACATGCAACGCATTCACTCTCAGGTCATAGTCTCTAGTGCGATTGAAATTGCAAACACAATAAAAAACACTTCTTCCGTAAAAACAGGAAATAATCCGTAGTGTCCCGAACTACGTAAGCTCTGATCTCTTATACCTGTTGAGAGTACGTAGGCACAATACTGATGTATTGGCGAGCCACCTTCCCCGTATCCCGTCGTAGGTCGAACTACGTTGACTCTGATTTCTCGTTCTCTGATGAGAATACGTAGGCATAAAGCGCGACGCTTTGCCGAGTCATTTTTCTTTTTTTCTTTTTTAAGCCAGCCTTGATAGGTAGATAGATAAAATAACCCGTCCAGTAAACACAACAAGCGTGGATCCCGTCGAGTACGACGGACGCGAGGGGTGCTAATACCTTCCCCTTGCGTAACCGACTCCCGAACCCAGACAATGGTTGCAACCACCTTGTCTTACCCTTTTTCGTTAGGTTTTTCCGATCGTTTCCTTTCCCGCTCCGAGGGATAAATAACGAAAGGTGGTGACTCTTTTGTTGTGCCGACACCTTATTTTCGCGAAAGCGACAGTTTGAAACAGGGAACTCCTAGAAGTTATCATGCATAGGTTTCAATCTAAAGTTCTATCATCATTTCCTTATCAAAGGAAATGAGAGTCCTAAGGGATCATGTCAATGATACACAGAAACAGATAAAGCATCAGCTTAAACAGTAAACAGTAATACAGTAAACGAATGTAAAATGCATGCAATGCAAGTGAGGGAGGAAATGTGTGTGGGGCAGCAGCCTCCACAAGCTCATCTCAACCTCAAGCCAGATATGAATAACAGTAATCATACAGAAGAAATAAAGCAACATGCTATCAAGCAAAATACAGTAAACTGCAATCATACAGAAGAAATAACATCATGCTATCAAGCAAAACAAACCACATGGGCAAGGGAGCAGGGCTCTACTGAATACCCGCAAGCAAAGCCATACAGTAACAATACAAGCAGAGAGAGCAACTCAACCTCTAGTGCAATCATGCTCCTAGATTAAAGTCAGTCTAATCATGGACTTATTCTAATGCATCAAGCAAGTCAAACAAGGCACATCTATACAGAAAAGAAACAAAGAAGAAAGCAGATCAACTCCTCTCTCTCTCAACTCCAAGCCTCAGCTCTTCTGACAGCAATTCAGTCTTCAAACTTCAATCACTCTTGACAAATATAAATTTGCTTCTCCAGGTTTCAACCCTTCAACATAAGTTTCAACTTATTCTCTCTTCTCTAAGCTTCAGCTCCTTAATCAGTTCCACCTTCAGGCTTCACTCTTAACCACAAGTATCAACTTGATTCCTTCAGGATCTCCAAGCTTCAAAGTAAGTATCAACTTATCCTTTGTTCTTCAAGCTTCAACTCTACACTCAATCTCAATTGAATCCTCTTCATAAGTGTCAACTTAATCTTCTTGCTCTTCAAGCTTCAGCTGAAATGGCAATGTTCAGGGAATCATCCTCTTCCATACTCTTCAATGAAGTCTTCATCTTCACACTCAAGCCCAACATCTCTCAAGATACTCAAATCAGGAGAAATCACTTAACTGGATAAGCTAGGATATTAAACTGCTTATTGACCACCAAAGGTGACCTATAAGGGTTTAACATCAAAAGAATGGTTCCCTCAAAAGTTCTACTTCCTGGGTACCATCACTTATCCCTCCAAAGGAGGGAGGTGAATACCATGGAAGGACCTTGAATCATGGGGAAGAATGGAGGTGAAAGATACCCTCCATGTTTAAGAAAGAAATTAACTAAGTCTAAGCTCTACTTAATTCCTAACCCTAAAACAACAACAAAACAAACAAGTCTTCAAGCTCTCAAGCTCCTTAATCAATCTTCAATTCTTCCACTATGCTCCTCCATGCTCCACAAAGTAAGACCAAGCCCACCAAGCCAAGCAAGAACCCACAAAGCAAGGCAAAACAAAATACAAGCCCACAAGGGCAGCACAAACAACAATCAACTACAAAAATCAATTAAAAATAGTATACTATTATATTAAAATATAATATAATTTCTAGGGGATCCTACATGACTACCCTTAATACCCTATATGTCACAATATCTATCTTGACCTAGAAACCCAAAATTCTAGTGTTATTGTGTACCTATGTTAAGGATTGACCTAAATCTACACAACCTAAAGTCATTTAATCAAAACTAATCAAAAACTAATCAAAAAATTATGTAATAAATTCATAGGGGAGATAAAGTCCTAATCTAACTATCCTAAAAAGAATGGCCTAAAAATTCAAAGGGAACTAGCTAAACAAAATTCTACAAATCTATGCATCAACATAAAAGGAATTAAAATGCTATTAAGAGAGAAAATGCACAAAAAATATTAAAAATGCATGAAATGCACATATTTTGATTTCATAATTTTCTAGACATTAACATGAAATAGGAGAAAAAATCCCCATGCAAAAATCATCATTTTTCTATTTAATATGATTTTTCAAAGATTAAAGAAAAATGGGGAAAAAGAAAATAAAATATGAAAACATTGGTGCAGATAGCAATGGTATGCAGTTCATCATCCAAATGGGCTCTAAATGGGGGTGCCATTAGTAATGCGCGCTAGGCCCAGGATTTAATCAGAAAATCAATTCAAAAATACAAAGAAAAAGAAAAGAACGCGGTGCAGAAAGCAAGGAAAATCAGTTCAAATTGCAATGGGCCATGAGAGTGGGGTGTGCATAGCAATTAAGCCCAATACTCCAATTAATGAAACGCAGCGTTCAATGCCTTCAGACTTCCCTCTTCAAATGTGAAATTAAATCTCAGCCTTTAGATCCAAGTCCAGTCAATGAGTCTTTCTCCATCCAACGGCCAGCACATCATCTTCTTCCTTCAGCCAGGGTTTCAATGAAGAAGCCATGGAAACAGAGCTTCAAAGCTCAAGCTTCTCCTAACTCGTGCTCCGTCCAAACTCAACCAAAATCCATGGTTCAAAACCCTAATCTGTTCTAAATTTAACCCTGATCACAGCCATATCCTTAGAATTCAAAGAATCATCCTCAATCTCTAAACCCGATAGTGAATCCAAATTATGCTCAAATCTCAACTCTAACCATTCTTGAAATTGATTGGCTCAGAATGATCACCACCTCACACTGGTTAAATCTTGCCATTAAACTCATGTTATATCTCACTATACATCGTGTTCTTGATCAAAACAAAAATGGTGTCACTAACTCAAACTTCACCAAATGATCTCAAACTTTCCAGAATCCATCTCCTACCTGTCTCTAACCATTCTAACCTAACAATTCTAACTAATTATGCTTAAATTAGGGTGTAGAAGAAAAGTTGCAAACCTGTCAAATCTTGAATATCAGATAGGTCAAATCTTCAGTTCAACCTCTCAAACTCTTCAGAAACACTCCTTGATTGATACTAATGCTTCTGTTTGCAAAAGATTTGATCAAAGAAGCTTGAATCTCCAAATCCGATTGTGACTTGCAGCTCCCAAAATCCAAATGCTATCTCTCCAATCTCACACGATCTTGCCCTCAATTTGGTATGCACACATTCAGTATGATCAATGGAAGGTGTTAGGATTGAAAGAATCAATGGAAATGGTGTGGAATGTAGAAATTGATTTCAACTTGCAATGGAAGAAATTGAAATGGCTATCTCACTCTCCTCTCTAATCTCTCACCAACCTTGAATCTGAGCAAGTTCTAATCCATATATAGGATGGTTCTAAACCATCCAGAACTTTCTGGAATCATCCAATGAGAATTTGGGATTCTCATGTCATGAGTTTTTGATTTCAATCCATCTCATGTACCATCTCATGCTATACCTCTTGCAGCAGATTGTATCTCCTTGAAAATCTCCTTAGATGAGATACATGACATGTTAGGATACATTACTAGCTTGTGCCTTGCTTTTCCTTGTGTTTTGCATATGTACCTTAGTATGCAAGTAACCATTTTCCAAAGCAAGTCCATGATCTAATCCTCAAATCAAAAATGTGGATGAACCATTGTTTCTAAAATGCTTTTTAGAGTCAAAATGACCTATTACATTCCATGGTTTGGATGTGTAGCTTGGAAATTTCAATTTCTAACTTTGACTTATTTAACTTATGCCTCCATTTTAGGTCATTTTTATCACTTTGAGCTAAAAGCCTTTTCAACATCTCATGACCTCCTTACTAGCCTTAAAACATCATTTTAAGAAAGTTTGATGTTGAAGATTTTTCCATTTGAAGCTTGGAAATAGGAGTTATGGCCTTATGCTTGAAATGACCTATAATCTCCAAATGACCAAAATGCCCTTGACTTGTCAAAGCCATAAGTTGAGTTCTAAAAATCCTATCAAGAACTTCTAGTACTCTCTAGAAAGCTAAGAAGATAAGGAACAACATTCATGTTTACCAAAAGTTCATAGGAATCATCCTTCTTGGGCAAACGTTGGATGTAAGTGGGGTGACTTTCAAGGCCCCAGATTCACATACCTCAGATGACCTGTAACTTGTCAAAGTCATAACTTGAGATATACAAATCCTATCAAGGACTTCTAGTACTAAAATTAAATCTAAGAGAAAGCTCTACAACATTCATGTTGGGGGTAAGATGAGATGACAATCACATCTTGAGCTAAACTGCCTTGAAGATGGGGGTCAAACTAGGGGATTTTACACTGTCAAGCCTTAGAAACCCTAGCTTGAAACTTCTCAAACTCCTCAATCATGATGAATTGATCTTGGAATCATCCTTATAGAATCTCAATGCATCAATACATGATCACATGGCTCTTGGATTAGGTCTCTACCCTCTCCAAATCATCAGTAGACCTAGGGTTGACTCAGTCAAACCCTAATTACACCACTCATGGTTGGGACTCTTATTCTTGTACAATGAACTCTCTAGGCTTCATGATGGATTTCAAGACATCTCATAAGCTCTCTCAAGGCTTCAATTCCATCCTCATAGCTTCAGAATCATCTGAGGAGCTCCCACAACTCTCAAGTTAGGAGGCACACAACCTTGGTTTCAACCAATCTCTCTGAGGATCTCTTAACTTCTCTGACAAAGATATCAACCCTTGAACACTTGAATAGCCCTCTTGGCTAGCTTCAAATTCTTATGGTGCTCTTGATTGGTAATCATACCTCTTGATCTCCTGCACACATGTCAATGAAATGCAGATGATAATGCTAATGTGAATGAGATGAAACACAAGCTAGGTAAAGAAATGTTGGTCAAATTTTGGGGTGCAACACATACGCGGCACTCAACACCTTCAACAGCGCGTTGCGATGTGGCTCAGAACACAGCAACAAATTCAGGATGGAAATTTTCGAGGGTGTTTGATGGAGATGGTCCACGATCTTGTAGTCACTCTTTTTAATCAACCTCATAAACTCTTCGGCGTTTTTAACGAGTAAGTCTTTCTCTACCCCACGAGAGGTTTCTTCAACGACTTTACTCTTTCCCTTATCGGTTACATCAGCTTTGTCTGCTTTGTCCGCCACAATCTCCGGTGGAGCAAATACTCTTCCTCTGCGAGTAATTCCGCCAATGCCCACTAGGTTATCTACAGACGACCCAGATGGTTCCAGTTCCAACTTCTGTCCGTTGCAGTAGACGTCTGCCCCATAATGCCATGGGACAACATTGGTGCTTTCATAAGGTATCGGCCCAGCCTTGGTGATGGTAATTGTGGGCGGCCTGAGTGCATAAATAGTTATCGTCCGGCGAGGGATGGTGATGGTAGCAACCTCATCATCTTGCTTCAGCATTACCTCTCCCGATCCACATTCGGCCCTTCGGCTAAACTGCAAGATTCCTTCGGTCATCAGACTCTGGATCCCCTCTATCAACTGTTCGCATCCATCAGGACTAGTCGCACAGCCCATACACAGTTCTCCACAATCCGGGAAGAAACCTCTTTTCATCATCTTGGCTTTAACGAAGCTAAGCGGTGCCTTCAGATCCTTGGCATCAGTCAACAAATCTAAGCTCTCGTCTTCAATAATGGAGTTTACCCCACCTCCCCTATGATTCGGCATAGGGTTCTTCGTGACGTTTGGCACATTATCTGAGAAATTGATGATCTTAGTGTCCACCATATCCTGCACCTTGTGCTTGAAGGCTTTGCAATTTTCTATCGTGTGGCCTGGTGCCCCTGAGTGAAACTCGCAAGTTGCATTCGCATCATAACCTGGCGGAGGTGCCCCTGTCAAGGGAGCCAAAGTCCTCTTCTGGATTAGCTGTAACTGAAGCAGAGTCTGTAACAGTTGAGCATAAGACATGGGTGGCGTCTCGAGGTGGCGACTTGATAGAGGTGCCCTGTTCTGATACTTTTTGTACCCTTGTTGATTCGGCTGCTGCTGCTGCTGCTGTGGCTGTAGGACCGCGGGGATGGTTATGCTGGCCACCTGCTGGTGCTGGCCCTTGCCTTTCCTTCAAGCGTTGGACACGACGCTCGTCTCTCCCTCCTTTCTTTTGCCACCATAGGGTTTCTTTCCTCCTCCAGCTGAGGGCAGATCACCTTGAATTTTCCCCAGTTTGATCCCATTTTCAATGTGCTCACCCGTGATAATGAGATCCGAGAAGCTTCCAGACATACTGCTGACCAATTTCTCATAATAAACCCCTGGGAGGGTGGCTACGAACATTTCAACAAGCTCCCGTTCCACCATCGGCGGCTGAACTCTAGCTGCCAATTCACGCCACCGCTGGGCGTATTCCTTGAACTCTTCGTTGTTCCTTTGTGACAGATTCTGCAGTTGGACCCGGTTCAGAGCCAAGTCACTGTTATATTGGTAATGGTGCACGAATGCTTCAGCAAGTTCCTTCCACGTGCACACACTAGTAGGTTCCAGACTCATGTACCATTCCAGGGAGGGCCTGGACAGACTGTCTTGAAAGAAGTGCATCAGCAACTTCTCGTCTTCAGAGTAAGCTGAAATTTTCCGGTAGTATGATCTTAGATGGACGCGAGGGCAAGTGGTGCCCTTGTACTTTTCAAAGTCGGGTACCTTGAACTTAGGAGGCACCTTGAAATCAACAATCAGTCCCAACTTGGACATGTCAACGCCCATGGTGTTCTGGTTCTCGAAATTCCTCATCTTGTCCTCGGGTGCCTTAAACCTTAGCCGCGCTTCAGCAGTCAGCTCCCCTTCAGCACCTCTCTGTGAGAACACATCGTCTTGATGGTCTTTCAACCATGGCTGAGGCCCATACAGATTTCCCACACCCGCGTTGCCGTTGCCCAGTCCAACATTGACATTAGCTTCAAAATTCCCATTACCGACGCCAGTCGTATTACCGTTGAGTCCCATGTTAGCGATTACATTGCCTTTGGCACTACCGTTCCCCCCGGTCACGGGGATGCCATTCTGAGGAGTTTCAACAGGTGGAGTGGTTGGAACAGTCCCACCATGGAGTACACCATTGCTGTCAACCCTTGAAATCAGAGGCTGGACCAAAGTTCTGAGCTGATCCTGGCTGTTGGGAACCACTTGCATGAACTCCAAGAAGCGGTCCATCCTCTCTCGGAGTTCTTGAACGTCAGTCTGCACTTGCTCCATAGCTCTGGCTCGATTTGCTCTGGTCGGATAGCGGTGCATTGGTCTCTGATTAATCCTGGAACAACCTGAAACAACCTGTATACACAAAAGGGTTAGAAAAAACGATAAAGTGCTCGTTATGCAAATGCTTCATGCAAATGCAAACGTGTGTCTGTGCGTTAGGGATATTTTCCCCCCGATCCTAGTGCCTGAGTGCCAGTGCTGATAATAAGAAGTCCGAGTCCAGTCATGGAAATAACATCTCATATATATAAAGAAGGCCCATCAAGGCGGTACATAACGTCACTGGATACAAGCAGAATCAAAAGCATGACCCCAACCAACAAGCCTGGTGATGGTCATCATACAACAATGATCAAAACAAAAGGATCACAAATAGTCAAGCACGACCACGGGCGTGAAACTCTTCTAACAACCCCTTCGTTTCTGGATGATCAGGCCGAGTGAGCAACCCTTCGACGAGTAACTCTCTCTGCATAATGGTGTATTGGAGACCTTCAACTGAGTCTTCCCATGCTCCTTCGCCGAAACAATCTTCTAGCTTCTGCTTCTTAGAGTAATTGTTTTAATAGATATTAACAGATTTTCTTTTATTTTTTTAATAATTGAGTTTTATTAGTTTAGAATTAATAAAGTTTTAGGTTAATTCTCCTTTATAGAGATTAATTAGGATTTTAATCTTTTGTTTAGATTTTAATTGAGCTAATCAGTTTTAATTAGGAATTATATTAGTTTTAATTTTCATTTTAGGCGTTAATTGTAGTTTTAATTCTTAGTTAGTGTTAATTGAATATCCATTAGTAATTAGGTCTTCATTTAGTCTTTAATCAGTTTTTTAAGTGAGTTTAATGAGGTTTTTGCTGTTAATTAAGTCCATTTTCGTTGGGCCCAGTTTGGAGGCCCACCCCATATCAGTCCATGTGTCGCACTATAAGAGTATCCACGCGTCCCATTCAGGAGGCCCCACTTCATTGTTTCACTGCCACGTTTTCACACCACATACCTCCACGTTCCTCTCTCCACTCAGCAGCCACGTTTCCCACCACGTGTGCTCCATGCACACACCACTCACCACGTGTCCTCCCCACACTTCCACTCTGCATGCGCGCCGGAGACCCCACCGTCGGCCATGCAGCCGCCGCAATGGTCGCCGGTAACCGTCGCCGGAGTTCCCAAATCTCACCGGAGAACTGCATCTTGATTCAGAAAGCTCTTCGATCTTCATCTTCCTCGCCACCATGTTCATGCCTTCGCCGGGGATCCCACCGGAAAGTTCATCAGTTCATCATTAATTTTCCAGTTTTTTCAGCCTTCATCACCAAGAATCATCCATTCGACGTCAAGGTTCATCAATATTCTTCGTGAATTTTCTAGATCACCATTGTTCTTGCAACTCCACCCAGAAACTCAACAATCCTCATCCATTTCCAGACGCATGTTCATCATTCTCCAGAAACGAAGAATCCGCCGTGAATCTCCATCAGCACCTCCATCAGGATTCCAAGAAACTCAAGATCTTCATCAAGATCTTCTCATCCTCAAGATCTTCATCATTCATTACCACCTTCATCATCGTTATCAAGAACATGACAACGTTTCAGAAATCATCATCATCATTATCCTCATGTGAAATCTCCAGAAATCGTGAAAGTAGTCATCATCATTCAACAACGATAACTGCAAGATGACTTCATCAACATAGTTCATCAGATTTCCAGAATTTCTTCAGCATCCAAGAACAAGCACCTCCGCAGCTTCATCTTCTTCGAAGATCGCCATCAATCTTCATGGGACCTTCATCCATTCGTGGTGTCCGTCCATTGGTGTCCAGGTTCGTTCAAGAACGACGAAGTTTTCACTAAAGATTCTTCCAAATTGTAATCGATGTTAATTGCTGAATAATGTGATTTTCGAGCTCTGTTTGTGTGAGGAAAGGTCTTGTAGAAAGGGTTGGAAGGGAAGAACAATGGATGCTGGGGCTGAGTCGGAGAAGGAGAGGTGAGCGGTGGTGACGGCGCAAGGTTGGGAGAGAAGGGAGATAGTTGGGAGTTAGGGTTTCTGAAGGTGGAAGGAGAAGAGGGAGAGTCAGACTGAGTTTGGACTGGGCCGGGCCCAATCGTTTTTTCTGATTCACACCCCCGTTTCTGGACATTCACCCTCCATTTTCGTTATTGGTCTGATGGGCTGGGTCCTGCAGCGCGTTTTGGACATACGCCCTCCGTTTTTCTCAATTCACCCCCCTGTTCTTGTTTTTTCTGAATTACTTAGTGGGCTGGGCCCAGTTTTTTTGTTCTGCTTTTTCTGCTGGCTGTACCCCTTCTGCTGCAGTGTACCCCCCTTGGTTTTTTCTTTATTTTCTTTTATTTCATTTGTTTAGTTTTTTTAGAAGAAAAAATATGTGATAGAAAAAATAGTGAATATGAGGAAAATATGTAATAGAAAAAGAAAAGAATATATAGAAATATTATAATAGTATTTTTAATATTTTCTTTTAGGATATATTTGCTTTTTTAGGATATGATTTCTCATAGAGTTTATTTTACATTGTTAGAAGTAGATTTAAAATTCCACTTGTTAGGGGACTACTTTCCATTAGATTTTCCATATTAGATGGATAGGATTTTTAGGAGTTTATTTTCTTAATTTCTTCCGAATATTAATAAAATGAGATTGATGATGTGGTCTCCGTTCTACCCGTAGTTAGGCTGAACTACAGCTGCTCTGATTTCTCGTACTGAGCGAGAATATGTAGGCATAAGATGCGATATCCTAGCAAGCACACTAACAACTAACTCTTCTGTTCTCTCGTTGTTGTGCGATCGAGACTTTCCCGTTGACGACTGATTGTTTTCCCTTTCTCTTGCCCTTGCGCATTTGAGACCAGACCGTAGTTTTAGTTCCCATAGGTTCCCGTACCTTTAAAACCAGCTTAATCTCTCACTTCCTGTGTGATCGAGAACACCCTGCCTAGCCATAGTTAGCCTGAACTACGAAAGCTCTGATCTTCCATGCTGTGTGGAAGTACGTAGGCACAAGACGCGAGGTCTTGGCGAGCCAATTCCTTGTAGTTTCCCGAACTACGTTGACTCTGACTTTCTCTCTTGAGAATACGTAAGCCTAGAGTGCGACGCTCTATCGAGTCAATTCCCTTCCGTTTAGATTTAGCAACCATAGATAGATTGTTTTTGCATCCTTTAGACAAACCAACAAGCGTGGATCCCGTCGAGTACGACGGACGTGAGGGGTGCTAATACCTTCCCCTTGCGTAACCGACTCCCGAATCCAGGATTTGGTTGCGATGACCATTCCTTTCCCGTCTTTACGGTAGGTTTACTCTGAGCGTTTCCTTTCCCTCCGTTGGGATAAATAACGCACGGTGGCGACTCTTCTGTTCAGCCGGCGCCGATTTTCGCAGTAGTGCCAGCTGACAACTCTGTTGGGGACTCCAACGGTTCCCTACGCCTTAGTTTTTTTCCTAGCTGTTTGGGGCGATCCCCAGCAGCTGGCGACTCTGCTGGGGATCCAACGTCCCCTGGCTGCTAAGGACTGCGATAGTTCCTTATGCATTTGGGATCCAACGTCCCTTAAGAGAGTCTATCCTAGCGCTTGCTTGCTTGCCTATTGGGGTTTATTTATTGATATTATCTATTGCTGTTGTGCTGTTGGGTGGGGATGTTCCTTTGAGTGAGAAGCCAGACCTAGGCTTGAGTGTACATTAGAATTAGAGTGGAAAGTAGCGGGCGCGCACATGCTTTGCATGTCCTAGTGTCCCGCAAAATTCACACTCGGACGAGGTTCTTCTGGTTGGCCTCTTGTCCCACCCTTTGGGTGGCATGGGTTGCTGGTTAGTTGAATTGTCGACTTCGGGAACCGATCAATTGGAAGTTAGCTAAGTGAGGCCTCTTCAAGACTTGATGATGCCACTCCTTCTGGGAATCGTATCGTCAGTTTTGAAAGTTTGTGACGCTGACGACCGCATAGGATGCCGTACCTTGACAGATCTAGGTCCATTACCCGTGAGTGGGAGGGTTTTTGCAGGAACCTTGACTTCCAGCCTACCCGTTATCTTGGCATCTCTCTTCAGAGCGAACGTACTCCGTCAGCAGTGCAGCAGTGTTCAGATTGTGTGGGGGTTGTGATCCCGTGTTTGCTGCATATTGTATTTGCATTTGCATAAACGTGTTGCATCATATTGCATATCATCCTCCAGCTAGCCAGAGTTCTGATCCAGCCTTTGTTTCCTGAAGGTGATTACCCGGAGTTGGGATTGAGCAGCTATTGATTGTTAGAAGACGACCAAGGGATTGAAACAGATTTGAGTAGATTTGAACAGATTTTGAGTAGATTTGAGTAGATTTGAGCAGAATCGAGCAGCGAAGTCAGCTGAAGATTATTGGTAGCTATGTTAGAGAACAAGTTCCAGTCTGCTAACGCCTTGTCAGGGTTCACTATGACGTCCAACCCTCTGTATGATTCTATGGAAGACTTTCCGCAAGTGAACAACGTTACTGCAGACCAAGTTGTACAGCCTTCTGTTGAGAACCGAGATCGACCCGAGCAGTTTGTTGTCCAGAATGAGCGTCCTCCTCCTGTTAACAATCAAGGTGTTGTTTTCCCTGAGATAAATCCATGAAGAGATATTCCAATAGCCAGGACCATAGATCCAAGAGCTCTTGAGATGGATAGAAAACTCCGAGCATTGGAAGAAGGAGTTAAAGCTTTGAAAATGAAAGATGCTGTTAACCTGAATGCTGCAGACATGTGTTTGGTTCCTGGCCTGGTGTTGCCTTATAAGTTCAAAGTGCCGAAATTTGAGAAGTACACGGGAGATAGCTGTCCGAAGCAACATTTGGTGATGTTCTGTCGAAGAATGACTTTGTTTGTGCGAGATGACAAATTGATGATCCATTGCTTTCAAGATAGTCTGACTGGGGCATCTTTGAGGTGGTATATGCAGTTAGAGAGAAATCAGATCCAATCATGGGTGGATTTAGCCAGAGCTTTTCTGAAGCAGTACTATTATAATTTAGACATAGCTCCCCATCGCATGCAATTGCAAGAATTGTCTCAAGAGAACAATGAACCTATCAGGAAGTATGCTCAAAGATGGAGAGAGTTTGCTGCTAGAGTGCACCCACCACTTTTAGACCGAGAGTTGACGAGCATGTTTGTAGACTCACTGCAGGATCATTACTTCGAAAGATTGCTTGGACTTCCGTTAAGTTTCTCTGACTTGGTAATATTGGGAGAACGCCTTGAGTATGCCATAAGAATTGGGAAAATACAGATTATTTCGAACGATCAAGCTGGTGAAACTGAATATCCTTGTGACTATCAGAACGAAGAAGAAGTTGTAATCAATGCAGCCATGCCAAATGTTGAATATCCTCGAGACGAATCAGTGAATTTTGTTGGTTCTTCATCTTATCAGAGACCAGTACCTCCGGTGACTTGTTATACTGAACAGACAACTGTGCCTCAGGCACCTTATCAAAAACCTTATGTCGCTTCCATTGCAAAGCAGCAAACTCGTGGTCGAGGTTATCAGAATCAGCGTCAGAATCAGAATCGACCTCGCAACAATTTGGAAACGAAGGAAAGCTCCTTCTCACCCAGTGCCTATGCCGTATAGCCAGCTGCTACCATCTTTGATCCAGAGTTCTTTGGTGGAACCTAAAACTCTTAAGCCAGTTCCAGAACCTTACCCTCCTGGGTACAATCCCCACGTTCAGTGTGGTTACCATGGTGGCTCCCCCGGACATTCGACGGAAGATTGTAAAGCGTTTCAGGCAAAAGTACAACAGTTGATCGACCAAGATCGCATTTCCTTTCGAGAAGGATTTCTGTTTGTTCATACCAACCGCTCAGCTGTCTAAGCTCGTAGATTCAGAAGGTTGTTTTCAAAGGAGCTAGTGATTCAGACAGGCGGGCGCCTCGACATTAGCAGTCCTCAGACTTTTATATCATTTGCATTTGTAGTTTTCTTTCTGTCAGTTACTATTTGTTGTAAATATTGTATGTTTCGAATGGTGATATTAATAAGGTGACTATGCATTTTTCTGAATTAATCATGTCGTTGTCGCTCATTTATTGCATTGCACTAACACTCGCATTTTATTCACTCCACTTTGTCACATGATTAGCAAAGATTGGAGGTAGGATGACGAAACTAAACTCATAACCGATGATCGTACGCTTTCAGACAAAACCTTGCTGATGACGTACAAGGCATTGTTTCAAATCCCCTAAACACTGGAGATATAAGGAGTTAGTCCCTTGTTAACCACTTCGAGCCAGGAAGTAGAAGTTTTTTCGGACTTTTTAACCCTCACATCTTAACCCGGGGCAGGGTAGTTGTCAGTTAGCTTGACCGAGCGTTCAAGTCTTACAGAGGAGTGTTTCCATTCGAGGACCAATAACAGTTTATACCTCTCAAGAGGTCGTATCTCGTCAACCACAATGGTTAAATCTCACCAATCAGGAGTGAGACAGTTGTAAACCTTTCGGAGCAATCAAGACAACCAGGGTCGCACGACTTTGTTACAAAGAAAAAGAAAGAAATGAGAAAGCCCGCTAAGTAAAAAGAAATGAAAAAGCTGGAAAGCTAATACTTAGGCAAAAATCACGGCATCCCGCTGGACTTCAAAAATCGAAAAAAATCTAAAAGAACTCAAAAGGAGTCACTCCAGGCAAAAATTAAGGAATAAAAAAGAATGGAAAAGAAGGGATAGAAAAAAATATAGATCCCCAGTGAAAGACAAAGTCGTGTATACAGACACCGAAAATGAAGAAGGAGTAACTGTCACTCCGAAAAACCTTGTGAATTCCTTAGTTATGGTTCTTACCATTCAACATACCTCTCGAAGAGGCGAGCGCTTGCGCCAGGTTAACTGAACTTTAGGATCGGAGATCATCACGTAGAAGGGGTGGGTATAAATCAAAATTTGAGCCAAATATCCTTTGTTTCACGAACCATGAACCCGACCACGATACAACCCTTAAAAGACCTAATTGAGGTAGGGTTTATTCTGAAAGCGCATTACGATAAGGTTGAGTAACCTGACTCCTTCTTGATTTGCTAGTCATTTCCTTGTTGTATTTTTCACTGATCAAATCAGCACTACGTTTGAACTTAGTTTCACAATCATATAAATGAGTGACAACACAAAAATTTTCAAAATCTGCATAAACATTGCATTAAAATTACCATTCGTGAATAGACGATTTTTACTTGCAGGATAGTCCAATAGGGAATAATCGAACAGGACTGAAAAATACAGTAGTCTGAACCAGAATGGTGTATGTTGTGAAGCCCTGTGAATCAGGGGCATTAATTTCCAGTAAGTTCAGAATCAGTTAGTCTAAGGACAAGGCGTGAAGCATCAGTTGATTATGGGGCAGTCTGTTTGAGAAGCAGCTGATCAGAAGTGAGTCTTCTCGAGAGCCAATCAGGGGCAATTATGTTGAATGTTGAGATTTGAAAACAAATACTTCAGGTGGATAATTAGATCAGGTTAGGTCGCTTATACGCTCATTCCGGGGCAAGTCAGTTCGGAAATGTTGAAACCAACTGGGTTGATAGTTGTTTAATAGAAGTTGAATCCTTTTGTGGTACTGATACCGGGGCAAATATTCTCGAAGTCGTCTTGTAGCAAGCTGCTCAGAGCAAGTATTCCGAAAAGTTGGATTGGGGCAAGTTATTCAAGCAAGTTTGTTTATCCCCAGCAAGAGTTGAGTATCGGGGAATCGTGTCAATACCCTTATCAAAAACCTGAACCTTCAAAAAAAAAAGAGAGAGCCGTGTCGTTGGTGGATTGTTATCTTACAGTTTAAATCTGTTACCTGTCAGAACCAAGCCGTTTCCAAAGACCAGGTCTCGCCTGGCAAACCGGTAACCAGTTCTCGTCTGGCCCACATTTTCGTAACTACCAGTTCTTGCCTGGTACTGTCTTTCTTTTAACCAGTTATCGTATTGCCGATTTGCTTTCTGTAAACATCAGTTCTCGCCTGATGCATGCTAGCTTTTAAACACAAGTTCTCGTCTGGTTGTCTTCTTTTCTTTAACCTATTGTTATATCAGTTCTCGTCTGGTACATGTTAGCTTTTAATCTGTTCTCGCCTGGTTGTCTTTTTCTTTACCCATTATCCAGTCGGCCCCGTCTGACGTTCAAAACATAAAAACAATTTTTTCGTTCGATAACCTAATTTATTTTGCTATCAGTTCTCGCCTGGTAGTCTACCTTTGAATCCTAGTTCTCGTCTAGTGTTTTCCATCTTGTTAATAACCCGTTTTTATCTTTTAAACTAGAAAAACCAAAAAAAATGTAAATACCCGATACAATAATTTGTCAGGTTCCCCGATATGAAGCTTAATGGATGTCAGTTCCCCGATTAATGTTGAATACCGTATGGACGTTATTAAATCAAAATTACTCCTCTTCAGCAGTTGAAAGTTGTGTATTATTCTCGGAAGAATTGAGATTGTATTTTACCCCGCATCGGAATAGGATCAGGAGTATCCTCGACAGATTAAAAGATTAATATCCGTGACAGAAGGGGCATTCTCAACAGTGAGCCGTTTACAATCAACCCCAGTTCGTTTAAATTCCCCACAGAGTACAGTCAGTTTGACAGTGGTTTAAAAAAGAATATTGCTGAAATGATTTTGTGACAACCGGGTTACATCCAATGGATTTGACGTTGCCTCCGGCATTTATTTTGCCAAGTGGTTTTAGACCTGGTGTTCTCTGGCAGCGCGAGCATACATTAGCATTTGCATATATCGACATATTGCATTTACAACAAATGCATAGCATATCCATGTCGTACGAGGCATTGCACTCTCAAATACATAGCATTTCCATGTCGTATAGGACATTACATCATTTCAGACATACGCATGTCGAAACATAGACCAGGGTGGTTACCTATTGGCTTTCGAATTTGCTCACCTGCAGAGTTGTTTGGTTAAGCTTCTCTACTCCCCCAGCGGAGTACTTCTTCATATTTGGTTGTTACGTCAGCATCGAAAAAAAAGATTGACATATATCAAACTTCTGAAGCTGCCGCCTTCGTCGAAATAGGTGCCAGGCAGTTCAATTCAGAATTTCCCAGGAAAGTTTCCTCAGGTTCGCTGGAACCATGAGTCGACAGAAAAGATCCCATAGTAGATGGGAAGGTGTTTGCTTTTTTGAAGCATTATTCCGAAGAATCAGTGCCTGTGGCGTCACGCAGGTGATTGATGTTGGAAAAAAAAACAGAGAAAAATTTATCAGATAATTGACAGTTGTTGCCGTGACAACCAGACTTTAGTTTATTAGACGCTATTTCTCAAGCAGTTTTGCAGTTTATTTTGCGGTTGGCAAATTTCATGGTTCATTTGTATTCAACCATCTTCTACCTTTGAATATTTAAAGGTTGGGCGCTCTTCAACCATTCAGGTCCAAGCCGTTTGAATAGGGGCAGCTGTTGCACCCTAAAATTTGACCAACCGGGTCCCGTATCTGGCTTGATGTTTCGACGCATTTTCTCATTCGCATTCGCATACTGCATACAGTGCATTTTTCTCAATCATGGTGATTTTATCGGGATTACAGCCCTGCTGTCGCATTTCGGGTGTTTTAGGCAGATTCAGATAATCAGAGGTTGTTTGTGGGAAGTCGCGCGCTTCCCGGGTGTTTTCAGTTCGCGCTGTGGTTTTTGAGGGCATTCAGGTGTCTGGGTGTTATCGCTGGTTCCGCTCTGGTCTCGATCTCCTCTTTAATTAAATTAATTGCATTTGTAGGGTTTAATGGTCTTTTGCTATTTTTGTAAATAGATTTTAAATAAGTTTTTAGGTTATATTTCTTTTTTTTAATAGTATATAGGTTTTTTTAATAGAAATATATTAGATTTTCTTTTATCAGATAAATAGAATTTATTTTAAATAAATACGTTATAGAATCTTAAATAGAATAAATAGTCTTCTTTTAATAGGATATTAGAGTTTTATTTTAAATAGATTAATTAGATTTCTTTTTAATAGAAAATAGTTTTTATAGATATAGATTCTTTTTTTTTAGAATTTTAAAAAGTAAAATAGATTTCTTAATCATAATTTTGTAGATATAGAATTAAATAGAATTTCTTTTTTTTAGAGTAATTGTTTTAATAGATATTAACAGATTTTCTTTTGTTTTTTTAATAATAGAGTTTTATTAGTTTAGAATTAATAAAGTTTTAGGTTAATTCTCCTTAATAGAGATTAATTAGGATTTTGATCTTTTGTTTAGATTTTAATTGAGCTAATCAGTTTTGATTAGGAATTATATTAGTTTTAATTTTCATTTTAGGCGTTAATTGTAGTTTTAATTCTTAGTTAGTGTTAATTGAATATCCATTAGTAATTAGGTCTTCATTTAGTCTTTAATCAGTTTTTTAAGTGAGTTTAATGAGGTTTTTGCTGTTAATTAAGTCCATTTTCGTTGGGCCCAGTTTGGAGGCCCACCCCATATCAGTCCATGTGTCGCACTATAAGAGTATCCACGCGTCCCATTCAGGAGGCCCCACTTCATTATTTCACTACCATGTTTTCACACCACATACCTCCACGTTCCTCTCTCCACTCAGCAGCCACGTTTCCCACCACGTGTGCTCCATGCACACACCATTCACCACGTGTCCTCCCCACACTTCCCCTCTGCATGCGCGCCGGAGACCCCACCACCGGCCATGCAGCCGCCGCAATGGTCGCCGGTAACCGTCGCCGGAGTTTCCAAATCTCACCGGAGAACTGCATCTTGATTCAGAAAGCTCTTCGATCTTCATCTTCCTTGCCACCATGTTCATCAGTTCATCAGTTAATCATTAATTTTCCAGTTTTTTCAGCCTTCATCACCAAGAATCATCCATTCGACGTCAAGGTTCATCAATACTCTTCGTGAATTTTCCAGATCGCCATTGTTCTTGGAACTCCACCCAGAAACTCAACAATCCTCATCCATTTCCAGACGCATGTTCATCATTCTCCAGAAACGAAGAATCTCCGCCGTGAATCTCCATCAGCACCTCCATCAGGATTCCCAAAAACTCAAGATCTTCATCAAGATCTTCTCATCCTCAAGATCTTCATCATTCATTACCACCTTCATCATCGTTATCAAGAACATGACAACGTTTCAGAAATCATCATCATCATTATCCTCATGTGAAATCTCCAGAAATCGTGAAAGTAGTCATCATCGTTCAACAACGATAACTGCAAGATGTCTTCATCAACAGAGTTCATCAGATTTCCAGAATTTCTTCAGCATCCAAGAACAAGCACCTCCGCAGCTTCATCTTCTTCGAAGATCGCCATCAATCTTCATGGGACCTTCATCCATTCGTGGTGTCCGTCCATTGGTGTCCAGGTTCGTTCAAGAACGACGAAGTTTTCACTAAAGATTCTTCCAAATTGCAATCGATGTTAATTGCTGAATAATGTGATTTTCGAGCTCTGTTTGTGTGAGGAGAGGTCTTGTAGAAAGGGTTGGAAGGGAAGAACAATGGATGCTGGGGCTGAGTCGGAGAAGGAGAGGTGGGCGGTGGTGACGGCGCAAAGTTGGGAGAGAAGGGAGATAGTTGGGAGTTAGGGTTTCTGAAGGTGGAAGGAGAAGAGGGAGAGTCAAATTGAGTTTGGACTGGGTCGGGCCCAATCGTTTTTTCTGATTCACACCCCCGTTTCTGGACATTCACCCTCCATTTTCGTTATTGGTCTGATGGGCTGGGTCCTGCAACGCGTTTTGGACATACGCCCTCCGTTTTTCTCAATTCACCCCCCTGTTCTTGTTTTTTCTGAATTACTTAGTGGGCTGGGCCCAGTTTTTTTGTTCTGCTTTTTCTGCTGGCTGTACCCCTTCTGCTGCAGTGTACCCCCCTTGGTTTTTTCTTTATTTTCTTTTATTTCATTTGTTTACTTTTTTTAGAAGAAAAAATATGTGATAGAAAAAATAGTGAATATGAGGAAAATATGTAATAGAAAAAGAAAAGAATATATAGAAATATTATAATAGTATTTTTAATATTTTCTTTTAGGATATATTTGCTTTTTTAGGATATGATTTCTCATAGAGTTTATTTTACATTGTTAGAAGTAGATTTAAAAGTCCACTTGTTAGGGGACTACTTTCCATTAGATTTTCCATATTAGATGGATAGGATTTTTAGGAGTTTATTTTCTTAATTTCTTCCAAATATTAATAAAATGAGATTGATGATGTGGTCTCCGTTCTACCCGTAGTTAGGCTGAACTACAACTGCTCTGATTTCTCGTACTGAGCGAGAATATGTAGGCATAGGATGCGATATCCTAGCGAGCACACTAACAACTAACTCTTCTGTTCTCTCGCTGCTGTGCGATCGAGACTTTCCCGCTGACGACTGATTGTTTTCCCTTTCTCTTGCCCTTGCGCATTTGAGACCAGACCGTAGTTTTAGTTCCCATAGGTTCCCGTACCTTTAAAACCAGCTTAATCTCTCACTTCCTATGTGATCGAGAACACCCTGCCTAGCCGTAGTTAGCCTGGACTACGAAAGCTCTGATCTTCCATGCTGTGTGGAAGTACGTAGGCACAAGACGCGAGGTCTTGGCGAGCCAATTCCTTGTAGTTTCCCGAACTACGTTGACTCTGACTTTCTCTCTTGAGAATACGTAGGCCTAGAGTGCGACGCTCTATCGAGTCAATTCCCTTCCGTTTAGATTTAGCAACCGTAGATAGATTATTTTTGCATCCTTTAGACAAACCAACAAGCGTGGATCCCGTCGAGTACGACGGACGTGAGGGGTGATAATACCTTCCCCTTGCGTAACCGACTCCTGAATCCAGGATTTGGTTGCGATGACCATTCCTTTCCCGTCTTTGCGGTAGGTTTACTCTGAGCGTTTCCTTTCCCTCCGTTGGGATAAATAACGCACGGTGGTGACTCTTCTGTTCAGCTGGCGCCGATTTTCGTAGTAGCGCCAGCTGGTACAACACGAAGTTGAAAGGAACATCTGACCTCGCTATTAGTCATCTATTAAACAAACAGGCATCGAACTCGAAGGCTGGCACAACACGAAGTTGAAAGGAATATATGACCTCGCCGTCAGACATCTATTAAACAAACAGGCATCGAACTCGAAGGCCGGCTCAACACAAAATTCATAGGAATATCTGACCTCGCCGTCAGGGATCTGTTAAAAAAACAGGCATCGAACACGAAGGCCGGCTCAACCCGAAGTTGAGAAGAACATCTGAACTCACTGTCAGGCATATGTTAAATAAACAGGAATCGAATTTGATGGCCAGCCCAACTCGAAGTTGGTAAGAACATTAGACCTCACCGCCAGGTATATGATAAACAAACAGGCATCGAAACCGAAGGCCGGCTCAACAAGAAGTTGAGAGGAACATTTGACCTCGCCGTCAGGCATCTGTTAAACAAACAGGCATCGAACCCGAAGGGCGGCTCAACACGAAGTTGAGAAGTACATCTGACCTCGCCGTCAGGGATCTGTTAAACAAACAGACATCGAACCCGGAGGCGGGCTCAACCCGAAGTTGAGAAGAACATCTAACCTTGCTGTCAAGCATCTGTTAAACAAACAGGCATCAAGATTGATGGTCAGCTCATCCCGATGTTGAGAAGAACATCTGACCTCGTTGTCAGACATTAATAAACAAACAGGAATCGAACCCGAAGGCCGGCTCAAACCGAAGGTGGGAAGAAGATCTGACCTTGCCGCCAGGCATATTTTAAACAAATAGGCATCGAACACGAAGTCTCGCTCAACACGAAGTTGAGAGCAACATCTGACCTCGCGGTTAGGCATCTGTTAAACAAACAGACATCGAACCCCAAGGCCGGCTCAATAGGAAGTTGAGAGGAACATCCTGTTGAGGCATTTGTTAAACAAACAGGCATCAAACCCGAAGGGCGGCTCAACCCAAAGTTGAGAAGACCATCTGACGTCGCTGTCAGGCATCTGTTAAACAAACAGGCATAGAACCCGAAGGATGGCTCAGCACGAAGTTCATAGGAATATCTGACCTCGCCGTAAGGCATCTGTTAAACAAATAGGAATCGAACACGAAGTCCCACTTAACACATAGTTGAGAGCAACATCTGTCCTCGCCGCCAGGAATTTGTTAAACAAACGGGCATCGAACCTGAATGTCGGCTCAACACGAAGTTTAGAGGAACATCTGACCTAGCCGTCAAGCATATGTTAAATAAACAGGCTTCGAAGCCGAAGGCCGGATTACCAAAAGTTGAGAAGAACATTTGATCTCGCCGTCAGGCATCTGTTAAACAAACAGGCATCGAACCCGAAGGTCGACTCAACCCGAAGTTGGGAAGAACATCTGACCTCCCCGTCAGGCATCTGTTAAACAAACAGGCATCGAACCCGAAGGCTGGCACAACACGAAGTTTAGAAGAACATACAACCTCATCGTGAGGCATCTGTTAAACAAATAGGCATCGAGCCCAAAGGCCGTCTCAACCCGTAGTTGAGAAAAACATTTGAACTAGCCGTCAGGCATCTGTTAAACAAACAGGCATCGAACCGGAAGACTGGCACAACACGAAGTTGAAAGGAACATCTGACCTCGCTGTCAGGCATCTATTAAATAAACAGGCATCGAACCCGAAGGCTGGCACAAGACGAAGTTGAGCGGAACATATGACCTCGTCTTCAGACATCTACTAAACAAACAGGCATCAAACTCGAAGGCTGGCTCAACACGAAGATCATAGGAATATCTGACCTCGCCGTTAGGGATCTGTTAAACAAACAGGCATCGAACACGAAGGTTTGCTCAACCCGAAGTTTAGAAGAACATCTGACCTCACTGTTAGGCATATGTTAAATAAAAAGGAATCGAATTTGATGGCCAGTCCAACCCGAAGTTGATAAGAACATTAGACCTCGCCATCAGGCATATGTTAAACAAACAGGCATCGAACCCGAAGGCCGGCTCAACAAGAAGTTTAGAGGAACATTTGACCTCACCGTCAGGCATCTGTTAAACAAACAGGCATCGAACCCGAAGGGCGGCTCAACACGAAGTTGAGAAGTACATCTGACCTCGCCGTCAGGGATCTGTTAAACAAACAGACATCGAACCCGGAGGCCGGCTCAATCCGAAGTTGAGAAGAACATCTAACCTTGCTGTCAGGCATATGTTAAATAAACAGGCATCAAGATTGATGGTCGGCTCATCCCGATGTTGAGAAGAACATCTGACCTCGTTGTCAGACATTAGTAAACAAACAGGAATCGAACCCGAAGGCCGGCTCAAACCGAAGGTGGGAAGAATATTTGACCTTGCCGCCAGGCATCTTTTAAACAAATAGGCATCGAACACGAATTCTCGCTCAACACGAAGTTGAGAGCAACATCTGACCTCGCGGTTAGGCATCTGTTAAACAAACAGACATCGAACCCCAAGGCTGGCTCAACACGAAGTTGAGAGGAACATTTGACCTCGCCGTTAGGCATTTGTTAAACAAACAGGCATCAAACTCGAAGTGCGGCTCAACCCAAAGTTGAGAAGACCATCTGACGTCGCTGTTAGGCATCTATTAAACAAACAGGCATAGAACCCGAAGGACGGCTCAGCACGAAGTTCATTGGAATATCTGACCTCGCCGTAAGGCATCTGTTAAACAAATAGGAATCGAACACGAAGTCCCGCTGAACACGAAGTTGAGAGCAACATCTGACCTCGCCGCCAGGAATTTGTTAAACAAACGGGCATCGAACCTGAAGGCCGGCTCAACACGAAGTTTAGAGAAACATCTGACCTTGCCGTCAAGCATATGTTAAATAAACAGGCAACAAACCCGAAGGCCGGATCAACCAAAAGTTGAGAAGAACATTTGATATCACCGTCAGGCATCTGTTAAACAAATAGGCATCGAACCCGAAGGTCGGCTCATCCCGAAGTTGAGAAGAACATCTGACCTCCCCGTCAGGCATCTGTTAAACAAACAGGCATCGAACCTGAAGGCTGGCACAACACGAAGTTTAGAAGAACATATAACCTCACCGTGAGGCATCTGTTAAACAAACAGACATCGAGCCCGAAGGCCGCTCAACCCTTAGTTGAGAAAAACATTTGAACTAGCCGTCAGGCATCAAACCCGAAGGATGGCACAACCCGAAGTTGAAAGGAACATCTGACCTCACTGTCAGGCATATATTAAACAAACAGGCATCGAACCCGAAGGCTGGCACAAGACGAAGTTGAGCGGAACATATGACCTCGTCGTCAGACATCTATTAAACAAACAGGCATCAAACTTGAAGGCCGGCTCAACACGAAGATCATAGGAATATCTGACCTCGCCGTTAGGGATTTGTTAAACAAACAGGCATCGAACACGAAGGTCTGTTCAACCCGAAGTTGAGAAGAACATCTGACCTCGCTGTTAGGCATATGTTAAATAAACAGGCATCGAATTTGATGGCCAGTCCAACCCGAAGATGATAAGAACATTAGACCTTGCCGTCAGGCATATGTTAAACAAACAGGCATCGAACCCGAAGGCCGGCTCAACAAGAAGTTTAGAGGAACATTTGACCTCACCATCAGGCATCTGTTAAACAAACAGGCATCGAACCCGAAGGGCGGCTCAACACGAAGTTGAGAAGTACATCTGACCTCGCTGTCAGGGATCTGTTAAACAAACAGACATCGAACCTGGAGGCCGGCTCAATCCGAAGTTGAGAAGAACATCTAACCTTGCTGTCAGGCATATGTTAAACAAACAGGCATCAAGATTGATGGTCGGCTCATCCCGATGTTGAGAAGAACATCTGACCTCGTTGTCTGACATTAGTTAAACAAACAGGAATCGAACCCGAAGGCCGGCTTAAACCGAAGGTGGGAAGAATATCTGACCTTGCCGCCAGGCATCTGTTAAACAAATAGGCATCGAACACGAAGTCTCGCTCAACACGAAGTTGAGAGCAACATCTGACCTTGCGGTTAGGCATCTGTTAAACAAACAGACATCGAACCCCAAGACCGGCTCAACACGAAGTTGGGAGGAACATTTGACCTCGCCGTTAGGCATTTGTTAAACAAACAGGCATCAAACTCGAAGGGCGGCTCAACCCAAAGTTGAGAAGACCATCTGACGTTGCTGTCAGGCATCTATTAAACAAACAGCCATAGAACCCGAAGGACGTCTCAGCACGAAGTTCATTGGAATATCTGACCTCGCCGTAAGGCATCTGTTAAACAAATAGGAATCGAATAGGAAGTCCCGCCCAACACGAAGTTGAGAGCAACATCTGACCTCGCCGCTAGGAATTTTTTAAACAAACGGGCATCAAACCTGAAGGCCGGCTCAACACGAAGTTTAGAGGAACATCTGACCTCGCCGTCAAGCATATGTTAAATAAACAGGCATCGAACCCGAAGGCCGGATCAACCAAAAGTTGAGAAGAACATTTGATCTCGCTGTCAGGCACCTGTTAAACAAACAGGCATCGAACTCGAAGATCGGCTCAACCCGAAGTTGAGAAGAACATCTGACCTCCCCGTCAGGTATCTGTTAAACAAACAGGCATCGAACCCGAAGGTCGGCTCAACACGAAGTTGAGAGGAACATTTGACGTCCCCGTCAGGCATCTGTTAAACAAACAGGCATCAAACCAGAAGGGCGGCTCAACCCGAAGTTGAGAAGAACATCTGACCTCTCTGTCAGGCATCTGTTAAACAAACATGCATCAAACCCAAAGGCTGGCTCAACCCAAAGTTGAGAAGAACATCTAACCTCACCGTGAGGCATCTGTTAAACAAACAGGCATCGTACCCGAAGGTCGTCTCAACCCGTAGTTGAGAAAAATATTTGACCTAGCCGTCAGGCATCTGTTAAACAAACATGCATCAAACCCGAAGGCTGGCACAACACAAAGTTGAGAGGAACATCTAATCATGCCGTCAGGCATCTATTAAACAAACAGGAATCGAACCCGAAGGCCGGCTCAACACGAAGTTCATAGGAATATCTGACCTCGCTGTCAGGGATCTCTTAAACAAACAGGCATCGAGCACGAAGGCCGGCTCAACCCGAAGTTGAGAAGAACATTTGACCTCACTGTCAGGCACTATTAAACAAACAGGCATCGAATTTGATGGCCAGCTAAACAAGAAGTAGAGAGGAACATTTGACCTCGTCGTCATGCATCTATTAAACAAACAGGCATCGAACCTGAAGTGCGGCTCAACAAAAAGTCGTGAAATAAATCTGACCTTGCCGTTAGCGATCTGTTAAACAAACAGGCATCGAACCCAGAGGTCGGCTCAACCCGAAGTTGAGAAGAACATCTGACCTCACTGTCAGGCATCTGTTAAACAAACAGTCATCGGGATTGATAGTCGGCTCATCCCGAAGTTGAGAAGAACATCTGACCTCGTGGTCAGGCATAAGTTAAACAAACAGGAACCGAACCCGAAGGCCGGCTCAAACCGAAGGTGAGAAGAACATCTGACCTTGCCGCCAGGAATGTGTTATACAAATAGGCATCGAACCCCAAGGCCGGCTCAACACGAAGTTGAGAGGAACATTTGACCTCGTCGGCAGGCATGTGTTAAACAAACAGGCATCGAACCCGAAGGGCGGCTCAACCCGAAGTTGAGAAGAACATCTGACGTCGCTGTCAGGCATCTGTTAAACAAACAAGCATCGAACCCGAAGGTCGGCTCAACACGAAGTTCATAGGAATATCTGACCTCGCTGTAAGGCATCTGTTAAACAAATAGGCATCGAACACAAAGTCCCGCTCAACACAAAGTTGAGAGCAACATCTGACCTTGTCGCCAGGGATTTGTTAAACAAACGGGCATCGAACCCAAAGGCCGACTCAACACGAAGTTTAGAGGAACACCTGACCTCGCCGTCAAGCATATGTTAAATAAATAGACATCAAACCCGAAGGCCGGCTCAACCAAAAGTTGAGAAGAACATTTGATCTCGCCGTCAGGCATCTGTTAAACAAACAGGCATCGAACCCGAAGGTCGGCTCAACTCGAAGTTGAGAAGAACATCTGACCTCCCCGTTAGGCATCTGTTAAACAAACAGGCATCGAACCCAAAGGTCGGCTTAACATGAAGTTGAGAGGAACATTTGACGTCCCCGTCAGGCATCTGTTAAACAAACAGCATCAAACCCGAAGGCTGGCTGATCGGGAAAATAGCAAGTGTACTATTTTTACCAATTGTAGTAATAAGGGAAAAGTCCCAAGTATCGATCTCGAGGACTGCGTAGTAATTAACGGAATTTTTAGGATTCAATTGAACAAAAGGTCTAGTGGTTTGTTTGGTAGCAGAGTAATATCACAAGTAAATACGGACTTAGTTAATCAATCTCAGAACAGTGTTAGGGGAGTGGAGACGATGCGAGTAAATACCCTGTATGATTATTCTGCTATACTAGTTATTAACCTTAATTTATCAGTTGGCCACTTTAGTTGTCTTAATTCCTTAATGGAAACCCTTTGATGATTTTCCTGTTCACTAATTCCTCAGTGTCCATGAAAAACATCAAGCAATAGTTCTGACCATAAAATACGTGATACGGGATATCCTCATTCCTAAGCAATATCGACCGTGATACTATTTTGCAAAAGTGTTAGGTTGACTTTCCAGACTAACGCCTAAGCACAATTCGAATTCTACTTTCCAATATGAATACGAATAAGATTAATGCAAAATAAAATATATTAAGGTAAAAACATAGTTCTCATAGAATAATTAAACAAACGTCATTACATCGCACTAAGGACCACCCCCTAACAACTTGGGGTTTAGTTGCTCATGTTCTTCGTAAACATAAAAGTAATTAGAATTAAAAAGGAGAAGATCATTACAATGCAAGTTGAAATCCTTGGATCATCAATTGCTTCCACTTTTGATCGATCCTCTGTTTCCAGCCGAACTCTCCTCTCAGTTGTCAATCCTAATATCAGTTCCAAAGTGTTTTCTACTTTCTAAAATGTGCCTCTTATATCTAAATTCAAATTACATAGCGAAATGTCTCAAATGCCCTTCGAAATAGGTTTGACAGCAAAAAATCAGAAAACAGAGAAATTTCACGTTCAGTGGCCCTGACACGGGCCGTGTTGTGCAACACGGGTGGCCGTGTCAGGCTGCTGGCTTCTTCAGGGCGTGTTCCTCTCCAAGGGCTGCAACACGGGCCGTGTTGCATGACACGGGCACCCGTGTTGCAAGTCTGAGTCTTCTTTTTCCATCTGCTTTGGTCCACCCGTGTCTGCCAGCCGTGTCCTTCATGACACGGGCCGTGTTGTGCAACACGGGTACCCGTGTTGCAGCTCTGAGTTCCCTTTTTCGCCTTTTCTTTGCCTCCGAATGCGGTGCGATTGTCGTGCGATCCATTCCTGCCAAAAACACACTAAAAGAAACCAAATCAAACGCACCAGCGGCAAAAGCAACATAAACTTAAACATAAGACTCGAAGACACACAACTACGATTAATGCAGATAATAACAACTAAAGCTTCGAAAAATAGATAAAAATATTGCGAAATTAACCATAAACAGCGTTTGAAAACACAACTGAAATCCACCGATCAAACTCCCCCGAACTTGAACTTTTGCTTGTCCTCAAGCAACAAGCTCACCAACCCGAACTTAATATCTTTTTTTTTTCTTCATAACGGAACCGTCCATAGAATTGTGAGTTACGGTGATAATACTCATACTTGAACTTCTCATTCCAAGTCCCCTAGGATTTATCTCGGCTTTTCCCTCAAAACAGGTAACCTGCAAACACTAGACTGCGGTAAACCACAGACCTCAGTCTCCCTATGGGTAACCTCTCCGACTATGCTTTGTACTTAAGTCTTTTTTTTCGATTTTCCTCCCTTTCATTCGGACAATCACTATATGGCTTTTATGATTTTCCTCGTGTGCCCAAGATTTATCAATGACATTTTTTCTTTTTCTGGCACTGTTATTCTTTTTGAATGGCTTTCAGGTTCGACCGCCGTTGGGCTGAATAACCGGGTGAGGGTTACCCAACTTAGAAGGATTAGTCGCCTACTTGCCCCTTTTTGTTTATTTTTTTTTTCCTGTGCCTTAACTCTATATTTTTCATTATCCTTGCACACACGATTATTTTTGATGGAGCCTGATTGTCAAAATAAACTACTCAGGGGTACTTCTCAGATCAAAGCACTATGGTACAAATCTACACGTCGAACTCGTTCCTCTTTGGGAAACCCAGGGTGTTGGCCTTTTACCTATCTCTCAAGATTATCCCAATTTCATCCTCACGGTTCTTTTCTGAGTATTCTATATACTTTCTCATCACCTCACTCAACATCTTCACTCAACAGCTCCCCAACCAACAATTTTATTAATTTTATTAGCTCAATGTCAGGGGGGTCTTTCTGTAGATCACTATCATGTTCTCAAACTAACACTGGACTGGAAATTAAATAGACAAATAACTGCAACAGAATTGAAAACACACAAATACCATAAAAACACAAATAAAATACCCCCACACTAGAATTCAACAGTGTCCTCACTGTTGGAACACTAGTAGCAGGGGACTCACAGAGTTCATGGTTGCGGAGGTTGGTCGCGCAGCATCATCTGCCGCATCCATTCATGCATCTCACCGATCAACCTGCCTTGTCGGATTTGCTCGTTCCCTTGTCTTGTCTGCTCCTCGCCTTGCCTCGTCTTCTCACTTCGGAGATGGCACATCTCATTCTCCATCCAGTCCCATTCTTTTTTAGATAAGCTCCACGAGCCTGAGCCTGATTCCTGATGGGGTGAAAATCGAGTAGGCGGTATAGGCGCTTCTTCTACCTGATCGCCTTCATCCTCAAAGAATTCTGCACCTATACCATCATAAAATTGGTCTTCTTCATCCTGCAGGGGGCTCTCATATAGCCAGTTATTCACATTTTGAATACTAATAAAGTCAGGGGCAGGTAAAGCAAGGAGATGTCTGTTTCGGCTTACCAAGGAATAGTAATTATCAAAGACACGAATCATACCTTGGGCAGTCAGTGTGGCAAGATCTATTTTTGTCTTACCTGTAACAGTGGGTTCCTCTCTCAAGAGAGCACCATGGACAAATTGATTCGTGATTTGAGTAATCATACCGCCTACACTTATTTCGCCTGAAGGTGCATTCGCAACCCTCTTCAGGTGATCAGCTGCAAATGCAGCTACATTAATGAGCTCGTGATTGGCCATGCCGTACATGAAGTACAACTCCCTCTGAGTCGCCACCCCTGTGCTGTCACCCCTGCCGAACAGTGTATATGCCAATCCTTTTTTAGCGTACCTGAAACAAGGGTTACGGATACAAGAGGCTTTTGCCGCTTTCGCGACATAATCAGTTCTGCCTGTAATAGCCTTCCAGAAGTCCCCTGCACTAAAATTTCCCGGAGGGGCTCCGGGACCAAAATTGGGGAGCTTCAGTATATCTCCCAACTCGGCTATGGTCAGGCTATGGTCAGTATCAAATAACCTGAACCTCAGTGTACCATAATATTCTTCCTCCACCCCTGTCCACCTGTGCTTCAACTGAAATTCTAAAGTGCTCAAGAATTCAACAGTTATGCGCTCATAAGTTGGCGCTTCTAATTGCATAAATTCTAACATCCCCAGAGTGTGAAACATCCTATGGACCTCTATTCTCAGCCCTACATTATCAAGCGTAGTGTTACAGATATACCTTGTGGGCGTGAGCTTACGCTTGATGATGTTAGAGTACTTTCTCTGATGATCCGGGTCTTCAAAGAGTATGCCGTGAGGGTTCGCCATACGGTGTGCTCTCTTTCTGGGGCGTGAAGTTTCTGCCACTACTTTTCCGGTATCTCTACGAGGAGGCATTCTGAACCTGCAAAACACAAACAACACCGATGGTTCGAAAAATTTCGAAATCCCTGTTAGTGAAAAACGAAACCGTAGAATTAATCACAATGATGAGTAGAGTGTTTTTTATGAAGGACGGAAGTGGTTCCGGTGAGTGGGTGTGGTAGATAATGAAGCTTTTGTGTAGAGAGGGTTATGGAGGTTAAGGGTTTTGTGAGGGAGAAGAAGGAGGAAGATGAAAAAATGATAGTAATTGTGTGGTGGGTAATGATAAGTGGGGGTTAAAGTGGTGGGTCCCACGGGGTAAAAATTGAAAAATCTGACCGCGCCTTGCAACACGGACCGTGTTGCACAACACGGGCACCCGTGTTGCTCCCCCTGTAGCATATATTTTTTTTCAAAGTCACGCCTCTGCAACACGGGCCGTGTTGCACAACACGGGCACTCGTGTTGCTCCACTGCTCCACCTTTTTCCAACTTTCTCACATCTGTCATGCTGGGCCTGACACGGCCTGTGTTGTACAACACGGCCACCCGTGTCAGGGTGCTGTTTTTCAACTTTTTTCCTCTCCTCCGGTCTCCGACATTCTTCTTTCACCGATGAACTGCGAGTTGATCAAAACCTGTTAAAACAAAAACAAAATGAAAGCGTGAATGTGAAATACGTGGGTTGCCTCCCACGAAGCGCTTCGTTTTACGTCGCCTGGCTCGACTGTCATCATCGTATCATGTGAGATGAACGACATCGTTTCGATCTTTCTACTGTCCCTCGTAGTAAGGTTTCAGACGCTGACCATTAACTTTAAAAATGTCTCCGTTTGCTGGATTTTTCAGCTCGACTGCTCCGTGCGGAAACGTCTTATGTACTACAAAGGGTCCCGACCATTTTGATTTAAGCTTTCCCGGAAATAGTTTCAGTCGGGAGTTGTACAACAGTACTAATTGTCCTTCCCGAAATTCTTTCTTCTGAATACGTCGATCATGCCATTTCTTTGCTTGATCCTTGTACATTTTTGCATTCTCATACGCCCGGTTCCTGAATTCCTCTAGCTCATGGAGTTGGAGGGTTCTGGACTCTCCTGCTCTGGTGAGGTCTAGGTTAAGAACTTTTGATGCCCATAATGCCTTGTGTTCTAACTCTAGAGGCAGATGGCAAGCTTTACCATAGACCAGTTGGTAAGGGGACATACCAATGAGTGTTTTGTATACAGTGCGATACGCCCAGAGAGCGTCGTCCAGCTTTACTGCCCAGTCCTTACGGGATGCACGCACTATTTTCTCTAATATCTGTTTGAGTTGTCGATTTGACACCTCGGCTTGCCCGTTGGTTTGAGGATGATACGGAGTAGATATTTTGTGCTTCACATTATACTTAAGAAGTAGGTTTTCCATGAGATGATTTAGGAAATGAGTTCCTTCATCACTTATAAGGGCCCTTGGTACTCCAAACCGCGAAAATATGTTCTCCTTCAGAAATCTGACCACTACTTTAGCATCATTTGTTGGTAGTGCCACTGCTTCTACCCATTTCGAAACATAGTCAACTGCTACCAGTATATAGTGTTTTCCAAATGATGGTGGGAATGGTCCCATAAAATCAATCCCCCAAACATCAAACAACTCTACTTCTAACATGGAATTCTGCGGCATCTGGTTTCTTTTCGAGATATTTCCAGTCCGTTGACATCTGTCGCATTCCTTGACTACGTTCTGGGCATCCTTGAACAAAGACGGCGAATACAACCCTGATTGGAGGACTTTGGCTGCGGTGCAGTCGCCACTGAAATGCCCTCCATAATCTGAATTATGACATGCTTCGAGCACCTTCCTTTGCTCGTTTTCCGGAACGCATCGTCTGATCAGTCCATCCACCCCTTTCTTGTAAAGAAACGGATCATCCCATAAGTAGAACCTGCAGTCATGAACAAACTTTTTTCGTCTGTTAGAATCAAAATCGTCGGGTATGAGACCCCCGACTAAATAGTTGGCGTAATCCGCAAACCAAGGAACGCCATGAATAACTAGGATGTGTTCATCAGCAAACTCATCCTTTATCGGGCGCTTTCCCTCGTTCTCTTCAATTGGTGACATGCGCGAGAGGTGATCAGCCACAGTGTTTTCACATCCTCTCTTATCCCGAATCTCCACATCAAATTCTTGGAGAAGAAGGATCCATCTCAGCAACCTGGGCTTCGACTCCTGTTTAGCAAAAAGATATTTTAACGCTGCATGGTCAGTATAAACAATCACTTTAGAACCAAACAGATATTGCCTAAATTTGTCAAAGGCATACACCACCGCTAGTAACTCCTTCTCGGTAGTTGCATAATTCATCTGTGCCGGGTTCAAAACGTGACTCGCATAGTAAATCACATGTAAAAGCTTCTCTTTCCGCTGCCCCAATACAGCTCCTACTGCGATGTCACTGGCGTCACACATGATCTCAAACGGCAGCGACCAGTCTGGGGCTATCACAATTGGTGCTGACACTAACTTATTTTTCAGGTTCTCGAATGCGTCAGCGCATTCCTTATTGAACACAAACGCCGCTTCCTTGACTAACAAGGACGTCAACGGTTTAGCTATCTTGGAGAAGTCTCTTATGAACCTGCGGTAGAACCCTGCGTGCCCCAAGAAGCTTCGGATACCTTTCTCGTTTACGGGTGGTGGTAACTTGGATATTACTTCCACCTTTGCTTGATCAACCTCGATCCCTTTGTGTGAGATTTTGTGACCAAGGACGATGCCCTCTCTCACCATGAAATGACATTTCTCCCAATTCAGGATCAAGTTACTTTCCTGACATCTCTGCAAAACAAGTGATAGGTTAGTTAAACAATCATCAAATGATAATCCGAAAACCGAAAAATCATCCATGAAGACTTCCATATGTTTCTCGAGCATATCCGCAAAAATGGAAGTCATGCATCTTTGAAATGTGGCTGGAGCATTACATAACCCGAATGGCATCCTCCTATAAGCAAAAACTCCGTACGGGCATGTGAAAGCTGTCTTCTCTTGATCCTCCGGCGCAACCGCGATTTGGTTGTATCCGGAGTATCCATCTAGAAAGCAATAGTAATCGTGACCAGCCAATCTTTCTAACATCTGATCAATAAAGGGCAACGGAAAGTGATCTTTTCTGGTGGCTAAATTAAGTCTCCTATAATCAATGCATACCCTCCAACCAGTGACGGTACGCGTAGGAATCAACTCATTCTTGTCATTAGTCACCACAGTTGTACCTCCTTTCTTAGGCACCACGTGAACAGGGCTCACCCATGAACTGTCTGATATAGGATAGATAAGCCCAGCATCCAATAATTTTACCACTTCCTTTCTAGCACTTGTATGTTGCTACTGGTACCACGATCCTATTTATGCTTCATGGTATTACTAACATCAATTTTTAACTCCTCGTCATATACTTTCAATGTCAGGGTGCCGCCTTCCATATCTATCATGACTCTCCCGGTTTCCAAGAATGGTCGGCCCAAAATTAACGGCATTTCTTCATCTTCCGGCATCTCTAGGATCACAAAATCAACCGGAAACACAAATTTATCTACCTTAACTAGTACATCTTGAACCACTCCATATGGCCGCTTAACTGAATGATCAGCAAACTGGAGGGTCATCCGAGTGTCTTGAACCGCACCGATATCCAATTTTTTGTAGATAGACAAGGGCATGAGGCTAATACTTGCTCCCAAATCAATTAAAGCCCTGTTGAATGACCTATCGCCAATAGTGCATGGGATAGTAACAGCTCCACTGTCTTTCTTCTTGACCGGAATCTTCAGACCCTGCAAAATAGCACTACAAGTTTCCGTTAGAATAACCGATTCGGACTCACTCGTCCGCTTCTTAGCAATGATGTCCTTCATGAATTTTGCATAGGTGGGCATTTGTTCTAGTGCCTCCAACAACGGAATGTTCAGCTCCAACTTTTTAAACAGCTCCAGGAAATTCTCGAAATTCTTCTCTTGTTGTCCTTTCTTCTTATTTCTTGAGGGGTATGGCAGCTTGATCACCGGTTTCGGTTCTACCACTTTTTCTTTAGTTACCGGTACCGGTGTCACCACTTCTTCCTCGACTATTTCATTCTCTTTAATTTCCAGCTCCACTTCAATCATCTGATCATTCAGTTCCGTTTCCTCTTCTCCTACTTCCTTGGCTTTTCCACTTCTTGTTACTACCGCCTTAATTTGGTGGTGATCCTTTGGGTTTGGTACTGTGGCACTTGGAAGTGTACTCGGCACTTGTGAACTTGCTAGCTGTTGGGCAATTTAACTCATTTGTACTTCAAGATTCTTTATGGATGCTCCAGCATTCCTGAAGTTACTCCTTGTCTCTTCTTGAAATTGAGAACTTTGGGCGGCCATTTTCTTAATGGCCACTTCCCAATCAGCTTTTCGAGGCGCTTGTGGTTGATATTGAGGTTGGTACGGTGTCTGCTGGTACTGCTGTGGCTGAGGTTGATACGGTTGTTGGCCTTGAACAGGTTTTTACACATTACCTTGTTGATCTTTCCATGAAAAGTTTGGGTGATTCTTCCAACCAGGATTATATGTGTTGGCGTAAGGATTGTTCTGCCTCAACATATTAATTTGTTCCACTTGCTCTTGAGTTGCTACACAATGCATTGTAAAGTGTGGCCCACCGCATATTTCACAAGGTGCTGCTTGAACTGGCTCAACCTGTGCCACTACCTGAGTTTCAACATTCATTTTCTTTAACCTTCTCTCTACCTCAGCGGTGATCTGATCCTCCATTTTAACAACCTGGTCTGCCAGCTTCAGATCAATCTTACCTTCCGGTTGGTTTACCGTGCGATCATACAACTCAAGGTGCTCATTCGCGGCGATTGCTTCTATGATCCTTCTGATACCTGTGGCTGTTGAGAAGTTGGTTGAGCCACCGGCAACAGTATCTATGAGGTGTTTCGTTTTGAGTCGTAATCCATTCACAAAGTTTTGCATCTGCTCCGTGGCGTCCAGGTTATGAGTAGGACATGCTGTAAGACACCTCTTAAACCGCTTATATGCATCCCCTAAAGATTCTCCTTCTTTTTGCTTGAAGTTGACAATGTCGTATCTTTTTCGGATGAACACTGAGGCAGGGAAATACTCATTCAGGAACGCAGTTTCCATCTCTTGCCATGTTGTGATACTCCCAGCGGGAAGCGAGTAAAACCATTCTTCCGCATCATCAGTGAGTGTGAACGGGAACATAAATAATCTCTTGGCCTCTTCGGAATGTCCTTCTATTTTCAGCGAGGTGGTGGTTGTGAGGAATCTCTGAAGATGTTTATTTGCATCTTCGTTGATTCTTTCGGCGAACGGCTTGCTCTCCAACCGACGGATGGTGGAAGGGTGTAGCTGAAAATGCGCAGCATTCACCGGTTGATTCACAATGGTCATCCGGTTTGGTTGAGCATTGGCCCCTCCATAGTCTCCTAGCAGTCTTTCAGGCTGAGGTGGATTTCCAGCCATTTGAGCAGTTTCAGGTGTTGTCTCTCTCTCTTCGGAGTCGCTCTGCACAGATATAATTTCCTCTATTTCTTCCAGTCTTTTAACTTTAGCTAATCTCCGTCTTTCGTGTAATGCTCGTTCTGGTTCTGTATCAAAAGAATATTTAGCTGAGGCCTGACCTCGCATACACAATTAGACAAGCGTTAGATAATAAGAGGATAAAAGTTATGCAGTAAACAATAAAATTTTAGTCGCAGAGCAACAAAATTTCTTTTGGATTCTAAAAACAATGTTAATTTGGCAGTCTCCGGCAACGGCGCCAAAAACTTGATCGGGAAAATAGCAAGTGTACTATTTTTACCAATTGTAGTAATAAGGGAAAAGTCCCAAGTATCGATCTCGAGGACTGCGTAGTAATTAACGGAATTTTTAGGATTCAATTGAACAAAAGGTCTAGTGGTTTGTTTGGTAGCAGAGTAATATCACAAGTAAATACGGACTTAATTAATCAATCTAAGAACAGTGTTAGGGGAGTGGAGACGATGCGAGTAAAGACCCTGTATGACTATTCTACTATACTAGTTATTAACCTTAATTTATCAGTTGGCCACTTTAGTTGCCTTAATTCCTTAATGGAAACCCTTTGATGATTTTCCTGTTCACTAATTCCTCAGTGTCCATGAAAAACATCAAGCAATAGTTCTGACCAAAAAATACGTGATACGGGATATCCTCATTCCTAAGCAATATCGACCGTGATACTATTTTGCAAAAGTGTTAGGTTGACTTTCCAGACTAACGCCTAAGCACAATTCGAATTCTACTTTCCAATATGAATACGAATAAGATTAATGCAAAATAAAATATATTAAGGTAAAAACATAGTTCTCATAGAATAATTAAACAAACGTCATTACATCGCACTAAGGACCACCCCCTAACAACTTGGGGTTTAGCTGCTCATGTTCTTCGTAAACATAAAAGTAATTAGAATTAAAAAGGAGAAGATCATTACAATGCAAGTTGAAATCCTTGGATCATCAATTGCTTCCGCTTTTGATCGATCCTCTGTTTCCAGCCGAACTCTCCTCTCAGTTGTCAATCCTAATATCAGTTCCAAAGTGTTTTCTACTTTCTAAAATGTGCCTCTTATATCTAAATTCAAATTACATAGCGAAATGTCTCAAATGCCCTTCGAAATAGGTCTGACAGCAAAAAATCAGAAAACAGAGAAATTTCACGTTCAGTGGCCCTGACACGGGCCGTGTTGTGCAACACGGGTGGCCGTGTCAGGCTGCTGGCTTCTTCAGGGCGTGTTCCTCTCCAAGGGCTGCAACACGGGCCGTGTTGCATGACACGGGCACCCGTGTTGCAAGTCTGAGTCTTCTTTTTCCATCTGCTTTGGTCCACCCGTGTCTGCCAGCCGTGTCCTTCATGACACGGGCCGTGTTGTGCAACACGGGTACCAGTGTTGCAGCTCTGAGTTCCCTTTTTCGCCTTTTCTTTGCCTCCGAATACGGTGCGATTGTCGTGATATCCATTCCTGCCAAAAACACAATAAAAGAAACCAAATCAAACGCACCAGCGGCAAAAGTAACATAAACTTAAACATAAGACTCGAAGACACACAACTACGATTAATGCAGATAATAACAACTAAAGCTTCGAAAAATAGATAAAAACATTGCGAAATTAATCACAAACAGCGTTTGAAAACACAACTGAAATCCACCGATCACTGGCTCAACCCAATGTTGAGAAGAACATCTTACCTCAGAGTGAGGCATCTTTTAAACAAACAGGAATCGAACCCGAAGGCCGTCTCAACCTGTAGTTGAGAAAAACATTTGACCTAGCCATCTGGCATCTGTTAAACAAACAGGCATCGAACCCGAAGGATGGTACAACACGAAGTTTAGAGGAACATCTGACCTCGCCGTCAGGCATCTATTAAACAAACAGGCATCGAACCCGAAGGCCGGCTCAACACGAAGTTCATAGGAATATCTGACCTCGCTGTCAGGGATCTGTTAAACAAACAGGCATCGAGCACGAAGGTCGGCTCAACCCGAAGTTGAGAAGAACATCTGACCTTGCTGTCAAGCACTGTTAAACAAACAGGCATCGAATTTGATGGCCATCTCAACCCGAAGTTGATAAGAATATTAGACCTCGCCGTCTGGAATATGTTAAATAAACAGGCATCGAACCCGAAGGCCGGCTCAACAAGAAGTTGAGAGGAACATTTGACCTCGCCATCAGGCATCTGTTAAATAAACAGGCATCGAACCCAAAGGGCGGCTCAACACAAAGTTGAGAAGTACATCTGACCTTGCCGTCAGGGATCTGTTAAACAAACAGGGATCCAACCCGGAGGCCGGCTCAACCCGAAGTTGAGAAGAACATCTAACCTCGCTGTCAGACATCCGTTAAACAAACAGGCATCGAACCCGAAGGCCGACTCAGCACGAAGTTCATAGGAATATCTAACCTCGCCGTAAGGCATCTGTTAAGCAAATAGGCATCGAACACAAAGTTGAGAGCAACATATGACCTTGCCGTCAAGCATATGTTAAATAAACAGGCATCGAACCAGAAGGTCGCCTCAACCAAAAGTTGAGAAGAACATTTGACGTCGCCGTCAAGCATCTGTTAAACAAACAGGCATCGAACCCGACGACCGACTCAACACGAAGTAGAGAAGAATATCTGACCTCGCTGTCAAGGATCTGTTAAACAAACAGGCATGAAACACGAAGGCCGACTCAACCCAAAGTTGAGATCAACATCTGACCTTGATGTCATGCATCTGTTAAACAGACAGACATCGAATTTGATGGCCAGCTCAACCCGAATTTGATAAGAATATTAGACCTCGCAGTCAGGCATCTGTTAAACAAACAGGCATCAAACCCGAAGGCCGACTCAACCCGAAGTTGAGAGGAATATTTGACCTCGCCGTCAGGCATCTGTTAAACAAACAGGCATCGAACCCGAACGTCGTCTTAACCCGTAATTGAGAAAAACATTTGACCTTTGCTGTCAGGCATCTGTTAAAGAAACAGGCATCGAACCTGAAGGCTGGCACAACACAAAGTTGAATGGAACATCTGACCTCGCCGTCAGGCATCTATTAAACAAACATGCATCGAACCCGAAGGCCGGCTCAACACGAAGTTCATAGGAATAACTGACCTCGCCGTCAGGGATCTGTTAAACAAACAGGCATCGAGCACGAAGGCCGGCTCAACCCGAAGTTGAGAAGAACATATGACCTCGCTGTCAGGCACTGCTAAACAAACATGCATCGAACTTGATGGCCAACTCAACCCGAAGTTGATAAGAACATTAGACCTCGTCGTCTGGCATATGTTAAAAAAACAGGCATCGAACCCGAAGGTCGGCTCAACAAGAAGTTGAGAGGAACATTTGACCTTGCCGTCAGGCATCTGTTAAACAAACAGGCATCGAACCCGAAGGGCGGCTCAACACAAGGTTGAGAAGTGCATCTGACCTTGCCGTCAGGGATCTGTTAAACAAACAGGGATCTAAACTGGAGGTCGGCTCAACCCGAAGTTGAGAAGAACATCTGACCTCGCTGTCAGGCATTTGTTAAACAAACAGGCATCGAACCCGAAGGCCGACTCAACCCGAAGTTCATAGGAATATTTGACCTCGCCGTAAGGCATCTGTTAAGCAAATAGGCATCGAACACGAAGTTGAGTGCAACGTATGACCTTGCCGTCAAGCATATGTTAAATAAACAGGCATCGAACCGAAGGTCGGCTCAACCAAAAGTCGAGAAGAACATTTGACCTCGCCGTCAGGCATATGTTAAACAAACAGGCATCGAACCCGAAGGCAGGGTCAACCCGAAGTTGAGAAGAACATATGACCTCACTGTCAAGCATCTGTTAAACAAACAGGCATGGAACCCGAAGGCTGGCTCAACACAAAGTTCATAGGAATATCTGACCTCTCCGTCAAGGATCTGTTAAACAAACAGGCATCAAACACGAAGGCCGACGCAACCCAAAGTTGAGAAGAACATCTGACCTCGATGTCACGCATCTGTTAAACAAACAGACATCGAATTCGATGGCCAGCTCAACCCGAAGTTGATAAGAATATTAGACCTCGCCGTCAGGCATCTGTTAAACAAACAGGCAACGAACCCGAAGGACGACTCAACCCGAAGTTGAGAGGAATATTTGACCTTGCCGTCAGGCATCTGTTAAACAAACAAGCATTGAACCCGAACGTCGTCTCAACCCGTAGTTGAGATAAATATTTGACCTAGCCGTCAGGCATCTATTAAACAAACAGGCATCGAACCCGAAGGCCGGCTCAACAAGAAGTTGAGAGGAACATTTGACCTCACCGTCAGGCATCTGTTAAACAAACAGGCATCGAACCCGAAGGGCGGCTCAACACAAAGTTGAGAAGTACATCTGACCTTGCCGTCAGGGATCTGTTAAACAAACAGGCATCCAACCCGGAGGCCGGCTCAACCCGAAGTTGAGAAGAACATCTGACATCGCTGTCAGGCATCTGTTAAACAAACAGGCTTCGAGATTGATGGTCGGCTCATCCCGAAGTTGAGAATAACATCTGACCTTGTGGTCAAGCATCAGTTAAACAAACAGGAATCCAACCCGAAGGCCGGCTCAAACCGAAGGTGAGAAGAACATCTGACCTTGCTGCCAGGCATCTGTTAAACAAATAAGCATCGAACCCCAATGTCGGCTTAACACAAAGTTGAGAGGAACATTTGACCTCACCATTAGGCATCTGTTAAACAAACAGGCATCGAACCCGAAGGGCGGCTCAACCTGAAGTTGAGAAGAACATCTGACCTCGCTATCAGGCATCTGTTAAACAAACAGGCATCGAACTCGAATGCCGACTCAACACGAAGTTCATAGGAATATCTGACCTCGCCGTAAGGCATCTGTTAAACAAATAGGCATCAAACACGAAGTCCCGCTCAACACGAAGTTGAGAGCAACATATGACCTTGCCGTCAAGCATATGTTAAATAAACAGGCATCGAACCCAAAGGTCGTCTCAACTAAAAGTTGAGAAAACATTTGACCTCGCCATCAAGCATATGTTAAAGAAACAGGCATCGAACCCGACGGCTGGCTCAACCCGAAGTTGAGAAGAACATCTGACCTCGCCGTCAGGCATCTGTTAAACAAACAGGCATCGAACCCGAAGGCTGGCTTAACACAAAGTTCATAGGAATATCTGACCTCGCTATGAAGGATCTGTTAAACAAACAGGCATCAAACACGAAGGCTGGCTCAACCCGAATTTGAGAAGAACATCTGACCTTGTTGTCAGGCATCAGTTAAACAAACAGGAATCGAACCTGAAGGCCGGCCCAACCCAAAGTGTAGAAGAACATCTGACCTCGCTGTCACGCATCTGTTAAACAAACAGACATCGAATTTGATGACCAGCTCAACCCGAAGTTGATAAGAATATTAGACCTCGCCGTCAGGCATCTGTTAAACAAACAGGCATCGAACCAGAAGGCCGACTCAACCAGAAGTTGAGAGGAATATTTGACCTTGCCGCCAGGCATCTGTTAAACAAACAGACATCGAACCCGAAAGGCGGCTAAACACAAAGTTGAGAAGTACATCTGACTTCACCATCAGGGATCTGTTAAACAAACAGGCATCGAACGCGAAGGCCGGCTTAAACCGAAGTTGAGAAGAACATCTTATCTCGCTGTCAGGCATCTGTTAAACAAAAAGGCATCGAGATTGATGGTCGGCTCATCCCGAAGTTGAGAAGAACATCTGACCTTGTTGTCAGGCATCAGTTAAACAAACAGGAATCGAACGCGAAGGCCGGCTCAACCCAAAGATGAGAAGAACATCTGACCTCACCGTCAGGCATCTATTAAACAAACAGGCATTGAACCCGAATGCCGGCTCAACCTAAAGTTCATAGGAATATCTGACCTCGCCTTAAGGCATCTATTAAAAAAATAGGCATCGAACACTAAGTCCCGCTCAACACAAAGTTGAGAGCAACATCTGACCTTGCCGCCAGGCATTTGTTAAACAAACAGGCATCGAACCCGAAGGCCGGTTCAACATGAAGTTGATAGGAACATCTGACCTTGCTGTCAAGCATATGTTAAATAAACAGGCATATAACCCGAAGGCCGGCTCACCCAAAAGTCGAGAAGAACATTTGACCTTGCCATCACTCATATGTTAAACAAACAGGCATCGAACCCGACGGTCGGCTCAATCCGAAGATGAGAAGAACATCTGACCTCGCCGCCAGGCATCTGTTAAACAAATAGGCATCGAACCCGAAGCCTGGCTCAACACGATGTTCATAGGAATATCTGACCTCGCCGTCAGGGATCTGTTAAACAAACATGCATCAAACACGAAGCCCGACTCAACCCAAAGTTGAGAAGAACATCTGACCTCGCTGTCACGCATCTGTTAAACAAACAGGGATTGAATTTGATGGTCGGCTCAACCCAAAATTGAGAAGAACATCTGACCTCGCTGTCTGGCATCCGTTAAATAAACACGCATCGAACCCGAAGGTCGGGTCAACCCGAAATTGAGAAGAACATCTGACCTCGCCGTCTGGAATCTGTTAAACAAACAGGCATTGAACCCGAAGGCTGGCTCAACCCGATGTTGAGAAGTACATCTGACGTCGCCATCAGAGATCTGTTAAACAAAAAGGCATCGACCTCGGTAGGCCGGCTCAACCCAAAGTTGAGAAGAACATCTGACCTCGCTATCACTCATCTGTTAAACAAACAGGCATCGAATTTCATGCCCGGCTCAACCCAAAGTTGAGAAGAACATCTGAACTAGTTGTTAGATATCAGGTAAAAAAACAGGAATCGAACCCGAAGGCCAGGTCAACCTAAAGTTGAGAAGAACATTTGATCTCGTCGTCAGGCATGTGTTAAACAAACAGGCATCGAACCCGAAGGCCGGCTCAACATGAAGTTGAGAAGTACATATGACCCTGCCGTCAGGCATCAGTTAAACAAACAGGCATAGAACCCGAAGACCGGTTTAACACAAAGTTCATAGGAATATCTGACCTCGCCGTAAGGCATCTGTTAAACAAATAGGCATCGAACACGAAGTCCCGCTCAACACGAAGTTGAGAGCAACATCTGACCTCGCTGCCAAGCATTTGTTAAACAAACGGGCATCGAACCCGAAGATCGGCTCAACACGAAATTGAGAGGAACATCTGACCTTGCCGTCAAGCATATGTTAAATAAACAGGCATCGAACCCAAATGTTGAGAAGAACATTTGACCTCGCCATCAAGCATATGTTAAACAAACAGGCATCGAACTAGACGATTGGCTCAACACGAAGTATAGAGGGACATTTCACCTCACCGTGAGGCATCTACCAAAAAAACAGGCATCGAACCTGAAGGGCGGCTCAACCAGAAGTTGACAAGAACATTAGACCTCGCCGTCAGGAATCTGTTAAACAAACAGGCATTGAACCCATAGGTCAGATTAACACGAAGTTGAGAGGAACATTTGACCTCGCCGTCAAGGCATCTGTTAAATAAACACGCATCGAACCCGGTGGCCGGCTCAACACGAAGCTGAGAGGAACATCTGACGTCACCGTCACGCATATGTTAAATAAACAGGCATCGAACCCGAAGGCCGGGTCAACCAAAAGTTGTGAAGAACATTTGACCTCACCGTCAAGCATTTGTTAAACAAACAGGCATCGAACCCGAAGGTCGGCTCAACCTGAAGTTAAGAAGAACATCTGACCTCGTCATTAGGTATCTGTTTAACAAACAGGCATCAAACCCGAAGGCCGGCTCGAGACGAAGTTGAGAGGAACATTTGACGTCACCGTCAGGCATCTGTTAAACAAACAGGCATCGAACCAGAAGGGCGGCTCAACCCAAAATTGAGAAGAACATCTCACCTCGTCGTCACGCATCTGTTAAATAAACATGCATCAAACCTGAAGGCCAGCTCAACCCAAAGTTGAGAAGAACATCTAACCTCGCCGTGAGGCATCTGTTAAACAAACAGGCATCGAACCCGAAGTTCGTCTCAACACGTAGTTGAGAAAAACATCTGACCTCGCTGTCAGGCAACTGTTAAACAACCAGGCATCGAACCCAAAGGCTGGCATAACACGAAATTAAGAGGAACATCTAACCTCGCGGTTAGGCATCCCTTAAACAAATAGGCATCGAACCCGAATGCCGGCTCAACCTGAGGTTCATAGGAATATCTGACCTCGCCTTAAGGCATCTATTAAACAAATAGGCATCGAACACTAAGTCCCGCTCAACACGAAGTTGAGAGCAACATCTGACCTCGCCGCCAGGAGTTTGTTAAACAAACAGGCATCGAACCCGAAGGCCGGTTCAACACGAGGTTGATAGGAACATCTGACCTTGCCATCAAGCATATGTTAAATAAACAGGCATAGAACCCGAAGGCCAGCTCACCCAAAAGTTGAGAAGAACATCTGACCTCGCCGTCAGGCATCTGTTAAACAAACAGGCATCGAACCCGAGCCTGGCTCAACACGATGTTCATAGGAATATCTGACCTCGCCGTCAGGGATCTGTTAAACAAACATGCATCAAACACGAAGACTGGCTCAACCCAAAGTTGAGAAGAACATCTGACCTCGCTGTCACGCATCTGTTAAACAAACAGGGATTGAATTTGATGGTCGGCTCGACCCAAAATTGAGAAGAACATCTGACCTCGCTGTCTGGCATCTGTTAAATAAACACGCATCGAACCCGAAGGTCGGGTCAACCCGAAGTTAAGAAGAACATCTAACCTCGCCGTCTGGAATCTGTTAAACAAACAGGCATTGAACCCGAAGGCTGGCTCAACCAGAAGTTGAGAAGTACATCTGACCTCGCCATCAGAGATTTGTTAAACAAAAAGGCGTTGACCTCGGTAGGCCGGCTCAACCCGAAGTTGAGAAGAACATCTGACCTCGCTATCACGCATCTATTAAACAAACAGTCATCGAATTTGATGGCCGACTCAATCCAAAGTTGAGAAGAACATCTGAACTTGTTGTTAGATATCAGTTAAAAAAGCAGGAATCGAACCCGAAGGCCAGGTCAACTCGAAGTTGAGAAGAACATCTGATCTCGTCGTCAGGTATCTATTAAACAAACATGGATCAAACCCGAAGGCCGGCTCAACACGAAGTTGAGAAGTACATATGACCCTGCCGCCAGGCATCAGTTAAACAAACAGGCATAGAACCCGAAGACCGATTTAACACGAAGTTCATAGGAATATCTGACCTCGCCGTAAGGCATCTGTTAAACAAATAGGCATCGAACACGAAGTCCCGCTCAACACGAAGTTGAGAGCAACATCTGACCTTGCAGCCAGGCATTTGTTAAACAAATGGGCATCGAACCTGAAGGCCGGCTCAACAAGAAGTTGAGAGGAACATCTTACCTCGCCGTCAAGCATATTTTAAATAAACAGGCATCGAACCCAAAGGCCGGCTCAACCAAATGTTGAGAAAAACATTTGACCTTGCCATCAAGCATCTGTTAAACAAACAGGCATCGAACCAGACGGTCGTCTCAACACGAAGTTTAGAGGAACATTTGACCTCGCCGTGAGGCATCTACTAAAAAAACAGGCATCGAACCTGAAGGGCGGCTCAACCAGAAGTTGACAAGAACATTAGACCTCGCCGTCAGGAATCTGTTAAACAAACAGGCATTGAACCCCAAGGTCAGATTAACACGAAGTTGAGAGGAACATTTGACCTCGCTTTCAAGGCATCTGTTAAACAAACACGCATAGAACCCGGTGGCCGGCTCAACACGAAGTTGAGAGGAACATCTGAAGTCGCCGTCACACATATGTTAAATAAACAGGCATCGAACCCGAAGGCCGGCTCAACCAAAAGTTGTGAAGAACATTTGACCTCGCTGTCAAGAATTTGTTAAACAAACAGGCATCGAACCCGAAGGTCGGCTCAACCTGAAGTTAAGAAGAACATCTGACCTCGTCATTAGGTATCTGTTAAACAAACAGGCATCAAACCCGCAGGCCGGCTCAAGACGAAGTTGAGAGGAACATTTGACGTCGCCGTCAGGCATCTGTTAAAGAAACGGGCATCGAACCAGAAGGGCGGCTCAACCCAAAATTGAGAAGAACATCTGACCTCGCCGTCAGGCATCTGTTAAATAAACATGCATCAAACCTGACGGCCAGCTCAACCCAAAGTTGAGAAGAACATCTAACCTCGCCGTGAGGCATCTGTTAAACAAACAGGCATCGAACCCGAAGTTCGTCTCAACACGTAGTTGAGAAAAACATCTGACCTCGCTGTCAGGCAACTGTTAAACAACCAGGCATCGAACCCGAAGGCTGGCATAACACGAAGTTAAGAGGAGAATCTGACCTTGCGGTAAGGCATTCCTTAAACAAACAGGCATCGAACCCAAAGGCCGGCTCAACACAATGTTCATAAGAACATCTGACCTCGCTGTTAGGCATTTGTTAAACAAACATGCATCGGATTTGATGGCCGGCTCAACCCGAAGTTGAGAAGAACATCTGACCTCACTGTCAGGCATCTGTTAAACAAACAGGCATCGAACCCGAATGTCGGCTCAACCTGAAGTTCATAGGAATATCTGACCTCGCCTTAAGGCATCTATTAAACAAATAGGCATCGAACACTAAGTCCCGCTCAACACGAAGTTGAGAGCAACATCTGACCTCGCCGCCAGGCATTTGTTAAACAAACAGGCATCGAACCCGAAGGCCGGTTCAACACGAAGTTGATAGGAACATCTGACCTCGCCATCAAGCATATGTTAAATAAACAGGCATAGAACCCGAAGGCCGGCTCACCCAAAAGTTGAGAAGAACATTTGACCTCGCCGTCAGGCATATGTTAAACAAACAGGCATCGAACCCGACGGTCGGCTCAACTTGAAGATGAGAAGAACATCTCACCTCGCCGTCAGGCATCTGTTAAACAAACAGGCATCGAACCCGAAGCTTAGCTCAACACGATGTTCATAGGAATATCTGACCTCGCGGTCAGGGATCTGTTAAATAAACATGCATCAAACACGAAGGCTGGCTCAACCCAAAGTTGAGAAGAACATCTGACCTCGCTGTCACGCATCTGTTAAACAAACAGGCATTGAATTTGATGGTCGGCTCAACCCAAAATTGAGAAGAACATCTGACCTCGCTGTCTGGCATCTGTTAAATAAACACGCATCGAACACGAAGGCCGGGTCAACCCGAAGTTGAGAAGAACATTTGACCTCGCCGCCTGGAATCTGATAAACAAACAGGCATTGAACCCGAAGGCCGGTGCAACCCGAAGTTGAGAAGTACATCTGACCTCGCCATCAGAGATTTGTTAAACAAAAAGGCATCGACCTCGGTAGGCCGGCTCAACCCAAAGTTGAGAAGAACATCTGACCTCGCTATCACGCATCTATTAAACAAACAGTCATCGAATTTGATGGCCGGCTCAATCCAAAGTTGAGAAGAACATCTGAACTTGTTGTTAGATATCAGTTAAAAAACAGGAATCGAACCCGAAGGCCAGGTCAACTCGAAGTTGAGAAGAACATCTGATCTGGTCGTCAGGTATCTATTAAACAAACATGGATCAAACCCGAAGGCCGGCTAAACACGAAGTTGAGAAGTACATATGACCCTGCCGTCAGGCATCAGTTAAACAAACAGGCATAGAACCCGAAGACCGATTTAACATGAAGTTCATAGGAATATCTGACCTCGCCGTAAGGCATCTGTTAAACAAATAGACATCGAACACGAAGTCCCGCTCAACACGAAGTTGAGAGCAACATCTGACCTTGCAGCCAGGCATTTGTTAAACAAATGGGCATCGAACCTGAAGGCCGGCTCAACACGAAGTTGAGAGGAACATCTTACCTCGCCGTAAAGCATATTTTAAATAAACAGGCATCGAACCCAAAGGCCGGCTCAAACAAATGTTGAGAATAACATTTGACCTTACCATCAACCATCTATTAAACAAACAGGCATCGAACCAGACGGTCAGCTCAACACGAAGTTTAGAGGAACATTTGACCTCGCCGTGAGGCATCTACTAAAAAAACAGGCATCGAACCTGAAGGGAGGCTCAACCAAAAGTTGACAAGAACATTAGACCTCGCCGTCAGGAATCTGTTAAACAAACAGGCATTGAACCCCAAGGTCAGATTAACACGAAGTTGAGAGGAACATTTGACCTCGCTTTCAAGGCATCTGTTAAACAAACACGCATAGAACCTGGTGGCCGGCTCAACACGAAGTTGAGAGGAACATCTGAAGTCGCCGTCACGCATATGTTAAATAAACAGGCATCGAACCCGAAGGCCGGCTCAACCAAAAGTTGTGAAGAACATTTGACCTCGTTGTCAAGCATTTGTTAAACAAACAGGCATCAAACCCGAAGGTCGGCTCAACCTGAAGTTAAGAAGAACATCTGACCTTGTCATTAGGTATCTGTTAAACAAACAGGCATCAAACCCGCAGGCCGGCTCAAGACGAAGTTGAGAGGAACATTTGACGTCGCCGTCAGGCATCTGTTAAACAAACGGGCATCGAACCAGAAGGGCGGCTCAACCCAAAATTGAGAAGATCATCTGACCTCGTCGTCAGGCATCTGTTAAATAAACATGTATCAAACCTGACGGCCAGCTCAACCCAAAGTTGAGAAGAACATCTAACCTCGCCGTGAGGCATCTGTTAAACAAACAGGAATCGAACCCGAAGTTCGTCTCAACACGTAGTTGAGAGAAACATCTGACGTCGCTGTCAGGAAACTGTTAAACAACCAGGCATCGAACCCGAAGGCTGGCATAACACGAAGTTAAGAGGAGAATCTGACCTTGCGGTTAGGCATCCCTTAAAAAAACAGGCATCGAACCCAAAGGCCGGCTCAACACGATGTTCATAAGAACATCTGACCTCGCTGTTAGGCATCTGTTAAACAAACATGCATCGGATTTGATGGTCGGCTCAACCCGAAGTTGAGAAGAACATCTGACCTCATTGTCAGGCATCTGTTAAACAAACAGGCATCGAACCCGAATGTCGGCTCAACCTGAAGTTCATAGGAATATCTGACCTCGCCTTAAGGCATCTATTAAACAAATAGGCATCGAACACTAAGTCCCGCTCAACACGAAGTTGAGAGCAACATCTGACCTCGCCGCCAGGCATTTGTTAAACAAACAGGCATCGAACCCGAAGGCCGGTTCAACACGAAGTTGATAGGAACATCTGACCTCGCCATCAAGCATATGTTAAATAAACAGGCATAGAACCCGAAGGCCGGCTCACCCAAAAGTTGAGAAGAACATTTGACCTCGCCGTCAGGCATATGTTAAACAAACAGGCAACGAACCCGACGGTCGGCTCAACTCGAAGATGAGAAGAACATCTCACCTCGCCGTCAGGCATCTGTTAAACAAACAGGCATCGAACCCGAAGCTTGGCTCAACACGATGTTCATAGGAATATATGACCTCGCGGTCAGGGATCTGTTAAATAAACATGCATCAAACACGAAGGCTGGCTCAACCCGAAGTTGAGAAGAACATCTGACCTCGCTGTCACGCATCTGTTAAACAAACAGGCATTGAATTTGATGGTCGGCTCAACCCAAAATTGAGAAGAACATCTGACCTCGCTGTCTGGCATCTGTTAAATAAACACGCATCGAACCCGAAGGCCGGGTCAACCCGAAGTTGAGAAGAACATCTGACCTCGCCGTTTGGAATCTGATAAACAAACAGGCATTGAACCCGAAGGCCGGTGCAACCCGAAGTTGAGAAGTACATCTGACCTCGCCATCAGAGATCTGTTAAACAAAAAGGCATCGACCTCGGTAGGCCGGCTCAACCCGAAGTTGAGAAGAACATTTGACCTCGCTATCACGCATCTATTAAACAAACAGTCATCGAATTTGATGGCCGGCTCAATCCAAAGTTGAGAAGAACATCTGAACTTGTTGTTAGATATCAGTTAAAAAAACAGGAATCGAACCCGAAGGCCAGGTCAACTCGAAGTTGAGAAGAACATCTGATCTCGTCGTCAGGTATCTATTAAACAAACATGGATCAAACCCGAAGGCCGGCTCAACACGAAGTTGAGAAGTACATATGACCCTGCCGTCAGGCATCAGTTAAACAAACAGGCATAGAACCCGAAGACTGATTTAACACGAAGTTCATAGGAATATCTGACCTCGCCGTAAGGCATCTGTTAAACAAATAGGCATCGAACACGAAGTCCCGCTCAACACGAAGTTGAGAGAAACATCTGACCTTATAGCCAGGCATTTGTTAAACAAATGGGCATCGAACCTGAACGCCGGCTCAACACGAAGTTGAGAGGAACATCTTACCTCGCCGTCAAGCATATTTTAAATAAACAGGCATCGAACCCAAAGGCCGGCTCAACCAAATGTTGAGAAAAACATTTGACCTTGCCATCAACCATCTGTTAAACAAACAGGCATCGAACCTGACGGTCAGCTCAACACGAAGTTTAGAGGAACATTTGACCTCGCCGTGAGGCATCTACTAAAAAAACAGGCATCGAACCTGAAGGGCGGCTCAACCAGAAGTTGACAAGAACATTAGACCTCGTCGTCAGGAATCTGTTAAACAAACAGGCATTGAACCCCAAGGTCAGATTAACACGAAGTTGAGAGGAACATTTGACCTTGCTTTCAAGGCATCTGTTAAACAAACACGCATAGAACCCGGTGGCCGGCTCAACACGAAGTTGAGAGGAACATCTGAAGTCGCCGTCACGCATATGTTAAATAAACAGGCATCGAACCCGAAGGCCGGCTCAACCAAAAGTTGTGAAGAACATTTGACCTCGCTGTCAAGCATTTGTTAAACAAACAGGAATCGAACCCGAAGGTCGGTTCAACCTGAAGTTAAGAAGAACATCTGACCTCGTCATTAGGTATCTGTTAAACAAACAGGCATCAAACCCGCAGGCCGGCTCAAGACGAAGTTGAGAGGAACATTTGACGTCGCCGTCAGGCATCTGTTAAACAAACGGGCATCGAACCAGAAGGGCGGCTCAACCCAAAATTGAGAAGAACATCTGACCTCGTCGTCAGGCATCTGTTAAATAAACATGTATCAAACCTGACGGCCAGCTCAACCCAAAGTTGAGAAGAACATCTAACCTCGCCGTGAGGCATCTGTTAAACAAACAGGCATCGAACCCGAAGTTCGTCTCAACATGTAGTGGAGAAAAACATCTGACCTCGCTGTCAGGAAACTGTTAAACAACCAGGCATCGAACCCGAAGGCTGGCATAACACGAAGTTAAGAGGAGAATCTGACCTTGCGGTTAGGCATCCCTTAAAAAAACAGGCATCCAACCCAAAGGCCGGCTCAACACGATGTTCATAAGAACATCTGACCTCGCTGTTAGGCATCTGTTAAACAAACATGCATCGGATTTGATGGTCGGCTCAACCCAAAGTTGAGAAGAACATCTGACCTCACTGTCAGGCATCTGTTAAACAAACAGGCATCGAACCCGAATGTCGGCTCAACCTGAAGTTCATAGGAATATCTGACCTCTCCTTAAGGCGTCTATTAAACAAATAGGCATCGAACACTAAGTCCCGCTCAACACGAAGCTGAGAGCAACATCTGACCTCGCTGCCAGGCATTTGTTAAACAAACAGGCATCGAACCCGAAGGCCAGTTCAACACGAAGTTGATAGGAACATCTGACCTCGCCATCAAGCATATGTTAAATAAACAGGCATAGAACCCGAAGGCCGGCTCACCCAAAAGTTGAGAAGAACATTTGACCTCGCTGTCAGGCATATGTTAAACAAACAGGCATCGAACCCGATGGTCGGCTCAACTCGAAGATGAGAATAACATCTCACCTCGCCGTCAGGCATCTGTTAAATAAACAGGCATCGAACCCGAAGCTTGGCTCAACACGATGTTCATAAGAATATCTGACCTTGCGGTCAGGGATCTGTTAAATAAACATGCATCAAACACGAAGGCTGGCTCAACCCGAAGTTGAGAAGAACATCTGACCTCGCTGTCACGCATCTGTTAAACAAACAGGCATTGAATTTGATGGTCGGCTCAACCCAAAATTGAGAAGAACATCTGACCTCGCTGTCTTGCATCTGTTAAATAAACACGCATCGAACCCGAAGGCCGGGTCAACCCGAAGTTGAGAAGAACATCTGACCTCGCCGTCTGGAATCTGATAAACAAACAGGCATTGAACCCGAAGGCCGGTGCAACCCGAAGTTGAGAAGTACATCTGACCTCTCCATCAGAGATCTGTTAAACAAAAAGGCATCGACCTCGGTAGGCCGGCTCAACCCAAAGTTGAGAAGAACATCTGACCTCGCTATCACGCATCTATTAAACAAACAGTCATCGAATTTGATGGCCGGCTCAATCCAAAGTTGAGAAGAACATCTGAACTTGTTGTTAGATATCAGTTAAAAAAACAAGAATCGAACCCGAAGGCCAGGTCAACTCGAAGTTGAGAAGAACATCTGATCTCGTCGTCAGGTATCTATTAAACAAACATGGATCAAACCCGAAGGCCGGCTCAACACGAAGTTGAGAAGTACATATGACCCTGCCGTCAGGCATCAGTTAAACAAACAGGCATAGAACCCGAAGACCGATTTAACACGAAGTTCATAGGAATATCTGACCTCGCCGTAAGGCATCTGTTAAACAAATAGGCATCGTACACGAAGTCCCGCTCAACACGAAGTTGAGAGCAACATCTGACCTCGCAGCCAGGCATTTGTTAAACAAATGGGCATCGAACCTGAAGGCCGGCTCAACACGAAGTTGAGAGGAACATCTTACCTTGCCGTCAAGCATATTTTAAATAAACAGGCATCGAACCCAAAGGCCGGCTCAACCAAATGTTGAGAAAAACATTTGACCTTGCCATCAACCATCTGTTAAACAAACAGGCATCGAACCTGACGGTCAGCTCAACACGAAGTTTAGAGGAACATTTGACCTCGCCGTGAGGCATCTACTAAAAAAACAGGCATCGAACCTGAAGGGCGGCTCAACCAGAAGCTGACAAGAACATTAGACCTCGCCGTCAAGAATCTGTTAAACAAACAGGCATTGAACCCCAAGGTCAGATTAACACGAAGTTGAGAGGAACATTTGACCTCGCTTTCAAGGCATCTGTTAAACAAACACGCATAGAACCCGGTGGCCGGCTCAACACAAAGTTGAGAGGAACATCTGAAGTCGCCGTCACGCATATGTTAAATAAACAGGCATCGAACCCGAAGGCCGGCTCAACCAAAAGTTGTGAAGAACATTTGACCTCGCTGTCAAGCATTTGTTAAACAAACAGGCATCGAACCCGAAGGTTGGCTCAACCTGAAGTTAAGAAGAACATCTGACCTCGTCATTAGGTATCTGTTAAACAAACAGGCTTCAAACCCGCAGGCCGGCTCAAGACGAAGTTGAGAGGAACATTTGACGTCGCCGTCAGGCATCTGTTAAACAAACGGGCATCGAACCAGAAGGGCGGCTCAACCCAAAATTGAGAAGAACATCTGACCTCGTCGTCAGGCATCTGTTAAATAAACATGTATCAAACCTGACGGCCAGCTCAACCCAAAGTTGAGAAGAACATCTAACCTCGCCGTGAGGCATCTGTTAAACAAACAGGCATCGAACCCGAAGTTCGTCTCAACACGTAGTTGAGAAAAACATCTGACCTCGCTGTCAGGAAACTGTTAAACAACCAGGCATCGAACCCAAAGGCTGGCATAACACGAAGTTAAGAGGAGAATCTGACCTTGCGGTTAGGCATCCCTTAAAAAAACAGGCATCGAACCCAAAGGCCGGCTCAACACGATGTTCATAAGAACATCTGACCTCGCTGTTAGGCATCTGTTAAACAAACATGCATCGGATTTGATGGTCGGCTCAACCCGAAGTTGAGAAGAACATCTGACCTCACTGTCAGGCATCTGTTAAACAAACAGGCATCGAACTCGAATGTCGGCTCAACCTGAAGTTCATAGGAATATCTGACCTCGCCTTAAGGCATCTATTAAACAAATAGGCATCGAACACTAAGTCCCGCTCAACACGAAGCTGAGAGCAACATCTGACCTTGCCACCAGGCATTTGTTAAACAAACAGGCATAGAACCCGAAGGCCAGTTCAACACGAAGTTGATAGGAACATCTGACCTCGCCATCAAGCATATGTTAAATAAACAGGCATAGAACCCGAAGGCCGGCTCACCCAAAAGTTGAGAAGAACATTTGACCTCGCCGTCAGGCATATGTTAAACAAACAGGCATCGAACCCGATGGTCGGCTCAACTCGAAGATGAGAAGAACATCTCACCTCGCCGTCAGGCATCTGTTAAACAAACAGGCATCGAACCCGAAGCTTGGCTCAACACGATGTTCATAAGAATATCTGACCTCGCGGTCAGGGATCTGTTAAATAAACATGCATCAAACACGAAGGCTGGCTCAACCCGAAGTTGAGAAGAACATCTGACCTCGCTGTCATGCATCTGTTAAACAAACAGGCATTGAATTTGATGGTCGGCTCAACCCAAAATTGAGAAGAACATCTGACCTCGCTGTCTGGCATCTGTTAAATAAACACGCATCGAACCCGAAGGTCGGGTCAACCCGAAGTTGAGAAGAACATCTGACCTCGCCGTCTGGAATCTGATAAACAAACAGGCATTGAACCCGAAGGCCGGTGCAACCCGAAATTGAGAAGTACATCTGACCTCGCCATCAGAGATCTGTTAAACAAAAAGGCATCGACCTCGGTAGGCCGGCTCAACCCGAAGTTGAGAAGAACATCTGACCTCGCTATCACGCATCTATTAAACAAACAGTCATCGAATTTGATGGCCGACTCAATCCAAAGTTGAGAAGAACATCTGAACTTCTTGTTAGATATCAGTTAAAAAAACAAGAATCGAACCCGAAGGCCAGGTAAACTCGAAGTTGAGAAGAACATCTGATCTCGTCGTCAGGTATCTATTAAACAAACATGGATCAAACCCGAAGGCCGGCTCAACACGAAGTTGAGAAGTACATATGACCCTGCCGTCAGGCATCAGTTAAACAAACAGGCATAGAACCCGAAGACCGATTTAACACGAAGTTCATAGGAATATCTGACCTCGCCGTAAGGCATCTGTTAAACAAATAGGCATCGAACACGAAGTCCCGCTCAACACGAAGTTGAGAGCAACATCTGACCTTGCAGCCAGGCATTTGTTAAACAAATGGGCATCAAACCTGAAGGCCGGCTCAACACGAAGTTGAGAGGAACATCTTACCTCGCCGTCAAGCATATTTTAAGTAAACAGGCATCGAACCCAAAGGCCGGCTCAACCAAATGTTGAGAAAAACATTTGACCTTGCCATCAACCATCTGTTAAACAAACAGGCATCGAACCTGACGGTCAGCTCAACACGAAGTTTAGAGGAACATTTGACCTCGCCGTGAGGCATCTACTAAAAAAACAGGCATCGAACCTGAAGGGCGGCTCAACCAGAATTTGACAAGAACATTAGACCTCGCCGTCAGGAATCTGTTAAACAAACAGGCATTGAACCCCAAGGTCAGATTAACACGATGTTGAGAGGAACATTTGACCTCGCTTTCAAGGCATCTGTTAAACAAACACGCATAGAACCCGGTGGCCGGCTCAACACGAAGTTGAGAGGAACATGTGAAGTCGCTGTCACACATATGTTAAATAAACAGGCATCGAACCCGAAGGCCGGCTCAACCAAAAGTTGTGAAGAACATTTGACCTCGCTGTCAAGCATTTGTTAAACAAACAGGCATCGAACCCGAAGGTTGGCACAACCTGAAGTTAAGAAGAACATCTGACCTCGTCATTAGGTATCTGTTAAACAAACAGGCATCAAACCCGCAGGCCGGCTCAAGACGAAGTTGAGAGGAACATTTGACGTCGCCGTCAGGCATCTGTTAAACAAACGGGCATCGAACCAGAAGGGCGACTCAACCCAAAATTGAGAAGAACATCTGACCTCGTCGTCAGGCATCTGTTAAATAAACATGCATCAAACCTGACGGCCAACTCAACCCAAAGTTGAGAAGAACATCTAACCTCGCCGTGAGGCATCTGTTAAACAAACAGGCATCGAACCTGAAGTTCGTCTCAACACATAGTTGAGAAAAACATCTGACCTCGCTGTCAAGCAACTGTTAAACAACCAGGCATCGAACCTGAAGGCTGGCATAACACGAAGTTAAGAGGAGAATCTGACCTTGTGGTTAGGCATCCCTTAAACAAACAGGCATCGAACCCAAAGGCCGGCTCAACACGATGTTCATAAGAATATCTGACCTCGCTGTTAGGCATCTGTTAAACAAACATGCATCGGATTTGATGGTAGGCTCAACCCGAAGTTGAGAAGAACATCTGACCTCACTGTCAGGCATCTGTTAAACAAACAGGCATCGAACCCGAATGTCGGCTCAACCTGAAGTTCATAGGAATATCTGACCTCGCCTTAAGGCATCTATTAAACAAATAGGCATCGAACACTAAGTCCCGCTCAACACGAAGTTGAGAGCAACATCTGACCTCGCCGCCAGGCATTTGTTAAACAAACATGCATCGAACCCGAAGGCCGGTTCAACACGAAGTTGATAGGAACATCTGACCTTGCCATCAAGCATATGTTAAATAAACAGGCATAGAACCCGAAGGCCGGCTCACCCAAAAGTTGAGAAGAACATTTGACCTCGCCGTCAGGCATATGTTAAACAAACAGGCATCGAACCCGACGGTCGGCTCAACTCGAAGATGAGAAGAACATCTCACCTCGTCGTCAGGCATCTGTTAAACAAACAGGCATCGAACCCGAAGCTTGGCTCAACACGATGTTCATAGGAATATCTGACCTCGCGGTCAGGGATCTGTTAAATAAACATGCATCAAAAACGAAGGCTGGCTCAACCCGAAGTTGAGAAGAACATCTGACCTTGCTGTCACGCATCTGTTAAACAAACAGGCATTGAATTTGATGGTCGGCTCAACCCAAAATTGAGAAGAACATCTGACCTCGCTGTCTGGCATCTGTTAAATAAACACGCATCGAACCCGAAGGCCGGTTCAACCCGAAGTTGAGAAGAACATCTGACCTCGCCGTCTGGAATTTGATAAACAAACAGGCATTGAACCCGAAGGCCAGTGCAACCCGAAGTTGAGAAGTACATCTGACCTCGCCATCAGAGATCTGTTAAACAAAAAGGCATCGACCTCGGTAGGCCGGCTCAACCCGAAGTTGAGAAGAACATCTGACCTCGCTATCACGCATCTATTAAACAAACAGTCATCGAATTTGATGGCCGGCTCAATCCAAAGTTGAGAAGAACATCTGAACTTGTTGTTAGATATCAGTTAAAAAAACAGGAATCGAACCCGAAGGCCAGGTCAACTCGAAGTTGAGAAGAACATCTGATCTCGTCGTCAGGTATCTATTAAACAAACAGGGATCAAACCCGAAGGCCGGCTCAACACGAAGTTGAGAAGTACATATGACCCTGCTGTCAGGAATCAGTTAAACAAACAGGCATAGAACCCGAAGACCGATTTAACACAAAGTTCATAGGAATATCTGACCTCGCCGTAAGGCATCTGTTAAACAAATAGGCATCAAACACGAAGTCCCGCTCAACACGAAGTTGAGAGCAACATCTGACCTCGCAGCCAGGCATTTGTTAAACAAATGGGCATCAAACCTGAAGGTCGGCTCAACAAGAAGTTGAGAGGAACATCTTACCTCGCCGTCAAGCATATGTTAAATAAACAGGCATCGGACCCAAAGGCCGGCTCAACCAAATGTTGAGAAAAACATTTGACCTCGACATCAAGCATCTGTTAAACAAACAGGCATCGAACCAGACGGTCGACTCAACACGAAGTTTAGAGGAACAATTGACCTCGCCGTGAGGCATCTACTAAAAAAACAGGCATCGAACCTGAAGGGCGGCTCAACTAGAAGTTGACAAGAACATTAGACCTCGCCGTTAGGAATCTGTTAAACGAACAGGCATTGAACCCCAAGGTCAGATTAACACGAAGTTGAGAGGAACATTTGACCTCGCTTTCAAGGCATCTGTTAAACAAACACGCATAGAACCCGGTGGCCGGCTCAACACGAAGTTGAGAGGAACATCTGAAGTCGCCCTCACGCATATGTTAAATAAACAGGAATCGAACCCGAAGGCCGGCTCAACCAAAAGTTGTGAAGAACATTTGACCTTGCTGTCAAGCATTTGTTAAACAAACAGGCATCGAACCCGAAGGTCGGCTCAATCTGAAGTTAAGAAGAACATCTGACCTCGTCATTAGATATCTGTTAAACAAACAGGCATCAAACCCGCAGGCCGGCTCAAGACGAAGTTGAGAGGAACATTTGACGTCGCCGTCAGGCATCTGTTAAACAAACAGGCATCGAACCAGAAGGGCGGCTCAACCCAAAAATGAGAAGAACATCTGACCTCGTCGTCAGGCATCTGTTAAATAAACCTGCATCAAACCCGAAGGCTAGCTCAACCCAAAGTTGAGAAGAACATCAAACCTCGCCGTGAGGCATCTGTTAAACAAACAGGCATCGAACCCGAAGTTCGTCTCAACACGTAGTTGAGAAAAACATCTGACCTCGCTGTCAGGCAACTGTTAAACAACCAGGCATCGAACCCGAAGGCCGGCATAACACGAAGTTAAGAGGAACATCTGACCTCGCGGTTAGGCATCTCTTAAACAAACAGGCATCGAACCCAAAGGCCGGCTCAACACGATGTTCACAAGAACATCTGACCTCGCTGTTAGGCATCTGTTAAACAAACATGCAACGGATTTGATGGCCGGCTCAACCCGAAGTTTAGAAGAACATCTGACCTCACCTTCAGGCATCTGTTAAACAAACAAGCATCAAACCCGAATGCCGGCTCAACCTGAAGTTCATAGGAATATCTGACCTCGCCTTAAGGCATCTATTAAACAAATAGGCATCGAACATTAAGTCCTGCTCAACACGAAGTTGAGAGCAACATCTGACCTCGCCGCCAGGCATTTGTTAAACAAACAGGCATCGAAACTGAAGGCCGGTTCAACACGAAGTTGATAGGAACATCTGACCTCGCCATCAAGCATATGTTAAATAAAACGGCATAGAACCCGAAGGCCGGCTCACCCAAAAGTTGAGAAGAACATTTGACCTCGCCGTCAGGCATATGTTAAACAAACAGGCATCGAACTCGACGGTCGGCTCAACCCGAAGATGAGAAGAACATCTGACCTCGCCGTCAGGCATCTGTTAAACAAACAGGCATCAAACCCGACGGTCGGCTCAACCCGAAGATGAGAAGAACATCTGACCTCGCCATAAGGCATCTGTTAAACAAGCAAGCACTGAACCCGAAGCCTGGCTCAACACGATGTTCATAGGAATATCTGACCTCGCCGTCAGGGATCTGTTAAATAAACATGCATCGAACACGAAGGCCGGCTCAACCCGAAGTTGAGAAGAACATCTGACCTCACTGTCACGCATCTGTTAAACAAACAGGCATTGAATTTGATGATCGGCTCAACCCAAAATTGAGAAGAACATATGACCTCGCTGTCTGGCATCTGTTAAATAAACACGCATCGAACCCGAAGGCCGGGTCAACCCGAAGTTGAGAAGAACATCTGACCTCGCCGTCTGGAATCTGTTAAACAAATAGGCATTGAACCCGAAGGCCGGCTCAACCCGAAGTTGAGAAGTACATCTGACCTCGCCATCAGAGATCTGTTAAACAAAAAGGCATCGACCTCGGTAGGCCGGCTCAACCTGAAGTTGAGAAGAACATCTGAACTCGCTATCACGCATCTATTAAACAAACAGGCATCGAATTGGATGGCCGGCTCAACCCAAAGTTGAGAAGAACATCTGAACTTGTTGTTAGATATCAGTTAAAAAAACAGGAATCGAACCCGAAGGCCGGCTCAACACGAAGTTGAGAAGTACATATGACCCTGCCGTCAGGCATCAGTTAAACAAACAGGCATCGAAGCCGAAGACCGATTTAACACGAAGTTCATAGGAATATCTGACCTTGCCGTATGGCATCTGTTAAACAAATAGGCCTCGAACACGAAGTCCCGCTCAACACAAAGTTGAGAGCAACATCTGACCTCGCCGCCAGGCATTTGTTAAACAAACGGGCATCGAACCCGAAGGCCGGCTCAACATGAAGTTGAGAAGAACATCTGACCTCGCCGTCAAGCATATGTTAAATAAACAGGCATCGAATCCAAAGGCCGACTCAACCAAATGTTGAGAAGAAAATTTGACCTCGCCATCAAGCATCTGTTAAACAAACAGGCATCGAACCAGACGGTCGGCTCAACATGAAGTTTAGAGGAACATCTGACCTCGCTGTCACGTATCTGTTAAACAAACAGGCATCAAACCTGAAGGGGGGCTCAACACAAAGTTGAGAGGAACATTTGACCTTGCCGTGAGGCATCTACAAAAAAAACAGGCATCGAACCCGAAAGGCGGCTCAACCAGAAGTTGACAAGAACATTAGACCTCGCTGTCAGGAATCTGTTAAACAAACAGGCATTGAACCCGAAGGTCGGCTTAACACGATGTTGAGCGGAGCATTTGACCTCGTCGTCACGCATATGTTAAACAAACAGGCATCGAACCCGAAGGCCGGCTCAACCAAAAGTTGAGAAGAACGTTTGACCTCGCCGTCAGGCATCTGTTAAACAAACAGGCATCGAACCCGAAGGTCGGCTCAACCTGAAGTTGAGAAGAACATCTGACCTCGTCGTTAGGTATTTTTTAAAGAAACAGGCATCAAACCCGAAGGCCGGCTCAAGACGAAGTTGAGAGGAACATTTGACGTCGCCGTCAGGCATCTGTTAAACAAACAGGCATCAAACCAGAAGGGCGGCTCAACCCAAAATTGAGAAGAACATATGACCTCGTCGTCAGGCATCTGTTAAACAAACATGCATCAAACCCGAAGGCCGGCTCAACCCAAAGTTGAGAAGAACATCTAACCTCGCCGTGAGGCATCTGTTAAACAAACAGGCATCGAACCCGAAGGTCGTCTGAACACGTAGTTGAGAAAAACATCTGACCTCGCCGTCACGCAGCTGTTAAACAACCAGGCATCGAAACCGAATGCTGGCATAACAAGAAGTTAAGAGGAACATCTGACCTCGCAGTTAGGCATCTATTAAACAAACAGGCATCGAACCCAAAGGCCGGCTCAACATGATGTTCATAAGAACATCTGACCTCTCTGTTATGTGTCTGTTAAACAAAAAGGCATCGGATTTGATGGCCGGCTCAACTCGAAGTTGAGAAGAACATCTGACCTCACCGTCAGGCATCTGTTAAACAAACAGGCATCGAAACCAAATGCCGGCTCAACCTAAAGTTCATAGGAATATCTGACCTCGCCTTAAGGCATCTATTAAACAAATAGGCATCGAACACTAAGTCCCGCTCAACATAAAGTTGAGAGCAACATCTGACCTCGCCGCCAGGAATTTGTTAAACAAACAGGCATCAAACCCGAAGGCCGGTTCAACACGAAGTTGATAGGAGCATCTAACCTCTCCATCAAGTATATGTTAAACAAACAGGCATCGAACCCGACGGTCGGCTCAACCCGAAGATGAGAAGAACATCTGACCTCGCTGTCAGGCATCTGTTAAACAAACAGGCTTCGAACCCGAAGGCTGGCTCAACACAATGTTCATTGGAATATCTGACCTCGCCGTCAGGGATATGTTAAACAAACATGCATCAAACACGAAGGCCGGCTCAACCCGAAGTTGAGAAGAACATCTGACATCGCTGTCACGCATCTGTTAAACAAACAGGCATTGAATTTTATGGTCGCTCAACCCAAAATTGAGATGAACATCTGACCTTGCTGTCTGGCATCTGTTAAATAAACACGCGTCGAACCTGAAGGCCTGGTCAACCCGAAGTTGAGAAGAACATCTGACCTTGCCGCCTGGAATCTGTTAAACAAACAGGCATTGAACCCGAAGGCCGGCTCAACCGAAAAATGAGAAGTACATCTGACCTCGCCATCAGAGTTCTGTTAAACAAAAAGGCATCGACCTCGGTAGGTCGGCTCAACCCGAAGCTGAGAAGAACATCTGACCTCGCTATCAGGCATCTGTTAAACAAACAGGCATCGAATTTGATGGCCGCTCAACCCAAAGTTGAGAAGAACATCTGAACTTGTTGTTAGATATCAGTTAAAAAAATAGGAATCGAACCGGAAGGCCAGGTCAACCTGAAGTTGAGAAGAACATCTGATCTCGCCGTCAGGTATCTGTTAAACAAACATGTATCGAACCCGAAGGGCGGCTCAACACGAAGTTGAGAAGTACATATGACCTTGCCGTCAGGCATTAATTAAACAAACAGACATAGAACCCGAAGACCGGTTTAACACAAAGTTCATAGGAATATCTGACCTCGCTGTAACGCATCTGTTAAACAAATAGGCATCGAACATGAAGTCACGCTCAACACGAAGTTGAGACCAACATCTGACCTCTCCGCCAGGCATTTCTTAAACAAACGAGTATCGAACCCGAAGGTCGGCTCAACAAGAAGTTGGGAGGAACATCTGACCTTGCCGTCAAGCATATGTTAAATAAACAGGCATCGAACCCAAAGGCCGGCTCAACCAAATGTTTAGAAGAACATTTGACCTCGCCATTAAGCATCTGTTAAACAAACAGGCATCGCACCAGACGGTCAGCTCAACACGAAGTTTAAAGGAACATCTGACCTCGCCGTCACGTATCTGTTAAACAAACAGGCATCGAACCCGAAGGGGGGCTCAACACGAAGTTGAGAGGAACATTTGACCTAGCCGTGAGGCATCTATTAAAAAAACAGGCATCGAACCCGAAGGGCGGCTCAACCAGAAGTTGACAAGAACATTAGACCTCGCTGTCAGGAATCTGTTAAACAAACAGGCATTCAACCCGAAGGTCGGCTTAACACGATGTTGAGAGGAACATTTGACCTCGCTGTCAAGGCATCTGTTAAACAAAAATGCATCGAACCCGGTGGCCGGTTCAACACGAAGTTGAGAGGAACATCTGATGTCGCCGTCACGCATATGTTAAACAAACAGGCATTGAACTTGAAGGTCGGTTCAACCAAAAGTTGAGAAGAACGTTTGACCTCGCCGTCAGGCATCTGTTAAACAAACAGGCATCGAACCCGAAGGTCGGCTCACCCTGAAGTTGAGAAGAACATCTGACCTCGCCGTTAGGTAATTTTTAAAAAAACATGCATCAAACCCAAAGGCCGGCTCAAGACGAAGTTGAGAGGAACATTTGACATCGCCGTTAGGCATCTGTTAAACAAACAGGCATCGAACCAGAAGGGCGGCTCAACCAAAAATTGAGAAGAACATATGACCTTGTCGTCAAGCATCTGTTAAACAAACATGCATCAAACCCGAAGGCCGGCTCAACCCAAAGTTGAGAAGAACATCTAACCTCGCCGTGAGGCATCTGTTAAACAAACAGGCATCGAACCCGAAGGTCGTCTCAACACGTAGTTGAGAAAAACATCTGACCTCGCCGTCAGGCAGCTGTTAAACAACCAGGCATCGAAACCAAAGGCCGGCATAACAAGAAGTTAAGAGGAACATCTGACCTCGCAGTTAGGCATCTATTAAACAAACAGGCATCGAACCCAAAAGCCGGCTCAACACGATGTTCATAAGAACATATGACCTCTCTGCTATGTAACTGTTAAACAAACAGGCATCGTATTTGATGGCCGGCTCAACCCGAAGTTGAGAAGAACATCTGACCTCACTGTCAGGCATATGTTAAACAAACAGGCATCGTAACCAAATGCCGGCTCAACCTGAAGTTCATAGGAATATCTGACCTCGCCTTAAGGCATCTATTAAAAAAATAGGCATCGAACACTAAGTCCCGCTCAACACAAAGTTGAGAGCAACATCTGACCTCGCCGCCAGGCATTTGTTAAACAAACAGGCATCGAACCCGGAGGCCGGTTCAACACGAAGTTGATAGGAGCATCTAACCTCTCCATCAAGCATATGTTAAATAAACAGGCATAGAACCCGAAGGCCGGCTCACCCAAAAGTTGAGAAGAACATTTGACCTCGTCGTCAGGCATATGTTAAACAAACAGGCATCGAACCCGACGGTCGGCTCAACCCGAAGATGAGAAGAACATCTGACCTCGCCGTCAGGCATCTTTTAAATAAACAGGCATCGAACCCGAAGGCTGGCTCAACACGATGTTCATAGGAATATCTGACCTCGCCGTCTGGGATATGTTAAACAAACATGCATCAAACACGAAGGCCGGCTCAACCCGAAGTTGAGAAGAACATCTGACCTCACTGTCACGCATCTGTTAAAAAAACAGGCATTGAATTTTATGGTCGGCTCAACCTAAAATTGAGATGAACATCTGACCTCGCTGTCTGGCATCTGTTAAATAAACACGCATCGAACCTGAAGGCCGGGTCAATCCGAAGTTGAGAAGAACATCTGACCTCGCCGTCTGGAATCTGTTAAACAAACAGGCATTGAACCCGAAGGCCGGCTCAACCCGAAAATGAGAAGTACATCTGACCTCGCCATCAGAGATCTGTTAAACAAAAAGGCATCGACCTCGGTAGGTCGGCTCAACCCGAAGCTGAGAAGAACATCTGACCTCGCTATCAGGCATCTGTTAAACAAACAGGCATCGAATTTGATGGTCGGCTCAACCCAAAGTTGACAAGAACATCTGAGCTTGTTGTTAGATATCAGTTAAAAAAACAGGAATCGAACTGGAAGGCCAGGTCAACCCGAAGTTGAGAAGAACATCTGATCTCTCCGTCACGTATCTGTTAAATAAACATGCATCGAACCCGAAGGCCGGCTCAATACGAAGTTGAGAAGTACATATGACCTTGTCGTCAGGCATCAATTAAACAAACAGGAATAGAACCCGAAGACCGGTTTAACACGAAGTTCATAGGAATATCTGACCTCGCTGTAAGACATTTGTTAAACAAATAGGCATCGAACACGAAGTCACGCTCAACACGAAGTTGAGAGCAACATCTGACCTCGCTGCTAGGCATTTCGTTAACAAACGAGCATCGAACCCGAAGGCCGGCTCAACACGAAGTTGAGAGGAACATCTGACCTCGCCGTCAAGCATATGTTAAATAAACAGGCATCAAACCCAAAGGCCAGATCAACCAAATGTTGAGAAGAACATTTGACCTCGCCGTCAAGCGTCTGTTAAACAAACAGGCATCGAACCAGAAGGTCGGCTCAACCCGAAGTTGAGAAGAACATCTGACCTCGCCGACAGGAATCTGTTAAACAAACAGGCATTGAACCCGAAGGTTGGCTTAACACGAAGTTGAGAGGAACATTTGACCTCGGCGTCAAGGCATTTGTTAAACAAACACGCATCGAACCCGGTGGCCGGCTCAACACGAAGTTGAGAGGAACATCTGACGTTGTCGTCACGCATATGTTAAACAAACAGGCGTCGAACCTGAAGGCCGGCTCAACCAAAAGTTGAGTAAAACATTTGACCTCACACTCAGGCATCTATTAAACAAACATGCATCGAACCTGAAGGTCGGCTCAACATGAAGTTGAGAGGAACATTTGACTTCACTGTCAAGCATCTGTTAAACAAACAGGCATCAAATCCGAAGGCCGGCTCAACCAGAAGTTGAGAAGAACATCTGACCTGATCGTCAGGCATCTGTTAAACAAACAGGCATCAAACCCAAAGGGCCGCTCAACCCGAAGTTGATAACAACATTAGACCTCGCCGTCAGACATCTCTTGAACAAACAGGCATCGAACCCGAAGGCTGGCTCAACACGAAGTTTAGAGGAACATCTGACCTCGCTGTCAGGCATCTCTTAAACAAACAGGCATCGAACCCGAAGGTTGGCTCAATACGAAGCTGAGAGGAACATCTGACCTCGCCGTCAGGAATTTATTAAACAAACAGGCATCAAACCTGAAGGTCGGCTCAACATGAAGTTGAGAGTAATATTTGACTTCACTGTCAAGCATCTGTTAAACAAACAGGCATCGAACCGAAGGGCAGCTCAACCCGAAGTTGATAAGAACATTAGACCTCTCCGTCAGGCATCTGTTAAAAAAACAGGCATCTAACCCAAAGGCCGGATCAACCTGAAGTTGAGAAGAACATTTGACCTCTCCGTCAGACATCTGTTAAACAAACAAGCTTTGAACCCGAAGGCCGTCTCAATCCTTAATTGAGAAGAACATTTGACCTCACCGTCAAACATCTGTTAAACAAACAGGCATCGAACCCGAAGGCCGGCTCAACTTGAAGTTAATAGGAACATCTGACCTCCTCATTAGGCATTAGTTAAACAAATAGGGATCGAACCCAAAGGCCGGCACAACATGAAGTTGAGAAGAACATCTGACCTCGCTGTCAGGCATATGTTAAACAAACAGGCATCGAATTTGATGGTCGAATCAGCCCGATGTTGAGAAGAACATCCGACCTCGCTGCCAGGCATTAGTTAAACAAACAGGAATTGAACCCGAAGGTCGGATCAACACGAAGTTGAGAAGAACATCTGACCTAGCAGCCAGGAATCTATTAAACAAACAGGCATCGAACACAAAGGCCGGTTCAACCCGAAGTTGAGAAGAACATTTGACCTCGCCGTCAGGCATCTGTTAATCAAAACGGTGTGGAACCCGAAGGCCGGCTCAACCCGAAGTTGAGAAGAACATCTGACCTCCCCGTCCGGCATCTGTTAAACAAACAGGCATCAAACCCGAACACCGTCTCAACCCATAATTGAGAAGAACATCTGACCTCGCCGTCAAACATCTGTTAAACAAACAGGCATCGAACCCGAAGGGCGGCTCAACCCGAAGTTGATGAGAACATTTGACCTCGCCGTCAGGCATCTGTTAAAGAAACAGGCATCGAACCCGAAGGTCGGCTCAACACGAAGTTGAGAGGAACATCTGACCTCGCCGTCTAGCATCTGTTAAACAAACAGGCATCGAACCCGAAGGTCGGCTCAACATGAAGTTGAAAGGAACATTTGACTTCACTGTCAAGCATCTGTTAAACAAACAGGCATCAAATTAGAAGGCCGGCTCAACCCGAAGTTGAAAAGAACATCTGACCTCAACGTCAGGCATCTGTTAAACAAACAGGCATCGAACCCGAAGGGAGACTCAACCCGAAGTTGAGAAGAACATTAGACCTCTCCGTCAGGCATCTCTTAAGCAAACAGGCATCGAACCCGAAGGCCGGCTTAACACAAAGTTGAGAGGAACATCTGACCTCGCCGTCAGGCATCTGTTAAACAAGCAGGCATCGAACCTGAAGGTCGGCTCAACATGAAGTTGAGAAGAACATCTCAGCTCGCTGTCAAGCATCTGTTAAACAAATAGGCATCAAACCCGAAGGTCGTCTCAACCCTTAATTGAGAAGAATATCTGACCTCACCGTCAAATATCTGTTAAACAAATAGGAATCGAACCCGAAGGGCGGATCAACCCGAAGTTAATAAGAACAGCTGACCTCGCCGTCAGGCATCTGTTAAACAAACAGGCATCAAACCCGAAGGCCGGCTCAACACGAAGTTGAGAGGAACATCTGACCTCGCTGTCAAGAATCTGTTAAACAAACAGGCATCGAACCTGAAGGTAGGCTTAACATGAAGTTGAGAGGAACATTTGACTTCACTGTCAAGCATCTGTTAAACAAACCGGCATCAAATCCGAAGGGCGGCTCAACCCGAAGTAATAAGTACATTAGACCTCGCCGTCAGGCATCTCTTAAACAAACAGGCATCGAACCCGAAGGTTGGCTCAATACAAAGCTGAGAGGAACATCTGACCTCGCTGTCAGGCATCTATTAAACAAACAGGCATCGAACCTGAAGGTCGGCTCAACATGAAGTTGAGAGTAACATTTGACTTCACTGTCAAGCATCTGTTAAACAAACAGGCATCCAATCCGAAGGCCATCTCAACCCGAAGTTGAGAAGAACATCTGACCTCACCGTCAGGCATCTGTTAAACAAACAGGCATCGAACCGAAGGGCAGCTCAACCCGAAGTTGATAAGAACATTAGACCTCTCTGTCAGGCATCTGTTAAACACACCGGCATCGAGCCCGAAGGTCGGCTCACCCGAAGTTGAGAAGAACATTTGACCTATCCGTCAGGCATCTATTAAACTAACAGGCCTCAAACCCGAAGGTCGTCTCAATCCTTAATTGAGAAGAACATTTGACCTCACCGTCAAACGTCTGTTAAACAAACAGGCATCGAACCCGAAGGCCGGCTCAACTTGAAGTTAATAGGAACATCTGACCTCCCCATCACGCATTAGTTAAACAAACAGGCATCGAACTCGAAGGCCGGCACAAAATGAATGTGAGAAAAACATCTGACCTCGCTGTCAGACATATGTTAAAAAAACAGGCATCGAATTTGATGGTCGACTCAACCCGATGTTGAGAAGAACATCCGACCTAACTGCCAGGCTTTAGTTAAACAAACAGGAATTGAACCCGAAGGTTGGATCAACCCGAAGTTGAGAAGAACATCTGACCTAGCCGCCAGGCATCTGTTAAACAAACAGGCATCGAACCCAAAGGCCGGCTCAACCCGAAGTTGAGAAGAACATCTGACCTCGCCGTCAGGCATCTGTTAAACAAAAAGGTGTGCAACCCGAAGGCCGGATCAACCTGAAGTTGAGAAGAACATCTGACCTCCCCGTCTGGCATCTGTTAAAAAAAAAGGCATCAAACCCGAATGCCGTCTCAACCCTTAGTTGAGAAGAACATCTGACCTCGCCGTCAAACATCTGTTAAACAAATAGGCATCAAACCCAAAGGGCGGCTCAACCCGAAGTTGAGAAGAACATCTGACCTCCCCGTCTGGCATCTGTTAAACAAACAGGCACCAAACCCGAACGCCGTCTCAACCCTTAGTTGAGAAGAACATCTGACCTCGCCGTCAAACATCTGTTAAACAAACAGGAATCGAACCCGAAGGTCGGCATAACACGAAGTTGATAGGAACATCTGACCTCCCCGTCAGGCATCTGTATAACAAACAGGCATCGAACCTGAAGGTCGGCTCAACATGAAGTTGAGAGGAACATTTGACTTCACTGTTAAGCATCTGTTAAACAAACAGGCATCAAATCCAAAGGCCGACTCAACCCGAAGTTGAGAAGAACATCTGACCTCATCGTCAGGCATCTGTTAAACAAACAGGCATCGAACCCGAAGGGCGGCTCAACCCGAAGATGAAAAGAACATCTGACCTCAATGTCAGGAATCTGTTAAAACAACAGGTATCGAACCCGAAGGCCGGCTCAACTCGAAGTTGAGAAGAACATTTGACCTCGCCGTTAGACATCTGTTAAACAAACAGGCATCGAACCCGAAGGTCGTCCCAATCCTTAATTGAGAAGAACATCTGACCTCGTTGTCAAACATATGTTAAACAAACAGGCATCGAACCCAAAAGCCGGCTCAACATGAAGTTGAGAGGAACATCTGACCTCCCCATCAGGAATTAGTTAAACAAACAGGCATCGAACCCGAAGGCCGGCATAACACGGAGTTCAGAAGAACATCTGACCTCGCTGTCAGGCAGATGTTAAATAAACAGACATCGAATTTGATGGCCGACTCAACCCGAAGTTGAGAAGAACAACCGACCTCGATGCAAGGCATTAGTTAAACAAATAGGAATCAAACCCGAAGGTCGTCTCAACTCGAAGTTGAGAAGAACATCTGACCTAGCCGCTAGGCATCTGTTAAACAAACAGGCATCGAACCCAAAGGCCGGCTCAAACCGAAGTTGAGAAGAACATCTGATCTCGCCATTAGGCATCTGTTAAACAAAAAGGTGTGAAACTAGAAGGCCGGCTCAATCCGAAGTTGAGAAGAATATATGACCTCCCCGTCAGGCATTAGTTAAACAAACAGGCTTAGAACCCAAAGGCCGGCACAACACGAAGTTGAGAAGAACATCTGACCTCGCTGTCAGGCATCTGTTAAAGAAATAGGCATCGAACCCGAAGGCCGGCTCAACACGAAGTTGAGAGGAACATCTGACCTCGCCGTCAGCCATCTGTTAAACAAACAGGCATCGAACCCGAAGGTCGGCTCAACATGAAGTTGAGAGGAACATTTGACTTCACTGTTAAGCATCTGTTAAACAAACAGGCATAAAATCCGAAGGGCGGCTCAACCCGAAGTTGATAAAAAAATTTGACCTCGCCGTCAGGCATCTGTCAAACAAACAGGCATCGAACCCGATGGCCGGCTCAACACGAAGTTGAGAGGAACATCTGACCTCGCCGTCAAATATCAGTTAAACAAACAGGAATCAAACCAGAAGGTCGGCTCAACATGAAGTTGAGAGGAACATTTGACTTCACTGTCAAGCATCTGTTAAATAAACAAGCATCAAATCCGAAGGCCGGCTCAACCCGAAGTTGAGAATAACATCTGACCTCACCGTCAGGCATCTGTTAAACAAACAGGCATCGAACCCGAAGGGCTGCTCAACCCGAAGTTGATAAGATCATTAGACCTCTCTGCCAGGCATCTGTTACACAAACAGGCATCGAACCCGAAGGCCGGCTCAACCCAAAGTTGAGAAGAACATTTGACCTCGCCGTTAGGCATCTGCTAAACAAACAAGCATCGAACCCCAAGGCCGTCTCAATCCTTAATTGAGAAGAACATCTGACCTCGCCGTCAAGCATCTGTTAAACAAACAGGCATCGAACCCGAAGGCCGACTCAACTTGAAGTTGAGAAGAACATATGACCTCACTGTCAGGCATCTGTTAAACAAACAGGCATCGAATCCGAAGGACGGCTCAACCAGAAGTTGATAAGAACATCTGGCTTTGCCGTCAGGCATCTGTTAAACAAACAGGCATCGAACCCGAAGGCCGGCTCAACCCAAAGTTGATAAGAACATCTGACCTCGCTGTCAGGCATCTCTTAAACAAACAGGCATCAAACCCGAAGGGCGGCTCAACCGAAGTTGATAAGAACATCTCACTTCGCCGTCAGGCATCTGTTAAACAAACAGGCATCGAACCCGAAGGTCGGCTCAACCCGAATTTGATAAGAACATCTGAGGTCGCTGTCAGGCATCTTTTAAACAAACAGGCATCGAACCCGAAGGCCGGCTCAACACGAAGTTGAGAGGAACATTTGACCTCGCTGTCAGGCATATGTTAAACAAACAGGCATCGAACCTGAAGGTCGGCTCAACATGAAGTTGAGAGGAACATTTGACTTCACTGTCAAGCATCTATTAAACAAACAGGCATCAAATCCGAAGGTCGGCTCAACCCAAAGTTGAAAGAACATATGACCTCACCGTCAGGCATCTGTTAAACAAACAGGCATCGAACCCGAAGGGCGGCTCAACCTGAAGTTGATAAGTACATCTGACCTCGCCGTCAGGCATCTGTTAAATGAACAGGCATCGAACCCGAAGGCCGGCTCAAGCCGAAGTTGATAAGAACATTTGACCTTGCCGTCAGGCATCTCTTAAATAAACAGGCATCGAACCCGAAGGGCGGCTCAGCCCGAAGTTGATACGAACATCTGACTTCGCCATCAGGCATCTGTTAAACAAACAGGCATCAAACCCGAAGGCCGGCTCAACCCAAAGTTGATAAGAACATCTGACCTCGTCGTCAGGCATCTGTTAAACAAACAACCATCGAACCCGAAGGCCGGCTCAACACGAAATTGAGAGGAACATCTGACCTCGCCGTCAGACATCGGTTAAACAAACAGGCATCAAACCTAAAGGTCGGCTCAACCTGAAGTTGAGAGGAACATTTGACTTCACTGTCAGGCATCTGTTAAACAAACAGGCATCTCTTAAACAAACAGGCATCGAACCCAAAGGGCGGCTCAACCCGAAATTGATAAGAACATCTGATTTTGCCATCAGGCATCTGTTAAACAAACAGGCATTGAACCCGAAGGGCGACTTAACCCGAAGTTATTAAGATCATTAGACCTCTCCGCAAGGCATCTGTTAAACAAACAGGCATCGAACCCGAAGGTCGGCTCAACCCGAAGTTGAGAAGAACATTTGACCTCACTGTTATGCATCTGTTAAATAAACAGGCATCGAACCCGAAGGCCGTCTCAATCCTTAATTGAGAAGAACATCTGAACTCGTTGTCAAGCATCTGTTAAACAAACAGGCATCGAACCCGAAGGCCGGCTCAACTTGAAGTTGAGAAGAACATCTGACCTCACTGTCAGGCATCTGTTAAACAAACAGGCATTGAATCCGAAGGACGGCTCAACCCGAAGTTGATAAGAACATCTGACCTCGCCGTCAGGCATCTCTTAAACAAACAGGAATCGAACCCGAAGGGCGGCTCAACCCGAAGTTGATAGGAATATCTCACTTCGCCGTCAGGCATCTGTTAAACAAACAGGCATCGAACCCGAAGGTCGGCTCAACCCGAAGTTGATAAAACATTTGACCTCGCCGAAAGGCATCTGTTAAACAAACAGGCATCGAACCCGAAGGCCAGCTCAACACGAAGTTGAGAGGAACATCTGACCTCGCTGTCAGGCATCTGTTAAACAAACAGGCATCGAACCTGAAGATCGGCTTAACATGAAGTTGAGAGGAACATTTGACTTCACTGTCAAGCATCTGTTAAACAAACAGGCATCAAATCCGAAGGCCGGCTCAACCCGAAGTTGAGAAGAACATCTGACCTCACCATCAGGCATCTGTTTAACAAACAGGCATCGAACCCGAAGTTGATAAGAACATCTGACCTCGCCGTCAAGCATCTGTTAAATGAATAGGCATCGAACCCGATGGCTGGCTCAACCCGAGGTTGATAAAAACATCTGACCTCGCCGTCAGGCATCTCTTAAACAAACAGGCATCGAACCCGAAGTGCGGTGTCGCTTTCGCGAAAATAAGGTGCCGGCAAAACAGAAGAGTCGCCACCTTTCGTTATTTATCCCTCAGAACGGGAAAGGAAACGATTGGAAAAACCTGACGAAAAGGTATAAGACAAGGTCATCGCAACCATTGTCTGGGTTTGGGAGTCGGTTACGCAAGGAGAAGGTATTAACACCCCTCACGTCCATCGTACTCGATGGGATCCACGCTTGTTATGTTATCTGACGGGTTGGTTTTACTATCTACCAATCAAGGCTGGCTTAAAAAAGAAAAGACAATGACTCGGCAAAGCGTCGCGCTTTATGCCTACATATTCTCATCAGAGAATGAGAAATTAGAGTCAACGTAGTTCGGCTAACTACGGGTGATGGGGAAGGTGGCTCGCCAATACGTCAGTATTGTGCCTACGTACTCTCAACGGATATGAGAGATTAGAGCTTACGTAGTTCGGGATAATACGGGCTACGGGGATTCAGATTCATCTGTTTTATCGAGTAGGGTTAACAAACAGTTCTAGCAGTTGGATGTACGCAGCTCGACCCTTGGAGACTTGGGTATTACCGTTTGGGGTAGAACTGAGAGTTAACAACACTCTTTTCTTCAGAAAAGCTTCGTTTGAATTATGGGCCCACGTGGCAAAAAGGTTTGAAGTTTGTTTTCTGTCTTTTACGGAAGAACTGTTTTTTATGGATGTTTGCAACCAATATCGCCCTAGAGACTATGACCTGAGAGTGAATGTGTCGCATGTCACCCAAAGGGTGCCATACTAAACATCCAGACTGTTGAAAAGAAACTCCCCAACAATCTTTTCTTAGATAGCTTAAGGCTCGTAACGTACGACGTCAGTTAACCTTTATTACTGTATTTTGATTTGTTTGAAGATAAGAAGAGAGAGGGACAACTACGGGGAGACTATCAAGTCCTAATGTTGTCATGCCAAGGATTCATCCTATGGTTAAAGTTTGAAACAGGGAACTCCTTGAAGTTATCATGCATAGGTTTCAACCTAAAGTTCTAATCATCACTTCCTTATCAAAGGAAGTGAGATTCCTAGGGGAGCATGTCAATGATAAACAGAAACAGATAAAGCATCAGCTTAAACAGTAAACAGTAAACGACTGTAAAATGCATGCAATGCAAGTGAGGGAGGAAAGGTGTGTGGGGCATCAGCCTCCGCAAGCTCATCTCGACCTCAAGCCAAATATGAATAACTGTAATCATACAGGGGAAATAACATGCTATCAAGCGAAATACAATAACTGCAATCATACAGAGGAAATGAAATAAAATGCCATCAAGCAAATAACAAGCCACACAGGCAAGGGAGTTGGGCTCTACCGAATACCCTCAAGCAAAGCCATCTAGTAAAAATTCAAGCAGAGGGAGCAACTCAACCTCTAGTGTAGTCATGCTCCTAGCTTAAATCAATATAAATATGAACTTATCCTAATGTATCAATCTAATCAAACAAGTCACATCAATACAGTTGCACAACATGCAAACAGACAAGAAAGGAAACAGATCAACATCTTCCACAGCTTCACAGCAAAGCTCCTCTGACAGCAGTTCAGTCCTCAGTCTTCAACGGCTCTTCAAGGCTATCATCTTTAATAGCAAGTGTCAACTTGCCTCTTAAATCTTTCAATGTATCAACCCACAAGTATCAACTTGTTTTCCTCAAGCTTCAACTCTTTCTTCAATCTCAATTCCAAAGTAGACTCCACCTTGACTTGTCAAAGCCATAACTTGAGTTCTACAAATCCTATCAAGGACTTATAGTACTCTCTAGAAAGCTAAGAGGATAAGGAACAACATTCATGTTGACCAAAAGTTCATAGGAATCATCCTTCTAGGGAAAACGTTTCATGCAAGTTGGGTAACTTTCAAGCTCCAAATTCACATTCCTCAGATGACTTGTGACTTGTCAAAGCCATAACTTGAGTTCTAGCTAAGATCATTCTCTACAACAATCATGTTAAGGGTAAGATGAGATGACAATCACATCTTGAGTTAATTTGCCTTGAAGATAGGGGTCAAACTAGGGGATTTTACACTGTCAAGCCTTAGAAACCCTAGCTTGAAACTTCTCAAACTCTTCAATCATGATGATTTAACCTTGTAATCATCCTTATATCATCTCAATGTATCAATCCATGATCACATGGCTCTTGGATTAGGTATCAACCTTCTTCAAATCATCAGTTGACTTAGGGTTGACCCAGTCAAACCCTAATTGCACCACTCATGGCTGAGCCTTCTTACTCTTGCACAATGACCTGTCTAGGCCTCAAAGTGATCTTCAACACTTCTCATGAGCTCTCTCAAGACCTCAAGTCTACCTTCATGGCTTCAGAATCATCTGATGACTTCCCACAACTCTCAAGTTAGGAGGCACACACTCTTGGTTTCAACCATTCTCTCTGAGGATCTTTTAACTTCTCTGACAAGGATATCAACCCTTGAGCACCTGAATAACCTTCTTATCTAGCTTCAAACTCTTGTGTAGCCCTTGATTGGTAATCATACCTCTTTATCTCCTGCATACATGTTAATGAAATGCAAATGATAATGCTAATGTGAATGAAATGAGACACAAGCTAGGTAAAGAAATGTTGGGCAAATTTTTGGGTGCAACAGCTGCCCCTATTCAAACGGCTTGGACCTGACTGGGTGAGAAGCGAATGGTTCTCAAACAATCAAGGTACGAGACGGTTGAATACCAACAAACCCGGAAATTTGCCAACTGCACAAGTACACGGTACTCTGATGAGGACAAATCTTCGGAAACTGAAATGATAGCTGCACGGCAACTAGCTAGGGAATTGGTCACACGGTAACCGGTGAAAGGTCTAATCTCAAAATCTCCGTCAGGAAGATCATCTGATTTTGCTGTAGATATTCGTCCTCAAGTCATCAAGGGGTCACCGGTTACACGGTAACTGGTGATACATGGTCGATCATGCCATCAGGCATTCTGCGTCGCTGCAGCAGAATTCCTCGGGACTCATCAGGTCATTAGGAGTTTTTTAACAATCAAGTTAACTATGACGTCGGGCATTCATAGAACTTTCGGGCATCAGCCGAACTTCGTCAGAAAGTTGGGAATATAATTCTTGGTCAATCATGAACCAAATAGTGATATCCAAACTTCTGCCATCAGGCACTCCGCATCAGCCAAGAGAACAGCTTCGACATCATCGTTGGACTTAGTCAGTAAGTCTTCAAATGGGATCCTTAATCATTCACGGATCAATAAGGATACACAATCTTTTGTCGTCAGGCACTCTGCGTCAGCTCAGCAAACTGCTTCGATGTCGCAGCTAGACTTCATCAATAAGTCTGGGGTTTTGGCACCGCTGCCGGACTTCAATCATCAAGTCTTCAAGGGAAACCTCAGCTTCTCTGTTCGAACCTGCTGGGGATGACAATCTCCGCTGGGGATTCTGGAGAACTATCAAGTAACTCTGCTTCGGGGCTCCAGAGATTATTCTGGATGAATCAACTCTGCTGAGGACTTCAAGAATCATCTTGGACAAATAAATCCATCGGGACCTTCAAGAATCATCTTGAACCAATAACTCTGCTGGAGATTTCAGGAATCATCCTGAACCAATAACTCTGCTGGAGATTTCAGGAATCATCATTAGCAAACACTCTGTCGGGGACTCTAAGCATCTACTTGAGCAACCAACTCTGGCAAATTCACTGGGGATTTTAAGAATCATCTAAAACAATCAACTTCGCTGGGGAATTCAAGAATCATCTTGAGCAAACCATTCTGCGGAGGAACATCTGCAAAACAAGAACGGTAACGACCTAGCTCATGTTTCATATGCATATTTTTTGACAATGGCGTAATGCTCAACGTGGTGGAAATGCTACGCGTTTAGGGTAAATGCTATGCAATCATGCAAAATGCTATGACCCTATCAGCAAAATAAATGCTGAAGGGAGAATCCTCTTGTCAAGGAGAAGGAACCACTTTGGTGGAGAGGAGGAATCATCCTGCCGAGGAGAAGAAGTCACACCAAGCTCAATTGGACTTCGCCTGGGGAACTGAACTTCATTCGACTGCTGCAGGGGAACACAGTTCTACGAGAACCTGAACCCGCTCAACCGGGTATACGAACCACAAACTGCTGAGGGAAACGATGTCAATCGCAGAAATAAATTGCACGGCCTTCGTGGAAAAACTTTCCGGGAGATAACGACTCCGGTGGGGAAATACAACATCAGCTATTCAACACTCTACTGGGGAGCACCACTCATGGCCTGAATGCTTTCCAAAGACTCGGCTCTCTTGGGGAACTGCAGACTCGGCTGAGGATGTATGAATAATCCTGCTTACAGGGGAGAGCACGACTCTGTGGGGGATTTCAAATCTGCTTGAGACTTCAGTCTGAACTTTTGAAAGCCGCATACTTCAGTATATGACTCAGCTGGGGAAGCGACGATCCTTCAGGATACATCTGGTTGGGGACAGAATCTTCTCTGCTTGGGGAGACATATCAATGCTTACGGTCTCATGTTCAAACTCCATGGGGAGGTGCTGCTGAACTTGCTGGAGAGGAAGGAGTCATCCTGCTTAGGAACGCACACAACGTACTGTCTGGAATATGCTATACCTGTAACAACACAAACGAACAGACAAGATACCCTTCTCAAAGGGACCTATCAAGGTTATCATCTTGTGACAATGTTCAAGTAATTCATTGTTTCAACAATCAGTGGCCTAGGCCAGTAAGTTTATGTATGCGCATTTTATCAAAAACATCGGCGTTCTTTTTCGCAAACAAAACAGATAAATGCTAAACAAGCAAACAGAATTGCTGAATAGTATACATTTCATTGATAACGAACCCCTGAATGGGCAAAAATGTTTTACAACAGATGCAAGCTCCTGGAATGAGGAAGCTGCGCAAAAATAACAATATAAATATACATCAGTATATACACAAATGTCGGCAATGAGGCGTAGACAAACACCATGAGTTGATCCCTCTATGACCCACTCGACTTCGATACTTCTCCGACGCTTCAGCTTCAGAAGAGATTGATTCAGATAAACGGCCCTCAGGTCTTTCAAACCACTAAACAATGAAAGTCCACACGCGGAACGCAGTCATTTGCTTTTTCAAATCCCTAACTTTTGCCTGAATCGCCCTTCCGGGTTTTCGATTCACCGGGATGCCCTTTTTTGCCAAAGTCGCCCTTCCAGGTTTTCGACTTTGCGGGTGTACATTCTTTTCATTTATATCCCTAATTTTTGCCCGAACCTTTTTCTTTTTTATGGTTCGCCGGGATGCCCCATTTTTGCTTGGATATTCTTTTTCTTTCCAGCGGGTCATTCTTTAAGCAAAGTTGTTAGACTAAGGCACGGATCTAGAAGGGGGGGTTGAATAGATCCCTTTTAAAAATTTGAGTGGCGCTACCAATAAAATTGGTTTTCAAAATTGTTTTCAAATGCGGAAGCGGTCTTGGAAAATATAGTCTAAAACGAACAACTATTGGAGAGCCGGATATGCGTCAAGCAGATGAATTTAAGACGATAACGGATAGTAAATCACTACACACTTTTATGCAAAACTCAGATGTGATTCACTCGTACTATTTCCTTATTCCAATGATCAAAAATTACACCAAAACTAGCAGCAAAATTAAGGCAATTTTAGTTCAGCACTTTTGTCGAACAGTTGGTGTGCACAAATACCTTAAATGATATTTGTGTTGAATGAGTGATTGAAAAAGCCTTAGTACAGTATTTCTATTGTACTTAGTAGTTAAAAAACAGTGTTTCACCAACTCACTCAATCAATACTACAATTTGACAAAATCACTTATTCTAGAATCACTTAATTTTTAAGCTGTAATTGAAAATGCAGAAAATAAAGGAACACAAGATTTGATGAGGCAGTTCCCCCAGTCGTCCTCGCGTTGGGGTACGTCTGCCCTCAATTCTACAATGAGAATTGAGATATGTATTGAATAGATATCACCTGTTTGGTAGAACAGTTATACACAAGAATCGATAGACAATTGATACAAACAATCTTAATGTTGCTGATAATTTCTACCACTTCTTGCCCCTTGATTCAAGATGAATCAAGTCCTCCAATTTGATGTGAATGACCTCCGATTGCAGCCACCTTATTGACAACTCTTCCGTTGATCAAACCTTCGGCACGGCTGATCTTAGACACACCCAAATTGAACCCGGAACGTCTTCAACCTTTCAACGCCCTAGCTACTAGATTGATCAACCTTCCGCTAATCAATCACCTTCGCACTCGCTTGATTGTTGAACCGACGATTCCGTAACAAAAGCCTTCAAAACCTGTAGTCTTGATAGGTAAAACCTCAAAGGTTTTCTCCCAAGAAACACCTGCACCAGCTTCCACTCGAACCGGATCTTCAATCACGCGTTCGAACCTTATCACCGTCGAGCAAACCACAAACCGCAGCAAAAAAATTGATTATCTGTAATTTGAGGATTTGTGAGTTGATTGAACGATGAAGATGAAGAACACTGATGCACCTCTTTCACGTTTCTTGACCTGAACACTTTCTCACAATGCTTTCAAAAATGTTAGTTGTTAAAATTGAAAAGACAGCTATTTATAGTAATATACAAAACAGACAGTTGACAGATCAATGAAACATAGCAGAATTTCTGTTTCTGCGCGCGAACGGTCGACCATAGGGTCGGCGTGCGCTGAGCCGTGTGACACTCAAACTGTCATGCGCCGAGTCAGCGGTCGACGCATGATCTTCATGCGCTGAGCCGTCTGATTCTTAAACCTGCATGCGCCAAGTTAACGGTCGACGCATGACCTTCATGCGCTGAGCCGTGTGAACTGAATGAAACAGTGTGCTGACGGTATGGTCGGCTCATGGTTCAAAAATCTGCAAAAACATAAATTTCTACAGCTTTTTGTGCATTACGACATTGTAAAAATTGAATCATAAGTAGCGTGAATGATTTAAACGAAAGAAGGATATCTCTTAGCAAGTTGTCATCATCAAAAACCAGAGGCACGCTTGTGTTGGTAGATACTTTGCCTTCACAAAAGTATTTTTTAACTGCGTCCGTATTCACCGGGGACGCAAAATCTTCGCCATCCATCGTGGATAACAACAAGGCTCCTCCCGAGAAGACCCTGCTAACAACGTACGAACCTTCGTAATTGGGAGTCCACTTGCCCCGGTGATCGGAGTGTGGAGGAAGAATCTTCTTCAGGACGAGATCACCCGTCTGAAAGCTTCTAGGATGCACCTTCTTATCATAAGCTTTCTTCATTCGGCTCTGGTACAGACGACCATATGCAATCGATGCTAACCTCTTCTCGTCCATCAGGCTGAGTTGGTTTAATCGGTTCTTAATCCATTCTGCCTCGTCGATTTTCACATCAACCAAAACTCGCAAAGAAGGAATCTCAACTTCTAGCGGTAGGACAGCTTCCATACCGTACACTAGTGAGAAAGGAGTTGCCCCAGTTGATGTACGTACCGTTGTACGATAACCATGCAATGCAAATGGCAACATCTCGTGCCAATCCTTGTAAGTCACAACCATCTTCTGTACAATCTTCTTAATGTTTTTATTAGCCGCTTCAAGGGCGCCATTCATCTTCGGCCGGTAAGGAGATGAGTTGTGGTGTTCAATCTTGAAACTCTGGCACAGCTCCTTGATCATCTTGTTATTCAGATTCGAACCATTATCGGTAATGATCTGCTCAAGAATTCCGTAACGACAGATGATGTCCCTCTTTATGAATTTAGCTACCACCTGCTTGGTCACATTAGCATATGAGGCTGCCTCCACCCACTTGGTGAAGTAGTCGATAGCTACTAGAATGAAGCGATGACCGTTAGATGCAGTGGGCTCGATCTTGCCTATCATGTCGATGCCCCACATGGAGAACGACCACGGGGAGGACATGACATTTAACGGGCACAGCGGCACATGAATCTTATCAGCATAAATCTGGCATTTATGACATCTCTTCGCGAATTTAAAGCAATCTGATTCCATCTCCATCCAGTAATATCCTACTCTCAGGATCTTCCTTGTCATAGCATGTCCGCCGGCGTGCATACCAAATGTGCCTTCATGGACTTCTTCCATGAGCATACTCGCTTCTTTCTCATCTACACGTCTGAGTAGCACGAGATCATGGTTTCTTTTATACAAAACTCCATCAGGATTGAGATAAAAGTTTCTGGACATCCTCCTTAGAGTCTTCTTATCCTGGGTTGACGCTCCCGCAGGATACTCCTTAGTCATAAGGAAAGTCTGGATATCATGGAACCATGGTTTGCCATCGGAGGCTTCCTCAATCGCAAAGACGAATGCAGGTCTATCAAGACGAGAAAGGACAATCCTTGGAGCTTCATTCCAAAAATTGACTTTATACATCGAAGCCAACGTGGCTAAGGCATCAGCCATCTGATTTTCAGCCCTGGGCACATGAGGGAGTTCCACTCGATCAAAAAACGGAAGCAGCCTTCTGGCATAGTTCATGTACGGCACCAAATTCGATTGACGAGTCTCCCACTCCCCTTTAATCTGGTTAATCACAAGTGCCGAGTCACCATATACATCTAGGTTCTTGATTCTCAAATCAATTGCTTCTTCTAGACCCATGATGCATGCTTTGTACTCCGCTTTGTTATTGGTGACTGGAAACGTCAGTCTCGCAGTGAACGGGATATGGGATCCGTGGGGAGTCGTGATGATCTCTCCAATGCCACTTCCGTAAGAATTAACCGCCCCGTCAAATATCAATTTCCATTGGGATTTCCTATCTGGCCCCTCGTCGGGCAACGGTTCGTCGCAATCCTTCGCTTTAAGAAACATGATATCCTCATCAGGGAATTCAAATTTCATCGGCTGGTAATCTTCGATTGGCTGTTCGGCGAGGTATTCAGACAATACGCTTTCCTTGATGTCCTTCTGGGAAACGTACTGAATGTCATATTCCGTCAATACCATTTGCCATCTGGAAATCCTGCCCGAAAGCGCTTGCTTCTCGAAGACGTACTTAATCGGATCCATCTTCGAAATTAGCATGGTTGTGTGATTGAGCATATACTGTCGTAAACGTTTGGCAGCCCAGGCTAGTGCACAACACATTTTTTCCAGCATTGAGTAGCGAGATTCACAATCTGTGAACTTCTTACTCAAATAGTAAATGGCATGCTCCTTTCTGCCCGTCTCGTCGTGCTGACCGAGAACACACCCCATACTATTCTCAAGAACTGTCAAGTACATGATTAAGGGTCGTCCGACCACTGGGGGTATCAAGATCGGAGGTTCCTGTAGATACTGTTTTATCTTATCAAATGCCTTCTGGCAATCCTCGTTCCAGATAATCGCCTGATCTTTCTTTAGCAATTTGAACATCGGTTCACACGTGGCCGTGAGCTGAGAAATAAACCTTGCAATGTAGTTTATTCTGCCCAGGAAACCACAAACTTCTTTTTCAGTTTTTGGCGATGGCATTTCTTGTATGGCTTTTATCTTCGCGGGATCAACCTCGATGCCTCTTTCACTCACGATAAACCCCAGTAGTTTTCCAGACCGTACTCCGAAAGTACACTTGTTAGGATTCAGCCTCAACCTGAACTTCCTAAGCCTCTCAAAAAGCTTCATCAAATTGACCAGATGTCCTTCCTCCGTTTGGGACTTCGCAATCATGTCATCAACATAGATTTCAATCTCATGATGAATCATGTCATGAAAAAAAGTGACCATTGCTCGTTGGTAAGTAGCCCCCGTGTTCTTCAGACCGAAAGGCATTACCTTGTAGCAGAATGTTCCCCAAGGTGTGATAAACGTAGTTTTCTCCATGTCCTCCGGCGCCATCTTGATCTGATTGTAGCCGGAGAAGCCATCCATGAACGAAAACACAGAGAACTGAGTTGTATTGTCGACCAACACATCAATATGAGGGAGCGGGAAATCATCTTTATGGCTCGCCCTATTCAAATCCCGATAATCGACGCACATTCGCACCTTATCGTCCTTCTTCGGTACAGGCACTATGTTGGCGACCCACGGAGGGTAAGTAGTGACCACTAAAAAGCCAGCATCAAGCTGCTTTTGCACTTCCTCTTTGATCTTAACGGCCATATCTGGTCGCGTCCTCCTAAGCTTCTGCTTAACGGGAGGACAATCTTCTTGTAGCGGCAAGTGGTGGACCACGATGTCAGTATCAAGTCCGGGCATATCTTCGTATGACCAAGAAAAGACGTCACTATACTCTCTTAGCATCTCGACTAATCTCTGCTTGACATCAATCTGCAACGCGGCCCCTATCCTGACGTTCCTGACAAGTTCTTCAGAACCCAGATTCACAATCTCAATCTCTTCTTCGTGAGGAAAAATAAATTTCTCTTCTTGTTTCAACAAGCGGGCCAACTCTTCGGGAAGGTCTTCATCTTCATCAATCTCTTCTTCGGCTTGATAGATCGGGCAATCGAAGTCGAAGTGAGTCGTAGAGGGTCCAGAGTCGATGTCATCTGCTATGTGGATCCTGCAATAACAAGGGTTAAGCTTAAAACAAGGATATGCAGGTTAGCACAAACCCTATTGCCATTTCGTTGTTTTTCAAAACAAATATAAAACAGGAATAACAGAGATCACAACATTTGAATACGAAGAAAAATGCCTTTTGATTTATTGGTAAAATGCATGTACATAATCAAACAAGGCCCTGACAATAAAACTGCTATGCCCCGGGTAAGACATAGGGTTGTACAATGATTGGAGGAAGTAAATCATTACTCTTTGCCTGTCACTTGGATGGTATCCCTGATGGACCAGTTGTTAAGGCTCTCCCCTGGTTTGCTTGGCTGGATCCAAGAGTCTAGGTCGCAATCGCTGTCTTCGCCGTCTTCAGACACCGCGTTGACACTTTCAAATATCACCCCGCCGCTGGTAAGCTGGATCGGCCCTTTACCTCGCGACGCACTGTGAGAAAAAGAGGCTTCAGCCGCCGGAGAGTATCCTAACCCAAACTTGTCTTGCTTGTTAGGTATCTCTAGAATTCGTCCCCAGCCTGGGGTGGATCCGGCCTGAACAACAGCCCGGGCTTCCTTGAAGGAGGAGAGAGTCATCTCTGGTTTCTCAGTCATTACAAGAGCTACGTTCTTGACTTTAACAGCTTCGAACGCCTGACATAGGGTTTCGTGGATTTCCCCATCCATCTCGACATACTTGAAGGACGACAAATGGCTCACCATTATGTCTTCCTCGCCACATACAGTTACAATGCTGCCTCCGACAGCATACTTGAGCTTCTGATGCAACGTGGAGGTCACGGCGCCAGCAGAATGGATCCATGGTCGGCCTAAGAGACAACTGTAGGCAGGCATGATGTCCATGATGTAGAAGACTGCGTCGAATGTTTCTGGCCCAACTTGGATTGGTAGCGTCACCTCCCCGAAAACATGACGTTTGGTTCCATCGAACGCTTTCACAACCAGATCACTGGGTGTGCAAATCAATCCTCGAGTATCCTACTTCATCAATGCTTTCTTCGGAAGAACATTGAGTGACGACCCCGTGTCCACCAACACGTGAGACATAATCGTTCCCTTACACTCTATCGAGATGTGCAGGGCGCTGTTGTGGTTTCTTCCCTTTGGCGTCAGCTCCAGGTCAGTGAACCCTAACCCGTTTCCAGCATTCACGTGGGCTACGACCCCTTCTAACTGGTTGACCGATATTTCCTGCGGCACATACGTGGCATTTTTCAAAACCTTTAACAGCGCATTGCAATGTGACTCCGAGCACAGCAACAAATTCAGGATGGAAATTTTCGAGGGTGTTTGCTGGAGGTGATCCACGATCTTGTAATCACTCTTCTTGATCAACCTCATGAACTCTTCAGCGTCCTTATCAAGTAAGTCCTTCTCTACCCCACGAGGGGTTTCCTCAACGAATTTACTCTTTCCTTTATCAGTTACATCAGCTTTGTCCACTTTGTCCGCCACAATCTCAGGTGGAGCAAATACTCTTCCATTGCGCGTGATTCCGCCAATTCCCACTAGGTTATCCACAGACTGCCCAGATGGTTCTAGCTCTAAGTTCTGCCTGTTGCAGTAGACGTCTGCCCCATAATGCCACGGGACCGCATTGGTGCTTTCAAAAGGTATCGGCCCGGCCTTGGTGATGGTAATCGTGGGTGGTCTGGGTGCAGAAATAGTGATCGTCCAGCGAGGGATGGTGATGGTAGCAACCTCATCATTTTGCTTCAGCATTACCTCTCCAGATCCATATTCGGCCCTTCGGCTAAACTGCAAGATTCCTTCGGTCATCAGACTCTGAATACCCTCCGTCAACTATTCACATCCATTAGGATGAGTCGCACAACCCATACACAGTTCCCCACAGCCTGGGAAGAAACCTCTTTTCATCAGCTTGGCTTTAACGAAGCTAAGCGGTGTCTTCAGATCCTTGACGTCAGTCAACAAATCCAAGCTCTCGTCTTCAATAATGGCATTTACTCCACCTCCCCTATGATTTGGCATAGGGTTCTTCGTGACGTTTGGCACATTATCTGTGAAATTGATGATCTTAGCGTCCACCATGTCCTGCATCTTGTGCTTGAAGGCTTTGCAGTTTTCTATCATGTGGCCTGGTGCCCCCGAGTGAAACTCACAAGTTGCATTCGCATCATAACCCGGCAGAGGTGCCCCTGTCAAGGGAGCCAGGGTTCTCTTCTGGATTAGCTGTAACTAAAGCAGAGTCTGTAATAGCTGAGCATAAGACATGGGCGGTGTCTCGAGGTGACGACTCGACAGAGGTGCCCTGTTCTGATACTTCCTGTACCCTTGCTGATTCGGCTGCTGCTGCTGCCGATGTGGCTGGGGTTGTTGGACAACGGGGATGGTTATGCTGGCCACCTGCTGGTGCTGGCCCTTGCCTTTCCTTCGAGCGTTAGACACGGCGCTCGTGTCTCCTTCCCGTCTTTTGCCACCATATGGTTTCTTTCCTCCTCTAGCTGAGGATAGATCACCTTGAATTTTCCCTAATTTGATCCCATTTTCAACGTGCTCGCCGGTGATGATGAGATCTGAGAAGCTTCCAGACATACTGCTGACCAATTTCTCATAGTAAACCCCTGGGACGGTGGCTACAAACATTTCAACAAGCTCCCGTTCAACCATCGACGGCTGATCTCTAGCTGTCAATTCACGCCACCGCTGGGCGTATTCTTTGAACCCTTCATTGTTCCTCTGTGACAAATTCTGTAGTTGGACTCGGTTCGGAGCCAAATCACTGTTATACTGATAATGGTGCACGAATGCTTCAGCAAGTTCCTTCCACGTGCGCACATTGGTAGGCTCCAGACTCATGTACCATTCCAAGGATGGCCCGGACAAGCTATCCTGGAAGAAGTGCATCAGCAGCTTCTCGTCTTCAGAGTGAGCGGACATTTTCCGGTAGTATGATCTCAGGTGGACGCGAGGGCAAGTGGTGCCGTTGTACTTCTCAAAGTCGGGTACCTTGAACTTGGGAGGCACCTTGAAATCAGCAATCAGTCCCAACTTGGACATGTCGACACCCATAGTGTTCAGGTTCTCGAAATTCCTCATCTTGTCCTCGAGGGCCTTAAACCTCAGACGTGCTTCAGCAGTCAGCTCTCCTTCAGCACCCTTCTGTGAGAACAAATCGTCTTGACGGTCTTCTAACCATGGCTGAGGCCCATACAGATTCCCAACACCTGTGTTGCTGTTGCCTAGCCCAACATTGACATTAGCTTCAAAATTCCCATTACCAACGCCAGTCGTATTACCATTGAGCCCCATGTTAGCGATCACATTGCCGTTACCACTACCATTCCCCCCGGTCACGAGGACACCATTCTGAGGAGTTTCAACAGGTGGAGGGGTTAGAACAGTCCCACCATAGAGTACACCATTGCTGTCAACCCTTGAAATCAGAGGCTGGACCAATGTTCTGAGCTGGTCTTGGCCGTTGGCAACCACTTGCATGAGCTCCATGAAGCGGTCCATCCTCTCTCAGAGTTCCTGAACGTCAGTCTGCACTTGCTCCATTGCTCTAGCTTGATTCGCTCTGGTCGGATAGCGGTGGATCGGTCTTTGCTCAATCCTGGAACAACCTGCATACACAAAGGGTTAGAAAAACGGCAAAGTGCTCGTTATGCAGATGCTACATGCAAATGCAAACGTGTGTCTGTGCGTTAGGGAGATTTCTCCCCCGATCCTAGTGCCTGAGGGCCGGTGCTGATAATAAGGAGTCTGAATCCAGTCATGGAAATAACATCTCATACATATAAAGAAAGCCCATCCAGGCGGTACACAATGTCACTGAGTACAAGCAGAATCGATAGCATGACCTCGACCAACAAGCCTGGTGATAGTCAGCATACAACAATGATCAAAACAAAAGGATTACAAATATAGTCAAGTGCGGCCACGAGCTCGAAACTCTTCTAACAGATTCCTCATTTCTGGATGATCAGGCCGAGTGAGCAACCCTTCGACGAGTAACTCCCTCTGCATAATGGTGTATTGAAGACCTTCAACCGAGTCTTCCCATGCTCCTTCGCCGAAACAATCTTCTAACTTCCGCTTCTTGGATTCAAACGGCAGTTTGCGCTCCTTCAGGTTAGCAAGAGCCTTGTTGAGCAGGCCTTCAGCGGCATATCTGCGAGCGGTTTCTTCATCAAACCTCTTTTCACTAGCATTCACCTGGGCTTTCAACTTGGAGATCTGCTGTTTCAGTTTATCCTCCCGTTCCTTGCCGTTGGCTAGGGTGGCCTTCCAATGCTGATTAAACTTGGATATTCTCCAGTACGCTTCATCCAAGTGCTGCTTCTTAGTGGCCAGTACGTCGTTGACGGCTTTGAAGTCCCGACCCAAGCGCTCACGCTCAGCCATCTGCTTAGTCAAATTCGTCCCTAACTGGTTCACCAGCTCTGTTTGCCTCTTGAAGGAATGGACGGCTTCGCTTCTCTCGCTCCTGAGCTGAGCCAATTCTTTCTCCAGTTCTTCATTTGCCTTCTTCAGCTCATCTCTCTCAGCTAACACCTGATTATGCTGCTGAATAGGCACGGTGGTAGACTCTTCAATCACTGAAGGGCTTTCTAGCTTGGCAGGAGGAAACGACATCCCTATGACATCTGCTCTGGCTCTGATCCAGGTCACATATGGAGCGTAGGCTTGGCTATTACTTTTCCCCAGCAACGGCTTTCCCCGCTTACTGATACCATTCCAAGCGCGTTGAAGCTTAGATAACATATCCCCTTCTAGAAGACCAGTGAGGTATAGAGATTCCTGCACCTCTTCATCCTTCGGCGGAGCTCTCAAAGCATAAGCAAACTGTCGGACCAGCAGAGATGGATTATAGTTGATACAGCCCTTCCTGCCTATCAAAGGCACATTCGAAAACCCACTGCAGCTGAAGATAATTTTAGTACCCAACGTATCTCTATCAAACCAGGAAACATCCTCCGCTGATAAACTCATCAAACGCTCAGACCACTCAGTTGTGGCTGCAGACGAAGCAAAGGGACCCTTCTTGGGTAGGTGATTATCAAGCCATCTATAGAGCAGAGGCACACAGCACGAGACATTCTTACCCCTTCTGTTCTCGTTTTTGTAGTGGACGGAATGATAGACATCTCCTATCAAGGTAGGGACTGGATTCCCAGATGCAAAGATGTGGCAGGCGTCGAAGTCTACAAAGTCGGGCATATTGGGTAACAGAATGTACCGTATATGCACAGAGCGAGGATGGCATTGAACATGATCCAACATCCGTCTTTGGCGCACTGCTGAGCTTTTCCCACTAGGAACTGCAAGGAGAAACCGGGAACCCTGTTCCAACTAGGCAAGACCAACTCGGAGGCATCTAGGTGAAGTGAAGGAGCTAGACTAGCCAGATTAGGCTCGACATCCATATGAACAAAGGGCACCTAACTCTTGATAGGCACACCTAACAATCAACATACTCCTCTAGTGTGGGTGCGAGAATAAAGTCCTGGAAAGTAAAGCATCTCAAAGGAGGATCGTAGAACTGCAGCAGGGCGTGCAACCCATTCAACTCAAACACAGAGGGTTTACGAACCAGGCTGAGCAGTTTACCGTAAGACTTTCTGAATTCATCTCTCACAGAATCATCTGCCAAAGAAATCAAACCAGTCAGCTGAACAACATCGGGAGTGGGGAGTTTGTAGGCCACAGTCTTCCTCAGAGAACCCATGACAGCGTAATAGAAGGCAAGAAAACCTGAACCGGGGGAAACGGTACCTGCAAGACAGACACACGTTAATGAAATGCAAATGCGTATGCAAAGCAATGTAAAATTCAATCATGCAGCAGGAGATCAAGACAACTGTGCTGTTGAAGAGATGAAGGTGAAGATTCTGTATCAACAAAACCATAATACTGCTCTGTCGAGAACAACCACTATCTCTGATAATAAGAAAACCTTGGTATCGGACCATAGATCTGCTCTGTCAAGAACACACATATCTGAAGACAAGGACCTCTGATACAGGAGCACAAATCTGCTCTGTCAAGAACAACCACTATCTCTGATAATAAGAAAACCCTGGTATCGGACCATAGATCTGCTCTGTCAAGAACACACATATCTGAAGACAAGGACCTCTGATACAGGACCACAAATCTGCTCTGTCAAGAACAAACACACATCTGATAATAAGGACCTCTGATACAGGACCATAAATCTGCTCTATCAAGAACAAATATACATCTGATGATGAGAACCTCTGATACCGACAAAACTGATTCACTATCAAGAAAACCAGGTAGTCTGAAGGTTAAGGTTTCTTGCAACAAACCCAACCCTGCTCACAGGTATGGACCTAAACTGACACAAGTCCGGCATCCTATACGGTCATCAGCGTCACAGACATTCAAGAGGGGTGATACGATACCCAGAAGGTGTGGAATCACCATCCCCTGAAGCGGCCTCACTCAGCTGAATTCCAAATGATCGGTCCCCAGAGTCGACAATCCTCCAAACCAACAACCCCTCAGGCCTAAAGGGCCGGAAAAGAAGTCAACCGGGAGAACCTCATCTGAGCGTGGATTTCATGAGACACTAGTGCCTGCAAAGCAAGCACGCGCCCACTAATTTCCACAACTAATGCTAGGTACACTCAAGCCTGGGTTTGGCTTCTCACTCATCAGAATGCCCCTCCCCTAACAGCACAGATAGTCATATCATACTGAAAATAAAGTGCGGGAAATAAAATGCGATAAGTAAACACACCCAACAAGTAAACATACAAGCGCTAGGATTGACTCTCGCAGGGGACGTTGGATCCCCAAACTGACTCGCATAAGGGACGTTGGATCCCAATAAACTATCAAGTCCCCAGCAGAGTCGCCAGCTGTCGCTTCCGCGAAAATAAGGTGTCGGCAAAACAGAAGAGTCGCCACCTTTCGTTATTTATCCCTCAGAATGGGAAAGGAAACGATCGGAAAAACCTGACGAAACGGTATAAGACAAGGTCATCGCAACCATTGTCTGGGTTCGGAAGTCGGTTACGCAAGGGGAAGGTATTAGCACCCCTCACGTCCATTGTACTCGATGGGATCCATGCTTTTTGTGTTTATCTAACGGGTTGGTTTTACTATCTACCTATCAAGGCTGGCTTAAAAAAGAAAACACAATGAATCGGCAAAGCGTCGCGCTTTATGCCTACGTATTCTCATCAGAGAATGAGAAATCAGAGTCAACGTAGTTCGGCTAACTACGGGTGATGGGGAAGGTGGCTCGCCAATACGTCAGTATTGTGCCTACGTACTCTCAACGGATATGAGAGATTAGAGCTTACGTAGTTCGGGATAATACGGGCTACGGGGATTCAGATTCATCTGTTTTATCGAGTAGGGTTAACAAACAGTTCCAGCAGTTGGATGTATGCAGCTCGACCCTTGAAGACTTGGGCGTTACCGTTTGCGGTAGAACTGAGAGTTAACAACACTCTTTTCTTCAGAAAAGCTTCCTTTGAATTATGGGCCCACGGGGCAAAAAGGTTTGAAGTTTGTTTTCTGTCTTTTACGGAAGAACTGTTTTTTATGGATGTTTGCAACCAATATCGCCCTAGAGACTATGACCTGAGAGTGAATATGTCGCATGTCACCCAAAGGGTGCCATACTAAACATTCAGACTGTTGAAAAGAAACTCTTCAACAATCTTTTCTCAGATAGCTTAAGGCTCGTAACGTACGACGTCAGTTAACCTTTATTACTGTATTTTAATTTGTTTGAAGATAAGAAGAGAGAGGGACAACTAGGGGGAGACTATCAAGTCCTAATGTTGTCATGCCAAGGATTCATCCTATGGTTAAAGTTTGAAACAGGGAACTCCTTGAAGTTATCATGCATAGGTTTCAACCTAAAGTTCTAATCATCACTTCCTTATCAAAGGAAGCGAGATTCCTAGGGGAGCATGTCAATGATAAACAGAAACAGATAAAGCATCAACTTAAACAGTAAACAGTAAATGACTGTAAAATACATGCAATGCAAGTGAGGGAGGAAAGGTGTGTGGGGCATCAGGCTCCGCAAGCTCATCTCGACCTCAAGCCAAATATGAATAACTGTAATCATACAGGGGAAATAACATGCTATCAAGCGAAATACAATAACTGCAATCATACAGAGGAAATGAAATAAAATGCCATCAAGAAAATAACAAGCCACACAGGCAAGGGAGTTGGGCTCTACCGAATACCCCCAAGCAAAGCCATACAGTAAAAATACAAGCAGAGGGAGCAACTCAACCTCTAATGCAGTCAAGCTCCTAGCTTAAATCAATCTAAAGATGAACTTATCCTAATGCATCAATCAAATCAAACAAGTCACATCAATACAGTTGCACACAAGCAAACAGACAGGAAAGGAAACAGATCAACATCTTCCACAGCTTCACAGCAAAGCTCCTCTGATAGCAGTTCAGTCCTAAGTCTTCAACGGCTCTTCAAGGCTATCATCTTCAATAGAAAGTGTCAACTTTCCTCTTCAATCTTTCAATGTATCAACCCACAAGTATCAACTTGTTTTCCTCAAGCTTCAGCTCTTTTTTCAATCTCAATTCCAAAGTAGACTCCACCTTCAGGCCTCAATCCTAATTGCAAGTATCAACTTGTTCTCCAACTTCAAGCTTCAGCTTCTTCATCTGATCTCAACTGGATTCCCTTCACAAGTATCAACTTGTTCTTCATCTTCTTCAAGCTTCAGCTCTTCCTTCAATCCCAGCTTGATCTTCTTCCCACAAGTATCAACTTGATCCTCTGGATCCTCAAGCTTCAGCTCCAAAGGTAGTCTTCAAACACAAAGAAGTATCAGCTTCTAGCCTTCAATCTTCTTCAAGCAAAGAACTCCATCCTCTAGCAAGGGAGAAAGATTCATCTAACAAGAGCAAAGTTTGGATGATGGGTAGCAGAGTGAAGACCAAAGGTCACCACTAAGCATCCTATCATCAGAGAAAGGGACCCTCAAAGGTTCTACCAACTTGTAAAGAGCCACACATCCTACCAAAGGAGGGATGAGGCCTTCACAAGGGGACCTTACATCATAGGGAAGAATGGAAGTGATCAACATCTTCTATGTTTATGAAGGAAGATAATCTATCTAGAAGCTCTGCCTACAAACCCTAATCTTAACACCTAATCAACACTACACCAAAAGAAGGGAAGATCTTCACATCCAAGCTTCTTCAAGCATTCCATTGCATCTTCAACTTTCCTTCATCCTCAACCAAAGGTAAAAACAACACAAGCTTACTCTAAGGGAACCTAAGGGGTTAATCTAGTCAAATTGGTGCATTAGAATCATCCAAAGTTAGCACCTAAACTAAAATCAAACTAAAATAGTAAACCACATTATAAATTCCTACAAAAATTCCTAAGAGACCCTAATTCAATCATGAATCTACCATACAAAATTCAGAGGTTGAATCATCCACCAAGTTCTAGATATAAAACCTAAATCATAAGGTATTAACCATAAACCCTAAAAATGGAGCTCCTAAAGTTTCAACCTAAAACTACCACTTACATTCATCACAAAAATGTGAAAAAAATCTAGAGGTAACATGCATATCTATGCTAGCTACACACAAAAAATCAAGGCAAGAATCATCACCAAGTGCTCAAACCAAATTCATCAAAACAAGGTATCAACCATGATTATTTTAATATCAATTAAAATTCAACAAATGCAAATAAAATCAAAAATGCATGAAATATTAATATATATTTTTTATCTAAAAAAAACTAGATTCAATCATGAATCTATGGAAAAAAGAATGGAATTATTTGAGTTAGTTTTCAATTTTTTATGAACTATTTACTAAGCTATGTAAAATGAAGAAAATAAAGGAAAATAAGAGAAATTGGTAAACCCAGCGTGGCAAATAGCAAATGAAACCAGTTCAAATCTGGATTGGGCCAAGGGGGGGTGTTTATATCAACCAATGCTAAGGCCCAGGCACTTGGATCCATTGCTCAATTCAGTTCACAAATTAATCAAAAGAAAAAAACACCTGCCAGGGTTCGAACCAACACATTCTTGGTTCATCTAGCGAAAACCAAAGCTTGAGTTCTCCAACTTATCAAAACGGGGCATTTAAGGGGAGGGGTATGTGGTGCAACGAGGAGCCTTGGATCCAGGTCTGAGTCAAAGTCTACCACGTGAATGAACGCTCTAGATTACGTCTTCCCCAATTCAAATTTCTGAAACATCTCCACCTGCGCGCGCGAAGGTCACCGCCGGTGGCTTTTCCGACCGGCCTCATCCAACCCTAACTCTCTCTATAATCAACCATTGGCCACGATTTCTGAATGAAAGTTGACCAGAATTTCACCAGGATCCCAATCATACCATTAGTTCATGCTAAAAACCCAGGGTTTGTAAAAACACGATCTCAACCGAAAATGGCATAAACCCTAGATCGTCTCTAATCTTCAAATCAAATAACCATAATCCATCTATATCCTAAGGGGAACTTAACCACATGCTTCTAATGGATTAAAAGTTCATAATCAAAGAGATATTTTAAGAAATTAGAACCAACCTTGAAGCTTGAATTGCAGTGGTTATGCGCCTCAATTCTCTTCCAAACATTGCAGAATCCTTCAAGGAGTAATGGTGGACGATTCTTGGTGCTCAATTCATGCTGAAACCTCTTGATTCTCCAAAACGAATTTTCAAATTTAAAGCTTTTCCTTCACCTCACTCCAATGGCTTCTCAACAGAATTCTGCACTAGAACCTTCCTATCATGATCCAAAACCTATTTATGATATGTTCTGATGGATTAGAAGCCCAAACTAGGCCTAATTATGGATTTTGGATCTTCACTTTTCCTTCCAAATTTCAACAAGGATATGTGCCTTTAAGCCTTGGTCATGCTCTACTAAAATTCCAAACCATTCACTTAATCATTAAGGAGTGTAATGAAATGGTTTTCTTCCTTTGTTCGCAACACATGGAGTGTATAGGATATGTTTCTTACTTGTGAAGTAACCATCCAAATGACTATGTTATGGACCTCAAATAAAAAATGTGGCAATGAAAATCTTTCTAAAACATCAATTCCATTCAAAATGACCATAAATTTGACTTGGAAACATGTTAATCTCATTTATTTTGAATTTTCTCATTTTAATTCATTAAAATGGCTTTTATGTGAAGTTTCTTCAACCAATGCTTGATATAATCCATATCAATGGATACTTGATGTTTAGACGAGCTAAAAACATCATTTTGAACAACTTTTATGTTGAACAAAAATGCATTTGAGACCTCTAAGTTGGTGAAAATGGCCTATGATCACAAATTACCTATAATCACCAAATGCCCAAAATACCCTTGACTTGTCAAAGCCATAACTTGAGTTCTACAAATCCTATCAAGGAATTCTAGTACTCTCTAGAAATCTAAGAGGATAAGGAACAACATTCATGTTAACCAAAAGTTCATAGGAATCATCCTTCTAGGGAAAACATTTCATGCAAGTTGGGTAACTTTCAAGCTCCAAATTCACATTCCTCAGATGACTTGTGACTTGTCAAAGCCATAACTTGAGTTCTACAAATCCTATCAAGGATTTATAGCACTCAAATTAAATCTAAGATCATGCTCTACAACAATAATGTTGAGGGTAAGATGAGATGACAATAACATCTTGAGCTAAATTTCCTTGATGATAGGGGTCAAACTAGGGGATTTTACACTGTCAAGCCTTAGAAACCCTAGCTTGAAACTTCTCAAACTCTTCAATCATGATGAGTTAACCTTGGAATCATCCTTATATCATCTCAATGTATCAATCCATGATCACATGGCTCTTGGATTAGGTCTCAGCCTTCTTCAAATCATCAGTTGACTTAGGGTTGACCCAGTCAAACCCTAATTGCACCACTCATGGCTGAGCCTTCTTACTCTTGCACAATGACCTGTTTAGGCCTCAAAGTGATCTTCAACACTTCTCATGAGCTCTCTCAAGACCTCAAGTCTACCTTCTTGGCTTCAGAATCATCTGATGACTTCCCACAACTCTCAAGTTAGGAGGCACACACTCTTGGTTTCAACCATTCTCTCTGAGGATCTTTTAAATTCTCTAACAAGGATATCAACCCTTGAGCACCTGAATAACCTTCTTAGCTAGCTTCAAACTCTTGTGTAGCCCTTGATTGGTAATCATACCTCTTGATCTCCTGTATACATGTCAATGAAATGCAAATGATAATGCTAATGTGAATGAAATGAAACACAAGCTAGGTAAAGAAATGTTAGGCAAATTTTGGGGTGCAACAGGCGGCTCAACCCGAAGTTGATACGAACATCTGACTTCGCCGTCAGGCATCTATTAAACAAACAGGCATCGAACCCGAAGGCCGGCTCAACCCGAAGTTGATAAGAACATCTGACCTCGCGGTCAGGCATCTATTAAACAAACAGCCATCGAACCCGAAGGCCGGCTCAACACGAAGTTGAGAGGAACATCTGACCTCGCCGTCAGACATCGGTTAAACAAACAGGAATCAAACCTGAAGGTCGGCTCAACATGAAGTTGAGAGGAACATTTGACTTTCACTGTCAGGCATCTGTTAAAGAAACAGGCATCTATTAAACAAACAGGCATCGAACCCAAAGGGCGGATCAACCCGAAGTTGATAAGAACATCTGATTTCACCGTCAGGCATCTGTTAAACAAACGGGCATTGAACCCGATGGGCGGCTCAACCCGAAGTTGATAAGATCATTTGACCTCTCCGCGAGGCATCTGTTAAACAAACAGGCATCGAACCCGAAGTTCGGCTCAACCCGAAGTTGAGAAGAACATTTGACCTCGCCGTTAGGCATCTGTTAAACAAACAGGCATCGAACCTGAAGGCCGTCTCAATCCTTAATTGAGAAGAACATCTGACCTCGCTGTCAAGCATCTGTTAAATAAACAGGCATCGAACCCGAAGGTCGGCTCAACTTGAAGTTGAGAAGAACATCTTACCTCACTGTCAGGCATCTGTTAAACAAACAGGCATCGAACCCGAAGGACGACTCAACCCGAAGTTGATAAGAACATCTGACCTCGCTGTCAGGCATCTCTTAAACAAACAAGCATCGAACCCGAAGGGCGGCTCAACCCGAAGTTGATAAGAACATCTCACTTCATCGTCGGGCATCTGTTAAACAAACAGGCATCGAACCCGAAGGCCGACTCAACCCGAAGTTGATAAGAACATCTGACCTCGCCGTCAGGCATCTGTTAAACAAACAGGCATCGAACCCGAAGGCCGGCTGTAATGCCCCATATTGCTTTTAGGATTACCGACTGACCCCACAAACCAACATGGGTCTTTTCAGCATGCTTTTTCCTATATCACACGCTTTCTTGGAAACTTCCCAGAAGGTCACCCATCCCAGAATTGCTCCAAGTCAAGCACGCCTAACTGTGGAGTTCTTATGAACGGGCTACCGAAAAGAAGATGCATCTTGTTGGTATAGGTAGTACCAATTAATCCTTATAAGTCTTCATTCAACCATGCAGTCCCATACCTGCATAGCCTCAGGATCCCTCTCATTCGGATGTGAATTCAGTTTTCCCCTAGAAGCTGCTAGGAGTGTCTCATTGTCATGCCTCATGACACCGACAACCACTCCCTCTCCCACGGGTGTTACATGTAACCACCGTCCTCTTTCACCTCAGGTGTTACATGCCCACCAGCTTCCGCTTGGTTCGTCCCCGAACCACATCGTACTGGGAGAGGTATGGCTCTGATACCACTATGTAACACCCCATTCTAACCCAACGCATATTTAAAATAAAACAAAATCAGAGTGCACGAATTTTGTAGGCATGACGACCGTCACACACACAAGAACTGAGACGCAACAGAGGTGTCACATATTCGACTTACAAAAACATACATTTTACCATTTAATTGGACAACATGCATTTAGTGATGATACATAGCACATAATCTTGGATGAACATCTAATAACAACTCATATAACATCTTAATCACATAGCAACATATTCATTTGCAGCGGAACATCATGCACTTTCAACATTTATGATGATCAACGTAATACCATAAATTACAAACAAAACTCCATTAAAATTCAGCAAGTACTTCAGCTTGCATATATTCATTAAAACAACTAGTTTTCCATCGAAATTCAGCACTACCGATTCTCCGGCTTAGTGCGTACAACCAACATTCGGCGCATTAACAAAGGCACACAATGCAATGAATTTTTTTTGTAAAATGCAACAACAAGAAGATAATTAAAACAATGACTACAATCGTTCATCCCCCCAAGAGTACTACGTATCAGAGCGACCAACGACAACTTAATCGACAAAGCTACACTTTATTCCGGATTACCTGCAAATTACCACCAACGGAGGTAACATACAACGTAAAGGGTGAGATATCAACAACATAACATAAGGCATGATAAAAGTCATGTCATAATATTATCACAACATTACAATTCCAGCAGTTCGCATAAATATTAGTAATAATAAACTACAACCACTCTTTATTCATAACCACAACCATTATCATCATATCTCGGCAACTCATTAACACAACTCAACAACGCAACTCAACAATGCGACTCAACTGCGCATATGCATGTGGTACCATTTTGGGAGACAACACTCCACAAGAATTCGGGAGACAACTCTCCACAATAATTCGGGAGACAACTCTCCACAATAATTCAGGAGACAACTCTCCACAACTGGGGACAGTGCCAACACCCCAAACCCATCTAGGAGCCAACACTCCAAATAATGCCAATACAGGCACAACCGTCGCCAATCCAGGCCAAATGATATGCTATGAGATGCAACTATTATGGACTATAACACAACAACAACAACTGTGCAACAACCTTGCAACAGGGCATTACGCCTACAACCAATTATCCATAACAGAAACATCACATTTTGCATATATTATGGACTCACCATTTCAATCTGTTCATATCAGAGAACTACCAACAGTATCGTTCCTACGAATAAGACTCTAACACATGCGTCCGCAAGTGCACGAAAATATCGAAGTAATATAAAAGATTGTCGAACCCACAGAGACCAATGTCAATCTACCGTTATCTATTATTACGGCGTAAAGCTAAGGCTAATGGAATTAGGAAAGCTGAATGCGAATGAAATTAAATGCACAAGAAATAAAGATTTTTGGTTTAAAGAAATGCGGTAAAGGAATATCGGTATGTAACGCTTTAGCTATCGGGAATTCGGCAGGTTACTGGTGCCTTTTTGTCTATTGCAAACACTTTTCAGGAGAACTTACTCGTTTAAAGACCTTCGTCTCACGATGGTTGTTGACTCGGGTCATAATTCTAAGGGCCGAATGTACGCTTTCGCTATCCCATTCGAGGTTAAAACTACGTTTTGTAAATAAATAGATTCTAATTTCTTTTAAAGCGCTTTCACTGTGTCTAAAATCAATGCCTAGTTTTTACTATCTGGTTCTAGCCTCAGCTGTCGCTTGTTGGTTCGTACCTTAATATGGTTTCCCACTGTCGTGGCAAAACCACCGTAAATAGCTTCTCACTGTCGTGACAAAGGTTTATTTAGAATTTAGATTAAAAACTACGGCCAGAAAGGTTGTTTGTAAAAAGGGAAGGTGTCGGTTACTATCGAATCCTGTCCTACCAATTCGGTTACATACCAATAAAACTTATTTAGCTAGACATGATAATTAATACAAACATAAATAAACAATGGCATTAGAATAATATAACATGCATACTGACAGAAATAAAATAATAATTCAATTAGTAAAAACCTGTAAATCGTACTGATCTCGAATCCTTGAGTAGTCCTCCACAATGTCGGCATGATTCTACTTTGGCGAGAATCAAAAGGTACAGGAACAAATAAAGCGATACAAATGAAATAAAAGGAAAAGAAATGGAAAATAATGCAGGAAAGTAAAATTGGCTTCAATGGAAATTTTGGCAGTACTTCGATACATCGAAGGTTCCCCCTTAAAACTGTGAATCTAAGGCCTATTTATAGGAGATAATTCACTCTTCAACTTCCAGAGATCATGGGTGAGTCATGGAGGGAGTGGGAGTAACTTCCAGTAGTGAGCAGTGAGTGGAGAAAGTGTAGGAAGAAATTAAGTTGAGATTGATCATGTCTTCTTATGATTTGAACATACTGATATTTTGCCTGCGTGACGGTCGTCACACGCATGACGGTCATAATGGACCTGTGACAACCGTCATATCAGCAGAATCCGTATCTGCTGTTTTTCATCTCTTTTCCTTCCATTTCTTCTCCTTTTCTTTCTTTAGTCTAAATTCTCCCCAATCTGCTAAACGAAGTAAACTAATCATATAATAGAGCATAAATCAAGATAAATTAATAATAGTCACAAATAAATACATGTAAATCAAGCCAAATAAACTATATGATTTCGCGTTATCAAACTGTTTGATAACGCGAAATCATAACGTTTATTTGGCTTGATTTACATGCATTTATTTGTGAATATTATTAATTTATCTTGATTTATGTTCTATTATATAATTAATTTACTTCGTTTTGCAGATTGGGGAGAATTTGGATTAAAGAAAGAAAAGAAGAAGAAATGGAAGGAAAAGAGAGAAGAAAAACAGAAAAAATGGATTTTTCTGATATGACGGTCGTCACAGGTCCATTACGACCGTCATGCGTGTGACGACCGTCACATTTCAAGACGACCGTCACGCAGGCAAAATATCAGTACGTTCAAATCAGAAGCAGCCACGATCAATCTCAACTTAATTTCTTCCTACACTTTCTCCACTCACTGCCCACTACTGGAAGTTACTCCTACTCCCTCCATAACCCACCCATGATCTATGGAAGTTGAAGAGTGAATTATCTCCTATAAATAGCCCTTAGATTCACAGTTTTAGGGGGAACCTTCGATGTATCGAAGTGCTGCCAAAATTCCCATTGAAGCCAATTTTACTTTCCTGCATTATTTTCCATTTCTTTTCCTTTTATTTCATTTGTATCACTTTATTTGTTCCTGTACCTTTTGATTCTCGCCAAAGTAGAATCCTGCCGACATTGTGGAGGACTACTCAAGGATTCGAGATCAGTACGATTTACAGGTTTTTATTAATTGAATTATTATTTTATTTCTGTCAGTATGCATGTTATATTATTTTGCTGCCATTGTTTATTTATGTTTGCATTAATTATCATGTCTAGCTAAATTAGTTTTATCGGTATGTAACCGAATTGGTAGGACAGGATTCGATAGTAACCGGCACCTTCCCTTTTTACAAACAACCTTTCTGGCTGTAGTTTTTAATCTAAATTCTAAATAAACCTTTGTCACGACAATGAGAAGCTATTTACGGTGGTTTTGCCACGACAGTGGGAAACCATATTAAGGTACAAACCAACAAGCGACAGCTGAGGCTAGAACCAGATAGTAAAAACTAGGCATTGATTTTAGACATAGCGAAAGCGCTTTAAAAAAAATTAGAATCTATTTGTTTACAAAAAGTAGTTTTAACCCCGAATGGGATAGCGAAAGCGTACATTCGACCCTTAGAATTATGACCCGAGTCAACAACCATCGTGAGACGAAGGTCTTTAAACGAGTAAGTTCTCCTGAAAAGTGTTTGCAATAGACAAAAAGGCACCGGTAACTTGCCGAATTCCCGATAGCTAAAGCGTTACATACCGATATTCCTTTACCGCATTTCTTTAAACCAAAAATCTTTATTTCTTGTGCATTTAATTTCATTCGCATTCAGCTTTCCTAATTCCATTAGCCTTAACTTTACGCCGTAATAATAGATAACGGTAGATTGACATTGGTCTCTGTGGGTTCGACAATCTTTTATATTACATCGATATTTCCGTGCACTTGCGGACGCATCAAGTTTTTGGCGCCGTTGCCGGGGACCAACAGTCAATATTGTGATTCCGTTGTTGCATAGTATAGACTAAGGCACTCTTATCTAAATCATTATGTATAACCCATATTTCCCTTATAACTACTGTCGCTACTCGAAAAATGCATCGTGCAACGACGGAGAGGCGAAAAAGATAGACAGAAGAGTCGCCACCGAACTTTATTTATCCCATGAGGGGAAAGGAAAATATCGAGAAAACCTTAATAAAGAAATGGATAAGATGGTCTCGCAACCATGAACGTGTTCGGAAGCCGGTTATGCGAGGGGAAGGTATTAGCACCCCTCGCATCCATCGTACTCGATGGGAACCTTTTGTTTGTCGACGTGTGAATTTATTTGCTAAAATATTATGCTATAAAAGTATGTTCCAAAGGGAGAGAGATAAAGGGTTAGAAACAGGGAAAGAGAGGTAACGGGGAAGAAGAGAGAAAGAACAGACTCGGTAGGACTTCGCGGTCCTAGGCCTACGTATTCTCAACTGATATGAGAAAGTCAGAGTCGGCGTAGTTCGGGGCTACAGATATAGGGAGAAAGTGCTCGCCAAGACATTGTCGTCTTGTGCCTACGTATTCTCATCTGGTATGAGAAAGTCAGAGCAGCCGTAGTTCGGCTAACGGTGTGTTGATGTTTTTTACGGATGATGCTATCGTGCGCATTCCAGCAGTTAGGTGTTTCGCTGCTCGCTCGTTGGAGACTTAGGCGTTACCTGTTTGCGGTAGAACGGACGTAACATATCCTTTTTGAAAGATTGATTAGTTTTCGCCACGCGGGGCAAGAAGTCACGTTTGATTGATTGGATTGTTTTTTAGGGGGCGAGACAGGTCCTCGGATAGTAACCCCTACGGGTAGTACCCTAATTCGTTATCTCAAAGTTTTTGTTATAAAAGGGTGCGGCGAACGAGGCGTCTTCGTATTGAAAGACGTCGGTCAGAACCACCCTCCCTACAGTGGGCATCCCAACACTCGAAGAGGAAGAGGTCTACACCCAATCCTCTCTCTTTAATTCAATGCAAAGAGAACTTCGTTCTCTTATTAAAGATATTTTTGGTTTTGAATGGTAAGTGCTTTGCGACAGAGAACCCTACGGTAAACGTCAGCACTCGGGATAAGTGAAGGCCTACACCTAACCACTCCACGACCATTCAAGTTTTATTGTTATGAAAAGATTTGAAAATGCACTCGGTACAGGACCGAGGTTTTAGGTGAAAAGGGTTACGGAATGAAGTTGTGAAAGCGAGATGGTGGATAAAGGCGCGTCTTCGTATTGAAAGACAAATATCGAGACCACCCTCACTACAGTGGGCATCCCAACATTCGGAGAGGAAGAGGTCTACACCCAATCCTCTCTCTTTAATTCAATACAAAGAGAAACGATTCCTTATCGAAGGGGTTTGAAAATGCACTCGGTACGAGACCGAGGTTTTAAGAGCAAAAGGGGTGAAAGCGTCTTTGTATTGACAGACGAGCATCGAGACCACCCTCACTACAGTGGGCATCCCTACGCTCGAAGAAGAAGGGGTCTACACCCAATCCTCTTTTTAGCTCAACACAAAGAAATGATTTTAAGGAGATGAGATTTGAAAATGGATGGGAAGCGTCTTCATATTGAAAGACGAGTGTCGGAACCACCCTCACTACAGTGGGCATTCCAACACTCGGAGAGGAGGAAAGTCTACACTTAATCCCCTCGTTTAGTTCAATACAAAGATGATTCGATTTTGAAGTTGGTTTGAAAATGTTTTGAATCGAGTGGGGACAAATAATGAAGAGAGAAAAGAGGTGGTCCCAGATCCCACACTACTCATTAATAATTTGACTGGTAATGAATTACGGAGGTCTCGTCATCGACCCAAACAGATGAAATGGGGCAAAAATGTCCAATAACAAAAGCGGAATGGAGTTTAACTCTAAAAATATAAAATATTCTAAAAGAAATAAGATAAAAACTTCTAAACATAATATATATACAAAAAAACTCTAAAGAAATTAATATACAAGATAATTTTAAAGAAATAAAAAAGGATATTAATATATAAAAAATATTTACAAAATTAAAACTAATGTTACATAATATAAATAAAACAATAATAATATTTAATATATATATAAAGTTAAGAAAATGAAAAAAAAACAAAAAAAAACAGGGAGAGGTAAGATGAGATGCAGGGTGTGAAGAGCATGGTGGGGATGTAGATCTGAGAAACGGATGGGCCATGAGGAAAGAATAAAGAAAAACAGATAGAATAAAGAATAAAGAAATAATCAAATGAATAGAAAACGGAAACGAGACCCAACGGTATCCTCGCTCACTCTCGCTCTCTTCTTTCGATTCTCACTCTCTGCTCTGGTATTTGGTTTGTAGGTTTGAAAAGGAATTCTAGGGTTTCTGGTGGTTGAGTTTAAAGGTTTAATAGAGGATTTTCGCAAAAGGGTTATGAAGAAATCGTGAGATGGGTTTGTGTTACGGATCTGAAGGTTTGAGAACGGAGGTTATGGCGGTGATCGATGAAGTTCAAAAAAATGGAGAGTTGTTAACCTTGGTGGAGTGACTGGTACGGTGAAGAACAGTGTTTCACGGCGGATGGTTTTTGTTTTCGGAGGAGGTTTGGTGGGTTTTACGGAAGTTCTGTTAAAGGAGTTGGCGGTTTGATGATTTGTGTTTACGGTTTCATGATGATTGTGGGTATTTGCGGAAGGTTTGCTGGCTATTCAAACCGTTATTGTCTGAGTGATTTTTGCGAAAAAAAACACGGTGGGTTGGAAAGTTTTGGTTCTGTTAGTGGCTTGTTCATGCAAGTTGGGGAAAAAGATTCGGTGAGTTTTTTTTTTGAAATGGGGGTTGAGTTTGTTAGAGGATATGGAGAGGAATCTGGGTTTGATTCAGCGAGTTCTGAAGTTTGGTTGAAGAATGTCTTTGAGTTTAATGGTATTCTGGTTGTTGGTTTAAGATTGGATGAATGTTGTTTGCTGTTAATGGTGTTGATGGGATGATGATGGTGATGAAGGTGAGTTCATGGAGGGTGGAGGCTGACCCTTAGGATTAGGGTTGGTGTCCTTTGAAGCTATGGTTAGGTTGCTGAAGCTGTTACTGTTTAACAGGTTGAGTAAAATGAAGTGGAAATTTCATGGTGAGATACGTGGTTTTCTGGACTCCGGTTTAAACAAGTTTAGAAGATGAGAGAGTAGGAGCAATACCTCCAGATGGTTGCTGCAGAACACAGGTGAGCCCCTTCTTCAATCTCCTCTTTCTTCAATCCTTTGTGATGGGGGTGAGTTTGTGAGAGAAAAGCAGCTGTCTTTTTTTGTTGTTAGGGTTTTTCTGAATGAGCAGTAACCAATATATATGATGTGAGATTAGGGTTTAAATTAGAGAAGTTGTGGGAACTTTGGGTCTCTTCCCCTTTGGGAAAGAAAGTGAGATACTTTTTGCAATGGGAGCAAGGGCTGAAGTTGTGGGATTGAAAACAGCATGTTCTTTGTCTGTTTGTAGCTTTTGAAATTGTCTGTTTTTTTTTAATCATGATTTTCACTGTGGTAACACAACAATTTTTACTGATACACTTAAATTTTCTTTGCAGGTTTATCATGATCCATAGCTTAGTGACTTTGACAAAGACAAGAAAGAGGGATATTTCACTCCCAAGCCTAAGAGAGACCCAATCCTCTGTATATACACCATTTGACACACCATTGTTATCTTTTAATTCATGCTGCTCAGGTGATTCTGCTGGTCTTGTAGGAAAAAATCTGAAGCGAGGGATCCTCTCCACCAAATGCCAATGGATCATCACTTTTGTTGGCTTGCTGAGCAGCGGCTTTGCATGCTCTGGAATGTCATAAGATGGTGGTGAAGGTGTCTTAATATCAGTCTCACTTTTCCTCCTCCTTGGTGAATAGCCACCAAGTCCACTAGCAGAGCCACTGTGTCGATATCCACGATGGTGACTATTTAAAAACATTAGTTGATACTCTATTTTTATCATCAAAATGCCTTTTTCCTAGAACTATCTGTCAGAGAAGGCGTAGACAAGTCTTTGCGATCTCCACCTTGATAAGTATTTCTGCGTGCCCTTGGTGAAAAAAAAAGGTGACTTTCTTCTACTCTCACGCTCCCGACTTCTTGATCTTCTATTCTTCATGGTTGATTCTTCATAATGTGACTTCACCTTTCCTGCCTGTTCTTCCTCTCATAACCGTGTGGGTTGTGATGTTTCACAATATCTTGTTTCCTTATTGCATTCTTGTCCTGAGTTTCAACATCTCCACTTCGATATTTTCTCTTGATTTTCCTTTCATTATTTGTTCTTCTTCCTACATGAATATGCTCATCTGAGTTTTGTTTGCTTGCAGAAACATCTGATGGACTCACACATCCCAAATTAGATTCAATGTGGCTCTAACGTGAGAGGAGGAATTTCTTGCGTGTCAGGAAAATTCCCGAGCGTTTCCTTGCGGCAAGGATTATCTGCTGGATTCACAGGGTTCAACTCAGATGCATGTGGTTCTGGTGTGAGATGAGAGATCTCTTGCGGATTGGTTTCTGATTTATAATTTTCCTACGCTGATGGTTAGTACAACAAGCCTGTACAGCAAATCCAGCCACACCCTGTCCATTCTTGTCCGTTCAAATAATAAATTGTTTTAAGCTAATTCCATAATTGAGATTGTTTTATAAGACTGATAACTACTGTGATGGAATCTACAGATTTTGATTAGCAGCTTATGAGCAAAAGAACTACCATAACAACAACAGGGCAGAGCGCTAGAACCAACAAATTTCAGGATGAGCCATAACACATTTTACCTGCAAGAACTATCCTAAACGTTGCTCTGATCATATAGTAAGGTTCATTTTAGTAGCTTCCATTTTGGATAACAGATCCTTAATCTCTGACTCCATTCTCCTTTTCATGTTCAGATTGGTTATTATTTGCTGTTTTCTCTGAAACAATTGCACTCTGAAAACCTGATGGATACGAGCAGCAGCTCGAGTTGCATTGCACCTGCAGCCAAAGAATCTTTCGTTGTAAGTTCGTGTGATATCTTCTCATTGTTAAGTTGAGAAGTGTTTTGTTCATGGACCCTTTGTACTATTTTTGCTCCAAAAACTTTCTCCAACTTCTTTTGCTTCTGTGTTTAGAGCTTAATTTCTTTTTATTTGTTGACAGAGTCAACGCCAGAATTTGAACTTGCGGCAAATTCTGTGCCAGACTGTGAAAGTTGTTTGGCGCTGAGAAATCGCCCACCGGATCCTCTAACCCTTTTCAAAGCATGCCGGTGCCAAGATTCATGAAGATATGGTTTGCGAGATTTGATGAGTTTGTTCTGAGCCTTAAGCTTTGCTCGTGACTGTCGTCTTCTCAGGATACCGTGGTATTGTTTTGCATTGACATAGATGGGTCCATCTCGTGCAAGATCAGGTGGTAACGTAACTCGATTGGATGCTGACCCCATCATCTGAGGTAACATTTGGGGCTGGTTAGTAGCCTGCGGGGCATAAGCAACTAACGGACCAGCAAAAGTTGGATCGGCGTAAGGATAAGGAGCATGAGCCATAGAGTGATTAGGATCAACTTGTGAAGAATTGAACTCAGTTTCAGAAGGATGATTCAAAAACATAAAAGGCTTCATGTAACCTTCAACAACACTGTAAAATTTAGAACTTGGCCTTTGGGAACTAACAAAGATATGTATGAAGAAGAAAGAGAAGTAACGTTTGAAGTGTTGCTGTTGGGTTGAAATTGGGCATGTCCCCCTTTTTTTTTAATTTTCTGTTTGTTGTAAATTGTAAACAAATTATACTCTGCTATTAACAGTGAGTTTTGGAAATTCTGGATGGACTTGATAATGAATGTGGATGATACTTGTAGTATATCAATTTATTTTGGGGTGAATGAACCTTGTTGGGCCTTTTGCACCATAACTTGCTATTTGCACCATAAAACAAATTGAGACACTTGAAATAGATCATTGTTTCTCTGTTATCCATATTCAATCCAAACTGAATCAGACATAAGCATTGCGGATAAAAACCAGAAAAATGAATCCATCCTCCGTTTGTACTTTTGAGCTATATTCAAACATGATCATAGATAACCTTAATTCATGATTAGAATTCCAAAACATAATCTATGATTCTCACAAACATCATTCTTGGATTTTCACTTAAATAGAGCACTGAATTGATTCATATTTTCATCTTGACCTGATCACTTTGCTTGACGACTTGAACATAACCTCCTTGATCAGGTTAAAAAACCTTGATAATTCTTCTTGTCAGACACAAATTTCTTGATTCCCTGCGAACTGCAAAATGCTATGCAATGCAATGCTTATGTATGTGCTGATGCAATGAAATAAAACATAAGCCAGAGAGGTCGGTCAAATTTTGGGGTACAACAGCTGCCCCTATTCAAGCGACTTAGACCTGAAGGGATGAAAGGTAAGCGACTTTCATACAATCAAGGTAAAAGACGGTTGAATACCCAAGGACCCGGAAATTTGACAATCGCGATACGAACCTCTGACATCGCCGCCAGGAACCCATATTAAGTAGAACGTCTGACCCCGCCGTCAGCTCTTTTAATAGCATCTAACCTCGCCGTCAGATCTCAATGTCAAAATTATAAATCAACTGACTTTATCGTCGGTCCTTAATATTTTCTGACTTTGCCGTCAATTTTTCACAGAACTTTGGTAAAGCCCCTGACTTCGCCGTCAGCTCTTCAAAATAATCTGCTGACCTCACCGTCAAGTTTACAATATTTTCTGACTTCGCCGTCAAATTTTTTTCAAAATCGTCTTCTGACTTCGCCGTCAGTCCTCAGAATAATCTGACCTCGCCGTCAATTTTTCCGTTAAATACGAACAACCATTAAATTCAAAGATATAATTACTTTTGACATCACCGTCAAGACAAACATCCAACATCGCCGCTGAAAACCAAATCACTTGACATCGCCGTCAAGACCAACATTCAACATCGCCGCTGAAAACCAAATCACTTGACATCGCCGTCAAGACAAACTTCTCAACATTGCCGTTGAAGCATACAATCCATCTGACATCGCCGTCAGAAACAAACTTCTCAACATCGCCGCTGAAAAACTAAATCATTTGACATCGCCGTCAAAACTAAATCATCTGACATCGCCGTCAAAACTAAACCATCTGACATCGCCGTCAAAACTAAATCATCTGACATCGCCGTCAAAACTAAATTTTCAACATCCCCGTTGAAGAATCAAATCACTTGACATCACCGTCAAAACTAAATTTTCAACATCGCCGTTGAAGAATCAAATCACTTGACATCGCCGTCAAAACTAAATTTTCAACATCGCCGTTGAAGAATCAAATCACTTGACATCGCCGTCAAAACTAAATTTTCAACATCGCCGTTGAAGAATCAAATCACTTGACATCGCCGTCAAAACTAAACCTTTCTGACATCGCCGTCAAAACTAAATCATCTGACATCGCCGTCAAAACTAAATTTTCAACATCGCCGTTGAAGAATCGGATCACTTGACATTGCCGCCAAGGCTTCGCTGAATATATGAGTAATAATATTCAAACGAATTTAAGACCATCCATTGGTGACGCCCACAAAAGAATTCTGCTGGGGAAACAGCACGAGTTGGGGTATAAACAACACAACGGGCAAAGATGCTGATCGTCTGCGAGGTTTACTTGAAACAAAAGGGGTAACAACCTGGCCTATGTTTCACATGCATATGTTTGAATATGACAAAATGCTCCATGTGAAATGGGAATGCTTCGCATTTGGGTAGATGTTATGCATGTATGTAGATGCAAATGAACCGCTTTAGCAAAATAAATGCTAAAGAGAAAGAGCCAACTCCGTTGGGTCAGAGCTAGGTACGCCTAGCGCAAACAAACTCATGCTGAGGAATACAAGCCCTGGATGGCCTCCGAAAAAACTTCTGGGTAAAACTGCTCTGCTAAGACCAAAACTACTCCGCTGGGGATCCTAACCAAACTCTGCTGCGGAGAACGTCCCGGATGGCCTATCAGCCTACAACTCTTCTGGGGATCGAGCAACTTGGCCGGAGGCAACAACTCCACTCTACCGAGGAAATCAGCTATGAATGATTAGCCAGAATAACTCTACTGGGGAAACACAGCGGATTGTTGAGGAATAGCTCCATTCTGTCGGAGATTGAATCCACTATCTGCTTGGGATGTCGAATAAGATTTACTGGAAGGATTATCCCACACTCTCTCTGCTGGGGATGGAGATGAACGATCTCTGAGTCAGTTCCATTCTGTGGGGAAGAAAAATTAACTCTGCTAACTTGGCTGTGGATTATATATGGAGGGAATCATCATCGACCTCTGCTTGGGGAAAGTAACAACAACTAGACAAGTGTGTTGTACAGCTGGCACCAAGTTATCAATTATGACTTTATTTAAAACAAATGTCTTGATTAGTAGTTAGCAAAGCCCACAAGTTTATATACGCAAGGTTTTTTATCAAAAATATCAGGTGTCTTTTGCAAACAAAACGGTAAAAGGTTAAAACCAGAACAAAAGCTTTTTCTGAATAGTATATTTTATTGATAAAAGGCCCGAAAATAGGCAACTTTACATCGGATGCAACTCCTGAAAAGAGAAAGTTGCGCAAGAAGACAATCGCAAGGAAAATATACAAAAATGTCGGCAATGTGGTACAGACAAACACCATGTGACGACTCATCCATGACTCGCGTGGCTTTGACGCTCTCCAATACTTTAACTTCCGAAGAGATTGATTTGAATGGTCGATCTTCGAGTCCTCCCTAGAATCCACTATGCTTGTGATAATCAATGCGCAGGCCGCAGTCATTTGCTTTAAAATCCCTAATTTTTGCCTGAATCGCCCTTGCGGGTTTTCGATTCACCAGGATACCCATTTTTGCCAAAGTTGCCCTTTCAGGTTTTTCAACTTTGCGGGTTCACATTTTTCTTATATCCCTAATTTTTGCCCGAACCTATCTTTTTATGGTTCGCCGGGATGCCTCATTCTTGCCTGGATGCCCTTTTTCTTTCCAGCGAGCTTTCTTAAGCAAAATATTTTTTGACCGCGTTTGCGTTCACCGGGGATGTAAAATCTTCACCATCCATAGTTGAAAGTAGCAAGGCTCCTCCTGAGAAAACCTTTCGTACCACATAAGGACCCTCATAGTTAGGAGTCCATTTGCCTCTGTGATCATTCTGCGGTGGGAGAATTCGCTTTAACACCAAGTCGCCTGCCTGAAAGCTCCGAGGACGTATCTTTTTATCATAGGCGCTCTTCATTCTCTTCTGATACAAACGACCGTACGCGAGAGACGCCAACCTTTTCTCATCCATCAAACTGAGTTGATTCAACCTGTTCTTTACCCATTCTGCTTCATCTAGTTTGACATCTGCCAGTACTCTTAGAGAAGGGATCTCGACCTCCAATGGCAGAACAGCTTCCATGCCATACACCAACGAGAAAGGAGTTGCCCCAGTTGAAGTACGCACCGAAGTGCGATATCCATGTAAGGCAAAGGGCAACATCTCGTGCCAATCCTTATAAGTTATCACCATCTTCTGTACTATCTTCTTAATGTTCTTGTTGGCCGCTTCCACGGCGCCATTCATTTTCGGGCGATAGGGAGAAGAATTGTGATGCTCGATTTTGAAACTCTGGCACAGTTCCTTCATCATCTTATTATTCAAATTAGAACCATTGTCAGTAATGATCCTCTCGGGTATCCCGTATCGACAGATGATATCTCTTTTGATGAATCGGGCCACTACTTGCTTGGTGACATTGGCATAAGAGGCCGCTTCGACCCATTTGGTGAAATAATCAATAGCCACTAAGATAAAACGGTGTCCATTGGACGCGGTCGGCTCGATTTTTCCAATCATATCAATGCCCCACATGGAAAAAGGCCACGACGATGACATGACATTCAAAGGACACGGCGGTACATGAATCTTGTCGGCATAAATTTGACATTTGTGGCATTTCTTGGCGTACTTGAAGCAATCTGACTCCATAGTTAACCAATAATATCCTGCCCTCAACAATTTCCGAGACATGGCATGCCCACCTGCATGTGTTCCGAAAGCACCTTCGTGGACCTCTTCCATAAGCAAATTTGCCTCTTTTTCGTCCACGCATCTTAGTATCACTAAGTCATGGTTTCTCCGATAGAGCGCACCGTCTGGATTCAGATAGAAATTGCCGGACAATCTCCTCAAAGTCTTCTTATCTTGGGTAGATGCCCCAGGCGGATACTCTTGGTTCTTAAGAAAGTTTCGGATGTCATAAAACCATGGTTTACCATCAGGAGCTTCATCTATTGCGAACACAAATGCTGGTCTATCGAGCCGTGAAATGACAATTATAGGAGCATCGTTCCAGAAGTTAACTTTGTACATCGAGGATAGAGTAGCCAAAGCATCGGCCATCTGATTCTCTGCTCTTGGCACATGGTGAAGTTCTACTTGATCGAAAAAAGGTAGCAACCTCCTTGCGTAGTTCATGTATGGGATCAGATTTGGCTGGCGCGTTTCCCACTCTCCCTTGATTTGGTTGACCACTAAGGCTGAATCTCCATAGATATCAAGGTTCTTGATTCTCAAGTCGATTGCTTCTTCAATACCCATGATGCATGCTTCGTACTCGGCCTCGTTGTTGGTACATGGGAATGTTAACCTCGCGGTGAATGGTATATGGGACCCATGGGGAGTTGTAATGATTGCCCCAATCCCACTACCGTATGAGTTAACAGCGCCGTCAAAGATTAATTTCCACTGGGAACCCAATTCCGGTCCCTCGCCCGGCAACGGTTCATCGCAATCTTTCATTTTCAAGTACATAATGTCTTCGTCAGGAAAGTCAAACTTCATTGGCTGATAATCATCGACTGGCTGCTCTGCAAGGTATTCTGATAGAACACTACCTTTAATAGCTTTTTGAGATACATATTGAATATCATATTCTGTCAGAATCATCTGCCACCTAGCGATCCTTCCTGATAGCGCCTGCTTTTCGAACACGTACTTAATTGGGTCCATCTTTGAAATCAACATGGTTGTGTGGTTTAGCATATACTTCCTTAGGCGCTTGGCGGCCCAAGCAAGTGCGCAACAAGTCTTTTCTAACATTGAATATCTGGATTCACAGTCCGTGAACTTTTTACTCAAGTAGTAAATTGCGTGCTCCTTTCTTCCAGTCTCGTCGTGCTGACCGAGAACACAGCCCATAGAATTCTCAAGAACTGTTAAGTACATTATCAACGGTCTCCCAGCCACCGGGGGCATCAGTATTGGGGGTTCTTGTAGGTATTCCTTTATTTTCTCAAACGCCTTCTGACAATTCTCGTTCCAAACGACCGCCTGATCCTTCTTCAGAAGTTTAAACAATGGCTCACAAGTGGCGGTCAGGTGAGATATGAACCTTGCAATATAGTTCAATCTACCTAAGAAACCACGAACCTGCTTCTCGGTCTTTGGTGCTGGCATTTCTTGAATTGCCCTGATCTTCGAGGGATCAACCTCAATACCTTTCTCACTAACGATGAACCCCAACAGCTTTCCTGACCGTACGCCGAAAGTACATTTGCTCGGATTCAACCTCAATTTGAACTTCCTCAACCTCTCAAACAACTTTAGAAGATTCACCAAGTGCCCCTCCTCCGTTTGGGACTTTGCAATCATATCGTCAACATAAACTTCGATTTCGTGATGCATCATGTCTTGAAAGAGTGTGACCATTGCTCGTTGATAAGTTGCCCCTGCGTTCTTCAACCCGAAAGGCATTACTTTATAGCAAAAGGTCCCCCAAGGTGTGATAAAAGTCGTTTTCTCCATGTCCTCCGGCGCCATCTTAATTTGATTGTATCCGGAAAAGCCGTCCATGAAGGAAAATACCGAGAATTGCGCGGTGTTATCAACAAGCACGTCAATATGGGGAAGCGGGAAATCATCCTTTGGGCTTGCTCTATTCAAGTCCCTATAATCAACACACATCCTAACTTTGCCGTCCTTTTTAGGCACGGGTACGATGTTAGCGACCCAAGGAGGGTAGTTGGCTACAGCAAGAAATCCGGCGTCTAACTGTTTCTGAACTTCTTCCTTGATCTTCACTGCCATGTCTGGCCTTGTTCTTCTCAATTTCTGTTTGACAGGTGGACACTCTTCACGAAGAGGCAGACGATGAACCACAATGTCCGTGTCGAGTCCTGGCATGTCCTCATATGACCAAGCAAAAACATCCTTATACTTTTGGAGTAACTCAACCAGTCGTTGCTTGACATTATTTTGCAGCGTAGCCCCTATTCTGACCTCCTTCTTATCTTCTTCCGTCCCCAGGTTGATAACTTCAACTTCCTCCTGATGAGGCAGGATGACCTTCTCCTCTTGTCTTAGCAATCTGGCAAGCTCCTCAGGCAGGTCTTCGTCTTCCTCGATCTCTTCTTCGGCTTGAAAGATCGGATTGTCGAAGTCATACTGAGTCATAGACGAGTCTGAGTCGGTGGGATCTGAAATGTGTAACCTGCGATGATGATGATTTTATGCTTTTAAATGATATGCAAACAAAAACACAAACCACATTGCCATTTTATTGTTAAAGATAAAAACAAGAGCAACAAGGATCACAAAATTCTGAATGAAAAGACGCCTTTTAATTGATGATAAAAAGATTGTTCACATGCATAAAGATAGGGCCCTACAAACAAAGTCCATTATGCCTTGGGCAGAGCATATGGAAATACATTAATCAAGACAATCAATTACTCTTCATAAGTCACTGTGATAATTTCCTCCATGCTCCAATTCTTCAAGCCCTGGCCGGGGATGCATGGCTGGATCCACGCATCCATATCACAGTCGCTGTCTCCTTCCCCATCTGATATGGCATTAATTTGATCAAAAATGACTCCACTACTAGTAAATTGGACAGGACCTTTGTAACGTGGAGTGCTTTGTGAAGATGATCCATGTGGGCTATATCCCAATCCGAACTTATCTTGCTTGTTTGGGACGCTTACCACCTGTCCCCATCCTTGTGTTGATCCGGATTCCACCACGGCTCGTGCTTCCTTGTATGACGACATGGCAACTTCTGGAGCTTTGACCTCGACCGGTGCCTTTTCCTTGATTTGGACAGTCTCAAAAGCCTGGCACAACGTTTCTTGAATTTCGCCGTCGACTTCCACATATTTGAATGAAGACAGGTGGCTCACCATGATGTCTTCTTCTCCACAAACGGTCACAATACTCCCATCCACCATATATTTCAATTTCTGGTGCAACGTCGACGTTACAGCGCCTGCCAAGTGTATCCAAGGCCGACCCAAAAGACAGCTATAAGCAGGCTGGATATCCATGATGTAGAAAACTGTTTCAAACACCTCTGGGCCTACTTGGATAGGCAGAGTTATCTCCCCAAAGACAGATCTTCGAGTTCCATCGAAAGCCCGCACAACCAAATCACTGGGCGTACAATATAGACCCTGATGATCGATCTTCATCAATGCCTTCTTCGGCAACACATTCAAAGACGACCCCGTATCAACAAGTACATGTGACATCACCGTTCCTCGGCATTCAAGTGAAATATGCAGAGCCAAATTGTGATTCCTCCCTTTTGGTGTCAAATCGCGGTCAGTGAATCCCAACCCGTTACCTGCATTGACATGGGCCACCACGCCTTCCAATTGATTAACGGATATCTCTTGAGGCACATAAGCATTATTCAAAACTCTGAGCAAAGCATTCCTGTGAGCCTCAGAACATAACAGCAATGACAAGATAGAAATCTTTGAAGGAGTTTGTTGTAAATGATCCACAATTTTGTAGTCACTCCTTCTTATCAAGCGCATGAATTCCTCCGCATCCTTCAGTAAAGTTTCCTTTTCTCTAGCCTGAGAATTCTCTTCCGCTATAACCTTCCCCTTACCTTTATCAGCCCTTTTTGTACTTGCTTCGGGAGGTGCAAATACTCTCCCGCTCCGAGTCATTCCTCCAGTTCCCACCAAATTATCAACAGAATCCAACGGTGAACCTCTCAGTTCCTGCTTTTGACCATTGCAGTAGACCTCGGCCCCATAGTTCCAAGGAATTGCTTTAGAACTTTCATAGGGTACGGGCCCTGCCTTTGTGAATATAATAGTGGGCCTCGCCGGAGGCGCAGAAATTGTAATTGTTTTGTATGGGATGGATATGGTGGCCACCTCATCCTTATCTTTGATGACTACCTCTTCAGCATTCTTCTCACAGATTCTATCGAATTGCAACAAACCGTCGTCCATCATGTGTTGTATATGGTTCCTCAAGTTCCGACATCCTTCTAGACAAATCATACAGTCTTCGCAATCCTTTCCACAGCCTGGGAATACCCCTCCTTCTAACAACTTGCTCTTCACGAAGCTTAACGGCGTCTTCAAATTCTCTACTCTGGACACCAAGTTCAGGCCTTCCTCACTGTCAATAGCATTCACGCCACCACCCCTACCGTGGTTAGGCATGGGATTCCGATCCACGCTTGGCGCATCCTGATTGAAATTGATAGCTTTACTGTCAATAAGGTCTTGTACCTTATGTTTGAAGGCTTTACAGTTGTCAATACTGTGGCCGGGGGCGCCAGAGTGGAATTCACACCTAGCGTTGGCGTCATATCCAGGAGGTGGTTGGCCAGTTAGAGGTGCCATTGTCCTTTTCTGGACCAATTGCAGTTGAATTAAGTGTTGCAGCAACTGAGCGTATGGCATTGGCGGTGTGTCAAAGTGTCTATCCGCCACCCGTCTCCTATCCTGGAACTGTCTTGGTGCATAATTCTGTTGTTGAGGTCGTTGCTCCTGTTGTTGACGTGGTTGTTGTTGCGGAGGCTGTGTCGCCGGGATGGCAATACTCGCTACTTGTGATGGTTGCTGGTAATACGGTCGCTGCTGACGCTGATCCAGGTATCTTTTTCGGTTGTTAAAGCCGTACACTGCATTTGTTTCATTATCCTTTTTCTTCGCACCAAAGAACTTTCTTCCACCTCCAGATGAGGTCCCTTCCGCTGCTTGAATTTTCCCCATTTTTATACCGTTTTCAACTCTTTCGCCCGTGATAATTAAGTCCGAGAAGCTTCCTGACATATTGCTCACCAACTTTTCGTAGTAGATTCCGGGCAAGGTGGCCACGAATAAATCGATTAGTTCTCTTTCCACCATGGGAGGTTGAACCCTAGCGGCAAGCTCTCGCCACCTTTGGGCATATTCTTTAAAACACTCATTGCTTCTTTGGGATAGATTCTGCAACTGCACTCGATTTGGTGCCAAGTCACTATTGTACTGGTAATGTTGGACAAAGGCCTCTGCTAAATTCTTCCAGCTCCGAATATTGGCAGGTTCCAAACCCATGTACCACTCCAGAGAAGGCCCTGACAGACTATCTTGGAAGAAGTGCATAAGCAACTTCTCATCATCAGAGTATGCCGACATCCTTCGAAAATAGGAGCGGATATGCACCTTTGGACATGTCGTTCCTTTGTATTTATCGAAATCTGGCACTTTGAACTTTGGAGGGATCCTAAGTCCCGGAATCAATCCCAGATTGGACATGTCAAGCCCCACAGTGTTCTGGTTTTCCAGAATGCTCTTCATCTTTTCTTCTATTTCATCAAACCTTCTATTGGTGTCGGATCGTAGCCCTCCCCCAAGGTCCCTCATGGAGAAGATATCATCCTGTTCATCTTGGTCCCATTGAGGATTCACGCTAGTAGGTATGGCGCCTGCCACAACTGGGATGGGGATTCCAGTTTGTTCTCTTCCGCCCGGAAGGTTGACTACAGTTGGGCCACCGTTGACTTGCGAGGTTCCACCATTAGCAGGAGGGGGGACAGCAGCAGCCCCACCGTGCAAAACGCCACTTCCATCCACCTGAGCTATTAAAGGTTGAACCAATGTCCTTAACTGGTCTTGTCCATTGGCCACCCCCTGCATCATCTCCATGAATTGTGCCATCTTCTCACGAAACTCCAAAAGCTCGGCTTGAACCTGATCCATAATTCTCTGCTGATTTCCCCGCGTGTTGTAGGAGTGTTGAGAAGTCAGCTTGCTCTTCCTCTTTCCCTCTCTTTCTCTCTGAAATGGCAAGCGGTGTGAGGTCGAGTTTCAGGGAATGCAAAATGATGCGCAAGTTCATGCGAATGCTCAAGAGACTTTCGAAACCTATGATTATAACCGGTATTATAGAATCGCGAATGAACAAATAATAAAGAAAACACAATTAAACCAAAAGCAAATTCTCATTAATTTGGGGAGATTCAATACAAACATTTGCTGACTATGCCGAATAACAATTCTCATTACAAGGAAAACACTAAATGACTGAAAATCAAGAGTACAAAAAAAACTAGAATTTCTCCTTTTGGAGACGCTCTTCAAGCTTCTTCGTCTCGAACATGAACCTCCTAACCATTTGGTCGCAGAGCTGGATAAAGTGGTGAACAGAAGGAGGGATATCATTTCCTTCCAAATCTTGAATGGCGCTTTCCAACCTCCATGGGATATCACGGATCATGAGGTTGCAATGCTCCACCAAATTGTTGTACCTAGCACGACACGTATCTAGAGTCGACTGGTAATAACAAATAGAATCCACATGGGTGTCCAACAACTCATTGAGCTGAGCTTCTTTCTCGAGCCACTGCGCACTATCTCTTTGCAAAGCCTCAAAACGATTCCTCCACAGAAGGGCTGTTTCCTGGGCAGTTTCCAATTCTTGACATTTGTTATTCCATAGGTCAGATGTGACATATGAATCTTTCAATGCCTCCTCTTTGAGTCTTCGTTCATTTTCCACTAGGGTCAAGGCGTTTCTCAGTCGTTCTTCAAGATCCCCAATATCAGCCTCAAGATTCTCTCGTATTTCCTTCTTTTCGGCAGAGGCTACCTCAAAGAAGTGCCATGCCCTATCACAAGAAGCTTTGGTATCCTTTAAGCATTGTCGGAGAGTTGTTAATGATGCATCAGCCCCTTCGTAACCCTGTTGGTACCTGACTCTCAGATCCGTTTCTAATTTTAGCTTCTTGCTACTCTCAGCCGCTTGATCCTGTTCAAACTCCACCTTTCTTTTGTACTGACCGTTCTCCACATTTGCTTGGTGGACTTCATTCTGAAGGTCCTGATTCTCCTTAGTCAATCTCTCCACTATTAGCTTCAGTTTTTCATATTCTTCTATGGGTACATGAGTGGGAGCAGGAGGTGCTTCTCGCATAGAGGGCTCTAAGGGAAATGGCAACGACCTTTCAGCTACTCTGGCTAGTAACCACCGGTTGTATGGCTCCTTTGCCACACAATTCTTCGCTTTTAACTCCTTCCTTCCCTTTGTATGAATCTTGCCCCAAGCCTTAGCAATCTTCCTGACAAACGCAGGGTCTTCTGATGTGGCTAGCAGAAAGAAACTCTGAACCTTCTCTGCTTCGGGCTCGCCCTCCATAGCATAACCCAACTGACGTAATGCCATGACTGGGTTATAGTTAATACAACCGGCCCTACCGATTAAAGGTACATTACTGAATTCTCCACAACTAAAGATGATTTCCACATCATAGTACTCATGAGAGTACCAAGCAATATCACTAGCTTCCAGAGACATGATGCGCTGAGACCATTTCAATTCCTTCTTGTTTTCCACGAACGGTCCTTTCTTGGGCAAATGAGAAGCATACCATTTGTATAGTAGGTGAGAGCAGCATTGGATCGTTCCCGCCTTCTTTTCGCTCCTCCAATGAATAGAGTGATAGACATCGGCAAGGAGTGTAGGGATGGGATTCTTCTGCATGAAGAGGACGATGGCAGTGATGTCTATGAAATTGTCCACATTTGGAAAGAGGACAATCCCATAGATCATTAGAGCAACACTTATACCGAACTTTTCCCAATCTTCACCAACCTTGTACTGAGCGGCCTTTTCTAGCAAAAACTTCAATGGAAAACCCTGAACACCCCCTTTACTGGTTAGACCCTTCCTGACTTCTTCTTTGGTCATATGAAGAGCAAGAGCAATGACAGCAGGCTTTGGTTCTTCTTCCAAACCAGTATAGACAGGTTGATCCTTAATTTTAATGTTCAAAATGTGAGAATATTCTTCCAAGGTGGGAGCCAACTGGTAGTCTTGAAAAGTGAAGCACCGGAGAGGCGCATCATAAAATTGAGCCATAGCATACAAGGCCCAAGTATCAACTCTAGAGTGTAGAAGATCAAGCAATTTCCCATGTTTCCCTTGAAAGTTGATCTTGATAACTTTCGGCACGTCAATCAGAAGGTCTTGAATTGATTCCAACTTTGGTTCCCTAAACTTTATGGAATTTGTGCTTCTCTTTCTTATATCAGCCATTGAGTTCTCCAATACCTGAGATAATCATAGCTTCTTAAGTCTCTTGGTATGCAAAATGATATGCAATGCAATGTTTTATGAATGCATATGATAATATTCACACATCGAGATCAAAGTCACAAATCCTGCAAGACAACATCAAAAGGTATCTTCTCCAACGAGTGGGCAATCTAATGGTGTACAAAAAGAGTATTCCAAAGGCCTTTCAAACAAAGTCCCATGTACTAACCCTCAAAAGTTTCCCATCATAACGACTACTCGTAAGACGGTAATCCTTTCAAAAAGGATGAACACAGAGTTATGTTTCAGCAACCTTCGGAATAAAGGTTCTACAAAAGGTCCTCAGAATCGCGGACTCTCAAGTTGAAGATAAGAACGCCGTTACGACTACACGTAAGACATAATTATTCCAACGGAGTCTCATCTGAGCGGTGAGATTCAATCCAACTCAACGAGTCCTAAGTCTCGCAAATCAGAAAGAATCCACCTCCTAACTTAGTGTGTGCTTGAAAGCTTCATCCTCACAAACCAAATCAAATAAACCCAACGGTTAAAAAAATAAAGCATAAATAAATAAAACAAGTAAAGACACAAACATGACAAACAAAATAGGCTTGGCTTGCTAGGATGATCCCCGGCAGAGTCGCCAGCTGTCGCTACTCGAAAAATGCATCGTGCAACGACGGAGAGGCGAAAAAGATAGACAGAAGAGTCGCCACCGAACTTTATTTATCCCATGAGGGGAAAGGAAAATATCGAGAAAACCTTAAGAAATAAATGGATAAGATGGTCTCGCAACCATGAACGGGTTCGGAAGCCGGTTATACGAGGGGAAGGTATTAGCACCCCTCGCATCCATCGTACTCGATGGGAACCTTTTGTTTGTCGACGTGTGAATTTATTTGCTAAAATATTATGCTATAAAAGTGTGTTCCAAAGGGAGAGAGATAAAGGGTTAGAAACAGGGAAAGAGAGGTAACGGGGAAGAAGAGAGAAAGAACAGACTCGGTAGGACTTCGCGGTCCTAGGCCTACGTATTCTCAACTGATATGAGAAAGTCAGAGTCGGCGTAGTTCGGGGCTACAGATATAGGGGGAAAGTGCTCGCCAAGACATTGCCGTCTTGTGCCTACGTATTCTCATCTGGTATGAGAAAGTCAGAGCAGCCGTAGTTCGGCTAACGGTGTGTTGATGTTTTTTACGGATGATGCTATCGTGCGCATTCCAGCAGTTAGGTGTTTCGCTGCTCGCTCGTTGGAGACTTAGGCGTTACCTGTTTGCGGTAGAACGGACGTAACATATCCTTTTTGAAAGATTGATTAGTTTTCGCCACGCGGGGCAAGAAGTCACGTTTGATTGATTGGATTGTTTTTTAGGGGGCGAGACAGGTCCTCGGATAGTAACCCCTACGGGTAGTACCCTAATTCGTTATCTCAAAGTTTTTGTTATAAAAGGGTGCGGCGAACGAGGCGTCTTCGTATTGAAAGACGTGCGTCAGAACCACCCTCCCTACAGTGGGCATCCCAACACTCGAAGAGGAAGAGGTCTACACCCAATCCTCTCTCTTTAATTCAATGCAAAGAGAACTTCGTTCTCTTATTACAGATATTTTTGGTTTTGAATGGTAAGTGCTTTGCGACAGAGAACCCTACGGTAAACGTCAGCACTCGGGATAAGTGAAGGCCTACACCTAACCACTCCACGACCATTCAAGTTTTATTGTTATGAAAAGATTTGAAAATGCACTCGGTACAGGACCGAGGTTTTAGGTGAAAAGGGTTACGGAATGAAGTTGTGAAAGCGAGATGGTGGATAAAGGCGCGTCTTCGTATTGAAAGACAAATATCGAGACCACCCTCACTACAGTGGGCATCCCAACATTCGGAGAGGAAGAGGTCTACACCCAATCCTCTCTCTTTAATTCAATACAAAGAGAAACGATTCCTTATCGAAGGGGTTTGAAAATGCACTCGGTACGAGACCGAGGTTTTAAGAGCAAAAGGGGTGAAAGCGTCTTTGTATTGACAGACGAGCATCGAGACCACCCTCACTACAGTGGGCATCCCTACGCTCGAAGAAGAAGGGGTCTACACCCAATCCTCTTTTTAGCTCAACACAAAGAAATGATTTTAAGGAGATGATATTTGAAAATGGATGGGAAGCGTCTTCATATTGAAAGACGAGTGTCGGAACCACCCTCACTACAGTGGGCATTCCAACACTCGGAGAGGAGGAAAGTCTACACTTAATCCCCTCGTTTAGTTCAATACAAAGATGATTCGATTTTGAAGTTGGTTTGAAAATGTTTTGAATCAAGTGGGGACAAATAATGAAGAGAGAAAAGAGGTGGTCCCAGATCCCACACTACTCATTAATAATTTGACTGGTAATGAATTACGGAGGTCTCGTCATCGACCCAAACAGATGAAATGGGGCAAAAATGTCCAATAACAAAAGCGGAATGGAGTTTAACTCTAAAAATATAAAATATTCTAAAAGAAATAAGATAAAAACTTCTAAACATAATATATATACAAAAAAACTCTAAAGAAATTAATATACAAGATAATTTTAAAGAAATAAAAAAAAAAGGATATTAATATATAAAAAATATTTACAAAATTAAAACTAATTTTACATAATATAAATAAAACAATAATAATATTTAATATATATATAAAGTTAAGAAAATGAAAAAAAACAAAAAAAAATAGGGAGAGGTAAGATGAGATGCAGGGTGTGAAGAGCATGGTGGGGATGTAGATCTGAGAAACGGATGGGCCATGAGGAAAGAATAAAGAAAAACAGATAGAATAAAGAATAAAGAAATAATCAAATTAATAGAAAACGGAAACGAGACCCAACGGTATCCTCGCTCACTCTCGCTCTCTTCTTTCGATTCTCACTCTCTGCTCTGGTATTTGGTTTGTAGGTTTGAAAAGGAATTCTAGGGTTTCTGGTGGTTGAGTTTAAAGGTTTAATGGAGGATTTTCACAAAAGGGTTATGAAGAAATCGTGAGATGGGTTTGTGTTACGGATCTGAAGGTTTGAGAACGGAGGTTATGGCGGTGATCGATGAAGTTCAAAAAAATGGAGAGTTGTTAACCTTGGTGGAGTGACTGGTACGGTGAAGAACAGTGTTGCACGGCGGATGGTTTTTGTTTTCGGAGGAGGTTTGGTGGGTTTTACGGAAGTTCTGTTAAAGGAGTTGGCGGTTTGATGATTTGTGTTTACGGTTTCATGATGATTGTGGGTATTTGCGGAAGGTTTGCTGGCTATTCAAACCGTTATTGTCTGAGTGATTTTTGCGAAAAAAAACACGGTGGGTTGGAAAGTTTTGGTTCTGTTAGTGGCTTGTTCATGCAAGTTGGGGAAAAAGATTCGGTGAGTTTTTTTTTTTGAAATGGGGGTTGAGTTTGTTAGAGGATATGGAGAGGAATCTGGGTTTGATTCAGCGAGTTCTGAAGTTTGGTTGAAGAATGTCTTTGAGTTTAATGGTATTCTGGTTGTTGGTTTAAGATTGGATGAATGTTGTTTGCTGTTAATGGTGTTGATGGGATGATGATGGTGATGAAGGTGAGTTCATGGAGGGTGGAGGCTGACCCTTAGGATTAGGGTTGGTGTCCTCTGAAGCTATGGTTAGGTTGCTGAAGCTGTTACTGTTTAACAGGTTGAGTAAAATGAAGTGGAAATTTCATGGTGAGATACGTGGTTTTCTGGACTCCGGTTTAAACAAGTTTAGAAGATGAGAGAGTAGGAGCAATACCTCCAGATGGTTGCTGCAGAACACAGGTGAGCCCCTTCTTCAATCTCCTCTTTCTTCAATCCTTTGAGATGGGGGTGAGTTTGTGAGAGAAAAGCAGTTGTCTTTTTTTGTTGTTAGGGTTTTTCTGAATGAGCAGTAACCAATATATATGATGTGAGATTAGGGTTTAAATTAGAGAAGTTGTGGGAACTTTGGGTCTCTTCCCCTTTGGGAAAGAAAGTGAGATACTTTTTGCAATGGGAGCAAGGGCTGAAGTTGTGGGATTGAAAACAGCATGTTCTTTGTCTGTTTGTAGCTTTTGAAATTGTCTGTTTTTTTTTAATCATGATTTTCACTGTGGTAACACAACAATTTTTACTGATACACTTAAATTTTCTTTGCAGGTTTATCATGATCCATAGCTTAGTGACTTTGACAAAGACAAGAAAGAGGGATATTTCACTCCCAAGCCTAAGAGAGACCCAATCCTCTGTATATACACCATTTGACACACCATTGTTATCTTTTAATTCATGCTGCTCAGGTGATTCTGCTGGTCTTGTAGGAAAAAATCTGAAGCGAGGGATCCTCTCCACCAAATGCCAATGGATCATCACTTTTGTTGGCTTGCTGAGCAGCGGCTTTGCATGCTCTGGAATGTCATAAGATGGTGGTGAAGGTGTCTTAATATCAGTTTCACTTTTCCTCCTCCTTGGTGAATAGCCACCAAGTCCACTAGCAGAGCCACTGTGTCGATATCCACGATGGTGACTATTTAAAAACATTAGTTGATACTCTATTTTTATCATCAGAATGCCTTTTTCCTAGAACTATCTGTCAGAGAAGGCGTAGACAAGTCTTTGCGATCTCCACCTTGATAAGTATTTCTGCGTGCCCTTGGTGAAAAAAAAAAAGGTGACCTTCTTCTACTCTCACGCTCCCGACTTCTTGATCGTCTATTCTTCATGGTTGATTCTTCATAATGTGACTTCACCTTTCCTGCCTGTTCTTCCTCTCATAACCGTGTGGGTTGTGATGTTTCACAATATCTTGTTTCCTTATTGCATTCTTGTCCTGAGTTTCAACATCTCCACTTCGATATTTTCTCTTGATTTTCCTTTCATTATTTGTTCTTCTTCCTACATGAATATGCTCATCTGAGTTTTGTTTGCTTGCAGAAACATCTGATGGACTCACACATCCCAAATTAGATTCAATGTGGCTCTAACGTGAGAGGAGGAATTTCTTGCGTGTCAGGAAAATTCCCGAGCGTTTCCTTGCGGCAAGGATTATCTGCTGGATTCACAGGGTTCAACTCAGATGCATGTGGTTCTGGTGTGAGATGAGAGATCTCTTGCGGATTGGTTTCTGATTTATAATTTTCCTAGGCTGATGGTTAGTACAACAACCCTGTACAGCAAATCCAGCCACACCCTGTCCATTCTTGTCCGTTCAAATAATAAATTGTTTTAAGCTAATTCCATAATTGAGATTGTTTTATAAGACTGATAACTACTGTGATGGAATCTACAAATTTTGATTAGCAGCTTATGAGCAAAAGAACTACCATAACAACAACAGGGCAGAGCGCTAGAACCGACAAATTTCAGGATGAGCCATAACACATTTTACCTGCAAGAACTATCCTAAACGTTGCTCTGATCATATAGTAAGGTTCATTTTAGTAGCTTCCATTTTGGATAACAGATCCTTAATCTCTGACTCCATTCTCCTTTTCATGTTCAGATTGGTTATTATTTGCTGTTTTCTCTGAAACAATTGCACTCTGAAAACCTGATGGATACGAGCAGCAGCTCGAGTTGCATTGCACCTGCAGCCAAAGAATCTTTCGTTGTAAGTTCGTGTGATATCTTCTCATTGTTAAGTTGAGAAGTGTTTTGTTCATGGACCCTTTGTACTATTTTTGCTCCAAAAACTTTCTCCAACTTCTTTTGCTTCTGTGTTTAGAGCTTAATTTCTTTTTATTTGTTGACAGAGTCAACGCCAGAATTTGAACTTGCGGCAAATTCTGTGCCAGACTGTGAAAGTTGTTTGGCGCTGAGAAATCGCCCACCGGATCCTCTAACCCTTTTCAAAGCATGCCGGTGCCGAGATTCATGAAGATATGGTTTGCGAGATTTGATGAGTTTGTTCTGAGCCTTAAGCTTTGCTCGTGACTGTCGTCTTCTCAGGATACCGTGGTATTGTTTTGCATTGACATAGATGGGTCCATCTCGTGCAAGATCAGGTGGTAACGTAACTCGATTGGATGCTGACCCCATCATCTGAGGTAACATTTGGGGCTGGTTAGTAGCCTGCGGGGCATAAGCAACTAACGGACCAGCAAAAGTTGGATCGGCGTAAGGATAAGGAGCATGAGCCATAGAGTGATTAGGATCAACTTGTGAAGAATTGAACTCAGTTTCAGAAGGATGATTCAAAAACATAAAAGGCTTCATGTAACCTTCAACAACACTGTAAAATTTAGAACTTGGCCTCTGGGAACTAACAAAGATATGTATGAAGAAGAAAGAGAAGTAACGTTTGAAGTGTTGCTGTTGGGTTGAAATTGGGCATGTCCCCCTTTTTTTTTTAATTTTCTGTTTGTTGTAAATTGTAAACAAATTATACTCTGCTATTAACAGTGAGTTTTGGAAATTCTGGATGGACTTGATAATGAATGTGGATGATACTTGTAGTATATCAATTTATTTTGGGGTGAATGAACCTTGTTGGGCCTTTTGCACCATAACTTGCTATTTGCACCATAAAACAAATTGAGACACTTGAAATAGATCATTGTTTCTCTGTTATCCATATTCAATCCAAACTGAATCAGACATAAGCATTGCGGATAAAAACCAGAAAAATGAATCCATCCTCCGTTTGTACTTTTGAGCTATATTCAAACATGATCATAGATAACCTTAATTCATGATTAGAATTCCAAAACATAATCTATGATTCTCACAAACATCATTCTTGGATTTTCACTTAAATAGAGCACTGAATTGATTCATATTTTCATCTTGACCTGATCACTTTGCTTGACGACTTGAACATAACCTCCTTGATCAGGTTAAAAAACCTTGATAATTCTTCTTGTCAGACACAAATTTCTTGATTCCCTGCGAACTGCAAAATGCTATGCAATGCAATGCTTATGTATGTGCTGATGCAATGAAATAAAACATAAGCCAGAGAGGTCGGTCAAATTTTGGGGTACAACAACTACCACCCCCAATATTTCGAGGAACCACAAGATCCGTTTAAATCGGACCTCAAAATATTATTAGAAGATTTCAATACGACGCATTCTCACCCAAATTCCCTCTACGATGACGACTCCCAATGTTTTGAGGAAACACAAGATTTCGATACATCCAACCTTAAACTATTACGAGAAGAATTCGAAGAGACGTTTACTCACTCTAGGATAGAATCTATGATGGAGCGCTTTGTGGAGACACAAACTCTCCAAAATGAAGATTTTAGAAAACAACATCTCCAAATTGATGAAGACCTTAAGCAGATGAGCATTATAGTCTATTCCCTCGCGACTCACAGCAAGGCTTTGGAGACTCAAACCTCTTTGCTTACACAAACATATCTAGGACCCTTCCTTGAGAGCCATGTGAATGTTGTAACCACTAGTAATGAAGAACAAATAGAAGATCCTAGGGAGAGTGATGATGAGTCTGAGGAGAGTTTTGGTGAGACAAGCATAATTATTGAGAAAAATCCACTGACACCACCTGAAAGGGAGGTTGTCAAAGAGGTAGAGAAGGAAGCACCTATTGTTGCCCCTCCTCCCTATACCCCACCTAATTCTTTATCACAATTGGTTGTGGAAGCTAAGGTAAACTCCCAATCCAAAACATATATAGAGGTATTGGAAAATATCCACACTAATGCACCTTTGTCTAAGGTCCTTCATAACAAAAGAAAATTCAAGGACCATGAAACTAGGGTCATCATTACTAATAAAAGGGTAAGATTAAATTTTGAGATGGTGGATGAAATAGCTAAGCCCAAATTTGAAAAACTGATACTTAGGATAGATCCAGAACCACCACCACAAGTTCAAAACAATGAACCAACCTATAGAAGAAAGAAAAGAAAAGGTGAGGGATATGAGAAATGGCTTGATAAGTGGCCATGGAAACCGAAGACCATTCAAAGTTCGAGCGATGAACCATTCTCGAAAGAGCCACCATGAGTACTTGCACTCCTTGGCCGTCGAGCTATCGACGTTAAACAAAGCGCTGTGTGGGAGGCAACCCATAAAGTCTTTATTTTAATTTATTTGTTTAAATTTGCAAAAAAAAAAGAAATGTATCGCTTGTTACTCTTTAGCTATATCTTAGCGAAAACTCTCTAGATGACGATCTGAGAAGATGAGCTATGCCCACGGACATCCCTACGAGTATCGATGCTGGTGGGAACAATGATGATGAGTGCTTCCTCTTGACGCGAGAAACATGATGAGATGGTTTGAGAATTACACAAACAAAGGTATCTCAAAATGCCCGCCGCCGAAGTAGAAGTGATCAACAAAAACAAGGATAGCAAGAGCAGTAGCATTCATACAAGTTCTATCTTTCCTTTTCCACCTTTTACTAAAACATTAAGGACAATGTTTGGTTTAAGTGTGGGGGAGGAACTCTATTGTTTTACATATTATTTCATGCTTCTAGAAATTTTATCTGTTTTTAACATTCTGTCAAAGTCTTTGTAAGTGTTGTCGAGTCTTTATGCGTGGTTTTCGCTTGTTATTCAATTTCCCCAAAAATTTCAAAATTTCAAAATTCTAACCTCCAACAAATTTTTGCTTCGATTCATGTCATGGTTCTCTGTAAGTATATAGGCTGTCCAGGCTATGTTAGAAAAACGTGGGAAAGTTTTGATAAAATTGATACCGCCCTGACACCCTTAACCCCCTAAATATGCAAAATCAATTTGAGTACCCATTATGCCGAAACCTTAAAGCTCCAGGTTCTTGTAGTAATCCCTAAGTAGTTTATTTAAGCAGTCAGCACCATCCTAAACACACTAAGTAAGAAACCGATGCAAATAAGTGTATGATCTCTAGTGTAAAATGAGAAATTAAGAAAGAAAATAAATTATGAAGAAAAAGACATGTTCCTTCTAAGTTAGGTTCTCCTCACCCGAACACTTAGCCTAACGCTACAAACTCTTTAAGTTTAATTGATGCTTAAGCATATTTGCAGAGAAAAAAAATGAAATAGCATCGAGATCATAGTCACTAAAAGGTTTACTTGCCATTAATGTGTATGGATAACGGGCTTAATGTGATTGCACTATAATGAAACGGGGTGAAATAGAGCATGAGATTTAGGTTGAGTTATAGTGGCATGATTCCAATTGGTTTGCATAAGTAGGGAGTTTTTGAAATTGTGTCGTTACGGTATCCTTGGTATTGATATTTAGTACCTATCGATGTAACACTAGCCTAGCAGCCACATATGATTAGAGTCTCATCATGTTTTAGTTTTGAACTATGCTTATTTCTTTTTACCGTGTTGGTTGGTTGCTTGAGGACAAGCAATGGTTTAAGTGTGGGGGTGTTTGATAACGCGAAATCATATCGTTTATTTGGCTTGATTTACATGCATTTATTTGTGAATATTATTAATTTATCTTGATTTATGTTCTATTATATGATTAATTTACTTCATTTTGCAGATTGGGGAGAATTTGGATTAAAGAAAGAAAAGAAGAAGAAATGGAAGGAAAAGAGAGAAGAAAAACAGAAAAAATGGATTTTTCTGATATGACGGTCGTCACAGGTCCATTACGATCGTCATGCGTGTGACGACCGTCACATTTCATGACGACCGTCATGCAGGCAAAATATCAGTACGTTCAAATCAGAAGCAGCCACGATCGATCTCAACTTAATTTCTTCCTACACTTTCTCCACTCACTGCCCACTACTGGAAGTTACTCCCACTCCCTCCATAACTCACCCATGATCTATGGAAGTTGAAGAGTGAATTATCTCCTATAAATAGGCCTTAGATTCACAGTTTTAGGGGGAACCTTCGATGTATCGAAGTGCTGCCAAAATTCCCATTGAAGCCAATTTTAATTTCCTGTATTATTTTCCATTTCTTTTCCTTTTATTTCATTTGTATCGCTTTATTTGTTCCTGTACCTTTTAATTCTCGCCAAAGTAGAATCCTGCCGACATTATGGAGGACTACTCAAGGATTCGAGATCAGTACGATTTACAGGTTTTTATTAATTGAATTATTATTTTATTTCTGTCAGTATGGATGTTATATTATTCTGCTGCCATTGTTTATTTATGTTTGCATTAATTATCATGTCTAGCTAAATTAGTTTTATCGGTATGTAACCGAATTAGTAGGAAAGATTCGATAGTAACCGGTACCTTCCCTTTTTACAAACAACCTTTCTGGCCGTAGTTTTTAATCTTAATTTCTAAATAAACCTTCGTCGCGACAGCGAGAAATTATTTACCGAAGTTTCGCCACGACAGTGGGAAATTTATAAAGGTACGAACCAACAAGCGACAACTGAGGCTAGGACCAGATAGTAAAAACTAGGCATTCGTTTTAAAAACAGCGACAGCGCTTTAAAAGGGATTAGAACTTAATGGTTTTCAAAAAGTAATTTTAACCCCGAACGGGATAGTGACAGCATACGTTCCGCCTTAGAGTTGCGACTAGCGTCAACAACCATCGTGAGACAAAGGTCTTTAAACCTTTATTTTCTTCTTAAAAGTGTTTTCAAAGAGTAGAAAGCACCGATGACCTGTCGAATCCCCGATAACTAAGTCCTTGCATACCGATATCCCTTTACCACTTTTTCTTTAAACCAATTATTTTTATTTCCTTTGCATTTAATTCCATTCGCATTCAACTTTCCTAATCCCATTTGCCTTAGCTTTACGCTGTAATAATAGATAACGGTAGATTGACATTGGTCTCTGTGGGTTCGACAATCTTTTATATTACTTCGATATTTCCGTGCACTTGCGGACGCATCAAGTTTTTGGCGCCGTTGCCGGGGACCAACAATCAATATTGTGATTCCGTTGTTGCATAGTATAGACTAAGGAACTCTTATCTAAATCATTATGTATAACCCATATTTCCCTTATAACTACCACCCCCAATATTTCGAGGAACCACAAGATCCGTTTAAATCGGACCTCAAAATATTATTAGAAGATTTCAATACGACGCATTCTAACCCAAATTCCCTCTACGATGACGACTCCCAATGTTTTGAGGAAACACAAGATTTCGATACATCCAACCTTAAACTATTACGAGAAGAATTCGAAGAGACGTTTACTCACTCTAGGATAGAATCTATGATGGAGCGCTTTGTGGAGACACAAACTCTCCAAAATGAAGATTTTAGAAAACAACATCTCCAAATTGATGAAGACTTTAAGCAGATGAGCATTATAGTCGATTCCCTCGCGACTCACAGCAAGGCTTTGGAGACTCAAACCTCTTTGCTTACACAAACATCTCTAGGACCCTTCCTATAGAGCCATGTGAATGTTGTAACCACTAGTAATGAAGAACAAATAGAAGATCCTAGGGAGAGTGATGATGAGTCTGAGGAGAGTTTTGGTGAGACAAGCATAATTATTGAGAAAAATCCACCGACACCACCCGAAAGGGAGGTTGTCGAAGAGGTAGAGAAGGAAGCACCTATTGTTTCCCCTCCTCCCTATACCCCACCTAATTCTTTCTCACAATTGGTTGTGGAAGCTAAGGTAAACTCCCAATCCAAAACATATGTAGAGGTATTGGAAAATATCCACACTAATGCACCTTTGTCTAAGGTCCTTCATAACAAAAGAAAATTCAAGGACCATGAAACTAGGGTCATCATTACTGTTAAAAGGGTAAGATTAAATTTTGAGGTGGTGGATGAAATAGCTAAGCCCAAATTTGAAAAACTGATACTTAGGATAGATCCAGAACCACCACCACAAGTTCAAAACAATGAACCACCCTATAGAAGAAAGAAAAGAAAAGGTGAGGGATATGAGAAATGGCTTGATAAGTGGCCATGGAAACCTAAGACCATTCAAAGTTCTAGCCATGAATCATTCTCGAAAGAGCCACCATGAGTACTTGCACTCCTTGGCCGTCGAGCTATCGACGTTAAACAAAGCGTTGTGTGGGAGGCAACCCATAAAGTCTTTATTTTAATTTATTTGTTTAAATTTGCAGAAAATAAAGAAATGTATCGCTTGTTACTCTTTAGCTATTTCTAAGCGAAAACTCTCTAGATGACGATCTGAGAAGATGAGCTATGCCCACGGACATCCCTACGAGTGTCGCTGCTGGTGGGAACAATGATGATGAGTGCTTCCTCTTGACGCGAGCAACATGATGAGCTGGTTTGAGAATTACACAAACAAAGGTATCTCAAAATGCCCGCCGCCGAAGTAGAAGTGATCAACAAAGACAAGGATAGCAAGAGCAGTAGCATTCATACAGGTTCAATCTTTCCTTTTCCACCTTTTACTAAAACATTGAGGACAATGTTTGGTTTAAGTGTGGGGGAGGAACTCTATTGTTTTACATATTATTTCATGCTTCTAGGAATTTTATCTGTTTTTAACATTATGTCAAAGTCTTTGCATGTGTTGTCGAGTCTTTATCCGTGGTTTTCGCTTGTTATTCAATTTCCCCAAAAATTTCAAAATTTCAAAATTCTAACCTCCAACAAATTTTTGCTTCGATTCATGTCATGGTTCTCTGTAAGTATATAGGCTGTCCAGACTATGTTAGAAAAATGTGGGAAAGTTTTGATAAAATTGATACCGCCCTGACACCCTTAACCCCCTAAATATGCAAAATCAATTTGAGTACCCATTATGCTGAAACCTTAAAGCTCCACGTTCTTGTAGTAATCCCTAAGTAGTTTATTTAAGCAGTCAGCACCATCCTAAACACACTAAGTAAGAAACCGATGTAAATAAGTGTATGATCTCTAGTGTAAAATGAGAAATTAAGAAAGAAAATAAATTATGAAGAAAAAGACATGTTCCTTTTAAGTTAGGTTCTCCTCACCCGAACACATAGCCTAACGCTACAAACTCTTTAAGTTCAATTGATGCTTAAGTATATTTGCAGAGAAAAAAAAATGAAATAGCATCGAGATCATAGTCACTAAAAGGTTTACTTGCCATGAATGTGTATGGATAACGGGCTTAATGTGATTGCACTATAATGAAACGGGGTGAAAGAGAGCATGAGATATAGGTTGAGTTATAGTGGCATGATTCCAATTGGTTTGCATAAGTAGGGAGTTTTTGAAATTGTGTCGTTACGGTATCCTTGGTATTGATATTTAATACCTATCAATCTAACACTAGCCTAACAGCCACGTATGATTAGAGTCTCATCATGTTTTAGTTTTGAACTATGCTTATTTATTTTTACCGTGTTGGTTGGTTGCTTGAGGACAAGCAATGGTTTAAGTGTGGGGGTGTTTGATAACGCGTAATCATATCGTTTATTTGGCTTGATTTACATGCATTTATTTGTGAATATTATTAATTTATCTTGATTTATGTTCTATTATATGATTAATTTACTTCATTTTGCAGATTGGGGAGAATTTGGATTAAAGAAAGAAAAGAAGAAGAAATGGAAGGAAAAGAGAGAAGAAAAACAGAAAAAATGGATTTTTCTGATATGACGGTTGTCACAGGTCCATTACGACCGTCATGCGTGTGACGACCGTCACATTTCATGACGACCGTCATGCAGGCAAAATATCAGTACGTTCAAATCAGAAGCAGCCACGATCGATCTCAACTTAATTTCTTCCTACACTTTCTCCACTCACTGCCCACTACTGGAAGTTACTCCCACTCCCTCCATAACTCACCCATGATCTATGGAAGTTGAAGAGTGAATTATCTCCTATAAATAGGCCTTAGATTCACAGTTTTAGGAGGAACCTTCGATGTATCGAAGTGCTGCCAAAATTCCCATTGAAGCCAATTTTACTTTCCTGTATTATTTTCCATTTCTTTTCCTTTTATTTCATTTGTATCGCTTTATTTGTTCCTGTACCTTTTAATTCTCGCCAAAGTAGAATCCTGCCGACATTGTGGAGGACTACTAAAGGATTCGAGATCAGTACGATTTACAGGTTTTTATTAATTGAATTATTATTTTATTTTTGTCAGTATGCATGTTATATTATTCTGCTGCCATTGTTTATTTATGTTTGCATTAATTATCATGTCTAGCTAAATTAGTTTTATCGATATGTAACCGAATTAGTAGGACAGGATTCGATAGTAACCGGTACCTTCCCTTTTTACAAACAACCTTTCTGGCCGTAGTTTTTAATCTTAATTTCTAAATAAACCTTCGTCGCGACAGCGAGAAATTATTTACCGAAGTTTCGCCACGACAGTGGGAAACTCATAAAGGTACGAACCAACAAGCGATAGCTGAGGCTAGGACCAGATAGTAAAAACTAGGCATTTGTTTTAAAAACAGCGACAACGCTTTAAAAGGGATTAGAACTTAATGGTTTTCAAAAAGTAATTTTAACCCCGAACGGGATAGTGAAAGCATACGTTCCGCCTTAGAGTTGCGACAAGCGTCAACAACCATCGTGAGACAAAGGTCTTTAAACCTTTATTTTCTTCTTAAAAGTGTTTTCAAAGAGTAGAAAGCACCGGTGACCTGTCGAATCCCCGATAACTAAGTCCTCGCATACCGATATCCCTATACCGCTTTTTCTTTAAACCAATTATCTTTATTTCCTTTGCATTTAATTTAATTCGCATTCAACTTTCCCAATCCCATTTGCCTTAGCTTTACGCCGTAATAATAGATAACGGTAGATTAACATTGGTCTCTGTGGGTTCGACAATCTTTTATATTACTTCGATATTTCCGTGCACTTGCGGAAGCATCAAGTTTTTGGCGCCGTTGCCGGGGACCAACAGTCAATATTGTGATTCCGTTGTTGCATAGTATAGACTAAGGCACTCTTATCTAAATCTTTATGTATAACCCATATTTCCCTTATAACTACCACCCCCAATATTTCGAGGAACCACAAGATCCGTTTAAATCGGACCTCGAAATATTATTAGAAGATTTCAATATGACGCATTCTCACCCAAATTCCCTCTACGATGACGACTCCCAATGTTTTGAGGAAACACAAGATTTCGATACATCCAACCTTGAACTATTACTATAAGAATTCGAAGAGACGTTTACTCACTCTAGGATAGAATCTATGATGGAGCGCTTTGTGGAGACACAAACTCTCCAAAATGAAGATTTTAGAAAACAACATCTCCAAATTGATGAAGACTTTAAGCAGATGAGCATTATAGTCGATTCCCTCGCAACTCACAGCAAGGCTTTGGAGACTCAAATCTCTTTGCTTACACAAACATCTCTAGGACCCTTCCTTGAGATCCATGTGAATGTTGTAACCACTAGTAATGAAGAACAAATAGAAGATCCTAGGGAGAGTGATGATGAGTCTGAGGAGAGTTTTGGTGAGACAAGCATAATTATTGAGAAAAATCCACCGACACCACCCGAAAGGGAGGTTGTCGAAGAGGTAGAGAAGGAAGCACCTATTTTTGCCCCTCCTCCCTATACCCCACCTAATTCTTTCTCACAATTGGTTGTGGAAGCTAAGGTAAACTCCCAATCCAAAACATATGTAGAGGTATTGGAAAATATCCACACTAATGCACCTTTGTCTAAGGTCCTTCATAACAAAAGAAAATTCAAGGGCCATGAAACTAGGGTCATCATTACTGTTAAAAGGGTAAGATCAAATTTTGAGGTGGTGGATGAAATAGCTAAGCCCAAATTTGAAAAACTGATACTTAGGATAGATCCAGAACCACCACCACAAGTTCAAAACAATGAACCACCCTATAGAAGAAAGAAAAGAAAAGGTGAGGGATATGAGAAATGGCTTGATAAGTGGCCACGGAAACCGAAGACCATTCAAAGTTCGAGCGATGAACCATTCTCGAAAGAGCCACCATGAGTACTTGCACTCCTTGGCCGTCGAGCTATCCACGTTAAACAAAGCGTTGTGTGGGAGGCAAACCATAAAGTCTTTATTTTAATTTATTTGTTTAAATTTGCAGAAAATAAAGAAATGTATCGCTTGTTACTCTTTAGCTATATCTAAGCGAAAACTCTCTAGATGACGATCTGAGAAGATGAGCTATGCCCACGGACATCCCTACGAGTGTCGTTGCTGGTGGGAACAATGATGATGAGTGCTTCCTCTTGACGCGAGCAACATGATGATCTGGTTCGAGAATTACACAAACAAAGGTATATCAAAATGCCCGCCGCCGAAGTAGAAGTGATCAACAAAGACAAGGATAGCAAGAGCAGTAGCATTCATACAGGTTCTATCTTTCCTTTTCCACCTTTTACTAAAACATTGAGGACAATGTTTGGTTTAAGTGTGGGGGAGGAACTCTATTGTTTTACATATTATTTCATGCTTCTAGGAATTTTATCTATTTTTAACATTATGTCAAAGTCTTTGCATGTGCTGTCGAGTCTTTATGCGTGGTTTTCGCTTGTTATTCAATTTCCCCAAAAATTTCAAAAATTCAAAATTCTAACCTCCAACAAAATTTTGCTTCGATTCATGTCATGGTTCTTTGAAAGTATATAGGCTGTCCAGGCTATGTTAGAAAAACGTGGGAAAGTTTTGATAAAATTGATACCGCCCTGACACCCTTAACCCCCGAAATATGCAAAATCAATTTGAGTACCCATTATGCCGAAACCTTAAAGCTCCAGGTTCTTGTAGTAATCCCTAAGTAGTTTATTTATGCAGTCAGCACCATCCTAAACATACTAAGGAAGAAACCGATGCAAATAAGTGTATAATCTCTAGTGTAAAATGAGAAATTAAGAAAGAAAATAAATTATGAAGAAAAAGACATGTTCCTTCTAAGTTAGGTGCTCCTCACTCGAACACTTAGCCTAACGGTACAAACTCTTTAAGTTCAATTGATGCTTAAGCATATTTGCAGTGAAAAAAAATGAAATAGCATCGAGATCATAGTCACTAATAGGTTTACTTGCCAAGAATGTGTATGGATAACGGGCTTAATGTGATTGCACTATAATGAAACGGGGTGAAAAAGAGCATGAGATATAGGTTGAGTTATAGTGGCATGATTCCAATTGGTTTGCATAAGTAGGGAGTTTTTGAAATTGTGTCGTTATGGTATCCTTGGTATTGATATTTAGTACCTATCGATCTAACACTAGCCTAGCAGCCACGTATTTTAGAGTCTCATCATGTTTTTGTTTCGAACTATGTTTATTTCTTTTTACCGTGTTGGTTGGTTGCTTGAGGACAAGCAATGGTTTAAGTGTGGGGGTGTTTGATAACACGAAATCATATTGTTTATTTGGCTTGATTTACATGCATTTATTTGTGAATATTATTAATTTATCTTGATTTATGTTCTATTATATGATTAATTTACTTCATTTTGCAGATTGGGGAGAATTTGGATTAAAGAAAGAAAAGAAGAAGAAATGGAAGGAAAAGAGAGAAGAAAATAGAAAAAATGGATTTTTCTGATATGACGGTCGTCACAGGTCCATTACGACCGTCATGCGTGTGAGACCGTCACATTTCATGACGACCGTCACGCAAGCAAAATATCAGTACGTTCAAATCAGAAGCAGCCACGATCAATCTCAACTTAATTTCTTCCTACACTTTCTCCACTCACTGCCCACTACTAGAAGTTACTCCCACTCCCTCCATAACTCACCCATGATCTATGGAAGTTGAAGAGTGAATTATCTCCTATAAATAGGCCTTAGATTCACAGTTTTAGGGGGAACCTTCGATGTATCGAAGTGCTGCCAAAATTCCCATTGAAGCCAATTTTACTTTCCTGCATTATTTTCCATTTCTTTTCCTTTTATTTCATTTGTATCGCTTTATTTGTTCCTGTACCTTTTAATTCTCGCCAAAGTAGAATTCTGCCGACATTGTGGAGGACTACTCAAGGATTCGAGATCAATATGATTTTCATGTTTTTATTAATTGAATTATTATTTTATTTCTTCCAGTATGCATGTTATATTATTCTGCTGCCATTGTTTATTTATGTTTGCATTAATTATCATGTCTAGCTAAATTAGTTTTATCGGTATGTAACCGAGTTAGTAGGACATGATTCGATAGTAACCGGTACCTTCCCTTTTTACAAACAACCTTTCTGGCCATAGTTTTTAATCTTAATTTCTAAATAAACCTTCGTCGCGACAGCGAGAAATTATTTACCGAAGTTTCGCCACGACAATGGGAAATTCATAAAGGTACGAACCAACAAGCGACAGCTGAGGCTAGGACCAGATAGTAAAAACTAGGCATTCGTTTTAAAAACAGCGACATCGCTTTAAAAGGGATTAGAACTTAATGGTTTTCAAAAAGTAATTTTAACCCAGAACGGGATAGCGACAACATACGTCCCGCCTTAGAGTTGTGACTAGCGTCAACAACCATCGTGAGACAAAGGTTTTTAAACCTTTATTTTCTTCTTAAAAGTGTTTTCAAAGAGTAGAAAGCACCGGTGACCTGTCGAATCCCCGATAACTAAGTCCTTGCATACCGATATCCCTATACCGCTTTTTCTTTAAACCAATTATCTTTATTTCCTTTGCATTTAATTTCATTCGCATTCAACTTTCCTAATCCCATTTGCCTTAGCTTTACGCCGTAATAATAGATAACGGTAGATTGACATTGGTCTCTATGGGTTCGACAATCTTTTATATTACTTCGATATTTCCGTGCACTTGCGGACGCATCATGTTTTTGGCGTCAACGTAAATATCGAATCAGAGCAGGTCGGTCCGTCCGACCAAGTTGTTTAATGTTGTGTATTCCCTGGTATGCGACATGTGTGTGAAAACACTGTCGGTACATGTTGTGTTGTGGAACCTTTATCTGCAGGAGTGAGAATGATTCAAGTGGGGGAGAAGCTTGTGCTTCTCCAGGATGCTGCAAGTGTGGAGTTGTAGCTCGGTGTGTGGTTGAACGCTCTTATAGTTTGGTAAAGGTGGTTTATACCCGATCATGATTTTCGGCTGTCTGTTGACAAATTGAGGAACTGATCACCCTTAATCTCTTGTTGATAGTGGTTGGGATTGTGTTGGATGGGATAGACGTGTCTTGCAAGCTTAGATGGCGTGAGCAGCGAATTGTCTTGAGTTAAGCTAAGTGATTAAGAATTGTTTTGACAAGTCGGCGTAGGACGATGTTGAAGTGTTTAATTTGATGGGAATTTTTGAGTATATAAAAGGTGGATAGTGACTCCGAATGATTAGTAAAGAAAGTAAGATATGGAATGCAATATTAGTATAATTAAACCTCTAGATATTCCAAGAGTTGAAGATGTGTTGAATGACCTTCTGAGTGTGAAATTGTTGTCGTGCGTCAAATTCCGAGATCGCAGCTTTTTACGGAATCAATGTTTTTACGGACGAAAGTTGGAATAGATTACGCCGTTGTGCCGGGTAATGTTAGGCCGTGATCGAGTATGCTTGTTTTATCGAATTTGATGGATTTTTGTTAGTTTTTGCATTTTTGGAGATTTGAAGGTTTAAGATCCGGATTGAAATTGAAAGTCGTAGATTTCACGTTTGATGGTTCTAAATCACTAATATATGTTTGGTGTGAATGAGTATGTGGTTGTTTCGAAGAAAATAATTGAATTGGTCGGATTTTCGGGCGAAAATGCTTAAACCCGTAGCAGTCTTTATGCAGAAAAATTTTGTTTTGGAAAAACTTCGAAAATTCGTAACTCTTGAACCGTATGTCCGTTTTGACCCCCGTTCGAAGCGTTGGAAAGATAACGAGATGCTCTTTCTAGGAAAAATTGTTTTGAAGCCTGTACCTGGTTAAATTATAGCAGAAAATTGAAAATGTATCGTGTGTTGATTTTTGCCGAACCCGACAGGACCATTTGTTGTGTTTATGATGCTCTGTTGATATGCTAAGTGAAACTTCAGCGAGTTTTGGTTATGCTTTAAGGGAACTTGAAGTACATAAGAGGAATCATCTGATGAGTGATTTAGAGTTGGTTGCTATTGTGGTTGTGCCGGAGTTGGAAGCTTCAATTAGTTAGTGTGAGACTTGAAATGTCTGGTGATCTCAAGAGCTTAAGGTATTTATTTGATTTGGAATAGTTGAATATGAGGCAGAGAAAATAATTGGGACTCCAGAATTGATTATGGTTTCGGATTGAATTACCATTCGGGGAAATCAAAACGTGGTAGCTTATGCATTGACTTGGAAATCCTTGCATATGCCGATGATGGTGGCGAAAAGAGTTAGGACGAATTGAGCAATTTTTGTGATATGAGTTTGGTTGTGAAGAGACTTCTTATGAAGTTTAGCTTAGTATGTTAGACCTTACTAAGGGTATTCTTGACGAGATTCGATAAGGTCAGAATTCTAGTTTGAGTTGGTAGATTGGTTGAATCTGAGGAATTAAAGTCGAAGGGATGATTTTCATATTAATGGAAATGGTATCATGAGATGTCGTGATAGAGTTTGTGTTCTAGATATTATTGAGTGGAATAAGAGTATTGAGGTAGATGGAGTATCCATCCCGGTGCTACGAGGATGTAACCGGATTTGAGGAAATTATTTTGAGGGCCATAGTTGAAGAGATAAGTGGTTGAGTTTGCATGTGCTAATTAGACTTGTTGGAAGTCGAAGAATAAACGCCAGAGACCATTGGGTCCGATGCAACCGTTGAATATTCCAGAGTGGAGATCAGATAGTATTCCCATGGATTTTGTGTTGGGTTTTCTGGAGAATTTGAGGGATATGATTTTACTTGGGTGATTTTGGATAGAATGACTAAATTGGCTCTTTTCCTAACAAGTGAGATTAATCATTCTATGTTGAAGCTAGCTGAGATTGTGCAAGAGACGACTGAAAAGATCCAAAGGATCCAAGAAAGATGTGTTTTGAGAGTTACGATAGTAACTGGTGTTGGTCGAGCTTGAGGCCTCGGGAGCACACTGTGTTTTGTGATCTGTATCAGAGTGGCGCAGCGGAAGCGTGGGAAAATAGCAGGTTAGACTGTTTTACCGCTGTCACTCGTGGGAATTTACACGATGTGGTATGTGCCTTGGTTGAAGAAGTACATTAATTCGGATGGATGGTGTACAAGTGAAAGGTAATTTGAATGTTGAGGCGTTGCTAGTTCGGGTGGATGAAAGAGAAGCAACTTTGAGGTGAAGAGATTGCTTTGGTGAAAGTGGTATGGTTGGGAGTTGTTTGATTGAAGTAATTTCGAGGACGAAATTCTTTTAAGTAGGGGAGTGTTGTAACGCCCGTTCATTTTACTTAAATTATTTATGAATTGTCGGTGTGCCTTTACGTGGGAGTGTGTCTGAGAGCGTTGGTGGGTATCCTTAAAGTATAGGAAACCATTTATTAAATCATTGAGATTGATAATAATATAATATAATTAATAATGATGATAATTTAATAACTAGTAGTAATATTATTATTATTATTATTATTATTATTATTATTACTATTATTATTATTATTATTAGATGGAATAAAGGGAATTAGGGAGTTATTAGAGAAGTTGGGGGAGAAAGAGGGTTATCACGATAAACTGCTCAGAAAACAAAATTTGAGGAAAATGGTTGAAGAGAAGGAGGAACGTGGTTGTTGAGAGAAATGGAGAGCAGAGAATCATCCATCAGGGAATTGGAAGATAGTTGCAGAAAAGCCGCCGGAGAGCATAACCAGAACCGGAAGCTTGGAATTGGCCTCTATTCTAAGGTAAGGGTGGGGTTCAATTCTATAACCGTGGGTATGATCAATTTCATGTAGGGAATTGATTCATAGGTATAATTTCCGTTAATCGATAAATGTTAGGGACGAGGTTTTTCTATGTAAGAATGAATGCGTTATATACGATGCTCTAAGGTTTCCCTAATGGGGAAAATACGTGGTAATGTTCCCGTAGTAATGTTCCCGTAAGTTGAAGAAAGAAATATTAAAGATTAATGTTCCCGTAGTAACGTTACCGTAGTAATGTTCCCGTAGTGATGTTCCCGTAGTAACGTTACCGTAGTAATGTTCCCGTAAGTTGAAGAAAGGAATATTAAAGATTAATGTTCCCGTGGTAATGTTCCCGTAGTAATGTTCCCGTAGTGATGTCCCCGTAGTAATGTTACCGTAGTAATGTTCCCGTAGGTTGAGAAATATTAAAGGAATATTAAGGGTAAATGTTCCCGTAGGTTGAGAAATATTAAGGGTTAATGTTTGTCTACGCCTGCATTAATGTTGATGTCGTTAGTTTATGTAGTAACGTTGGGAATCGGCGCCGACACGCGCTAATTTCCCATTTGTTGAGGAAATGTTATTATAATTTTCTCCTTGGATTACGTGGATAAGTTGTAGTTATATTACCCGTATGAAGGTATATGAAAATGTGTTGAGTTCTTATTTGTAGTAATGATGTTGTCAGTTGTTCTCTAACATGAAAATGCTGTTGAGTTCTCGATTGTAGAGACGAGGTTGTTTTTAATTGTTCTCTGCGAAAATGTGTTAGAGTCTTATTCGTAGGAACGATACTGTTGGTAGTTCTCTGATATGAAAAGATTGAAATGGTGAGTCCATAATATATGCAAAATGTGATGTTTCTGTTATGGATAATTGGTTGTAGGCGTGATGCCTTGTTGCACGGTTGTTGCACAGTTGTTGTTGTGTTATAGTCCATAATAGTTGCACAGTTGTTGTTGTGCTATTGGCCTGGATTGGCGATGGTTGTGCCTGTATTGGCGTTATTTGGAGTGTTGGCTCCTAGATGGGTTCGGGGTGTTGGCCCTGTCCCGAGTTGTGGAGAGTTGTCTCCCGAATTATTGTGGAGAGTTGTCTCCTGAATTACTGTGGAGAGTTGTCTCCCGAATTATTGTGGAGTGTTGTCTCCCAAAATGGTACCACATGCATATGCATAGTTGAGTCGCATTGTTGAGTTGCGTTGTTGAGTTGTGTTGATGAGTTCCCGAGATATGATGATAATGGATGTGGTTATGAATAAAGAGTGGTTGTAGTTTATTATTACTAATATTTATGCGAACTGCTGGAATTGTAATGTTGTGATAATATTCTGACATGACTTTTATCATGCCTTATGTTATGTTGTTGATATCTCACCCTTTATGTTGTATGTTACCTCCGTTGGTGGTAATTTGCAGGTAATCCGGAATAACGTGTAGCTTTGTCGATTAAGTTGTCGTTGGTCGCTCTGATACGTAGTACTCTTGGGGGGATGAACGATTGTAGTCAATTTTTTAATTATCTTCTTGTTGCTGCATTTTACTAAATGTTTTCATTGCATTGGGTGCCTTTGTTACTGCGCCGAATGTTGGTTGTACGCACTAAGCCGAAGAATCGGTAGTGCTGAATTTCGATGGAAAACTAGTTGTTTTAATGAATATATGCAAGCTGAAGTACTTGGTGAATTTTAATGGAGTTTTGTTTGTAATTTATGGTATTACGTTGATCATCATAAATGTTGAAAGTGCATGATGTTCCACTGCAAATTAATATGTTGCTATGTGATTAAGATGTTATATGAGTTGTTATTAGATGTTCATCCAAGATTATGTGCTATGTATCATCACTAAATGCATGTTGTCCAATTAAATGGTAAAATGTATGTTTTTGTAAGTCGAATACGTGACACCTCTGTAGCGTCTCAGTTCTTGTGTGTGTGACGGTCGTCATGCCTGCAAAATTCGTGCACTCTGATTTTGATTTATTTTAAATATGTGTTGGGTTAGAATGGGGTGTTACACCGGCCCAACACGAAGTTGAGAGGAACATCTGACCTCGCTGTCAGGCATCTGTTAAACAAACAGGAATCGAACCTGATGGTCGGCTCAACATAAAGTTGAGAGGAACATTTGACTTCACTGTCAAGCATCTGTTAAACAAACAGGCATCAAATTCGAAGGCCGGCTCAACCCGAAGTGGAGAAGAACATCTGACCTCACCGTCAGGCATCTGATAAACAAATAGGCATTGAACCCGAAGGGCGGCTCAAACCAAAGTTGATAAGAACATCTGACCTCGCCGTCAGGAATAGGTTAAATGAACAGGCATCAAACCCGAAGGCTGGCTCAACCCGAAGTTGATAAGAACATCTGACCTTGCCGTCAGGCATCTCTTAAAAAACAGGCATCGAAACTGAAGGGCGGCTCAACCCGAAGTTGATAAGAACATCTTACTTTGCCATCAGGCATCTGTTAAACAAACAGGCATCAAACCCGAAGGCCGGCTCAACCCAAAGTTGAGAAGAACATTTGACCTCGCCGTTAGGCATCTGTTAAACAAACAGGCATCAAACCCGAAGGTCGTCTCAATCCTTAATTGAGAAGAACATCTGACCTCGCCGTCAAACATCTGTTAAACAAACATGCATAAAACCCGAAGGCCGGCTCAACTTGAAGTTGAGAAGAACATCTGACCTCACCGTCAGGCATCTGTTAAACAAACAGGCATCGAACCCAAAGGGCGGCTCAACCTGAAGTTGATAAGAACATCTGACTTCCCCGTCAGGCATCTGTTAAACAAACAGGCATCGAACCCGAAGGGCGGCTCAACACGAAGTTGATAAGATCATTAGACCTCTCCGCCAGGCATCTATTAAAAAAACAGGCATCGAACCAGAAGGTCGGCTCCACCTGAAGTTGAGAAGAACATTTGACCTCGCCGTTAGGCATGTGTTAAACAAACATGAATCAAACCCGAAGGCCGTCTTAATCCTTAATTGAGAAGAACATCTGATCTTGCCGTCAAGCATCTGTTAAACAAATAGGCATCAAACCCAAAGGCCGGCTCAACTTGAAGTTGAGAAGAACATCTGACCTCACCGTCAGGCATCTGTTAGACAAACAGGCATCGAACCCGAAGGGCGGCTCAACCTGAAGTTGATAAGAACATCTGACTTCACCGTCAGGCATCTGTTAACCAAACAGGCATCGAACCCGAAGGTCGGCTCAACCCGAAGTTGATATGAACATCTGACCTCGCTGTCTGGCATCTGTTAAACAAACAGGCATCGAACCCGAAGGCCACCTCAACACGAAGTTGAGAGGAACATCTGACCTCGCTGTCAGGCATCTGTTAAACAAACAGGCATCGAACATGAAGGTCGGCTGAACATGAAGTTGAGAGGAACATTTGACTTCACTGTCAAGCATCTGTTAAAAAAACAGGCATCAAATCCGAAGGCCGACTCAACCCCGAAGTTGAGAAGAACATCTGAAATCACCGTCAGGCATCTGTTAAACAAACAAGCATCGAACCCGAAGGGCGGCTCAACCCGAAGTTGATAAGAACATTAGACTTCTCCTCCAGGCATCTGTTAAACAAACAGGCATCGAACCCGAAGGCCGGCTCAACCCGACGTTGAGAAGAACATCTGAACTCACTGTCAGGCATCTGTTAAATAAACAGGCATCAAACCCGAAGGGCGGCTCAACCCGAAGTTGATAAGAACATCTGACCTCAATGTCAGGCATCTGTTAAACAAACATGCATCGAACCCGAAGGGCGTCTCATCCCGAAGTTGATAAGAACATTTGACTTCGCCGTCAGGCATTAGTTATACAAACAGGCATCGAACTCGAAGGCTGGCACAACACGAAGTTGAGACGAACACCTGACCTCGCTGTCAGGCATATGTTAAACAAACAGGCATCGAACTTGATGGCCGACTCAACCCGAAGTTGAGAAGAACATCCGACCTCGCTGCCAGGCATTAGTTAAACAAACAGGAATCGAACCCGAAGGACGGTTCAACCCGAAGTTGAGAAGAACATCTGACCTAGCCGCCAGACATCTATTAAACAAACAGGAATCAAACCCAAAGGAAGGCTCAAACCAAAGTTGAGAAGAACATCTGACCTCGGCGTCAGGCATCTATTAAAGAAAAAGGTGTGGAACCCGAAGGCCGGCTCAACCCGAAGTTGAGAAGAATATTCGACCTCACTGTCAGGCATCTGTGAAACAAAGAGGCATCAAACCCGAAGGCCGTCTCAACCCTTAGTTGAGAAGAACATCTGACCTCGCCATCAAACATCTGTTAAACAAACAGGCATCAAACCCGAAAGCCGGCTCAACCCAAAGTTGAAAAGAACATCTGACCTCAACGTCAGGAATCTGTTAGACAAACAAGCATCGAACCCGAAGGGCGGCTCAACCCGAAGTTGATAAGAACATTAGACTTTGCCGTTAGGCATCTCTTAAACAAACAGGCAATGAACCCGAAGGCCGGCTCAACACAAAGTTGAGAGGAACATCTGACCTCGCCGTCAGGCATCTGTTAAACAAACAAGCATCGAACCAGAAGGTCGGCTCAACATGAAGTTAAGAGGAACATTTGACTTCACTGTCAAGCATCTGTTAAACAAACAGGCATCAAATCCGAAGGCTGGCTCAACCCGAAGTTGAGAAGAACATCTGACCTCTCCGTCAGGCATCTGTTAAACAAACAGGCATTGAACTCGAAGGGCGACTCAACCCAAAGTTGATAAGAACATTAGACCTCTCCGCCAAGCATTTGTTAAACAAACATGCATTGAACCCGAAGGCCGGCTCAACCCGAAGTTTAGATGAACATTTGACCTCGCCGTTAGACATCTATTAAACAAACAGGCATCGAACCCGAAGGCCGTCTCAATCCTTAATTGAGAAGAACATCTGACCTCGCCGTCAAACATCTGTTAAACAAACAGGCATCGAACCCGAAGGCCGGCTCAACTTGAAGTTTAGAGGAACATCTGACCTCCCCATCAGGAATTAGTTAAACAAACAGGCATCGAACCCGAAATCTGGCACAACTCGAAGTTGAGAAGAACATCTGACCTCGCTGTCAGGCATATGTTAAACAAGCAGACATCGAATTTGATGGCCGACTCAACCCGAAGTTGAGAAGATTATCCGACCTCGATGCCCGGCATTAGTTAAACATGCAGGAATCGAACCCGAAGGCTGGCTCAACCCGAAGTTGAGAAGAACATCTGACCTAGCCGCCAGGCATCTATTAAACAAACAGGCATCGAACCCAAAGGCCGGCTCAACCCAAAGTTGGGAAGAACATCTGACCTCGCCATCAGGCATCTGTTAAACAAAAAGGTGTGAAACCAAAAGGCCGGCTCAACCTGAAGTTGAGAAGAACATCTGACCTCGTCGTCAGGCATCTATTAAACAATAAGGCATCAAACCCGAAGGTCGTCTCAACCCTTTGTTGAAAAGAACATCTGACCTCGCTGTCAAACATCTGTTAAACAAATAAGTATTGAACCCGAAGGCCGGCTTACCTTGAAGTTGAGAGGAACATCTGACCTCCCCATCAGGCATTAGTTAAACAAGCAGGCATTGAACACGAAGGTCGGCACAACAAAAAGTTGAGAAGAACATCTTACCTCGCCGTTAGGCATCTGTTAAACAAACAGGCATCGAACCCGAAGGCCAGCTCAACACGAAGTTGAGAGGAACATCTGCCCTCGCCGTAAGGTATCTGTTAAATAAATAGGCATCGAACCCGAAGGTCGGCTCAACATGAAGTTGAGAGGAACATTTGACTTCACAGTTAAGCATCTGTTAAACAAACAGGCATCAAATCGAAGGCCGGCTCAACCCGAAGTTAAGAAGAACATCTGACCTCACCGTCAGGCATCTGTTAAACAAACAGGCATCGAACCCGAAGGCAGGCTCAACCCGAAGTTGATAAGAACATCTGACTTCGCCTTCAGGCATCTGTTAAACAAACAGACATCGAACCTGAAGGCCGGCTCAACACGAAGTTCAGAGGAACATCTGACCTCGCTGTCAGGCATCTGTTAAACAAACAGGCATCGAACCCGAAGGTCGGCTCAACATGAAGTTTAGAAGAACATCACACCTTGCTGTCAGGCATTAGTTAAACAAGCAGGAATCGAACCCGAAGGCCGACTCAACCCGAAGTTGAGAAGAACATCTGACCTAGCCGCCAGGCATCTGTTAAACAAACAGGCATCGAACCCAAAGGCCGGCTCAACCCGAAGTTGAGAAGAACATCTGACCTCGCCATCAGACATCTGTTAAACAAAAAGGTGTGAAACCAGAAGGCCGACTTAACCCGAAGTTGAGAAGAACATCTGACCTCGCCGTCAGGCATCTGTTATACGTTTAGGCATCAAACCTGAAGGCCGTCTCAACCCTTAGTTGAAAAGAACATTTGACCTCGCTGTCAAACATCTGTTAAACAAACAGGCATCGAACCCGAAGGTCAGCTCACCTTGAAGTTGAGAGGAACATCTGACCTCCCCATCACACATTAGTTAAACAAACAGGCGTCGAACCCGAAGGCCGGCACAACACGAAGTTGAGAAGAACATCTAACCTCGCCGTCAGGTATCGGTTAAACAAACAGGCATCAAACCCGAAGGCCGGCTCAACATGAAGTTTAGAGGAACATCTAACCTCGCCGTCAGGCATCTGTTAAATAGACAGGCATCGAACCCGAAGGGTGGCTCAACCCGAAGTTGATAAGATCATTAGACCTCTCCGCCAGGCATCTGTTAAACAAACATGCATCGAACCCGAAGGCCGGCTCAACCCGAAGTTGAGAAGAATATTTGACCTCGTCGTGAGGCATCAATTAAACAAACAGGCATCGAACCCGAAGGCCGTATCAATCCTTAATTGAGAAGAACATCTGACCTCGCCGTCAAGCATCTGTTAAACAAACAGGCATCGAACCCGAAGGCCGGCTCAACTTGAAGTTGAGAAGAACATCTGACCTCACCGTCAGGCATCTGTTAATCAAACAGGCATCGAACCCGAAGGGCGGCTCAACCCGAAGTTGATAAGAACATTTGACCTTGCCGTCAGGCATCTGTTAAACAAACAGGCATCGAACCCGAAGGCCGGCTCATCCCGAAGTTGATAAGAACATTTGACCTTGCCGTCAGGCATCTGTTAAACAAACAGGTATCGAACCCGAAAACCAGCTTAACAGGAAGTTGAGAGGAACATCAGACCTCGGTGTCTAGCATCTGTTAAACAAACAGGCATCGAACTTGAAGGTCAGCTCAACATGAAGTTGAGAGGAACATTTGACTTCACTGTCAAGAATCTGTTAAACAAACAGGCATCAAATCCAAAGGCCGGCTCACCCCGAAGATGAGAAGAACATCTGACCTCACCGTCAGGCATCCGTTAAACAAACAGGCATCGAACCCGAAAGGTGGCTCAACCCGAAGTTGATAAGATCATTAGACCTCTCCGCCAGGCATCTGTTAAACAAACATGCATCGAACCCGAAGGCCGGCTCAACCCGAAGTTGAGAAGAATATTTGACCTCGTCGTGAGGCATCAATTAAACAAACAGGCATCGAACCCGAAGGCCGTCTCAATCCTTAATTGAGATGAGCATCTGACCTCGCCGTCAAGCATCTGTTAAACAAACAGGCATCGAACCCAAAGGCCGGCTCAACTTGAAGTTGAGAAGAACATCTGACCTCACCGTCAGGCATCTGTTAAAATAACAGGCATCGAACCCGAAGGGCGGCTCAACCCGAAGTTGATAAGAACATCTCACTTCGCTGTCAGGCATCTGTTAAACAAACAGGCATCGAACCCGAAGGCCGGCTCATCCCGAAGTTGATAAGAACATTTGACCTTACTGTCAGGCATCTGTTAAACAAACAGGTATCGAACCCGAAGACCAGCTTAATAGGAAGTTGAGAGGAACATCTGACCTCGGTGTCTGGCATCTGTTAAACAAACAGGCATCGAACTTGAAGGTCAGCTCAACATGAAGTTGAGAGGAACATTTGACTTCACTGTCAAGAATCTATTAAACAAACAGGCATCAAATCCGAAGGCCGGCTCAACCCGAAGATGAGAAGAACATCTGACCTCACTGTCAGGCATCTGTTAAAGAAAAAGGCATCGAACCCAAAGGCCGGGTCAACCCGAAGTTGATAAGAACATCTGACCTCGCCGTCAGGCATCTCTTAAACAAACAGGTATCAATCCCGAAGGGCGGCTAAACTCGAAGTTGATAAGAACATCTGACTTCGCCGTCAGGCATATGTTAAACAAACAGGCATCGAACCCGAAGGCCGGCTCAACCCGAAGTTGATAAGAACATCTGACCTCGTCGTCAGGCATCTCTTAAACAAACAGGCATCGAACCCGAAGGCCGGCTCAACACGAAGTTAAGAGGAACATCTGACTTCACCGTCATGCATCTGTTAAAAAAACAGGCATCGAACCCGAAGGGCGGCTCAACCCGAAGTTGATAAGAACATCTGACTTCACCGTCAGGCATCTGTTAAACAAACAGACATCGAACCCGAAGGCCGGCTCAATACGAAGTTCAGAGGAACATCTGACCTCGCCGTCAGACATCTGTTAAACAAACAGGCATCGAACCCGAAGGTCGGCTCAACATGAAGTTTAGAAGAACATCCGACCTCACTGGCAGGCATTAGTTAAACAAGCAGGAATCAAACCCGAAGGTTGGCTCAACCCGAAGTTGAGAAGAACATCTGACCTAGCCGCCAGGCATCTTTTAAACAAACAGGCATCTAACCCAAAGGCCGGCTCATCCCGAAGTTGAGAAGAACATCTGACCTCGCCATCAGGCATCGGTTAAACCAAAAGGTGTGAAACCAGAAGGCCGGCTTAACCCGAAGTTGAGAAGAACATCTGACCTCGCCGTCAGGCATCTGTTATACAATTAGGGATCAAACCGGAAGGCCGTCTCAACCCTTAGTTGAGGAGAAAATCTGACCTCGCTGTCAAACATCTGTTAAACAAACAGGTATCGAACCCGAAGGCCGGCTCACCTTGAAGTTGAGAGGAACATCTGACCTCCCCATCACGCATTAGTTAAACAAACATGCATCGAACCCGAAGGCCGGCACAACACGAAGCTGAGAAGAACATCTGACCTCGCCGTCCGGCATCTCTTAAACAAACAGGCATCGAACCCAAAGGCCGGCTCAACACGAAGTTGAGAGAAACATCTGACCTCGCCGTCAGGCATCTGTTAAACAAACAGGCATCGAACCTGAAGGTCGGCTCAACAGGAAGTTGAGAGGAACATTTGACTTCACTGTCAAGCATCTGTTAAACAAACAGGCATCAAATCCGAAGGCCAGCTCAACCCCGAATTTGAGAAGAACATCTGACTTCACCGTCAGGCATCTGTTAAACAAACAGGCATCGAACCCGAAGGGCGGCTCAACCCGAAGTTAATAAGAACATTAGACCTCTTCGTCAGGCATCTGTTAAACAAACAGGCATCGAACCCGAAGGTCGGCTAAACCCAAAGTTGAGAAGAACATCTGACCTCACCGTCAGGCATCTGTTAAACAAACAAGTATCGAACCCGAAGGGCGGCTCAACCCGAAGTTGATAAGAACATCTGACTTCACCGTGAGGCATCTGTTAAACAAACAGGCATCGAACCCGAAGGCCGGCTCAACACGAAGTTCAGAGGAACATCTGACCTCGCCGTCAGGCATCTGTTAAACAAATAGGCATCGAACCCGAAGGTCGGATCAACATGAAGTTTAGAAGAACATCCGACCTCACTGGCAGGCATTAGTTAAACAAGCAGCAATCGAACCCGAAGGTCGGCTCAACCCGAAGTTGAGAAGAACATCTGACCTAGCCACCAGGCATCTGTTAAACAAACAGGCATCGAACCCAAAGGCAGGCTCATCCCGAAGTTGAGAAGAACATCTGACCTTGCCGTCAGGCATCTGTTATACAATTAGGCATCAAACCAGAAGGCCGTCTCAACCCTTAGTTGAGGAGAAAATCTGACCTCGCTGTCAAACATCTGTTAAAAAAACAGGTATCGAACCTGATGGTCGGCTCACCTTGAAGTTGAGAGGAACATCTGGCCTCCCCATCACGCATTAGTTAAACAAACAGGCATCGAACCCGAAGGCCGGCACAACACGAAGTTGAGAAGAACATCTGACCTCGCCGTCACGCTTCTCTTAAACAAATAGGCATCGAACCCAAAGGCCGGCTCAACACGAAGTTGAGAGGAACATCTGACCTCGCCGTCAGGCATCTGTTAAACAAACAGGCATCGAACCTGAAGGTCGGCTCAGTAGGAAGTTGAGAGGAACATTTGACTTCACTTTCAAGCATCTGTTAAACAAACAGGCATCAAATCCGAAGGCCGGCTCAACCCCGAATTTGAGAAGAACATCTGACCTCACCGTCAGGCATCTGTTAAACAAACAGGCATCGAAACTGAAGGGCGGCTCAACCCGAAGTTGATAAGAACATTAGACCTCTTCGTCAGGCATCTGTTAAACAAACAGGCATCGAACCCGAAGGCCAGCTCAACCCAAAGTTGAGAAGAACATCTGACCTCACCGTCAGGCATCTGTTAAACAAACAGGCATCGAACCCGAAGGGCGGCTCAACCCGAAGTTGATAAGAACATCTGACTTTGCCGTCAGGCATGTGTTAAACAAACAGGCATCGAACCTGAAGGCTGGCTCAACACAAAGTTCAGAGGAACATCTGACCTCGCCGTCAGGCATCTGTTAAACAAACAGGCATCGAACCCGAAGGTTGGCTCAACATGAAGTATAGAAGAACATGCAACCTCGCTGGCAGGCATTAGTTGAACAAGCAGGAATCGAACCCGAAGGCCGGCTCAACCCGAAGTTGAGAAGAACATCTGACCTAGCTGCCAGGCATCTGTTAAACAAACAGGCATCGAACCTAAAGGCTGGCTCAACCCGAAGTTGAGAAGAACATCTGACCTCGCCATCAGGCATCTGTTAAACAAAAAGGTGCGAAACCAGAAGGCCGGCTTAACCCGAAGTTGAGAAGAACATCTGACCTCGCTGTCAGGCATCTGTTATACAATTAGGCATCAAACCGGAAGGCCGTCTCAACCCTTAGTTTAGAAGAACATCTGACCTCGCTGTCAAACATCTGTTAAACAAACAGGTATCGAACCCGGAGGCCGGCTCACCTTGAAGTTGAGAAGAACATCTGACCTCCCCATCACGCATTAGTTATACAAACAGGCATCGAACCCGAAGGCCGGCACAACAAGAAGTTGAGAAGAACATCTGACCTCGCCGTCAGGCATCTCTTAAACAAACAGGCATCGAACCCGAATGGAGGCTCAACCTGAAGTTGATAAGAACATCTCACTTCGCTGTCAGGCATCTGTTAAACAAACAAGCATCGAACCCGAAGGCCGGCTCAACCTGAAGTTGATAAGAACATTTGACCTTGCCGTCAGGCATCTGTTAAACAAACAGGCATCGAACCCGAAGGCCGGCTCAACAGGAAGTTGAGAGGAACATCTGACCTCGCTTTCTGGCATCTGTTAAACAAACAGGCATCGAACTTGAAGGTCAGCTCAACATGAAGTTGAGAGGAACATTTGACTTCAATGTCAAGCATCTGTTAAACAAACAGGCATCAAATCCGAAGGCCGGCTCAACCCGAAGATGAGAAGAACATCTGACCTCACCGTCACGAATCCGTTAAACAAACAGGCATCGAACCCGAAGGGCGGCTCAACCCGAAGTTGATAAGAACATCTGATCTCGCTGTCAGGCATCTGTTAAACAAACAGGCATCGAACCCGAAGGTCGGGTCAACCCGAAGTTGATAAGAACATCTGACCTCGCCGTCAGGCATATCTTAAACAAACAGGCATCGAACCCGAAGGGCGGCTCAACTCGAAGTTGATAAGAACATCTGACTTCGCCGTCAGGCATCTGTTAAACTAACAAGCATCAAACCTGAAGGCCGGCTCAACCCGATGTTGATAAGAACATCTGACCTCGCCGTCAGGCATCTCTTAAACAAACAGGCATCAAAACCGAAGGCCGGCTCAACACGAAGTTGAGAGGAACATCTGACCTCGCCATCAGGCATATGTTAAACAGACAGGCATCGAACCTGAAGGTCGGCTCAACTGCAAGTTGAGAGGAACATTTGACTTCACTGTCAAGCATCTGTTAAACAAACAGGCATCAAATCCGAAGGCTGGCTCAACCCCGAATTCGAGAAGAACATCTGACCTCACCGTCAGGCATCTGTTAAACAAACAGGCATCGAACCCGAAGGGCGGCTCAAACCAAATTTGATAAGAACATCTGACTTCGCCGTCAGGCATCTGTTAAACAAACAGGCATCGAACCCGAAGTCCGGCTCAACACGAAGTTCAGAGGAACACCTGACCTTGCAATCAGGCATCTGTTAAACAAACAGGCATCGAACCCGAAGGTCGGCTCAATTTGAAGTTTAGATGAACATCCGACCTCGCTGGCAGGCATTAGTTAAACAAATAGGCATCGAACCAAAAGGCCGGCTCAATCCGAAGTTGAGAAGAACATCTGACCTCGCCATCAGGCATCTGTTAAACAAAAATGTGTGAAACCAGAACGCTGGCTTAACCCGAAGTTGAGAAAAACATCTGACCTCGCTGTCAGGCATCTGTTATACAATTATGCATCAAACCCGAAGGCCGTCTCAAACCTTAGTTGAGAAGAACATGTGACCTCGCTGTCAAACATCTGTTAAATAAAAAGGTATCGAACCTGAAGGCCAGCTCACCTTGAAGTTGAGAGGAACATCTGACCTCCCCATCATGCATTAGTTTAACAAACAGGCATCGAACCCGAAGGCCGGTACAACACGAAGTTGAGAAGAACATCTGACCTCGCCATCAGGGATCTGTTAAACAAACACGCATCGAACCCAAAGGCCGGCTCAACATGAAGTTGAGAGGAACATCTGACCTCTCCGTCAGGCATCTGTTAAATAAACAAGCATCGAACCCGAAGGGTGGCTCAACCCGAAGTTGATAAGATCATTAGACCATTCCGCCAGGCATCTGTTAAACAAACATGCATCGAACCCGAAGGCCGGCTCAACCCGAAGTTGATAAGAACATTTGACCTCGCCGTTTGGCATCTGTTAAACAAATAGGCATTGAACCCGAAGGCCGTCTTAATCTTCAATTGAGAAGAACATCTGACCTCGCCGTCAAGCATCTGTTAAACAAACAAGCATCGAACCCGAAGGCCGGCTCAACTTGAAGTTGAGAAGAACATCTGACCTCACCGTCAAGCATCTGTTAAACAAACAGTCATCGAACCCGAAGGGCGGCTCATCCCGATGTTGATAAGAACATCTGACTTTGCCGTCAGGCAGGTGTTAAACAAACAGGCATCGAACCCGAAGGCCGGCTCAACACGAAGTTCAGAGGAACATCTGACCTCGCCGTCAGGCATTTGTTAAACAAACAGGCATCGAACCCGAAGGTCGGCTCAACATGAAGTTTAGAAGAACATCCGACCTCGCTGGCACGTATTAGTTGAACAAGCAGGAATCGAACCCGAAGGCCGGCTCAACCCGAAGTTGAGAAGAACAACTGACCTAGCTGCCAGGCATCTGTTAAACAAACAGGCATCGAACCTAAAGGCCGGCTCAACCCGAAATTGAGAAGAACATCTGACCTCGCCATCAGGCATCTGTTAAACAAAAAGGTGCGAAACCAGAAGGCCGGCTTAACCCGAATTTGAGAAGAACATTTGACCTCACTGTCAGGCATCTGTTATACAATTAGCCATCAAACCGGAAGGCCGTCTCAACCTTTAGTTTAGAAGAACATCTGACCTCGCTGTCAAACATCTGTTAAACAAACAGGTATCGAACCCGGAGGCCGGCTCACCTTGAAGTTGAGAAGAACATCTGACCTTCCCATCACGCATTAGTTAAACAAACAGGCATCGAACCCGAAGGCCGGCACAACACGAAGTTGAGAAGAACATCTGACCTCGCCGTCAGGCATCTCTTAAACAAACAGGCATCGAACCCGAATGGAGGATCAACCTGAAGTTGATAAGAACATCTCACTTCGCTGTCAGGCATCTGTTAAACAAACAGGCATCAAACCCGAAGGCCGGCTCAACCCGAAGTTGATAAGAACATTTGACCTTGCCGTCAGGCATCTGTTAAACAAACAGGCATCGAACCCGAAGACCGGCTCAACAGGAAGTTGAAAGGAACATCTGACCTCGCTGTCTGGCATCTGTTAAACAAACAGGCATCGAACTTGAAGGTCAGCTCAACATGAGGTTGAGAGGAACATTTGACTTCAATGTCAAGCATCTGTTAAACAAACAGGCATCAAATCCGAAGGCCGGCTCAACTTGAAGATGAGAAGAACATCTGACCTCACCGTCACGAATCCGTTAAACAAACAGGCATCGAACCCGAAGGGCGGCTCAACCCGAAGTTGATAAGAACATCTGATCTCGCCGTCAGGCATCTGTTAAATAAACAGGCATCGAACCCGAAGGCCGGGTCAACCCGAAGTTGATAAGAACATCTGACCTCGCCGTCAGGCATATCTTAAACAAACAGGCATCGAACCCGAAGGGCGGCTCAACTCGAAGTTGATAAGAACATCTGACTTCGCCGTCAGGCATCTGTTAAACTAACAAGCATCAAACCCGAAGGCCGACTCAACCCGATGTTGATAAGAACATCTGACCTCGCTGTCAGGCATCTCTTAAACAAACAGGCATCAAAACCCGAAGGCCGGCTCAACACAAAGTTAAGAGAAACATCTGACCTCGCCATCAGGCATATGTTAAACAGACAGGCATCGAACCTGAAGGTCGGCTCAACAGGAAGTTGAGAGGAACATTTGACTTCACTGTCAAGCATCTATTAAACAAACAGGCATCAAATCCGAAGGCTGGCTCAACCCCGAATACGAGAAGAACATCTGACCTCACCGTCAGGCATCTGTTAAACAAACAGGCATCGAACCCGAAGGGCGGCTCAAACCAAATTTGATAAGAACATCTGACTTCGCCGTCAGGCATCCGTTAAACAAACAGGCATCGAACCCGAAGGCCGACTCAACACGAAGTTCAGAGGAACACCTGACCTTGCAATCAGGCATCTGTTAAACAAATAGGCATCGAACCCGAAGGTCGGCTCAATTTGAAGTTTAGATGAACATCCGACCTCGCTGGCAGGCATTAGTTAAACAAATAGGCATCGAACCAAAAGGCCGGCTCAATCCGAAGTTGAGAAGAACATCTGACCTCGCCATCAGGCATCTATTAAACAAAAATGTGTGAAACCAGAACGCTGGCTTAACCCGAAGTTGAGAAGAACATCTGACCTCGCTGTCAGGCATCTGTTATACAATTATGCATCAAGCCCGAAGGCCGTCTCAACCCTTAGTTGAGAAGAACATGTGACCTCGCTGTCAAACATCTGTTAAACAAAAAGGTATCGAACCTGAAGGCCAGCTCACCTTGAAGTTGAGAGGAACATCTGACCTCCCCATCACGCATTAGTTAAACAAACAGGCATCGAACCCGAAGGCCGGTACAACACGAAGTTGAGAAGAACATCTGACCTCGCCATCAGGGATCTGTTAAACAAACAGGCATCGAACCCAAAGGCCGGCTCAACATGAAGTTGAGAGGACATATGACCTCTCCGTCAGGCATCTGTTAAATAAACAGGCATCGAACCCGAAGGGTGGCTCAACCCGAAGTTGATAAGATCATTAGACCATTCCGCCAGGCATCTGTTAAACAAACATGCATCGAACCCGAAGGCCGGCTCAACCCGAAGTTGATAAGAACATTTGACCTCGCCGTTTGGCATCTGTTAAACAAACAGGCATCGAACCCAAAGGCCGTCTCAATCTTCAATTGAGAAGAACATCTGACCTCGCTGTCAAGCATCTGTTAAACAAACAAGCATCGAACCCGAAGGCCGGCTCAACTTGAAGTTGAGAAGAACATCTGACCTCACCGTCAGGCATCTGTTAAACAAACAGTCATCGAGCCCGAAGGGCGGCTCATCCCGACGTTGATAAGAACATCTGACTTCACCGTCAGGAATCTCTTAAAAAAACAGGCATCGAACCTGAAGGGCGGCTCAACCCGAAGTTGATAAGAACATCTGATCTCTCCGTCAGGCATCTATTAAACAAACAGGCATCAAACCCGAAGGCGGGGTCAACCCTAAGTTGATAAGAACATCTGACCTTGCTGTCAGGCATCTTAAACAAACAGGCATCGAACCTGAAGGGTCGGCTCAACCCGAAGTTGATAAGAACATCTGACCTCGCCGTCAGGTATCTCTTAAACAAACAGGCATCGAACCCGAAGGCCGACGCAACACGAAGTTGAGAGGAACATTTGACCTCGCCGTCAGACATCTGTTAAACAAACAGGTATCGAACCTGAAGGTCGGCACAACAGGAAGTTGAGAGGAACATTTGACTTCACTTTCAAGCATCTGTTAAACAAACAGGCATCAAGTACGAAGGCCGGCTCAACCCCGAATTTGAGAAGAACATCTGACCTCACCGTCAGGCATTTGTTAAACAAACAGGCATCGAACCCGAAGGGCGGCTCAACCCGTAGTTGATAAGAACATTAGACCTCTCCGTTAGGCATCTGTTAAACAAACAGGCATCGAACCCGAAGGCCGGCTCAACCCGAAGTTGAGAAGAACATCTAACATCACCGTCAGGCATCTGTTAAACAAACAGGCATCGAACCCGAAGGGCGGCTCAACCCGAAGTTGATAAGAACATCTGACTTCGCCGTCAGGCATCTGTTAAACAAACAGGCATTGAACTCGAAGGCCGGATCAACCCGAAGTTGATAAGAAAATATGACCTCTCCGTCAGGCATCTGTTAAACAAACAACCATCGAACCCGAAGGCCGGCTCAACACGAAGTTGAGAGGAACATCTGACCTCCCCGTCAGGCATCTGTTAAAAAACTGGCATCGAACTTGAAGGTCGGCTTAACATGAAGTTGAGAGGAACAATTGATTCACTGTCAAGCATCTGTTAAACAAACATGCATCAAATCCGAAGGCCGGCTCAACCCGAAGTTGAGAAGAACATATGACCTCACCGTCAGGCATCTGTTAGACAAACAGGCATCGAACCCGAAGGGAGGCTCAACCCGAAATTGATAAGAACTTTAGACCTCTCCGCTAGGCATCTGTTAAACAAACAGGCATCAAACCCGAAGGGCGGCTCAACCCGAAGTTGAGAAGAACATTTGACCTCGCTGTTAGGCATCTGTTAAACAAACAGGCATAGAACCCGAATGCCATCTCAACTTAAAGTTGAGAAGAACATCTGACCTCACCGTCAGGCATCTGTTAAACAAACAGGCATCGAACCCGAAGGGCGGCTGAACACAAAGTTGAGAGGAACATTTGACTTCACTGTCAAGCATCTGTTAAATAAACAGGCATCAAATACGAAGGTCGGCTCAACCCGAAGTTGAGAAGAACATCTGACCTCACCATCAGGCATCTGTTAAACAAACAGGCATCAAACCCGAAGGCCGGCACAACACGAAGTTGAGAAGAACATTTGACCTCGCCGTCAGGCATCTGTTAAACAGACGGGCATCGAACCCGAAGGCCGTGTCAACCCGAAGTTGATAAGAACATCTGACCTCTCCGTTAGGCATCTCCTAAACAAACAGGCATCGAACCTGAAGGGCGGCTCATCTCGAAGTTAATAAGAACATCTGACTTCGCCGTTAGGCATCTGTTAAACAATCATGCATCGAACCCAAAGACCGGCTCAACCCGAAGTTGATAAGAACATTAGACCTCGCCGTCAGGCATCTCTTAAACAAACAGGCATCGAACCCGAAGATCGGCTCAAGACGAAGTTGACAGGAACATCTGACCTCGCCGTTAGGCATCTCTTAAACAAACTGGCATCGAACCTGAAGGTCGGCTCAACATGAAGTTGAGAGGAAAAATTGATTCACTGTCAAGCATCTGTTAAACAAACAGGCATCAAATCCGAAGGTCGGCTCAACCCGAAGTTGAGAAGAACATCTGACCTCACCGTCAGGCATCTGTTAAACAAACAGGCATCGAACCCGAAGGGCGGCTCAACCCGAAGTTGATAAGAACATTAGACCTCTCCGCTAGGCATCTGTTAAACAAACAGGCATCAAACCCGAAGGCCGGCTCAACCAGAAGTTGAGAAGAACATTTGACCTCGCTGTTAGGCATCTTTTAAACAAACAGGCATAGAACCCCAAGGCCATCTCAACTTAAAGTTGAGAAGAACATCTGACCTCACCGTCAGGCATCTGTTAAACAAACAGGCATCGAACCCGAAGGGCGGCTCAAACTGAAGTTGATAAGAACATCTGACTTCTCCGTCAGGCATCTGTTAAACAAATAGGCATCGAACCCGAAGGCCGGCTCAACACGAAGTTCAGAGGAACACCTAACCTCGCAATCAGGCATCTGTTAAACAAACAGGCATCGAACCCGAAGGTCGGCTCAACATGAAGTTTAGATGAACATCCGACCTCGCTGGCAGGCATCAGTTAAACAAGCAGGAATCGAACTCGAACGTCAGCTCAACCAGAAGTTGAGAAGAACATCTGACCTAGCCACCAGTCATCTGTTAAACAAACAGGCATCGAACCCAAAGGCGGCTCAACCCGAAGTTGAGAAGAACATCTGACCTCGCCATCAGGCATCTGTTAAACAAAAAGGTGTGAAACCAGAAGGCTGGCTTAACCCGAAGTTGAGAAGAACATCTGACCTCGCTGTCAGGCATCTGTTATACAATTAGGCATCAAACCCGAAGGCTGTCTCAACCCTTAGTGAAGAAGAACATGTGACCTCGCTGTCAAACATTTGTTAAACAAAAAGGTATCGAACCTGAAGGCCAGCTCACCTTGAAGTTGAGAGGAACATCTGACCTCCCCATCACGCATTAGTTAAACAAACAGGCATCGAACCCGAAGGCCGGTACAACACGAAGTTGAGAAGAACATCTGACCTCACCGTCAGGGATCTGTTAAACAAACAGGCATCGAACCCAAAGGCCGGCTCAACATGAAGTTGAGAGGAACATCTGACCTCTCCGTCAGGCATCTGTTAAATAAACAGGCATCGAACCCGAAGGGTGGCTCAACCCGAAGTTGATAAGATCATTAGACCTTTCCGCCAGGCATCTGTTAAACAAACATGCATCGAACGCAAGGGCCGGCTCAACCCGAAGTTGAGAAGAACATTTGACCTCGCCGTTAGGCATCTGTTAAACAAACAGGCATCGAACCTGAAGGCCGTCTCAATCTTTAATTGAGAAGATAATCTAACCTCGGCGTCAAGCATCTGTTAAACAAACAAGCATCGAACCCGAAGGGCAGCTCAACTTGAAGTTGAGAAGAACATCTGACCTCACCGTCAGGCATCTGTTAAACAAACAGTCATCGAACCCGAAGGGCGGCTCATCCCGAAGTTGATAAGAACATCTGACTTCACCGTCAGGCATCTGTTAAATAAACAGCCAGCGAACCTGAAGGCCGGCTCAACCTGAAGTTGATAAGAACATCTGACCTCGCCGTCAGGAATCTCTTAAACAAACAGGCATCAAACCCGAAGGGCGGCTCAACCCGAAGTTGATAAGAACATCTGATCTCTCCGTCAGGCATCTATTAAACAAACAGGCATCGAACCCGAAGGCCGGGTCAACCTGAAGTTGATAAGAACATCTGACCTTGGCGTCAGGCATCTTAAACAAACAGGCATCGAACCTGAAGGGCGGCTTAACTCGAAGCTGATAAGAACATCTGACTTCGCTGTCAGGCATCTGTTAAACAAACAGGCATCAAACCCGAAGGCCGGCTCAACCTGAAGTTGATAAGAACATCTGACCTCGCCGTCAGGCATCTCTTAAACAAACAGGCATCAAACCCGAAGGCCGACGCAACACGAAGTTGAGAGGAACATCTGACCTCGCAGTCAGGCATCTGTTAAACAAACAGGCATCGAACCTGAAGGTCGGCTCAACAGGAAGTTGAGAGGAACATTTGACTTCACTGTCAAGCATCTGTTAAACAAACAGGCATCAAGTACGAAGGCCGGCTCAACCACGAATTTGAGAAGAACATCTGACCTCACCGTCAGGCATTTGTTAAACAAACAGGCATCAAACCCAAAGGGCGGCTCAACCCGAAGTTGATAAGAACATTAGACCTCTTCTTTAGGCATCTGTTAAACAAACAGGCATCGAACCCAAAGTTGAGACGAACATCTAACATCACCGTCAGGCATCTGTTAAACAAACAGGCATCGAACCCGAAGGCCGGATCAACCCGAAGTTGATAAGAACATCTGACCTTTCCGTCACGCATCTGTTAAACAAACAGCCATCGAACCCGAAGGCCGGCTCAACACGAAGTTGAGAAGAACATTTGACCTCGCTGTTAGGCATCTGTTAAACAAACAGGCATAGAACCCGAATGCCATCTCAACTTAAAGTTGAGAAGAACATCTGACCTCATCGTCAGGCATCTGTTAAACAAACAGGCATCGAACCCGAAGGGCGGCTAAACACAAAGTTGAGAGGAACATTTGACTTCACTGTTAAGCATCTGTTAAACAAACAGGCATCAAATATGAAGGCCGGCTCAACCCGAAGTTGAGAAGAACATCTGACCTCACCATCAGGCATCTGTTAAACAAACAGGCATCAAACCCGAAGGCCGGCACAACATGAAGTTGAGAAGAACATCTGACCTCGCCATCAGGCATCTGTTAAATAGACAGGCATCGAACCCGAAGGCCGTGTCAACCCGAAGTTGATAAGAACATCTGACCTCTCCGTTAGGCATCTCTTAAACAAACAGGCATCGAACCCGAAGGGCGGCTCATCTCGAAGTTGATAAGAACATCTGACTTCGCCGTCAAGCATCTGTTAAACAAACAGGCATCGAACCCAAAGACCGGCTCAACCCGAAGTTGATAAGAACATTAGACCTCGCCGTCAGGCATCTCTTAAACAAACAGGCATCGAACCCGAAGGTCGGCTCAAGATGAAGTTGAGAGGAACATCTGACCTCGCCGTCAGGCATCTGTTAAACAAACAGGCATCGAACCTGTAGGTCGGCTCAACAGGAAGTTGAGAGGAACATTTCACTTCACTGTCAAGCATCTGTTAAACAAACAGGCATCAAATTCGAAGGTCGGCTCAACCCCGAATTTGAGAAGAACATCTGACCTCACCGTCAGGCATCTATTAAACAAACAGGCATCGAACCCGAAAGGCGGCTCAACCCGAAGTTGATAAGAACACTAGACCTCTCTGCCAGGCATCTGTTAAACAAACAGGCATCAAATTCGAAGGCCGACTCAACCCAGAAGTTGAGAAGAACATCTGACCTCACCGTCAGGCATCTGTTAAACAAACAGGCATCGAACCCGAAGGGCGGCTCAACCCGAAGTTGATAAGAACATTTGACTTCGCCGTCAGGCTATAGTTAAACAAACAGGCATCAAACCCGAAGGCCGGCACAACACGAGGTTGAGAAGAACATCTGACCTCACTGTCAGACATATGTTACACAAACAGGCATCGAACTTGATGGCCGACTCAACCCGAAGTTGAGAAGAACATCCAATCTTGCTGCCAGGCATTAGTTAAACAACCAGGAATCGAACCCGAAGGTCGGCTCAACCCGAAGTTAAGAAGAACATCTGACCTAGCCGACAGGCATCTGTTAAACAAATAGGCATCGAACCCAACGGCCGACTCAACCCGAAGTTGAGAAGAACATCTGACCTCGCCGTCAGGCATTTGTTAAAAAAAGGTGTGGAACCCGAAGGCCTGCTCAACCCGATGTTGAGAAGAACATATGACCTCACCGTCAGGCATCTGTTAAACAAACAGGCATCAAACCCGAAGGCCGTCTCGACCGTTAGTTGAGAAGAACATCTGACCTAGCCGTCAAACATCTGTTAAACAAACAGGCATCGAACATGAAGGTCGGTTCAACCCGAAGTTGAAAAGAACATCTGACCTCAACGTCAGGCATCTGTTAAACAAACAGGCATCGAACCCGAAGGCCGGCTCAACACGAAGTTAAGAGGAACATCTGACCTCGCCGTCAGGCATCTGTTAAAAAAACAAGCATCGAACCAGAAGGCCGGCTCCACACGAAGTTGAGAGGAACATTTGACTTCACTGTCAAGCATCTGGTAAACAAACAGGCATCAAATCTGAAGGCCGACTCAACTCGAAGTTGAGAAGAACATCTTACCTAGCCTTCAGGCATCTGTTAAACAAACAGGCATTAAACCCAAAGGCCAGCTCAACCCGAAGTTGAGAAGAACATCTGACATCGCCATCAGGCATCTGTTAAACAAAAAGGTGGGAAACTAGAAGGCCGGCTCAACCCGAAGTTGTGAAGACCATCTGACCTCGCTGTCAGGCATCTGTTATACAATTAGGCATCAAACCCGAAGACCGTCTCAACCCTTAGTTGAGAAGAACGTCTGACCATGCTGTCAGGCATATGTTAAACAAACATACATCGAATTTGATGGCCGAGTCAACCCGAAGTTGAGAAGAATATCCGACCTTGCTGCTAGGCATTATTTAAACAAGCAGGAATCGAACCCGAAGGCCGGCTCAACCCGAAGTAAAGAAGAACATCTGACCTAGCCACCAGGCATCTGTTAAACAAACAGGCATCGAACCCAAAGGCCGGACTAACTCGAAGTTGAGAAGAACATCTGACCTCGCCATCAGGCATCTTTTAAACAAAAAGGTGTGAAACCAGAAGGCCGACACAACCCGAGGTTGAGAAGAACATCTGACCTCGCCATTAGGCATCAAACCCGAAGGCCGTCTCAACCCTTAGTTGAAAAGAACATTTGACCTCGCTGTCAAACATCTGTTAAACAAACAAGTATCGAACCCGAAGGCCGGACCACCTTGAAGTTGAGAGGAACAACTGTGCTCCCCATCAAGCATTAGTTAAACAAACAGGCATCGAACCCGAAGTCCGGTACAACACGAAGTTCAGAAGAACATTTGACCTCGCTGTTAGGCATCTGTTAAACAAAAAGGCATCGAACCCGAAGGGCAGCCCAACCCGAAGTTGATAAGAACATTAGACCTCACCGTCAGGCATCTTTTAAACAAACAGGCATCGAACCCGAAGTCCGGCTCAACCCGAAGTTGAGAGGAACATTTGACTTCATTGTCAAGCATCTGTTAAACAAACAGGCATCAAATTCGAAGGTCGGCTCAACCTGAAGTTGAGAAGAACATCTGACCTCACCGTCAGGCATCTGTTAAACAAACAGGCATCGAACCCGAAGGGCGGCTCAACCCGAAGTTGATAAGAACATCTGGCTTCGCCGTCAGACATCTGTTAAACAAACAGGCACCGAACCCGAAGGCCGGCTCAACACGAAGTTCATAGGAACATCTGACCTCGCCGTCAGGCATCTGTTAAACAAACACGCATCGAACCTGAAGGTCGGCTCAACATGAAGTTCAGAAGAACATCCGACCTCGCTGCAAGGCATTAGTTAAACAAGCACGAATCGAACCCGAAGGCCGACTCAACCCGAAGTTGAGAAGAACATCTGACCTCGCCATCAGGCATCTGTTAAACAAAAAGGTGTGAAACCAGAAGGTCAGCTCAACATGAAGTTGAGAAGAACATCTGACCTCGCCGTTAGGCATCTGTTAAACAATTAGGCATCAAAGCTGAAGGCCGTCTAAACCCTTAGTTGAAAAGAACATTTGACCTCGCTGTCAAACATCTGTTAAACAAACAGGTATCGAACCCGAAGGCCGGCTCACCTTGAAGTTGAAAGGAACAACTGTGCTCCCCATCAGGCTTTAGTTAAACAAACAGGCATCGAACCCGAAGGCCGGCACAACACGAAGTTGAGAAGAACATCTGACCACGCCGTCAGGCATCTGTTAAACAAACAGGCGTCGAATACGAAGGGCGGCCCAACCCGAAGTTGATAAGAACATTAGACCTCACCGTCAGGCATCTGTTAAACAAACAGGCATCGAACCCGAAGGCCGGCTCAACCCAAAGTTGAGAGGAACATTTGACTTCCTTGTCAAGCATCTGTTAAACAAACAGGCATCAAATTCGAAGGTCGGCTCAACCTGAAGTTGAGAAGAACATCTGACCTCACCGTCAGGCATCTGTTAAACAAACAGACATCAAACCCGAAGGGCGGCTCAACACGAAGTTGATAAGAACATCTGGTTTCGCCGTCACACATCTGTTAAACAAACAGGCACCGAACCTGAAGGTCGGCTCAACACGAATTTTATAGGAACATCTGACCTCGTTGTCCGGCATCTGTTAAACAAACAGGCATCGAACCTGAAGGTCGGCTCAACATGAAATTTAGAAGAACATCCGACCTCGCTGCCAAGCATTAGTTAAACAAGCAGGAATCGAACCCGAAGGCCGGCTCAACCCGAAGTTGAGAAGAACATCTGACCTCGCCGCCAGGCATCTGTTAAACAAACAGGCATCAAACCCGAAGGCCGGATCAACTCGATGTTGAGAGGAACATTTGACTTCATTGTCAAGCATCTGTTAAACAAACAGGCATCAAATTCGAAGGTCGGCTCAACATGAAGTTTAGAAGAACATCCGACCTCGCTGCAAGGCATTAGTTAAACAAGCAGGAATCGAACCCGAAGGCCGGCTCAACCCGAAGTTGAGAAGAGCATCTGACTTCGCCATCAAGCATCTGTTAAACAAAAAGGTGTGAAACCAGAAGGTCGGCTTAACCCGAGGTTGAGAAGAACATCTGACCTCGCCGTTAGGCATCTGTTAAATAATTAGGCATCAAACCCGAAGGCCGTCTCAACCCTTAGTTGCAAAGAACATTTAACCTCGCTGTCAAACATCTGTTAAACAAACAGGTATCGAACCCGAAGGTCGGCTCACCTTGAAGTTGAGAGGAACAACTGTGCTCCCCATCAGGCATTACTTAAACAAACAGGCATTGAACCCGAAGGGCGGCACAACACGAAGTTGAGAAGAACATTTGACCTCGCCGTTAGGCATCTGTTAAACAAACAGGCATCGAACCCGAAGGGCGGCCCAACCCGAAGTTGATAAGAACATTAGACCTCACCGTCAGGCATCTGCTAAACAAACAGGCATCGAACCCGAAGGCCGGCTCAACCCGAAGTTGAGAGGAACATTTGACTTCATTGTCAAGCATCTGTTAAACAAACAGGCATCAAATTCGAAGGTCAGCTCAACCTGAAGTTGAGAAGAACATCTGACCTCGCCGCCAGGCATCTGTTAAACAAACAGGCATCGAACCTGAAGGTCAGCTCAACATGAAGTTGATAAGAACATCTGGCTTCGCCGTCAGACATCTGTTAAACAACAGGCACCGAACCCGAAGGCCGGCTCAACACGAAGTTCATAGGAACATCTGACCTCGCCGCCAGGCATCTGTTAAACAAACAGGCATCGAACCTGAAGGTCAGCTCAACATGAAGTTTAGAAGAACATCCGACCTCGCTGCAAGGCATTAGTTAAACAAGCAGGAATCGAACCCGAAGGCCGGCTCAACCCGAAGTTGAGAAGAACATCTGAATTCGCCATCAGGCATCTGTTAAACAAAAAGTTGTGAAACCAAAAGGTCGGATTAACCCGAGGTTGAGAAGAACATCTGACCTCGCCGTTAGGCATCTGTTAAACAATTAGGCATCAAACCCGAAGGCCGTCTCAACCCTTAGTTGCAAAGAACATTTAACCTCGCTGTCAAACATCTGTTAAAAAAACAGGTATCGAACCCGAAGGTCGGCTCACCTTGATGTTGAGAGGAACAACTGTGCTCCCCATCAGGCATTACTTAAACAAACAGGCATCGAACCCGAAGGGCGGCACAACACGAAGTTGAGAAGAACATCTGACCTCGCCGTCAGGCATCTGTTAAACAAACAGGCATCGAACCCTAAGGGAGGCGTAACCCGAAGTTGATAAGAACATTAGACCTCACCGTCAGGCATCTGTTAAACAAACAGGCATCGAACCCGAAGGCCGGCTCAACCCGAAGTTGAGAGGAACATTTGACTTCATTGTCAAGCGTCTGTTAAATAAACAGGCATCAAATTCGAAGGTCAGCTGAACCTGAAGTTGAGAAGAACATCTGACCTCACCGTCAGGCATCTGTTAAAAAAACAAACATTGAACCCGAAGGGAGGCTCAACCCGAAGTTGATAAGAACATTAGACCTCACCGTCAGGCATCTGTTAAACAAACAGGCATCGAACCCGAAGGCCGGCTCAACCCGAAGTTGAGAGGAACATTTGACTTCATTGTCAGGCATCTGTTAAACAAACAGGCATCGAACCCGAAGGCCGGCTCAACCCGAAGTTGAGAGGAACATTTGACTTCATTGTCAAGCGTCTGTTAAATAAACAGGCATCAAATTCGAAGGTCGGCTCAACCTGAAGTTGAGAAGAACATATGACCTCACCGTCAGGCATCTGTTAAACAAACAGTCATCGAACCCGAAGGGCGGCTCAACCCGAAGTTGATAAGAACATCTGGCTTCGCCGTCAGACATCTGTTAAACAAACAGGCACCGAACCCGAAGGCCGGCTCAACACAAAGTTCATAGGAACTTCTGACCTCGCTGTCAGGCATCTGTTAAACAAACAGGCATTGAACCTGAAGGTCGGCTCAACATGAAGCTTAGAAGAACATCCGAACTTGCTGCCAGACATTAGTTAAACAACCAGGAATCGAACCCGAAGGTCGGCTCAACCCGAAGTTAAGAAGAACATCTGACCTAGCCTCCAGGCATCTGCTAAACAAACAGGCATCGAACCCAAAGGCCAGCTCAACCCGAAGTTGAGAAGAACATCTGACATCGCCATCAGGCATCTGTTAAACAAAAAGGTGGGAAACCAGAAGGCCGGCTCAACCCGAAGTTGAGAAGACCATCTGACCTCGCTGTCAGGCATCTGTTATACAATTAGGCATCAAACCCGAAGGCCGTCTCAACCCTTAGTTGGGAAGAACATCTGACCTCGCTGTCAGACATATGTTAAACAAACAGACATCGAATTTGATGGCCGAGTCAACCCGAAGTTGAGAAGAACATCCGACCTTGCTGCCAGGCATTATTTAAACAAGCAGGAATCGAACCCGAAGGCCGGCTCAACCTGAAGTAAAGAAGAACATCTGACCTAGCCACTAGGCATCTGTTAAACAAATAGGCATCGAACCCGAAGGCCGGCTCAACCCGAAGTTGAGAAGAACATCTGACCTCGCCATCAGGCATCTGTTAAACAAAAAGGTGTGAAACCAGAAGGTCGGCTCTACCCGAAGTTGAGAAGAACATCTGACCTTGCCGTTAGGCATCTGTTAAACAATTAGGCATCAAACCCGAAGGCCGTCTCAAACCTTAGTTGAAAAGAACATTTGACCTCGCTGTCAAACATCTGTTAAACAAACAGGTATCGAAACCGAAGGCCGGCTCACCTTGAAGTTGAGAGGAACAACTGTGCTCCCCATCAGGCATTAGTTAAACAAACAGGCATCGAACCCGAAGTCCGGCACAACACGAAGTTGAGAAGAACATCTGACCTCGCCATCAGGCATCTGTTAAACAAACAGGCATCGAACCCGAAGGGCGGCCCAACCCGAAGTTGATAAGAACATTAGACCTCACCTTCAGGCATCTGTTAAACAAACAGGCATAGAACCCGAAGGCCGGCCTCAACCCGAGGTTGAGAGGAACATTTGACTTCATTGTCAAGCATCTATTAAACAAGCAGGCATCAAATTCGAAGGTCGGCTCAACCTGAAGTTGAGAAGAACATCTGACCTAACCGTCAGGCATCTGTTAAACAAACAGGCATCAAACCCGAAGGGCGACTCAACCCGAAGTTGATAAGAACATCTGGCTTCGCCGTCAGACATCTGTTAAACAAACAGGCATCGAACCTGAAGGTCGGCTCAACATGAAGTTTAGAAGAACATCCAACCTCGCTGCAAGGCATTAGTTAAACAAGCAGGAATCGAACCCGAAGGCCGGCTCAACCCGAAGTTGAGAAGAACATCTGACCTAGCCTCCAGGCATCTGTTAAACAAACAGGGATCGAACCCAAAGGCCAGCTCAACCTGAAGTTGAGAAGAACATCTGACATCGCCATCAGGCATCTGTTAAACAAAAAGGTGGGAAACCAGAAGGCCGACTCAACCCGAAGTTGAGAAGACCATCTGACCTCGCTATCAGGCATCTGTTATACAATTAGGCATCAAACCCGAAGGCCGTCTCGGCCCTTAGTTGAGAAGAACATCTGACCTCGTTGTCAACCATCTGTTAAACAAACAGGTATCAAACCCGAAGGCCGGCTCACCTTGAAGTTAAGAGGAACATCTGACCTCCCCATCACGCATTAGTTAAACCAACAGGCATCGAACCCGAAGGCCGACACAACACGAAGTTGAGAAGAACATCTGACCTTGCCGTCAGGGATTTGTTAAACAAACAGACATCGAACCCGAAGGCCGGCTCAACACGAAGTTGAGAGGAACATCTGACCTCGCCGTCAGGCATCTGTTAAATAAAAAGGCATCGAACCCGAAGGTCGACTCAACATGAAGTTTAGAGGAACATTTGACATCACTGTCAAGCATCGGTTAAACAAACAGGCATCAAATCCGAAGCCCGGCTCAACCCGAAGTTGAAAAGAACATCTGACCTCAATGTCAGGCATCTGTTAAACAAACAGGCATCGAACCTGAAGGGCGGCTCAACCCGAAGTTGATAAGAACATTAGACCTCCCCGTCAGGCATCTCTTAAATAAACAGGCATCGAACCCGAAGTCCGACTCAACACGAAGTTGAGAGGAAGATCTGACCTCGCCGTCAGGCATCTGTTAAACAAACAAGCATCGAACTAGAAGGTCGGCTCAACATGAAGTTGAGAGGAACATTTGACTTCACTGTCAAGCATCTGTTAAACAAACAGGCATTAAACCCGAAGGTCGGCTTAACCCGAAGTTGAGAAGAACATCTGACCTCGCCGTCAGGCATCTGTTAAACAAACAGGCATCGAACCCGAAGGGCGGCCCAACCCGAAGTTGATAAGAACATTAGACCTCACCGTCAAGCATCTGTTAAACAAACAGGCATCGAACCCGAAGGCCGGCTCAACCCGAAGTTGAGAGGAACATTTAACTTCATTGTCAAGCGTCTGTTAAATAAACGGGCATCAAATTCGAAGGTCAGCTGAACCTGAAGTTGAGAAGAACATCTGACCTCACCGTCAGGCATCTGTTAAAAAAACAAACATTGAACCCGAAGGGCGGCTCAACCCGAAGTTGATAAGAACATTAGACCTCACCGTCAGGCATCTGTTAAACAAACAGGCATCGAACCCGAAGGCCAGCTCAACCCGAAGTTGAGAGGAACATTTGACTTCATTGTCAGGCATCTGTTAAACAAACAGGCATCGAACCCGAAGGCCGGCTCAACCCGAAGTTGAGAGGAATATTTGACTTCATTGTCAAGCGTCTGTTAAATAAACAGGCATCAAATTCGAAGGTCGGCTCAACCTGTAGTTGAGAAGAACATATGACCTCACCGTCAGGCATCTGTTAAACAAATAGTCATCGAACCCGAAGGGCGGCTCAACCCGAAGTTGATAAGAACATCTGGCTTCGCCGTCAGACATCTGTTAAACAAACAGGCACCGAACCCGAAGGCCGGCTCAACACAAAGTTCATAGGAACTTCTGACCTCGCTGTCAGGCATCTGTTAAACAAACAGGCATTGAACCTGAAGGTCGGCTCAACATGAAGCTTAGAAGAACATCCGACCTTGCTGCCAGACATTAGTTAAACAAGCAGGAATCGAACCCGAAGGTCGGCTCAACCCGAAGTTGAGAAGAACATCTGACCTAGCCTCCAGGCATCTGCTAAACAAACAGGCATCGAACCCAAAGGCCAGCTCAACCCGAAGTTGAGAAGAACATCTGACATCGCCATCAGGCATCTGTTAAACAAAAAGGTGGGAAACCAGAAGGCCGGCTCAACCCGAAGTTGAGAAGACCATCTGACCTCGCTGTCAGGCATCTGTTATACAATTAGGCATCAAACCCGAAGGCCGTCTCAACCCTTAGTTGGGAAGAACATCTGACCTCGCTGTCAGACATATGTTAAACAAACAGACATCGAATTTGATGGCCGAGTCAACCCGAAGTTGAGAAGAACATCCGACCTTGCTGCCAGGCATTATTTAAACAAGCAAGAATCGAACCCGAAGGCCGGCTCAACCTGAAGTAAAGAAGAACATCTGACCTAGCCACTAGGCATCTGTTAAACAAATAGGCATCGAACCCGAAGGCCGGCTCAACCCGAAGTTGAGAAGAACATCTGACCTCGCCATCAGGCATCTGTTAAACAAAAAGGTGTGAAACCAGAAGGTCGGCTCTACCCGAAGTTGAGAAGAACATCTGACCTCGCCGTTAGGCATCTGTTAAACAATTAGGCATCAAACCCGAAGGCCGTCTCAAACCTTAGTTGAAAAGAACATTTGACCTCGCTGTCAAACATCTGTTAAACAAACAGGTATCGAAACCGAAGGCCGGCTCACCTTGAAGTTGAGAGGAACAACTGTGCTCCCCATCAGGCATTAGTTAAACAAACAGGCATCGAACCCGAAGTCCGGCACAACACGAAGTTGAGAAGAACATCTGACCTCGCCATCAGGCATCTGTTAAACAAACAGGCATCGAACCCGAAGGGCGGCCCAACCCGAAGTTGATAAGAACATTAGACCTCACCTTCAGGCATCTGTTAAACAAACAGGCATAGAACCCGAAGGCCGGCCTCAACCCGAGGTTGAGAGGAACATTTGACTTCATTGTCAAGCATCTATTAAACAAGCAGGCATCAAATTCGAAGGTCGGCTCAACCTGAAGTTGAGAAGAACATCTGACCTAACCGTCAGGCATCTGTTAAACAAACAGGCATCAAACCCGAAGGGCGGCTCAACCCGAAGTTGATAAGAACATCTGGCTTCGCCGTCAGACATCTGTTAAACAAACAGGCATCGAACCTGAAGGTCGGCTCAACATGAAGTTTAGAAGAACATCCAACCTCGCTGCAAGGCATTAGTTAAACAAGCAGGAATCGAACCCGAAGGCCGGCTCAACCCGAAGTTGAGAAGAACATCTGACCTAGCCTTCAGGCATCTGTTAAACAAACAGGGATCGAACCCAAAGGCCAGCTCAACCCGAAGTTGAGAAGAACATCTGACATCGCCATCAGGCATCTGTTAAACAAAAAGGTGGGAAACCAGAAGGCCGACTCAACCCGAAGTTGAGAAGACCATCTGACCTCGCTATCAGGCATCTGTTATACAATTAGGCATCAAACCCGAAGGCCGTCTCGGCCCTTAGTTGAGAAGAACATCTGACCTCGTTGTCAACCATCTGTTAAACAAACAGGTATCAAACCCGAAGGCCGGCTCACCTTGAAGTTAAGAGGAACATCTGACCTCCCCATCACGCATTAGTTAAACCAACAGGCATCGAACCCGAAGGCCGACACAACACGAAGTTGAGAAGAACATCTGACCTTGCCGTCAGGCATTTGTTAAACAAACAGACATCGAACCCGAAGGCCGGCTCAACACGAAGTTGAGAGGAACATCTGACCTCGCCGTCAGGCATCTGTTAAATAAAAAGGCATCGAACCCGAAGGTCGACTCAACATGAAGTTTAGAGGAACATTTGACATCACTGTCAAGCATCGGTTAAACAAACAGGCATCAAATCCGAAGCCCGGCTCAACCCGAAGTTGAAAAGAACATCTGACCTCAATGTCAGGCATCTGTTAAACAAACAGGCATCGAACCTGAAGGGCGGCTCAACCCGAAATTGATAAGAACATTAGACCTCCCCGTCAGGCATCTCTTAAATAAACAGGCATCGAACCCGAAGTCCGACTCAACACGAAGTTGAGAGGAAGATCTGACCTCGCCGTCAGGCATCTGTTAAACAAACAAGCATCTAACTAGAAGGTCGGCTCAACATGAAGTTGAGAGGAACATTTGACTTCACTGTCAAGCATCTGTTAAACAAACAGGCATCAAACCCGAAGGCCGGCTTAACCCGAAGTTGAGAAGAACATCTGACCTCGCCGTCAGGCATCTGTTAAACAAACAGGCATCGAACCCGAAGGGCGGCCCAACCCGAAGTTGATAAGAACATTAGACCTCACCGTCAAGCATCTGTTAAACAAACAGGCATCGAACCCGAAGGCCGGTTCAACCCGAAGTTGAGAGGAACATTTGACTTCATTGTCAAGCGTCTGTTAAATAAACAGACATCAAATTCGAAGGTCGGCTCAACCTGAAGTTGAGAAGAACATCTGACCTCACCGTCAGGCATCTGTTAAACAAACAGACATCGAACCCGAAGGACGGCTCAACCCGAAGTTGATAAGAACATCTGGCTTCGCCATCAGACATCTGTTAAACAAACAGGCACCGAACCCGAAGGCCGGCTCAACACAAAGTTCATAGGAACATCTGACCTCGCTGTCAGGCATCTGTTAAACAAACAGGCATCGAACCTGAAGGTCGGCTCAACATGAAGCTTAGAAGAACATCCGACCTTGCTGCCAGGCATTAGTTAAACAAGCAGAAATTGAACCTAAAAGCCGGCTCAACCCGAAGTTGAGAAGAACATCTGACCTAGCCTCCAGGCATCTGCTAAACAAACAGGCATCGAACCCAAAACCCAGCTCAACCCGAAGTTGAGAAGAACATCTGACATCGCCATCAGGCATCTGTTAAACAAAAAGGTGGGAAACCAGAAGGCCGGCTCAACCCGAAGTTGAGAAGACCATCTGACCACGCTGTCAGGCATCTGTTATACAATTAGGCATCAAACCCGAAGGCCGTCTCAACCCTTAGTTGGGAAGAACATTTGACCTTGCTGTCAGGCATATGTTAAACAAACAGACATCGAATTTGATGGCCGAGTCAACCCGAAGTTGAGAAGAACATCCGACCTTGCTGCCAGGCATTATTTAAACAAGCAGGAATCGAACCCGAAGGCCGGCTCAACCTGAAGTAAAGAAGAACATCTGACCTAGCCACTAGGCATCTGTTAAACAAACAGGCATCGAACCCAAAGGCCGGCTCAACCCGAAGTTGAGAAGAACATCTGACCTCGCCATCAGGCATCTGTTAAACAAAAAGGTGTGAAACCAGAAGGTCGGCTCAACCCGAAGTTGAGAAGAACATCTGACCTCGCCGTTAGGCATCTGTTAAACAATTAGGCATCAAACCCGAAGGCCGTCTCAACCCTTAGTTGAAAAGAACATTTAACCTCGCTGTCAAACATCTGTTAAACAAACAGGTATCGAGCCCGAAGGCCGACTCACCTTGATGTTGAGAGGAACAACTGTGCTCCCCATAAGGCATTAGTTAAACAAACAGGCATCGAACCCGAAGTCTGGCACAACACGAAGTTGAGAGGAACATCTGACCTTGCCATCAGGCATCTGTTAAACAAACAGGCAACGAACCCGAAGGGCGGCCCAACCCGAAGTTGATAAGAACATTAGACCTCACCTTCAGGCATCTGTTAAACAAACAGGCATCGAACCCGAAGGCCGGCTCACCCCGAGGTTGAGAGGAACATTTGACTTCATTGTCAAGCATCTGTTAAACAAACATGCATCAAATTCGAAGGTCGGCTCAACCTAAAGTTGAGAAGAACATATGACCTAACCGTCAGGCATCTGTTAAACAAACAGGCATCAAACCCGAAGGGCGGCTCATCCCGAAGTTGATAAGAACATCTGGCTTCGCCGTCAGAAATCTGTTAAACAAACTGGCACCGAACGCGAAGGCCGACTCAACACGAAGTTCATAGGAACATCTGACCTCGCTGTCAGGCATCTGTTAAACAAACAGGCATTGAACCTGAAGGTCGGCTCAACATGAAGCTTAGAAGAACATCCGACCTTGCTGCCAGACATTAGTTAAACAAGCAGGAATCGAACCCGAAGGTCGGCTCAACCCGAAGTTGAGAAGAACATCTGACCTAGCCTCCAGGCATCTGCTAAACAAACAGGCATCGAACCCAAAGGCCAGCTCAACCCGAAGTTGAGAAGAACATCTGACATCGCCATCAGGCATCTGTTAAACAAAAAGGTGGGAAACCAGAAGGCCGGCTCAACCCGAAGTTGAGAAGACCATCTGACCTCGCTGTCAGGCATCTGTTATACAATTAGGCATCAAACCCGAAGGCCGTCTCAACCCTTAGTTGGGAAGAACATCTGACCTCGCTGTCAGACATATGTTAAACAAACAGACATCGAATTTGATGGCCGAGTCAACCCGAAGTTGAGAAGAACATCCGACCTTGCTGCCAGGCATTATTTAAACAAGCAGGAATCGAACCCGAAGGCCGGCTCAACCTGAAGTAAAGAAGAACATCTGACCTAGCCACTAGGCATCTGTTAAACAAATAGGCATCGAACCCGAAGGCCGGCTCAACCCGAAGTTGAGAAGAACATCTGACCTCGCCATCAGGCATCTGTTAAAAAAAAAGGTGTGAAACCAGAAGGTCGGCTCTACCCGAAGTTGAGAAGAACATCTGACCTCGCCGTTAGGCATCTGTTAAACAATTAGGCATCAAACCCGAAGGCCGTCTCAAACCTTAGTTGAAAAGAACATTTGACCTCGCTGTCAAACATCTGTTAAACAAACAGGTATCGAAACCGAAGGCCGGCTCACCTTGAAGTTGAGAGGAACAACTGTGCTCCCCATCAGGCATTAGTTAAACAAACAGGCATCGAACCCGAAGTCCGGCACAACACGAAGTTGAGAAGAACATCTGACCTCGCCATCAGGCATCTGTTAAACAAACAGGCATCGAACCCGAAGGGCGGCCCAACCCGAAGTTGATAAGAACATTAGACCTCACCTTCAGGCATCTGTTAAACAAACAGGCATAGAACCCGAAGGCCGGCCTCAACCCGAGGTTGAGAGGAACATTTGACTTCATTGTCAAGCATCTATTAAACAAGCAGGCATCAAATTCGAAGGTCGGCTCAACCTGAAGTTGAGAAGAACATCTGACCTAACCGTCAGGCATCTGTTAAACAAACAGGCATCAAACCCGAAGGGCGGCTCAACCCGAAGTTGATAAGAACATCTGGCTTCGCCGTCAGACATCTGTTAAACAAACAGGCATCGAACCTGAAGGTCGGCTCAACATGAAGTTTAGAAGAACATCCAACCTCGCTGCAAGGCATTAGTTAAACAAGCAGGAATCGAACCCGAAGGCCGGCTCAACCCGAAGTTGAGAAGAACATCTGACCTAGCCTTCAGGCATCTGTTAAACAAACAGGGATCGAACCCAAAGGCCAGCTCAACCCGAAGTTGAGAAGAACATCTGACATCGCCATCAGGCATCTGTTAAACAAAAAGGTGGGAAACCAGAAGGCCGACTCAACCCGAAGTTGAGAAGACCATCTGACCTCGCTATCAGGCATCTGTTATACAATTAGGCATCAAACCCGAAGGCCGTCTCGGCCCTTAGTTGAGAAGAACATCTGACCTCGTTGTCAACCATCTGTTAAACAAACAGGTATCAAACCCGAAGGCCGGCTCACCTTGAAGTTAAGAGGAACATCTGACCTCCCCATCACGCATTAGTTAAACCAACAGGCATCGAACCCGAAGGCCGACACAACACGAAGTTGAGAAGAACATCTGACCTTGCCGTCAGGCATTTGTTAAACAAACAGACATCGAACCCGAAGGCCGGCTCAACACGAAGTTGAGAGGAACATCTGACCTCGCCGTCAGGCATCTGTTAAATAAAAAGGCATCGAACCCGAAGGTCGACTCAACATGAAGTTTAGAGGAACATTTGACATCACTGTCAAGCATCGGTTAAACAAACAGGCATCAAATCCGAAGCCCGGCTCAACCCGAAGTTGAAAAGAACATCTGACCTCAATGTCAGGCATCTGTTAAACAAACAGGCATCGAACCTGAAGGGCGGCTCAACCCGAAATTGATAAGAACATTAGACCTCCCCGTCAGGCATCTCTTAAATAAACAGGCATCGAACCCGAAGTCCGACTCAACACGAAGTTGAGAGGAAGATCTGACCTCGCCGTCAGGCATCTGTTAAACAAACAAGCATCGAACTAGAAGGTCGGCTCAACATGAAGTTGAGAGGAACATTTGACTTCACTGTCAAGCATCTGTTAAACAAACAGGCATCAAACCCGAAGGCCGGCTTAACCCGAAGTTGAGAAGAACATCTGACCTCGCCGTCAGGCATCTGTTAAACAAACAGGCATCGAACCCGAAGGGCGGCCCAACCCGAAGTTGATAAGAACATTAGACCTCACCGTCAAGCATCTGTTAAACAAACAGGCATCGAACCCGAAGGCCGGCTCAACCCGAAGTTGAGAGGAACATTTGACTTCATTGTCAAGCGTCTGTTAAATAAACAGACATCAAATTCGAAGGTCGGCTCAACCTGAAGTTGAGAAGAACATCTGACCTCACCGTCAGGCATCTGTTAAACAAACAGACATCGAACCCGAAGGCCGGCTCAACACAAAGTTCATAGGAACATCTGACCTCGCTGTCAGGCATCTGTTAAACAAACAGGCATCGAACCTGAAGGTCGGCTCAACATGAAGCTTAGAAGAACATCCGACCTTGCTGCCAGGCATTAGTTAAACAAGCAGAAATTGAACCTGAAAGTCGGCTCAACCCGAAGTTGAGAAGAACATCTGACCTAGCCTCCAGGCATCTGCTAAACAAACAGGCATCGAACCCAAAGGCCAGCTCAACCCGAAGTTGAGAAGAACATCTGACATCGCCATCAGGCATCTGTTAAACAAAAAGGTGGGAAACCAGAAGGCCGGCTCAACCCGAAGTTGAGAAGACCATCTGACCTCGCTGTCAGGCATCTGTTATACAATTAGGCATCAAACCCGAAGGCCGTCTCAACCCTTAGTTGGGAAGAACATTTGACCTTGCTGTCAGGCATATGTTAAACAAACAGACATCGAATTTGATGGCCGAGTCAACCCGAAGTTGAGAAGAACATCCGACCTTGCTGCCAGGCATTATTTAAACAAGCAGGAATCGAACCCGAAGGCCGGCTCAACCTGAAGTAAAGAAGAACATCTGACCTAGCCACTAGGCATCTGTTAAACAAACAGGCATCGAACCCAAAGGCCGGCTCAACCCGAAGTTGAGAAGAACATCTGACCTCGCCATCAGGCATCTGTTAAACAAAAAGGTGTGAAACCAGAAGGTCGGCTCAACCCGAAGTTGAGAAGAACATCTGACCTCGCCGTTAGGCATCTGTTAAACAATTAGGCATCAAACCCGAAGGCCGTCTCAACCCTTAGTTGAAAAGAACATTTAACCTCGCTGTCAAACATCTGTTAAACAAACAGGTATCGAGCCCGAAGGCCGACTCACCTTGATGTTGAGAGGAACAACTGTGCTCCCTATAAGGCATTAGTTAAACAAACAGGCATCGAACCCGAAGTCTGGCACAACACGAAGTTGAGAGGAACATCTGACCTTGCCATCAGGCATCTGTTAAACAAACAGGCAACGAACCCGAAGGGCGGCCCAACCCGAAGTTGATAAGAACATTAGACCTCACCTTCAGGCATCTGTTAAACAAACAGGCATCGAACCCGAAGGCCGGCTCACCCCGAGGTTGAGAGGAACATTTGACTTCATTGTCAAGCATCTGTTAAACAAACAGGCATCAAATTCGAAGGTCGGATCAACCTAAAGTTGAGAAGAACATATGACCTAACCGTCAGGCATCTGTTAAACAAACAGGCATCAAACCCGAAGGGCGGCTCATCCCGAAGTTGATAAGAACATCTGGCTTCGCCGTCAGAAATCTGTTAAACAAACTGGCACCGAACGCGAAGGCCGGCTCAACACGAAGTTCATAGGAACATCTGACCTCGCCGTCAGGCATTTGTTAAACAAACAGGCATCGAACATGAAGGTCGGCTCAACATGAAGTTTAGAAGAACATCCGACCTTGCTGCAAGGCATTAGTTAAACAAGCAGGATCGAACCCGAAGGCCGGCTCAACCCGAAGTTGAGAAGAACATCTGACCTAGCCTCCAGGCATCTGTTAAACAAACAGGGATCGAACCCAAAGGCCAGCTCAACCCGAAGTTGAGAAGAACATCTGACATCGCCATCAGGCATCTGTTAAACAAAAAGGTGGGAAACCAGAAGGCCGACTCAACCCGAAGTTGAGAAGACCATCTGACCTCGCTATCAGGCATCTGTTATACAATTAGGCATCAAACCCGAAGGCCGTCTCAACCCTTAGTTGAGAGGAACATCTGACCTCGCTGTCAAACATCTGTTAAACAAACAGGTATCGAACCCGAAGGCCGGCTCACCTTGAAGTTAAGAGGAACATCTGACCTCCCCATCACGCATTAGTTAAACCAACAGGCATCGAACCCGAAGGCCGGCACAACACGAAGTTGAGAAGAACATCTGACCTCTCCGTCAGGCATCTGTTAAACAAACAGACATCGAACCCGAAGGCCGGGTCAACACGAAGTTGAGAGGAACATCTGACCTCGCCGTCAGGCATCTGTTAAATAAAAAGGCATCGAACCCGAAGGTTGGCTCAACACGAAGTTTAGAGGAACATTTGACTTCACTGTCAAGCATCGGTTAAACAAACAGGCATCAAATCCGAAGCCCGGCTCAACCCGAAGTTGAAAAGAACATCTGACCTCAATGTCAGGCATCTGTTAAACAAACAGGCATCGAACCCGAAGGGCGGCTCAACCCGAAGTTGATAAGAACATTAGACCTTGCCGTCAGGCATCTCTTAAACAAACAGGCATTGAACCCGAAGTCCGGCTCAACACGAAGTTGAGAGTAAGATCTGACCTCGCCGTCAGGCATCTGTTATACAAACAAGCATCGAACTAGAAGGTCGGCTCAACATGAAGTTGAGAGGAACATTTGACTTCACTGTCAAGCATCTGTTAAACAAACACGCATCAAACCCGAAGGCCGGCTTAACCCGAAGTTGAGAAGAACATCTGACCTTGCCGTCAGGCATCTGTTAAACAAACAGACATCGAACCCGAAGGGCGGCCCAACCCGAAGTTGATAAGAACATTAGACCTCACCGTCAGGCATCTGTTAAACAAACAGGCATCGAACCCGAAGGCCGGCTCAACCCGAAGTTGAGAGGAACATTTGACTTTATTGTCAAGCGTCTGTTAAATAAACAGGCATCAAATTCGAAGGTCGGCTCAACCTGAAGTTGAGAAGAACATCTGACCTCACTGTCAGGCATCTGTTAAACAAACAGACATTGAACCCGAAGGTCGGATTAACCCGAAGTTGAGAAGAACATCTGACCTAGCCTCCAGGCATCTGCTAAACAAACAGGCATCGAACCCAAAGGCCAGCTCAACCCGAAGTTGAGAAGAACATCTGACATCGCCATCAGGCATCTGTTAAACAAAAAGGTGGGAAACCAGAAGGCCGGCTCAACCCGAAGTTGAGAACACCATCTGACCTCGCTGTCAGGCATCTGTTATACAATTAGGCATCAAACCCGAAGGTCGTGTCAACCCTTAGTTGGGAAGAACATCTGACCTTGCTGTCAGGCATATGTTAAACAAACAGACATCGAATTTGATGGCCGAGTCAACCCGAAGTTGAGAAGAACATCCGACCTTGCTGCCAGGCATTATTTAAACAACCAGGAATCGAACCCGAAGGCCGGCTCAACCTGAAGTAAAGAAGAACATCTGACCTAGCCACTAGGCATCTGTTAAACAAACAGGCATCGAACCCAAAGGCCGGCTCAACCCGAAGTTGAGAAGAACATCTGACCTCGCCATCAGGCATCTGTTAAACAAAAAGGTGTGAAACCAGAAGGTCGGCTCAACCCGAAGTTGAGAAGAACATCTGACCTCGCCGTTAGGCATCTGTTAAACAATTAGGCATCAAACCCGAAGGCCGTCTCAACCCTTAGTTGAAAAGAACATTTGACCTCGCTGTCAAACATCTGTTAAACAAACATGTATTGAACCCGAAGGCCGGCTCACCTTGAAGTTGAGAGGAACAACTGTGCTCCCCATCAGGCATTAGTTAAACAAACAGGCATCGAACCCGAAGTCTGGCACCACACGAATTTGAGAGGAACATATGACCTCGCCATCAGGCATCTGTTAAAAAAACAGGCATCGATCCCGAAGGGCGGCCCAACCCGAAGTTGATAAGAACATTAGACCTCACCTTCAGGCATCTGTTAAACAAACAGGCATCGAACCCGAAGGCCGGCTCACCCCGAGGTTGAGAGGAACATTTGACTTCATTGTCAAGCATCTGTTAAACAAACAGGCATCAAATTCGAAGGTCGGCTCAACCTGAAGTTGAGAAGAACATATGACCTAACCGTCAGGCATCTGTTAAACAAACAGGCATCAAACCCGAAGGGCGGCTCAACCCGAAGTTGATAAGAACATCTGGCTTCGCCGTCAGACATCTGTTAAACAAACTGGCACCGAACCCGAAGGTCGGCTCAACACGAAGTTCATAGAAACATCTGACCTCGCCGTCAGGCATCTGTTAAACAAACAGACATCGAACCTGAAGGTCGGCTCAACATGAAGTTTAGAAGAACATCCGACCTCGCTGTAAGGCATTAGTTAAACAAGCAGGAATCGAACCCGAAGGCCGGCTCAACCCGAAGTTGAGAAGAACATCTGACCTAGCCTCCAGGCATCTGTTAAACAAACAGGGATCGAACCCAAAGGCCAGCTCAACCCGAAGTTGAGAAGAACATCTGACATCGCCATCAGGCATCTGTTAAACGAAAGGTGGGAAACCAGAAGGCCGACTACACCCGAAGTTGAGAAGACCATCTGACCTCGCTATCAGGCATCTGTTATACAATTAGGCATGAAACCCGAAGGCCGTCTCAACCCTTAGTTGAGAAGAACATCTGACCTGGCTGTCAAACATCTGTTAAACAAACAGGTATCGAACTCGAAGGCCGGCTCACCTTGAAGTTAAGAGGAACATCTGACCTCCCCATCACGCATTAGTTAAACCAACAGGCATCGAACCCGAAGGCCGGCACAACACGAAGTTGAGAAGAACATCTGACCTCGCCGTCAGGCATATGTAAAACAAACAGACATCGAACCCGAAGGCCAGGTCACACGAAGTTGAGAGGAACATCTGACCTCGCCGTCAGGCATCTGTTAAATAAAAAGGCATCGAACCCGAAGGTTGGCTCAACATGAAGTTTAGAGGAACATTTGACTTCACTGTCAAGCATCGGTTAAACAAACAGGCATCAAATCCGAAGCCCGGCTCAACCCGAAGTTGAAAAGAACATCTGACCTCAATGTCAGGCATCTGTTAAACAAACAGGCATCGAACCCAAAGGGCGGCTCAACCCGAAGTTGATAAGAACATTAGACCTTGCCGTCAAGCATCTCTTAAACAAACAGGCATCGAACCTGAAGTCCGGCTCAACACGAAGTTGAGAGGAAGATCTGACCTCGCCGTCAGGCATCTGTTAAACAAACAAGCATCGAACTAGAAGGTCGGCTCAACATGAAGTTGAGAGGAACATTTGACTTCACTGTCAAGCATCTGTTAAACAAAAAGGCATCAAACCCGAAGGCCGGCTTAACCCGAAGTTGAGAAGAACATCTGACCTTGCCGTCAGGCATCTGTTAAACAAACAGGCATCGAACCCGAAGGGCGGCCCAACCCGAAGTTGATAAGAACATTAGACCTCACCGTCTGACATCTTTTAAACAAACAGGCATCGAACCCGAAGGTCGGCTCACCCCGAAGTTGAGAAGATTTGACCTTGCCGTTAGGCATCTGTTAAACAAACAAGCATCGAACTCGAAGGCCGTCTCAATCCTTAATTGAAAAGAACATCTGACCTCCCCATCAGGAATTTGTTAAACAAACAGGCACCGAACCCGAAGGCCGGCACAACACGAAGTTGACAAGAACATCTGACCTTGCTGTCAGGCGTATATTAAACAAACAGACATCGAATTTGATGGCCGACTCAACACGAAGTTGAGAAGAACATTCGACCTCGCTGCCAGGCATTAGTTAAACAAGCAGGAATCGAACTCAAAGTTCGGCTCAACCCGAAGTTGAGAAGAACGTCTGACCTAGCCGCGAGGCATCTGTTAAACAAACAGGCATCGAACCCAAAGACCGGCTCAATCCGAAGTTGAGAAGAACATCTGACCTCGCCATCAGGCATCTGTTAAACAAAAAGGTGTGAAACCAGAAGGCCGGCTCAACCCGAAGTTGAGAAGAACATCTGACCTCGCCATCAAGCATCTGTTAAGCAATTAGGCATCAAACCCGAAGGCCGTCTCAACCCTTAGTTGAAAAGAACATCTGACCTCGCTGTCAAACATCTGTTAAACAAACAGGTATCGAACCCGAAGGCCGGCTCACCTTGAAGTTGAGAGGAACATCTGACCTCCCCATCAGGCATTAGTAAAACAAACAGACATCGAACCCGAAGGCCGGCACAACACTAAGTTGAGAAGAACATCTGACCTCGCTGTCAGGCATATGTTAAACAAACAGGCATCGAACCCGAAGGCAAACTCAACCTGAAGTTTAGATGAACATTTAACCTCGCCGTTAGGCATCTGTTAAACAAACAGGCATCGAACCCGAAGGCCATCTCAATCCTTAATTGAGAAGAACATCTGACCTCGTCGTCAAACATCTACAAAACAAACAGGCATCAAACCCGAAGGCCGGCTCAACTTGAAGTTGAGAGGAACATCTGACCTCCCGATCAGGAATTAGTTAAACAAACAAGCATCGAACCCGAAATCCGGCACAACACGAAGTTGAGAAGAACATCTGACCTCGCTGTTAGACATATGTTAAACAAACAGAACTCGAATTGGATGGTCGACTCAACCCGAAGTTGAGAAGAACATCCGACCTCGCTGCCATGCATTATTTAAATAAGCAGGAATCGAACCCGAAGTCCGGCTCAACCCGAAGTTGAGAAGTGTAACACCCCCTTTCTATACCCCCAAATAATACAATTAATCCTTTAGGCACAAATTCAAAATTTCATCAGAGTAAGTTTATAAACCGGTATAAAAGGGACATGCCACATTATCCGAAAATCACACATACAAAACACCTGCTCATATATAATGATATGCAACAACGGGGTAACACCCACGAGAAAAATATCTAGAACAAAGGCGGAACATCCAAATATTTCATAATTCTCTAACACATGTATTCATATATACAAATCATCAACCAACATGGTTACATAACTTTCATCAGCAGATACATATTCACACGCATCACAAAAGAAACAAAACAACTCCTAGCTACCCGGTGCTACATATCAGAGCCGACCAACTAAAGGATGAAGCCACGCCTCACAAAAGATCTCCAGCAATCTAATCTGCAATGCCTCATAGAGCATTATAAAACAGCAGAAGGGTGAGAAACAATATCATAACAAATAATGCATAAAGGCATATATATATATATACATCATATCCACAATCATGCATCTTACGCTTTCTCACCACGACTCACATCGTACATCGCAATGTATCCACTAAAGTCTATTTACAAATAGAACATCAAGCATAAACAATATGCATCATTAAGGTTTATATCCATTCAGGAACATTCATACATGTTACACACATATACATATATACATATATACATATATTCATTCATACATATATATACATATATATATCTTCAAGCATTTCATTATGTCATTCACACCTTTCACATTATTCTAATAAACATACACAACATGCTTATTTCGCCATACATCATGCACAGATGTCAACACGCAAACCATAGAGGCCAACTCGCTTCTCTACGCAAATGCAACACATTATCGACTTAATCGTCCGTCAGATTCTCCTAAGAATCAATTCACTCCCACCCCTCATGGGTATCCTACAATTCATCAGATCTTCCTAGAAATCACATCACTCATCAGACTCTCCTAGGAATCACACCATTCATCAGATTCTCCGTGGAATCACACCGTTCATCAGATTCTCCGAGGAATCACACCGTTCATCAGATTCTCCGAGGAATCAAATATTCATCAGATTCTCCACGGAATCGAATATTCAGCAGATTCTCCACGGAATCAAATACTCTGCAGATTCTCCACGGAATCAAATACTCTAGTCAATCCTCCAAGGGATTACATGTTATGACCGATTCTCCGAGGAATCACACAATGCAACCGATTCTCCAAGGAATCTAATGTAACCATCGTGTCATACGAGGTTCTGCAAATCCTTCGAGGGATCATTCAACACAAAAATGCATACTAAGATGCTACACAATGCTAATCCTCCGAGGGATCGATCAACACAGAATGCATACTATGTTCACAAACATACTCATTGCATTTATCACATACATCGCATATATCTATCATGCATTCACATTATGCACCATTTCATACATGGTTTACACACATATCAGCCTATCAATGCGTTTCTATTCAATTCAAGCAAATACACAAGATTATCAAACGTTCAAGATTCACCATTGGCTCTACAATCTAGGGTTCACGCCTTTCGGCCACCCACAATACGACATGACGAAACAGTTCACACATCAATCATTCATATAGGCATTAATCATAATTGAATCGGCCAAAAATCATGCTATGAATAAACAGCAAAACAAATAACACTGTCAGGTTCGCCAACCTTCGCCTGGCGAAGCCACGCAGCGAATGCTCGCTGGCCTTCGCCTGGCGAACTTCCCAGCGAAGTCCACTGGGAGTAATTCTGGAATTACTCGCTGAGGCTCGCTACACACTCTCCTGGCGAACCTTTGCCAACTCACTTCGCCTGGCGAACTTGCCATCAAAGACAGGGTGTTGCTTCTGACTTGCTTCGCTGCAGCTCGCTGGGCTTCGCCTGGCGAAGCTTCGCTGCCATTCGCCTGGCGAGCCTGCGAAGACAAAACCTCCATGGCTGTTCCAAAGCCCAAACTCCACACAATCAACCGATTAAATCCAAACCAGTCTCAGTAGTACAACCCACTCATCATCCGACTATACTACACCATCTAATCCGAGTTCTAACTGATTAAAACCTCTTTCTACTCATCAAACCAACTTCTAACCTAAGTGGAAAAAGAGTAGAAACTCTACAAAATCCAAACACATACACTTACAATCATATACATTAAAGAGATGATGGAGTTTCACACCCTTACCTAATTAATCGCAAGCTAGGGTTTGATCTTGATGTTTTCCAAAGTTTCCTCTTCTTTCTCTCCTCTTTCTCTTCTCCTTCTTTCTTTCTCTTTTCTTTCCTTCCTTTCTTACTATCTTTCTTTCTCTTTTATTTCCTCTTTAATATCTTCCTATTATTTTTCCCAAAAAATCTATTAACTTAATAACTCATAAAATATCCAACTTATCACTTAAATAGGAAATGTCCAAAATACCCTCCAACTATTTTCTCCGACAACTCCCAAAATCGGGTAAAATAGAATAATATGTAAACATAACATATTTCCACAAAAATTACACATCAAAATAATATTCGCCCAATTAAAATCAAAAAGGACTCAACGAAAAAGGAATAGTCGAAATCGGGGCGTTACAAGAAGAACATCTGACCTAGCCGCCAGGCATCTGTTAAACAAACAGGCATCGGACCCAAAGGTTGGCTCAACCCAAAGTTGAGAAGAACATCTGACCTCGCTATCAGACATCTGTTAAACAAAAACGTGTGAAACCAGAAGGTCGGCTCAACCCGAAGTTGAGAAGAACATCTGACCTCGCTGTCAGGCATCTGTTAAACAATTAGGCATCAAACCCGAAGGCCGTCTCAACCCTTAGTTGAAAAGAACATCTCACCTCATTGTCAAACATCTGTTAAACAAACAGGTATCGAACCCGAAGGCCGGCACAACACGAAGTTGAGTGGAACATCTTACCTTGCCGCCAGGCATCCGTTAAATAAACAGGCATCAAACCCGAAGGTCAGCTCAACATGATGTTTAGAGGAACATTTGACTTCACCGTCAAGCATCTATTAAACAAACAGGCATCAAATTCGAAGGTCGGCTCAACCTAAAGTTGAGAAGAACATCTGACCTCACCGTCAGGCATCTGTTAAACAAACAAGCATCGAACCCGAAAGGCGGCTCAACCCGAAGTTGATAAGAACATCCGACCTCGCCGTCAGGCATCTGTTAAACAAACAGGCATCGAACCCGAAGGCCGGCTCAACACGAAGTTCATAGGAACATCTGACCTTGCTGTCAGGCATATGTTAAAGAAACAGACATCGAATTTGATGGTCGGCTCAACCCGAAGTTGAGAAGAACATCTGACATCGCCATCCGGCATCTGTTAAACAAAAAGGTGTGAAACCAGAAGGCCGGCTCAACCCGAAGTTGAGAAGATCATCTGACCTCGCGCGTCAGGCATCTGTTATACAATTACACATCAAACCCGAAGGCCGTCTCAACCCTTAGTTGAGAAGAACATCTGACCTCGCTGTCAAACATCTGCTAAACAAACAGGTATCAAACCCGAAGGCCGGCTCACCGTGAAGTTGAGAGGAACATCTGACCTCCCCATCACGCATTAGTTAAACCAACAGGCATCGAACCCGAAGGCCGGCATAACACGAAGTTGAGAAGAACATCTGACATTGCCGTCAAGCATCTGTTAAACAAACAGGCATCGAACCCGAAGTCCGGCTCAACACGAAGTTGAGAGGAACATCTGAGCTCGCCGTCAGGCATCTGGTAAATAAACAGGCATCGAACCCGATGGTCGGCTCAAGATGAAGTTGAGAGGAACATTTGACTTCACTGTCAAGCATCTGTTAAACAAACAGGCATCAAATTCGTAGGCCGGCTCAACCCGAAGTTGAAAAGAACATCTGACCTCAACGTCAGGCATTTGTTAAACAAACAGGCATCGAACCCGAAGGGCGGCTCAACCCGAAGTTGATAAGAACATTAGACCTCTCTGCTACGCATCTGTTAAACAAACAGGCATCGAACCCGAAGGCCGGCTCAACACGAAGTTGAGAACATTTTACCTCGCCATTAGGCATCTGTCAAACAAACAGGCATCGAACCTGAAGGTCGTCTCAATCCTTAATTGAGAAGAACATCTGACCTCGCCGTCAAACATCTGTTAAACAAACATGCATCGAACCCGAAGGCCAGCTCAACTTGTAGTTGAGAGGAACATCTGACCTCCCCATCAGGAATTTGTTAAACAAACAGGCATCGAACTCGAAGGCCGGCACAACACAAATTTGACAAGAACATCGGACATCGCTGTTAGGCATATGTTAAACAAAAAAACATCGAATTTGATGGCCGACTCAACTCGAAGTTGAGAAGAACATACGACCTCGTTGCCAGGCATTAGTTAAACAAGCAGGAATCGAACCCGAAGTTGAGAAGAACATTTGACCTAGACGCCAGGCATCTAATAAACAAACAGGCATCGAACCCAAAGGCCGGCTCAACCCGAAGTTGAGAAGAACATCTGACCTCGCCATCAGGCATCTATTAAACAAAAAGTTGTGAAACCCGAAGGCCGGCTCAACCCGAAGTTGGAAAGAACATCTGACCTCGCCGTCAGGCATTAGTTAAACAAACAGGCATCAAACCCGAAGGCCGGCACAACACGAAGTTGAAAAGAACATCTGACCTCGCCGTCAGGCATCTGTTAAACAAACAGGCATTGAACCCGAAGGCTGGATCACCACGAAGTTGAGAGGAACATCTGACCTCACTGACAGGCATCTGTTAAATAAACAGGCATCGAACCTGAAGGTCGGCTCAACATGATATTGAGAGGAACATTTGACTTCACTATCAAGCATATGTTAAACAAACAGGCATCAAACTGGAAGGCTGGCTAAACCCGAAGTTGAGAAGAACATTTAACCTCACCGTCAGGCATCTGTTAAACAAACGTGCATCGAACCCGAAGGGCGGCTCAACCTGAAGTTGATAAGAACATCTGACTTTGCCGTCAGGCATTTATTAAACAAACAGGAATCCTACCCGAAGGCCGGCTCAACACGAATTTGAGAGGAACATCTGACCTCTCTGTCAGGCATCTTTTAAACCAACAGGCATCGAACCCGAAGGTCGGCTCAACATGAAGTTGAGAAGAACGTCCGACCTCGCTGCCAGGCATTAGTTAAACAAGTAGGAATCGAACCCGAAGGCCGGCTCTACCAGAAGTTGAGAAGAACATTTGACCTAGCTGTCAGGCATCTGTTAAAGAAACAGGCATGGAACCCAAAGGCCGGCTCAACCAGAAGTTGATAAGAACATCTGACCTCACCGTCAGGCATCTGCTAAACAAGCAGGCATCGAACCCGAAGGCCGGCTCAACACGATGTTGAGAGGAACATATGAGCTCGCCGTCAGGCATCTGTTAAACAAACATGCATCGAACCTGAAGTTCGGCTCAACATGAAGTTGAGAAGAACATCTGACCTCACCGTCAAGCATTTGTTAAACAAACAGGCATCGAACCCAAAGGGCGGCTCAACCGGAAGTTGATAAGAACATGTAACTTCGCCATCAGGCATTAGTTAAACAAACAGGCATCAAACCCGAAGGCCGGCATAACACGAAGTTGAGAAGAACATCTGACCTCGCTGTCACGCATATGTTAAACAAACAGGCATCGAATTTGATGGCCGACTCAACCCGAAGTTGAGAAGAACGTCCGACCTCGCTGCCAGGCATTAGTTAAAGAAACAGGAATCGAACCCGAAGGCCGGCTCAACCCGAAGTTAAGAAGAACATATGACCTAGCCGACAGGCATCTGTTAAACAAACTAGCATTGAACCCAAAGGCCGGCTCAACCCGAAGTTGAGAAGAACATGACCTCACCGTCAGGCATTTGTTAAACAAAAAGGTGTGGAACCCTAAGGTTGGCTCAACCCGATGTTGAGAAGAACATCTGACCTCGCCGTCAGGCATCTGTTAAACAAACAGGCATCAATCCCGAAGGCCGTCTCAACCCTTAGTTGAGAAGAACATCTGACCTAGCCGTCAAACATCTGTTAAACAAACAGGCATCGAACAAGAATGTCGGCTCAACCCGAAGTTGAAAAGAACATCTGACCTCAACGTCAGGCATCTGTTAAACAAACAGGCATCGAACCCGAAGGGCGGCTCAACCCGAAGTTGATAAGAACATTAGACTTTGCCGTCAGGCATCTCTTAAACAAACAGGCATCGAACCCGAAGGCCGACTCAACACGAAGTTAAGAGGAACATCTGACCTCACCGTCAGGCATCGGTTAAACAAACAAGCATCGAACCAGAAGGTCAGCTCAACATGAAGTTGAGAGGAACATTTGACTTCACTATCAAGCATCTGTTAAATAAACAGGCATCAAATCTGAAGGTCGGCTCAAACCGAAGTTGAGAAGAACATCTTACCTCTCCGTCAGGCATCTGTTAAACAAATAGGCATTGCACTCGAAGGGCGGCTCAACCCGAAGTTGATAAGAACATTAGACTTCTCCGCCAGGCATTTGATAAACAAACAGGCATCGAATCCGAAGACTGGCTCAACGTGAAGTTTAGATTAACATTTGACCTCGCCGTTAGGCATCTGTTAAACAAACAGGCATCAAACCCTAAGGTTGTCTCAATCCTTAATTGAGAAGAACATCTGACCTCACAGTTAAACATTTATTAAACAAACAGGCATCGAACCCGAAGGCCGGCTCAACTTGAAGTTGAGAGGAACATCTGACCTCCCCATCAGGAATTAGTTAAACAAACAGGCCTCGATCCCGAAATCCGGCACAACACGAAGTTGAGAAGAACATCTGACCTCGCTGTCAGGCATATGTTTAACAAACAGACATCGAATTTGATGGCCAACTCAAACCAAAGTTGAAAAGAACATCCGATCTTGCTGCCAGGCATTATTTAAACAAGCAGGCATCAAACCCAAAGGTCGGCTCAATCTGAAGTTGAGAAGAACATCTGACCTCGCCATCAGGCATCTGTTAAACAAAAAGGTTTGAAACTAGAAGGTCGGCTCACCCCAAAGTTGAGAAGAACATCTGACCTCGCCGTTAGGCATCTATTAAACAATTATGCAACAAACCCGAAAATGAAAAGAACATCTGACCTCGCTGTCAAACATCTGTTAAACAAACAGGTACCGAACCCGAAGGCCGACTCACCTTGAAGTTGAGAGGAACAACTGACCTCCCCATCATGCATTAGTTAAACAAACAGGCATCGATCCCGAAGGCCATCACAAGACGAAGTTGAGAAGAACATCTGACCTCGCAGTCAGGCATCTGTTAAACAAACAGGCATCGAACCCGAAGGACGGCCCAACCCGAAGTTGATAAGAACATTAGACCTCGCCGACAAGCATCTGTCAAACAAACAGGCATCGAACCCAAAGGTCGGCTCAATCCAAAGTTGAGAGGAACATTTGACTTCACTGTCAAGCATCTGTTAAACAAACAGGCATCAAATTCGAAGGTCGGCTCAACTTGAGGTTGAGAAGAACATCCGACCTCACCGTCAGGCATCTGTAAAACAAACAGGCATCGAACCCGAAGGGCGGCTCAACCCGAAGTTGATAAAACATCTGGCTTCGCCGTCAAACATTTGTTAAACAAATAGGCATCGAACCCGAAGGCGGACTCAACACGATGTTCATAGGAACGTCTGACCTAGCCGTGAAGCATCTGTTAAACAAACAGGCATCAAACCCGAAGGTCGGCTCAACATGAAGTTTAGAAGAACATCCGACCTTGCTGCCAGGCATTAGTTAAACAAGCAGAAATCGAACCCGAAGGCCGGCTCAACCCGAAGGTGAGAAGAACATCTAACCTAGGCGCCAGGCATCTGTTAAACAAACAGGCATCGAACCCAAAGGCCGGCTCAACCTGAAGTTGAGAAGAACATCTGACATCGCCATCAGGCATCTGTTAAACAAAAAGGTGTGAAACCAGAAGGCCGACCCAACCCGAAGTTGAGAAGACCATCCGACCTCGCCGTCAGGCATCTGTTATACAATTAGGCATCAAACCCGAAGGCCGTCTCAACCCTTAGATGAGAAGAACATCTGACCTTGCTGTCAAACATCTGTTAAACAAACAGGTATCGAACCCGAAGGCCGGCTCACCTTGAAGTTGAGAGGAACATCTGACCTTCCCATCACGCATTAGTTAAACCAACAAGCATTGAACCCGAAGGCCGGCATAACACGAAGTTGAGAAGAACATCTGACCTCGCTGTCAGGCATCTATTAAACAAACAGGCATCGAACCCGAAGGCCAGCTCAACACGAAGTTGAGAGGAACATCTGACCTCGCCGTCAGGCATGTATTAAATAAACAGGCATCGAACCCGAAGGTCAGCTCAAAATGAAGTTAAGAGGAACATTTGACTTCACTGTCAAGCATCTGTTAAACAAACAGGCATCAAATCCGAAGGCCGACTCAACCTGAAGTTGAAAAGAACATCTGACCTCAATGTCAAGTATCTATTAAACAAACATGCATCAAACCCGAAGGGCGGTTCAACCCAAAGTTTATAAGAACATTAGACCTCGCCGTCAGGCATCTCTTAAAAAAACAGGCATCGAACCCGAAGTCCGGCTCAACAAGAAGTTGAGAGGAAGATCTGACCTCGCTGTCAGGCATCTGTTAAATAAACAAGCATCGAACCAGAAGGTCGGCTCAACATGAAGTTGAGAGGAACATTTGACTTCACTGTCAAGCATCTGTTAAACAAACAGGCATCAAATCCGAAGGCCGGCTTAACCCGAAGTTGAGGAGAACATCTGACCTCTCTGTCAGGCATCTAATAAACAAACAGGCATCGAACCCGAAGGTCGGCTCAACCCGAAGTTGAGAACATTTGACCTCACCGTTAGGCATCTGTTAAACAAACAGGAATCGAACCCGAAGGCCGTCTCAATCCTTAATTGAGAAGAGCATCTGACCTTGCCGTCGAACATCTGTTAAACAAACATGCATCGAACCCTAAGGCCAGCTCAACTTGAAGTTGAGAGGAACATCTGACCTCCCCATCAGGAATTTGTTAAACAAACAGGCATCGAACCCGAAGGCCGGCACAACACGAAGTTGACAAGAACATCTGACCTCGCTGTCAGGCATATGTTAAACAAACATACATCGAATTTGATGGCCGACTCAACCCGAAGTTGAGAAGAACATCCGACCTCGCTGCCAGGCATTAGTTAAACAAGCAGGAATCGAACCCAAAGTTCGGCTCAACCCGAAGTTGAGAAGAACATCTGACCTAGCCGCCAGGCATCTGTTAAACAAACAGGCATCAAACCCAAAGGTCGGCTCAACCCGAAGTTGAGAAGAACATCTGACCTCGCCATCAGGCATCTGTTAAACAAAAAGGTGTGAAACCAAAAGGCCGACTCAACCCGAAGTTGAGAAGAACATCTGACCTCGCCGTCAGGCATCTGTTAAACAACTAGGCATCAAACTCGAAGGCCGTCTCAACCCTTAGTTGAAAAGAACATCTGACTTCGCTGTCAAACATCTGCTAAACAAACAGGTATTGAACCCGAAGGCCGGCTCACCTTGAAGTTGAGAGAAACATCTGACCTCCCCATCAGGCATTAATTAAACAAACAGGCATCGAACCCGAAGGCCGACACAACACGAAGTTGAGACGAACATCTGACCTCGCTGTCAGACATATGTTAAACAAACTGGAATCGAACCCGAAGGCCGGCTCAACCCGAAGTTTAGATGAACATTTGACCTCGCCGTTAGGCATTTGTTAAACAAACAGGCATCGAACCCGAAGGCCGTCTCAATCCTTAATTGAGAAGAACATCTGACCTCGCCGTCAAACATCTGTTAAACAAGCAGGCATCGAACCCGAAGACCGACTCAACTTGAAGTTGAGAGAAACATCTGACCTCCCGATCAGGAATTAGTTAAACAAACAGGCATCGAACCCGAAATCCGGCACAACACGAAGTTGAGAAGAACATCTGACCTCGCTGTGAGACATATGTTAAACAAACAGACATTGAATTTGATGGTCGACTAAACCCGAAGTTGAGAAGAACATCCGACCTCGCTGCCAGGCATTAGTTAAACAAGCAAGAATCAAACCCGAAGGCCGGCTCAACCAGAAGTTGAGAAGAACATTTGACCTAGCCGCCCGGCATCTGTTAAACAAACAGGCATCGAACCCAAAGGCCAGCTCAACCCGAAGTTGAGAAGAACATCTGACATCGCCATCAGGCATCTGTTAAACAAAAAGGTGTGAAACTAGAAGGCCGGCTCAACCTGAAGTCTAGAAGACCATCTGACCTCGCCGTCAGGCATCTGTTATACAATTAGGCATCAAACCCGAAGGCCGTCTCAACCCATAGTTGAGAAGAACATCTGACCTCGCTGTCAAACATCTGCTAAACAAACAGGTATCGAACCCGAAGGCCGGCTCACCATGAAGTTGAGAGGAACATCTGACCTCCCCATCACGCATTAGTTAAACCAACAGGCATCGAACCCGAAGGCTGGCACAACACGAAGATGAGAAGAACATCTGACCTTGTCGTTAGGCATCTGTTAATTAAACAGGCATCGAGCCCGAAGGCCAGCTCAACACGAATTTGAGAGGAACATCTGACCTCGCCGTCAGGCATCTGTTAAATAAACAGGCATCGAACCCGATGGTCAGCTCAACATGAAGTTGAGAGGAACATTTGACTTCAATGTCAAGCATCTGTTAAACAAACAGGTATCGAACCCAAAGTTGAAAAGAACATCTAACCTCAACGTCAGGCATCTATTAAACAAACAGGCATCGAACCCGAAAGGAGGCTCAACCCGAAGTTGATAAGAACATTAGACCTCTCCGCTAGGCAGCTAATAAGCAAACAGGCATCGAACCCGAAGGCCGGCTCAACCCGAAGTTGAGAACATTTGACCTCGCCGTTAGGCATCTGTTAAACAAACAGGCATCGAACCCGAAATCCGTCTCAATCCTTAATTGAGAAGAACATCTGACCTCGCCGTCAAACATCTGTTAAACAAACATGCATCGAACCCGAAGGCCAGCTCAACTTGAAGTTGAGAGGAACATCTGACCTCTCTATCAGGAATTTGTTAAACAAACAGGCATCGAACCCGAGGGCCGGCACAACACGAAGTTGACAAGAACATCTGACCTCGCTGTCAGGCATTTGTTAAACAAACAGACATCAAATTTGATGGCTGACTCAACCCGAAGTTGAGAAGAACATCCGACCTCGCTGCCAGGCATTAGTTAAACAAGCAGGAATCGAACCCAAAGTTTGGCTCAACCCGAAGTTCAGAAGAACATCTGACCTAGCCGCCAGGCATCTGTTAAACAAACAGGCATCGAACCCAAAGGCCGGCTCAACCCGAAGTTGAGAAGAACATCTGACCTCGCCATCAGACATCTGTTAAACAAAAAGGTGTGAAACCAGAAGGCCGGTTCAACCCGAAGTTGAGAAGAACATCTGACCTCGTTGTCAAACATTTGTTAAACAAACAGGTATCGAATCCGAAGGCCGGCTCACATTGAAGTTGAGAGGAATAGTTGACCTCCCCATCAGGCATTAGTTAAACAAACAGGCATCGAACCCGAAGGCTGGCACAACACGAAGTTGAGAAGAACATCTGACCTCGCCGTCAGGCATCTATTAAACAAACAGGCATTAAACCCGAAGGTCGGCTCAACACGAAGTTGAGAGGAATATCTGACCTCGCTGTCAGGCATCTGTTAAATAAACAGGCATCGAACCTGAAGGTCGGCTCAACATGATGTTGAGAGGAACATTTGACTTCACTGTCAAGCATCTGTTAAACAAACAGGCATCAAACTCGAAGGCCGGCTCAACCCGAAGTTGAGAAGAACATCTGACCTCACCGTCGGGCATCTGTTAAACAAACGTGCATCGAACCCGAAGGGCGGCTCAAACCGAAGTTGATAAGAACATCTGACTTTGCCGTCAGGCATCTGTTAAACAAACAGGAATCGAACCTGAAGGCCGGCTCAACACGAAGTTGAGAGGAACATATGACCTCGCCGTCAGGCCTCTGTTAAACAAACAGGCATCGAACCCGAAGGTCGGCTCAACATGAAATTGAGAAGAACATCCGACCTTGCTGCCAGGCATTAGTTAAACATGCAGGAATCGAACCCGAAGGCCGACTCAACCTGAAGTTGAGAAGAACATTTGACCTAGCTGTCAGGCATCTATTAAACAAACAGGGATCGAACCCGAAAGGCGGCTCAACCCGAAGATGATCAGAACATTAGACCTCTCAGCCAGGCATCTGTTAAACAAACAGGCATCGAACCCGAAGGCCGGCTCAACTTGAAGTTGAGAGGAACATCTGACCTCCCCATCTGGAATTAGTTAAACAAACAGGCATCGAACCCGAAGGCCGGCACAACACGAAGTTGAGATGAACATTTGACCTTGCTGTCAGGCATATGTTAAACAAACAGACATCGAATTTATTGGCCGACTCAACCCGAATTTGAGAAGAACATCTGACCTCGCTGCCAGGCATTAGTTAAACAAGCAGGAATCGAACCCAAAGGCCGGCTCAACCCGAAGTTGAGAAGAACATCTGACCTCGCCATCAGGCATCTGTTAAACAAAAAGGTGTGAAACCAGAAGGCCGATTCAACTCAAAGTTGAGAAGAACATCTGAACTCGCTGTCAGGCATCTGTTAAACAATTAGGCATCAAACCCGAAGGCCGTCTCAACCCTTAGTTGAGAAGAACATCTGACCTCGCCGTCAAACATATGTTAAACAAACAGGTATCGAACCCGAAGACCGGCTCACCTTGAAGTTGAGAGGAACATATGACCTCCCCATCAGGCATTAGTTAAACAAACAGGCATCGAACCCGAAGGCCGGAATAACGCGTAGTTGAGAGGAACATCTGACCTCGTCGTCAGGCCTCTATTAAACTAACAGGCATCGAACCCGAAGGTCGGCTCAACATGAAGTTGAGAAGAACATTCGACCTCGCTGCCAGGCATTAGTTAAACAAGCAGGAATCGAACCCAAAGTTCGGCTCAACCCGAAGTTGAGAATAACATCTGACCTAGCCGCCAGGCATCTGTTAAACAAACAGGCATCGAACCCAAAGGCCGACTCAACCCGAAGTTGAGAAGAACATCTGACCTCGCCATCAGGCATCTGTTAAACAAACAAGCATCGAACCCGAAGGCCGGCTCAACTTGAAGTTGAGAGGAACATCTGACCTCCCCATCAGGAACTAGTTAAACAAACAGGCATCGAACCCGAAGGCCGGCACAACACGAAGTTGAGAAGAACATCTGACCTTTCTGTCAGGCATATGTTAAACAAACAGACATCGAATTTAATGGTCGACTCAACCCGAAGTTGAGAAGAACATCTGACCTCGCTGCCAGGCATTAGTTAAACAAGCAGGAATCAAACCCAAAGGCCGGCTCAACCCGAAGTTGAGAAGAACATCTAACCCCGCCATCAGACATTTGTTAAACAAAAAGGTGTGAAACCAGAAGGCCGACTCAACCCGAAGTTGAGAAGAACATCTGAACTCGCCGTCAGGCATCTGTTAAATAATTAGGCATCAAACCCGAAGGCCGGCTCAACACGAAGTTGAGAGGAACATCTGACCTCGCGGTCAGGCATCTGTTAAACAAACAGGTATTGAACCCAAAGGCCGGCTTACCTTGAAGTTGAAAGGAACACCTGACCTCCCCATCAGGCATTAGTTAAACAAACAGGCATCGAACCCGAAGGCCGACACAACACGAAGTTGAGAAGAACATCTGACCTCGCCGTCAGGCATCTGTTAAACAAACAGGCATCGAACCCGAAGGCCGGTTCAACACGAAGTTGAGAGGAACATCTGACCTCGCGGTCAGGCATCTGTTACACAAACAGGCATCGAACCCGAAGGTTGGCTCAACATGAAGTTGAGTGGAACATTTGACTTCACTGTCAAGCATCTGTTAAACAAACAGGCATCAAATCCGAAGGCCGGCTCAACTCGAAGTTAAGAAGAACATCTGACCTCACCTTCCGGCATCTTTTAAACAAACAGGCATCGAACCCGAAGGGCGGCTCAACCCGAAGTTGATAAGAACATTTGACCTCTCCATCAGGTATCTGTTAAACAAACAGGCATCGAACCCGAAGGCCGGCTCAACCCGAACTTGAGAAGAACATCTGACCTCGCTGTCAGGCATCTGTTATACAAACAGGCATCAAACCCGAAGGCCGTCTCAACCCTTAGTTGAGAAGAACATCTGACCTCGCCATCAAACATCTATTAAACAAATAGGTATCGAACCCGAAGGTCGGCTCACCTTGAAGTTGAGAGGGACATATGACCTCCCCATCAGGCATTAGTTAAACAAACAGGCATCGAACCCGAAGGTCGGAACAACACGAAGTTGAGAGGAACATCTGACCTCGCCGTCAGGCCTCTGTTAAACAAACAGGCATCGAACCCGAAGGTTGGCTCAACATGAAGTTGAGAAGAACATCCGAACTCACTGCCAGGCATTAGTTAAACAAGCAGGAATCGAACCTGAAGGCCGGCTCAACCCGAAGTTGAGAAGAACATTTGACCTAGCAGTCAGGCATTTGTTAAACAAACAGGCATCGAACCCGAAGGGCGGCTCAACCCGAAGTTGATAAGAACATTAGACCTCTCCGCCAGGCATCTGTTAAACAAACAAGCATCGAACCCGAAGGCCGGCTCAACTTGAAGGTGAGAGGAACATCTGACCTCCCCATCAGGAATTAGTTAAACAAACAGGCATCGAACCCGAAGGCCGGCACAACACGAAGTTGAGAAGAACACCTGACCTTGCTGTTAGGCATATGTTAAACAAACAGACATCGAATTTAATGGCCGACTCAACCCGAAGTTGAGAAGAACATCTGACCTCGCTGCCAGGCATTAGTTAAACAAGCAGGAATCGAACCCAAAGGCCGGCTCAACCCGAAGTTGAGAAGAACATCTGACCTCGCCATCAGGCATCTGTTAAACAAAAAGGTGTGAAACCAGAAGGCCGATTTAACCCGAAGTTGAGAAGAACATCTGAACTCGCCGTCAGGAATCTGTTAAATAATTAGGCATCAACCCCGAAGGCCGCCTCAACCCTTAGTTGCAAAGAACATCTGACCTCACTATCAAACATCTGTTAAACAAACAGGTATTGAACCCAAAGGCCGGCTCACCTTGAAGTTGAAAGATCTGACCTCCCCATCAGGCATTAGTTAAACAAACAGGCATCGAACCCGAAGGCCGACACAACACGAAGTTGAGAAGAACATCTGACCTCGCCGTCAGGCATCTGTTAAACAAACAGGCATCAAACCCGAAGTCCGGCTCAACACGAAGTTGAGAGGAACATCTGACCTCGCGGTCAGGCATCTGTTACACAAACAGGCATCGAACCTGAAGGTTGGCTCAAAATGAAGTTGAGAGCAACATTTGACTTCACTGTCAAGCATCTGTTAAACAAACAGGAATCAAATCCAAAGGCCGGCTCAACTCGAAGTTAAGAAGAACATCTGACCTCACCGTCAGGCATCTGTTAAACAAACAGGCATCGAACCCGAAGGGCGGCTCAACCAGAAGTTGATAAGAACATTTGACCTCGCGGTCAGGCATATGTTAAACAAACAGGCATCAAACCTGAAGGCCAGCTCAACCCGAACTTGAGAAGAACATCTGACCTCGCCGTCAGGCATCTGTTATACAAACAGGCATCAAACACGAAGGCCGTCTCAACCCTTAGTTGAGAAGAACATCTGACCTCGTCGTTAAAACATCTGTGAAACAAATAGGTATCGAACCCGAAGGCCGGCTCACCTTGAAGTTGAGAGGAACATATGACCTCCCCATCAGGCATTAGTTAAACAAACAGGCATCGAACCCGAAGGGCGGAACAACACGAAGTTGAGAGGAACATCTGACCTCGCTGGTAGGCCTCTGTTAAACAAACAGGCATCGAACCCGAAGGTTGGCTCAGCATGAAGTTGAGAAGAACATCCGAACTCACTGCCAGGCATTAGTTAAACAAGCAGGAATCGAACCCGAAGGCCGGCTCAACCCGAAGTTGAGAAGAACATTTGACCTAGTAGTCAGGTATCTGTTAAACAAACAGGCATCGAACCCGAAGGGCGGCTCAACCCGAAGTTGATAAAAACATTAGACCTCTCCGCCAGGCATCTGTTAAACAAACAAGCATCGAACCCGAAGGCCGACTCAACTTGAAGGTGAGAGGAACATCTGACCTCCCCATCAATAATTAGTTAAACAAACAGGCATCGAACCCGAAGGCCGGCACAACACGAAGTTGAGAAGAACATCTGACCTTGCTGTTAGGCATATGTTAAACAAACAGACATCGAATTTAATGGCCGACTCAACCCGAAGTTGAGAAGAACATCTGACCTTGCTGCCAGGCATTAGTTAAAAAAGCAGGAATCGAACTCAAAGGCCGGCTCAACCCGAAGTTGAGAAGAACATCTGACCTCGCCATCAGGCATCTGTTAAACAAAAAGGTGTGAAACCAGAAGGCCGATTCAACCCGAAGTTGAGAAGAACATCTGAACTCACGGTCAGGCATCTGTTAAATAATTAGGCATCAAACCCGAAGGCCGTCTCAACCCTTAGTTGAAAAGAACATCTGACCTCACTGTCAAACATCTGTTAAACAAACAGGTATTGAACCCAAAGGCCGGGTCACCTTGAAGTTGAAAGGAACACCTGACCTCCCCATCAGGCATTAGTTAAACAAACAGGCATCGAACCCGAAGGCCGACACAACACGAAGTTGAGAAGAACATCTGACCTTGCCGTCAGGCATCTGTTAAACAAACAGGCATCGAACCCGAAGGCCGGATCAACACGAAGTTGAGAGGAACATCTGACCTCGCGGTCAGGCATCTGTTACACAAACAGGCATCGAACCCGAAGGTTGGCTCAACATGAAGTTGAGAGGAACATTTGACTTCACTGTCAAGCATCTGTTAAACAAACAGGCATCAAATCCGAAGGCCGGCTCAACTCGAAGTTAAGAAGAACATCTGACCTCACCGTCAGGCATCTTTTAAACAAACAGGCATCGAACCCGAAGGGCGTCTCAACCCGAAGTTGATAAGAACATTTGACCTCTCCATCAGGTATCTGTTAAACAAACAGGCATCGAACCCGAAGGCCGGCTCAACCAAAACTTGAGAAGAACATCTGATCTCGCCGTCAGGCATCTGTTATACAAACAGGCATCAAACCCGAAGGCCGTCTCAACCCTTAGTTGAGAAGAACATCTGACCTCGCTGTCAAACAACTATTAAACAAATAGGTATCGAACCCGAAGGCCGGCTCACCTTGAAGTTGAGAGGAACATATGACCTCCCCATCAGGCATTAGTTAAACAAACAGGCATCGAACCCGAAGGCCGGAACAACACGAATTTGAGAGGAACATCTGACCTCGCCGTCAGGCCTCTGTTAAACAAATAGGCATCGAACCCGAAGGTTGGCTCAACATGAAGTTGAGAAGAACATCCGAACTCGCTGCCAGGCATTAGTTAAACAATCAGGAATCGAACCCGAAGGCCGGCTCAACCCGAAGTTGAGAAGAACATTTGACCTAGTAGTCAGGCATCTGTTAAACAAACAGGCATCGAACCCGAAGGGCGGCTCAACCCGAAGTTGATAAGAACATTAGACCTCTCTGCCAGGCATCTGTTAAACAAACAAGCATCGAACCCGAAGGCCGGCTCAACTTGAAGGTGAGAGGAACATCTGACCTCCCCATCAATAATTAGTTAAACAAACAGGCATCGAACCCGAAGGCCGGCACAACACGAAGTTGAGAAGAACATCTGACCTTGTTGTTAGGCATATGTTAAACAAACAGACATCGAATTTAATGGCCGACTTAACCCGAAGTTGAGAAGAACATCTGACCTCGCTGCCAGGCATTAGTTAAAAAAGCAGGAATCGAACCCAAAGGCCGGCTCAACCCGAAGTTGAGAAGAACATCTGACCTCGCCATCAGGCATCTGTTAAACAAAAAGGTGTGAAACCAGAAGGCCGATTCAACCCGAAGTTGAGAAGAACATCTGAACTCACGGTCAGGCATCTGTTAAATAATTAGGCATCAAACCCGAAGGCCGTCTCAACCCTTAGTTGAAAAGAACATCTGACCTCACTGTCAAACATCTGTTAAACAAACAGGTATTGAACCCAAAGGCCGGCTCACCTTGAAGTTGAAAGGAACACCTGACCTCCCCATCAGGCATTAGTTAAACAAACAGGCATCAAACCCGAAGGCCGACACAACACGAAGTTGAGAAGAACATCTGACCTTGCCGTCAGGCATCTGTTAAACAAACAGGCATCGAACCCGAAGGCCGGATCAACACGAAGTTGAGAGGAACATCTGACCTCGCGGTCAGGCATCTGTTACACAAACAGGCATCGAACCCGAAGGTTGGCTCAACATGAAGTTGAGAGGATCATTTGACTTCACTGTCAAGCATCTGTTAAACAAACAGGCATCAAATCCGAAGGCCGGCTCAACTCGAAGTTAAGAAGAACATTTGACCTCACCGTCAGGCATCTTTTAAACAAACAGGCATCGAACCCGAAGGGCGGCTCAACCCGAAGTTGATAAGAACATTTGACCTCTCCATCAGGTATCTGTTAAACAAACAGGCATCGAACCCGAAGGCCGACTCAACCAAAACTTGAGAAGAACATCTGATCTCGCCGTCAGGCATCTGTTATACAAACAGGCATCAAACCCGAAGGCCGTCTCAACCCTTAGTTGAGAAGAACATCTGACCTCGCTGTCAAACAACTATTAAACAAATAGGTATCGAACCCGAAGGTCGGCTCACCTTGAAGTTGAGGGGAACATATGACCTCCCCATCAGGCATTAGTTAAACAAACAGGCATCGAACCCGAAGGCCGGAACAACACGAATTTGAGAGGAACATCTGACCTCGCCGTCAGGCCTCTGTTAAACAAACAGGCATCGAACCCGAAGGTTGGCTCAACATGAAGTTGAGAAGAACATCCGAACTCGCTGCCAGGCATTAGTTAAACAAGCAGGAATCGAACCCGAAGGCCAGCTCAACCCGAAGTTGAGAAGAACATTTGACCTAGTAGTCAGGCATCTGTTAAACAAACAGGCATCGAACCCGAAGGGCGGCTCAACCCGAAGTTGATAAGAACATTAGACCTCTCTGCCAGGCATCTGTTAAACAAACAAGCATCGAACCCGAAGGCCGGTTCAACTTGAAGGTGAGAGGAACATCTGACCTCCCCATCAAGAATTAGTTAAACAAACAGGCATCGAACCGGAAGGCCTGCACAACACGAAGTTGAGAAGAACATCTGACCTTGCTGATAGGCATATGTTAAACAAACAGACATCGAATTTAATGGCCGACTCAACCCGAAGTTGAGAAGAACATCTGACCTCGCTGCCAGGCATTAGCTAAACAAGCAGGAATCGAACCCAAAGGCCGGCTCAACCCGAAGTTGAGAAGAACATCTGACCTCGCCATCAGGCATCTGTTAAACAAAAAGGTGTGAAACCAGAAGGCCGATTCAACCCGAAGTTGAGAAGAATATCTGAACTCGCCGTCAGGCATCTGTTAAATAATTAGGCATCAAACTCGAAGGCCGTCTCAACCCTTAGTTGAAAAGAACATCTGACCTCACTGTCAAACATCTGTTAAACAAACAGGTATTGAACCCAAAGGCCGGCTCACCTTGAAGTTGAAAGGAACACCTGACCTCCCCATCAGGCATTAGTTAAACAAACAGGCATCGAACCCGAAGGCCGACACAACACGAAGTTGAGAAGAACATCTGACCTCGCCGTCAGGCATCTGTTAAACAAACAGGCATCGAACCCGAAGGCCGGATCAACACGAAGTTGAGAGGAACATCTGACCTCGCGGTCAGGCATCTGTTACACAAACAGGCATCGAACCCGAAGGTTGGCTCAACATGAAGTTGAGAGGAACATTTGACTTCACTGTCAAGCATCTGTTAAACAAACAGGCATCAAATCCGAAGGCCGGCTCAACTCGAAGTTAAGAAGAACATCTGACCTCACCGTCAGGCATCTTTTAAACAAACAGGCATCGAACCCGAAGGGCGGCTCAACCCGAAGTTGATAAAAACATTTGACCTCTCCATCAGGTATCTGTTAAACAAACAGGCATCGAACCCGAAGGCTGGCTCAACCCGAACTTGAGAAGAACATCTGACCTCGCCGTCAGGCATCTGTTATACAATCAGGCATCAAACCCGAAGGCCATCTCAACCCTTAGTTGAAAAGAACATCTGACCTCGCTGTCAAACAACTATTAAACAAATAGGTATCGAACCCGAAGGCCGGCTCACCTTGAAGTTGAGAGGAACATATGACCTCCCCATCAGGCATTAGTTAAACAAACAGGCATCGAACCCGAAGGCCGGAACAACACGAAGTTGAGAGGAACATCTGACCTCGCCGTTAGGCCTCTGTTAAACAAACAGGCATCGAACCCGAAGGTTGGCTCAACATGAAGTTGAGAAGAACATCCGAACTCGCTGCCAGGCATTAGTTAAACAAGCAGGAATCGAACCCGAAGGCTAACTCAACCCGAAGTTGAGAAGAACATTTGACCTAGTAGTCAGGCATCTGTTAAACAAACAGGCATCGAACCCGAAGGGCGGCTCAACCCGAAGTTGATAAGAACATTAGACCTCTCTGCCAGGCATCTGTTAAACAAACAAGCATCGAACCCAAAGGCCGGCTCAACTTGAAGGTGAGAGGAACATCTGACCTCCCCATCAAGAATTAGTTAAACAAACAGGCATCGAACCCGAAGGCCTGCACAACACGAAGTTGAGAAGAACATCTGACCTTGCTGATAGGCATATGTTAAACAAACAGACATCGAATTTAATGGCCGACTCAACCCGAAGTTGAGAAGAACATCTGACCTCGCTGCCAGGCATTAGTTAAACAAGCAGGAATCGAACCCAAAGGCCGGCTCAACCCGAAGTTGAGAAGAACATCTGACCTCGCCATCAGGCATCTGTTAAACAAAAAGGTGTGAAACCAGAAGGCCGATTCAACCCGAAGTTGAGAAGAACATCTGAACTCGCCATCAGGCATCTGTTAAATAATTAGGCATCAAACCCGAAGGCCGTCTCAACCCTTAGTTGAAAAGAACATCTGACCTCACTGTCAAACATCTGTTAAACAAACAGGTATTGAACCCAAAGGCCGGCTCACCTTGAAGTTGAAAGGAACACCTGACCTCCCCATCAGGCATTAGTTAAACAAACAGGCATCAAACCCGAAGGCCGACACAACACGAAGTTGAGAAGAACATCTGACCTCGCCGTCAGGCATCTGTTAAACAAACAGGCATCGAACCCGAAGGCCGGCTCAACACGAAGTTGAGAGGAACATCTGACCTCGCGGTCAGGCATCTGTTACACAAACAGGCATCGAACCCGAAGGTTGGCTCAACATGAAGTTGAGAGGAACATTTGAATTCACTGTCAAGCATCTGTTAAACAAACAGGCATCTAATCCGAAGGCCGGCTCAACTCGAAGTTAAGAAGAACATCTGACCTCACCGTCAGGCATCTTTTAAACAAACAGGCATCGAACCCGAAGGGCGGCTCAACCCGAAGTTGATAAGAACATTTGACCTCTCCATCAGGTATCTGTTAAACAAACAGGCATCGAACCCGAAGGCCGGCTCAACCCGAACTTGAGAAGAACATCTGACCTCGCCGTCAGGCATTTGTTATACAAACAGGCATCAAACCCGAAGGCCGTCTCAACCCTTAGTTGAGAAGAACATCTGACCTCGCCGTCAAACATATGTTAAACAAACAGGTATCGAACCCGAAGACCGGCTCACCTTGAAGTTGAGAGGAACATATGACCTCCCCATCAGGCATTAGTTAAACAAACAGGCATCGAACCCGAAGGCCGGAATAACGCGTAGTTGAGAGGAACATCTGACCTCGTCGTAAGGCCTCTATTAAACTAACAGGCATCGAACCCGAAGGTCGGCTCAACATGAAGTTGAGAAGAACATTCGACCTCGCTGCCAGGCATTAGTTAAACAAGCAGGAATCGAACCCAAAGTTCGGCTCAACCCGAAGTTGAGAATAACATCTGACCTAGCCGCCAGGCATCTGTTAAACAAACAGGCATCGAACCCAAAGGCCGACTCAACCCGAAGTTGAGAAGAACATCTGACCTCGCCATCAGGCATCTGTTAAACAAACAAGCATCGAACCCGAAGGCCGGCTCAACTTGAAGTTGAGAGGAACATCTGACCTCCCCATCAGGAACTAGTTAAACAAACAGGCATCGAACCCGAAGGCCGGCACAACACGAAGTTGAGAAGAACATCTGACCTTTCTGTCAGGCATATGTTAAACAAACAGACATCGAATTTAATGGTCGACTCAACCCGAAGTTGAGAAGAACATCTGACCTCGCTGCCAGGCATTAGTTAAACAAGCAGGAATCAAACCCAAAGGCCGGCTCAACCCGAAGTTGAGAAGAACATCTAACCCCGCCATCAGACATTTGTTAAACAAAAAGGTGTGAAACCAGAAGGCCGACTCAACCCGAAGTTGAGAAGAACATCTGAACTCGCCGTCAGGCATCTGTTAAATAATTAGGCATCAAACCCGAAGGCCGGCTCAACACGAAGTTGAGAGGAACATCTGACCTCGCGGTCAGGCATCTGTTAAACAAACAGGTATTGAACCCAAAGGCCGGCTTACCTTGAAGTTGAAAGGAACACCTGACCTCCCCATCAGGCATTAGTTAAACAAACAGGCATCGAACCCGAAGGCCGACACAACACGAAGTTGAGAAGAACATCTGACCTCGCCGTCAGGCATCTGTTAAACAAACAGGCATCGAACCCGAAGGCCGGTTCAACACGAAGTTGAGAGGAACATCTGACCTCGCGGTCAGGCATCTGTTACACAAACAGGCATCGAACCCGAAGGTTGGCTCAACATGAAGTTGAGTGGAACATTTGACTTCACTGTCAAGCATCTGTTAAACAAACAGGCATCAAATCCGAAGGCCGGCTCAACTCGAAGTTAAGAAGAACATCTGACCTCACCTTCCGGCATCTTTTAAACAAACAGGCATCGAACCCGAAGGGCGGCTCAACCCGAAGTTGATAAGAACATTTGACCTCTCCATCAGGTATCTGTTAAACAAACAGGCATCGAACCCGAAGGCCGGCTCAACCCGAACTTGAGAAGAACATCTGACCTCGCTGTCAGGCATCTGTTATACAAACAGGCATCAAACCCGAAGGCCGTCTCAACCCTTAGTTGAGAAGAACATCTGACCTCGCCATCAAACATCTATTAAACAAATAGGTATCGAACCCGAAGGTCGGCTCACCTTGAAGTTGAGAGGGACATATGACCTCCCCATCAGGCATTAGTTAAACAAACAGGCATCGAACCCGAAGGTCGGAACAACACGAAGTTGAGAGGAACATCTGACCTCGCCGTCAGGCCTCTGTTAAACAAACAGGCATCGAACCCGAAGGTTGGCTCAACATGAAGTTGAGAAGAACATCCGAACTCACTGCCAGGCATTAGTTAAACAAGCAGGAATCGAACCCGAAGGCCGGCTCAACCCGAAGTTGAGAAGAACATTTGACCTAGCAGTCAGGCATCTGTTAAACAAACAGGCATCGAACCCGAAGGGCGGCTCAACCCGAAGTTGATAAGAACATTAGACCTCTCCGCCAGGCATCTGTTAAACAAACAAGCATCGAACCCGAAGGCCGGCTCAACTTGAAGGTGAGAGGAACATCTGACCTCCCCATCAGGAATTAGTTAAACAAACAGGCATCGAACCCGAAGGCCGGCACAACACGAAGTTGAGAAGAACACCTGACCTTGCTGTTAGGCATATGTTAAACAAACAGACATCGAATTTAATGGCCGACTCAACCCGAAGTTGAGAAGAACATCTGACCTCGCTGCCAGGCATTAGTTAAACAAGCAGGAATCGAACCCAAAGGCCGGCTCAACCCGAAGTTGAGAAGAACATCTGACCTCGCCATCAGGCATCTGTTAAACAAAAAGGTGTGAAACCAGAAGGCCGATTTAACCCGAAGTTGAGAAGAACATCTGAACTCGCCGTCAGGAATCTGTTAAATAATTAGGCATCAACCCCGAAGGCCGCCTCAACCCTTAGTTGCAAAGAACATCTGACCTCACTATCAAACATCTGTTAAACAAACAGGTATTGAACCCAAAGGCCGGCTCACCTTGAAGTTGAAAGATCTGACCTCCCCATCAGGCATTAGTTAAACAAACAGGCATCGAACCCGAAGGCCGACACAACACGAAGTTGAGAAGAACATCTGACCTCGCCGTCAGGCATCTGTTAAACAAACAGGCATCAAACCCGAAGTCCGGCTCAACACGAAGTTGAGAGGAACATCTGACCTCGCGGTCAGGCATCTGTTACACAAACAGGCATCGAACCTGAAGGTTGGCTCAAAATGAAGTTGAGAGCAACATTTGACTTCACTGTCAAGCATCTGTTAAACAAACAGGAATCAAATCCAAAGGCCGGCTCAACTCGAAGTTAAGAAGAACATCTGACCTCACCGTCAGGCATCTGTTAAACAAACAGGCATCGAACCCGAAGGGCGGCTCAACCAGAAGTTGATAAGAACATTTGACCTCGCGGTCAGGCATATGTTAAACAAACAGGCATCAAACCTGAAGGCCAGCTCAACCCGAACTTGAGAAGAACATCTGACCTCGCCGTCAGGCATCTGTTATACAAACAGGCATCAAACACGAAGGCCGTCTCAACCCTTAGTTGAGAAGAACATCTGACCTCGTCGTTAAAACATCTGTGAAACAAATAGGTATCGAACCCGAAGGCCGGCTCACCTTGAAGTTGAGAGGAACATATGACCTCCCCATCAGGCATTAGTTAAACAAACAGGCATCGAACCCGAAGGGCGGAACAACACGAAGTTGAGAGGAACATCTGACCTCGCTGGTAGGCCTCTGTTAAACAAACAGGCATCGAACCCGAAGGTTGGCTCAGCATGAAGTTGAGAAGAACATCCGAACTCACTGCCAGGCATTAGTTAAACAAGCAGGAATCGAACCCGAAGGCCGGCTCAACCCGAAGTTGAGAAGAACATTTGACCTAGTAGTCAGGTATCTGTTAAACAAACAGGCATCGAACCCGAAGGGCGGCTCAACCCGAAGTTGATAAAAACATTAGACCTCTCCGCCAGGCATCTGTTAAACAAACAAGCATCGAACCCGAAGGCCGACTCAACTTGAAGGTGAGAGGAACATCTGACCTCCCCATCAATAATTAGTTAAACAAACAGGCATCGAACCCGAAGGCCGGCACAACACGAAGTTGAGAAGAACATCTGACCTTGCTGTTAGGCATATGTTAAACAAACAGACATCGAATTTAATGGCCGACTCAACCCGAAGTTGAGAAGAACATCTGACCTTGCTGCCAGGCATTAGTTAAAAAAGCAGGAATCGAACTCAAAGGCCGGCTCAACCCGAAGTTGAGAAGAACATCTGACCTCGCCATCAGGCATCTGTTAAACAAAAAGGTGTGAAACCAGAAGGCCGATTCAACCCGAAGTTGAGAAGAACATCTGAACTCACGGTCAGGCATCTGTTAAATAATTAGGCATCAAACCCGAAGGCCGTCTCAACCCTTAGTTGAAAAGAACATCTGACCTCACTGTCAAACATCTGTTAAACAAACAGGTATTGAACCCAAAGGCCGGGTCACCTTGAAGTTGAAAGGAACACCTGACCTCCCCATCAGGCATTAGTTAAACAAACAGGCATCGAACCCGAAGGCCGACACAACACGAAGTTGAGAAGAACATCTGACCTTGCCGTCAGGCATCTGTTAAACAAACAGGCATCGAACCCGAAGGCCGGATCAACACGAAGTTGAGAGGAACATCTGACCTCGCGGTCAGGCATCTGTTACACAAACAGGCATCGAACCCGAAGGTTGGCTCAACATGAAGTTGAGAGGAACATTTGACTTCACTGTCAAGCATCTGTTAAACAAACAGGCATCAAATCCGAAGGCCGGCTCAACTCGAAGTTAAGAAGAACATCTGACCTCACCGTCAGGCATCTTTTAAACAAACAGGCATCGAACCCGAAGGGCGTCTCAACCCGAAGTTGATAAGAACATTTGACCTCTCCATCAGGTATCTGTTAAACAAACAGGCATCGAACCCGAAGGCCGGCTCAACCAAAACTTGAGAAGAACATCTGATCTCGCCGTCAGGCATCTGTTATACAAACAGGCATCAAACCCGAAGGCCGTCTCAACCCTTAGTTGAGAAGAACATCTGACCTCGCTGTCAAACAACTATTAAACAAATAGGTATCGAACCCGAAGGCCGGCTCACCTTGAAGTTGAGAGGAACATATGACCTCCCCATCAGGCATTAGTTAAACAAACAGGCATCGAACCCGAAGGCCGGAACAACACGAATTTGAGAGGAACATCTGACCTCGCCGTCAGGCCTCTGTTAAACAAATAGGCATCGAACCCGAAGGTTGGCTCAACATGAAGTTGAGAAGAACATCCGAACTCGCTGCCAGGCATTAGTTAAACAAGCAGGAATCGAACCCGAAGGCCGGCTCAACCCGAAGTTGAGAAGAACATTTGACCTAGTAGTCAGGCATCTGTTAAACAAACAGGCATCGAACCCGAAGGGCGGCTCAACCCGAAGTTGATAAGAACATTAGACCTCTCTGCCAGGCATCTGTTAAACAAACAAGCATCGAACCCGAAGGCCGGCTCAACTTGAAGGTGAGAGGAACATCTGACCTCCCCATCAATAATTAGTTAAACAAACAGGCATCGAACCCGAAGGCCGGCACAACACGAAGTTGAGAAGAACATCTGACCTTGCTGTTAGGCATATGTTAAACAAACAGACATCGAATTTAATGGCCGACTCAACCCGAAGTTGAGAAGAACATCTGACCTTGCTGCCAGGCATTAGTTAAAAAAGCAGGAATCGAACTCAAAGGCCGGCTCAACCCGAAGTTGAGAAGAACATCTGACCTCGCCATCAGGCATCTGTTAAACAAAAAGGTGTGAAACCAGAAGGCCGATTCAACCCGAAGTTGAGAAGAACATCTGAACTCACGGTCAGGCATCTGTTAAATAATTAGGCATCAAACCCGAAGGCCGTCTCAACCCTTAGTTGAAAAGAACATCTGACCTCACTGTCAAACATCTGTTAAACAAACAGGTATTGAACCCAAAGGCCGGGTCACCTTGAAGTTGAAAGGAACACCTGACCTCCCCATCAGGCATTAGTTAAACAAACAGGCATCGAACCCGAAGGCCGACACAACACGAAGTTGAGAAGAACATCTGACCTTGCCGTCAGGCATCTGTTAAACAAACAGGCATCGAACCCGAAGGCCGGATCAACACGAAGTTGAGAGGAACATCTGACCTCGCGGTCAGGCATCTGTTACACAAACAGGCATCGAACCCGAAGGTTGGCTCAACATGAAGTTGAGAGGAACATTTGACTTCACTGTCAAGCATCTGTTAAACAAACAGGCATCAAATCCGAAGGCCGGCTCAACTCGAAGTTAAGAAGAACATCTGACCTCACCGTCAGGCATCTTTTAAACAAACAGGCATCGAACCCGAAGGGCGTCTCAACCCGAAGTTGATAAGAACATTTGACCTCTCCATCAGGTATCTGTTAAACAAACAGGCATCGAACCCGAAGGCCGGCTCAACCAAAACTTGAGAAGAACATCTGATCTCGCCGTCAGGCATCTGTTATACAAACAGGCATCAAACCCGAAGGCCGTCTCAACCCTTAGTTGAGAAGAACATCTGACCTCGCTGTCAAACAACTATTAAACAAATAGGTATCGAACCCGAAGGCCGGCTCACCTTGAAGTTGAGAGGAACATATGACCTCCCCATCAGGCATTAGTTAAACAAACAGGCATCGAACCCGAAGGCCGGAACAACACGAATTTGAGAGGAACATCTGACCTCGCCGTCAGGCCTCTGTTAAACAAATAGGCATCGAACCCGAAGGTTGGCTCAACATGAAGTTGAGAAGAACATCCGAACTCGCTGCCAGGCATTAGTTAAACAAGCAGGAATCGAACCCGAAGGCCGGCTCAACCCGAAGTTGAGAAGAACATTTGACCTAGTAGTCAGGCATCTGTTAAACAAACAGGCATCGAACCCGAAGGGCGGCTCAACCCGAAGTTGATAAGAACATTAGACCTCTCTGCCAGGCATCTGTTAAACAAACAAGCATCGAACCCGAAGGCCGGCTCAACTTGAAGGTGAGAGGAACATCTGACCTCCCCATCAATAATTAGTTAAACAAACAGGCATCGAACCCGAAGGCCGGCACAACACGAAGTTGAGAAGAACATCTGACCTTGTTGTTAGGCATATGTTAAACAAACAGACATCGAATTTAATGGCCGACTTAACCCGAAGTTGAGAAGAACATCTGACCTCGCTGCCAGGCATTAGTTAAAAAAGCAGGAATCGAACCCAAAGGCCGGCTCAACCCGAAGTTGAGAAGAACATCTGACCTCGCCATCAGGCATCTGTTAAACAAAAAGGTGTGAAACCAGAAGGCCGATTCAACCCGAAGTTGAGAAGAACATCTGAACTCACGGTCAGGCATCTGTTAAATAATTAGGCATCAAACCCGAAGGCCGTCTCAACCCTTAGTTGAAAAGAACATCTGACCTCACTGTCAAACATCTGTTAAACAAACAGGTATTGAACCCAAAGGCCGGCTCACCTTGAAGTTGAAAGGAACACCTGACCTCCCCATCAGGCATTAGTTAAACAAACAGGCATCAAACCCGAAGGCCGACACAACACGAAGTTGAGAAGAACATCTGACCTTGCCGTCAGGCATCTGTTAAACAAACAGGCATCGAACCCGAAGGCCGGATCAACACGAAGTTGAGAGGAACATCTGACCTCGCGGTCAGGCATCTGTTACACAAACAGGCATCGAACCCGAAGGTTGGCTCAACATGAAGTTGAGAGGATCATTTGACTTCACTGTCAAGCATCTGTTAAACAAACAGGCATCAAATCCGAAGGCCGGCTCAACTCGAAGTTAAGAAGAACATTTGACCTCACCGTCAGGCATCTTTTAAACAAACAGGCATCGAACCCGAAGGGCGGCTCAACCCGAAGTTGATAAGAACATTTGACCTCTCCATCAGGTATCTGTTAAACAAACAGGCATCGAACCCGAAGGCCGACTCAACCAAAACTTGAGAAGAACATCTGATCTCGCCGTCAGGCATCTGTTATACAAACAGGCATCAAACCCGAAGGCCGTCTCAACCCTTAGTTGAGAAGAACATCTGACCTCGCTGTCAAACAACTATTAAACAAATAGGTATCGAACCCGAAGGTCGGCTCACCTTGAAGTTGAGGGGAACATATGACCTCCCCATCAGGCATTAGTTAAACAAACAGGCATCGAACCCGAAGGCCGGAACAACACGAATTTGAGAGGAACATCTGACCTCGCCGTCAGGCCTCTGTTAAACAAACAGGCATCGAACCCGAAGGTTGGCTCAACATGAAGTTGAGAAGAACATCCGAACTCGCTGCCAGGCATTAGTTAAACAAGCAGGAATCGAACCCGAAGGCCAGCTCAACCCGAAGTTGAGAAGAACATTTGACCTAGTAGTCAGGCATCTGTTAAACAAACAGGCATCGAACCCGAAGGGCGGCTCAACCCGAAGTTGATAAGAACATTAGACCTCTCTGCCAGGCATCTGTTAAACAAACAAGCATCGAACCCGAAGGCCGGTTCAACTTGAAGGTGAGAGGAACATCTGACCTCCCCATCAAGAATTAGTTAAACAAACAGGCATCGAACCGGAAGGCCTGCACAACACGAAGTTGAGAAGAACATCTGACCTTGCTGATAGGCATATGTTAAACAAACATACATCGAATTTAATGGCCGACTCAACCCGAAGTTGAGAAGAACATCTGACCTCGCTGCCAGGCATTAGCTAAACAAGCAGGAATCGAACCCAAAGGCCGGCTCAACCCGAAGTTGAGAAGAACATCTGACCTCGCCATCAGGCATCTGTTAAACAAAAAGGTGTGAAACCAGAAGGCCGATTCAACCCGAAGTTGAGAAGAATATCTGAACTCGCCGTCAGGCATCTGTTAAATAATTAGGCATCAAACTCGAAGGCCGTCTCAACCCTTAGTTGAAAAGAACATCTGACCTCACTGTCAAACATCTGTTAAACAAACAGGTATTGAACCCAAAGGCCGGCTCACCTTGAAGTTGAAAGGAACACCTGACCTCCCCATCAGGCATTAGTTAAACAAACAGGCATCGAACCCGAAGGCCGACACAACACGAAGTTGAGAAGAACATCTGACCTCGCCGTCAGGCATCTGTTAAACAAACAGGCATCGAACCCGAAGGCCGGATCAACACGAAGTTGAGAGGAACATCTGACCTCGCGGTCAGGCATCTGTTACACAAACAGGCATCGAACCCGAAGGTTGGCTCAACATGAAGTTGAGAGGAACATTTGACTTCACTGTCAAGCATCTGTTAAACAAACAGGCATCAAATCCGAAGGCCGGCTCAACTCGAAGTTAAGAAGAACATCTGACCTCACCGTCAGGCATCTTTTAAACAAACAGGCATCGAACCCGAAGGGCGGCTCAACCCGAAGTTGATAAAAACATTTGACCTCTCCATCAGGTATCTGTTAAACAAACAGGCATCGAACCCGAAGGCTGGCTCAACCCGAACTTGAGAAGAACATCTGACCTCGCCGTCAGGCATCTGTTATACAATCAGGCATCAAACCCGAAGGCCATCTCAACCCTTAGTTGAAAAGAACATCTGACCTCGCTGTCAAACAACTATTAAACAAATAGGTATCGAACCCGAAGGCCGGCTCACCTTGAAGTTGAGAGGAACATATGACCTCCCCATCAGGCATTAGTTAAACAAACAGGCATCGAACCCGAAGGCCGGAACAACACGAAGTTGAGAGGAACATCTGACCTCGCCGTTAGGCCTCTGTTAAACAAACAGGCATCGAACCCGAAGGTTGGCTCAACATGAAGTTGAGAAGAACATCCGAACTCGCTGCCAGGCATTAGTTAAACAAGCAGGAATCGAACCCGAAGGCTAACTCAACCCGAAGTTGAGAAGAACATTTGACCTAGTAGTCAGGCATCTGTTAAACAAACAGGCATCGAACCCGAAGGGCGGCTCAACCCGAAGTTGATAAGAACATTAGACCTCTCTGCCAGGCATCTGTTAAACAAACAAGCATCGAACCCAAAGGCCGGCTCAACTTGAAGGTGAGAGGAACATCTGACCTCCCCATCAAGAATTAGTTAAACAAACAGGCATCGAACCCGAAGGCCTGCACAACACGAAGTTGAGAAGAACATCTGACCTTGCTGATAGGCATATGTTAAACAAACAGACATCGAATTTAATGGCCGACTCAACCCGAAGTTGAGAAGAACATCTGACCTCGCTGCCAGGCATTAGTTAAACAAGCAGGAATCGAACCCAAAGGCCGGCTCAACCCGAAGTTGAGAAGAACATCTGACCTCGCCATCAGGCATCTGTTAAACAAAAAGGTGTGAAACCAGAAGGCCGATTCAACCCGAAGTTGAGAAGAACATCTGAACTCGCCATCAGGCATCTGTTAAATAATTAGGCATCAAACCCGAAGGCCGTCTCAACCCTTAGTTGAAAAGAACATCTGACCTCACTGTCAAACATCTGTTAAACAAACAGGTATTGAACCCAAAGGCCGGCTCACCTTGAAGTTGAAAGGAACACCTGACCTCCCCATCAGGCATTAGTTAAACAAACAGGCATCAAACCCGAAGGCCGACACAACACGAAGTTGAGAAGAACATCTGACCTCGCCGTCAGGCATCTGTTAAACAAACAGGCATCGAACCCGAAGGCCGGCTCAACACGAAGTTGAGAGGAACATCTGACCTCGCGGTCAGGCATCTGTTACACAAACAGGCATCGAACCCGAAGGTTGGCTCAACATGAAGTTGAGAGGAACATTTGAATTCACTGTCAAGCATCTGTTAAACAAACAGGCATCTAATCCGAAGGCCGGCTCAACTCGAAGTTAAGAAGAACATCTGACCTCACCGTCAGGCATCTTTTAAACAAACAGGCATCGAACCCGAAGGGCGGCTCAACCCGAAGTTGATAAGAACATTTGACCTCTCCATCAGGTATCTGTTAAACAAACAGGCATCGAACCCGAAGGCCGGCTCAACCCGAACTTGAGAAGAACATCTGACCTCGCCGTCAGGCATCTGTTATACAAACAGGCATCAAACCCGAAGGCCGTCTCAACCCTTAGTTGAGAAGAACATCTGACCTCGCTGTCAAACAACTATTAAACAAATAGGTATCGAACCCGAAGGCCGGCTCACCTTGAAGTTGAGAGGAACATATGACCTCCCCATCAGGCATTACTTAAACAAACAGGCATCGAACCCGAAGGCCGGTACAACACGAAGTTGAGAGGAACATCTGACCTCGCCGTCAGGCCTCTGTTAAACAAACAGACATCGAACTCGAAGGTCGGCTCAACATGAAGTTGAGAAGAACATCCGAACTCGCTGCCAGGCATTAGTTAAATAAGCAGGAATCGAACCCGAAGGCCGGCTCAACCAGAAGTTGAGAAGAACATTTGACCTAGCAGTCAGGCATCTGTTAAACAAACAGGCATCGAACCCGAAGGGCGGCTCAACCCGAAGTTGATAAGAATATTAGACCTCTCCGCCAGGCAACTGTTAAACAAACAAGCATCGAACCCGAAGGCCGGCTCAACTTGAGGGTGAGAGGAACATCTGTCCTCCCCATCAGGAATTAGTTAAACAAACAGGCATCGAACCCGAAGGCCGGCATAACCCGAAGTTGAGAAGAACACCTGACCTTGCTGTTAGGCATATGTTAAACAAACAGACATCGAATTTAATGGCCGACTCAACCCGAAGTTGAGAAGAACATCTAACCTAGCTGCCAGGCATTAGTTAAACAAGCAGGAATCGAACCCAAAGCCCGGCTCAACCCGAAGTTGAGAAGAACATCTGACCTCGCCATCAGGCATCTGTTAAACAAAAAGGTGTGAAACCAGAAGGCCGATTTAACCTGAAGTTGAGAAGAACATCTGAACTCGCCGTCAGGCATCTGTTAAAGAATTAGGCATCAAACCCGAATGTCGTCTCAACCCTTAGTTGAAAAGAACATCTGACTTCACTGTCAAACATCTGTTAAACAAACAGGTATTGAACCCAAAGGCCGGCTCACCTTGAAGTTGAAAGGAACATCTGACCTCCCCATCAGGCATTAGTTAAACAAACAGGCATCGAACCCGAAGGCTGACACAACAAGAAGTTGAGAAGAACATCTGACCTCGCCGTCAGGCATCTGTTAAACAAACAGGCATCGAACCCGAAGGCCGGCTCAACACGAAGTTGAGAGGAACATCTGACCTCGCGGTTAGGCATTTGTTACACAAACAGGCATCGAACCCGAAGGTTGGCTCAAAATGAAGTTGAGAGGAACATTTGACTTCACTGTCAAGCATCTGTTAAACAAACAGGCATCGAATCCGAAGGCCGGCTCAACTCGAAGTTAAGAAGAACATCTGACCTCACCGTCAGGCATCTGTTAAACAAACAGGCATCGAACCCGAAGGGCGGCTCAACCAGAAGTTGATAAGAACATTTGACCTCTCCATCAGGCATATGCTAAACAAACAGGCATCAAACCTAAAGGCCGGCTCAACCCGAACTTGAGAAGAACATCTGACCTCGCTGTCAGGCATCTGTTATACAAACAGGCATCAAACACGAAGGCAGTCTCAACCCTTAGTTGAGAAGAACATCTGACCTCGTCGTCAAACATCTGTGAAACAAATAGGTATCGAACCCGAAGGCCGGCTCACCTTGAAGTTGAGAGGAACATATGACCTCCCCATCAGGCATTAGTTAAACAAACAGGCATCGAACCCGAAGGGAGGAACAACACGAAGTTGAGAGGAACATCTGACCTCGCCGTCAGGCCTCTGTTAAAAAAACAGGCATCGAACCCGAAGGTTGGCTCAACATGAAGTTGAGAAGAACATCCGATCTTGCTGCCAGGCATTAGTTAAACAAGCAGGAATCGAACCCGAAGGCCGGCTCAACCCGAAGTTGAGAAGAACATTTGACCTAGCAGTCAGGCATCTGTTAAACAAACAGGCATCGAACCCGAAGGGCGGCTCAACCCGAAGTTGATAAGAATATTAGACCTCTCAGCCAGGCATCTGTTAAACAAACAAACATCGAACCCGAAGGCCGGCTCAACTTGAAGGTGAGAGGAACATCTGACCTCCCAATCAGGAATTAGTTAAACAAACAGGCATCGAACCCGAAGGCCGGCACAACACGAAGTTGAGAAGAACATCTGACCTTGCTGTTAGGCATATGTTAAACAAACAGACATTGAATTTAATGGCCGACACAACCTGAAGTTGAGAAGAACATCTGACCTCGCTGCCAGGCATTAGTTAAACAAGCAGGAATCGAACCCAAAGGTCGGCTCAACCCGAAGTTGAGAAGAACATCTGACCTCGCCATCAGACATCTGTTAAACAAAAAGGTGTGAAACCAGAAGGCCGATTCAACCCGAAGTTGAGAAGAACATCTAAACTCGCCGTCAGGCATCTGATAAATAATTAGGCATTAAACCCGAAGGCCGTCTCAACCCTTAGTTGAAAAGAACATCTGACCTCACTGTCAAACATTTGTTAAACAAAAAGGTATTGAACCCAAAGGCCGGCTCACCTTGAAGTTGAAAGGAACATCTGACCTCCCCATCAGGCATTAGTTAAACAAACAGGCATTGAACCCGAACGCCGACACAACACGAAGTTGAGAAGAACATCTGACCTCGCCGTCAGGCATCTGTTAAACAAACAGGCATCGAACCCGAAGGCCGGCTCAACACGAAGTTGAGAGGAACATCTGACCTCGCGGTCAGGCATCTGTTACACAAACAGGCATCGAACCCGAAGGTTGGCTCAACATGAAGTTGAGAGGAACATTTGAATTCACTGTCAAGCATCTGTTAAACAAACAGGCATCTAATCCGAAGGCCGGCTCAACTCGAAGTTAAGAAGAACATCTGACCTCACCGTCAGGCATCTTTTAAACAAACAGGCATCGAACCCGAAGGGCGGCTCAACCCGAAGTTGATAAGAACATTTGACCTCTCCATCAGGTATCTGTTAAACAAACAGGCATCGAACCCGAAGGCCGGCTCAACCCGAACTTGAGAAGAACATCTGACCTCGCCGTCAGGCATCTGTTATACAAACAGGCATCAAACCCGAAGGCCGTCTCAACCCTTAGTTGAGAAGAACATCTGACCTCGCTGTCAAACAACTATTAAACAAATAGGTATCGAACCCGAAGGCCGGCTCACCTTGAAGTTGAGAGGAACATATGACCTCCCCATCAGGCATTACTTAAACAAACAGGCATCGAACCCGAAGGCCGGTACAACACGAAGTTGAGAGGAACATCTGACCTCGCCGTCAGGCCTCTGTTAAACAAACAGACATCGAACTCGAAGGTCGGCTCAACATGAAGTTGAGAAGAACATCCGAACTCGCTGCCAGGCATTAGTTAAATAAGCAGGAATCGAACCCGAAGGCCGGCTCAACCAGAAGTTGAGAAGAACATTTGACCTAGCAGTCAGGCATCTGTTAAACAAACAGGCATCGAACCCGAAGGGCGGCTCAACCCGAAGTTGATAAGAACATTAGACCTCTCCGCCAGGCAACTGTTAAACAAACAAGCATCGAACCCGAAGGCCGGCTCAACTTGAGGGTGAGAGGAACATCTGTCCTCCCCATCAGGAATTAGTTAAACAAACAGGCATCGAACCCGAAGGCCGGCTCAACTCGAAGTTAAGAAGAACATCTGACCTCACCGTCAGGCATCTGTTAAACAAACAGGCATCGAACCCGAAGGGCGGCTCAACCAGAAGTTGATAAGAACATTTGACCTCTCCATCAGGCATATGCTAAACAAACAGGCATCAAACCTAAAGGCCGGCTCAACCCGAACTTGAGAAGAACATCTGACCTCGCCGTCAGGCATCTGTTATACAAACAGGCATCAAACACGAAGGCAGTCTCAACCCTTAGTTGAGAAGAACATCTGACCTCATCGTCAAACATCTGTGAAACAAATAGGTATCGAACCCGAAGGCCGGCTCACCTTGAAGTTGAGAGGAACATATGACCTCCCCATCAGGCATTAGTTAAACAAACAGGCATCGAACCCGAAGGGAGGAACAACACGAAGTTGAGAGGAACATCTGACCTCGCCGTCAGGCCTCTGTTAAAAAAACAGGCATCGAACCCGAAGGTTGGCTCAACATGAAGTTGAGAAGAACATCCGATCTTGCTGCCAGGCATTAGTTAAACAAGCAGGAATCGAACCCGAAGGCCGGCTCAACCCGAAGTTGAGAAGAACATTTGACCTAGCAGTCAGGCATCTGTTAAACAAACAGGCATCGAACCCGAAGGGTGGCTCAACCCGAAGTTGATAAGAACATTAGACCTCTCAGCCAGGCATCTGTTAAACAAACAAACATCGAACCCGAAGGCCGGCTCAACTTGAAGGTGAGAGGAACATCTGACCTCCCAATCAGGAATTAGTTAAACAAACAGGCATCGAACCCGAAGGCCGGCACAACACGAAGTTGAGAAGAACATCTGACCTTGCTGTTAGGCATATGTTAAACAAACAGACATTGAATTTAATGGCCGACACAACCTGAAGTTGAGAAGAACATCTGACCTCGCTGCCAGGCATTAGTTAAACAAGCAGGAATCGAACCCAAAGGTCGGCTCAACCCGAAGTTGAGAAGAACATCTGACCTCGCCATCAGACATCTGTTAAACAAAAAGGTGTGAAACCAGAAGGCCGATTCAACCCGAAGTTGAGAAGAACATCTAAACTCGCCGTCAGGCATCTGTTAAATAATTAGGCATTAAACCCGAAGGCCGTCTCAACCCTTAGTTGAAAAGAACATCTGACCTCACTGTCAAACATTTGTTAAACAAAAAGGTATTGAACCCAAAGGCCGGCTCACCTTGAAGTTGAAAGGAACATCTGACCTCCCCATCAGGCATTAGTTAAACAAACAGGCATTGAACCCGAACGCCGACACAACACGAAGTTGAGAAGAACATCTGACCTCGCCGTCAGGCATCTGTTAAACAAACAGGCATCGAACCCGAAGGCCGGCTCAACACGAAGTTGAGAGGAACATCTGACCTCGCGGTCAGGCATCTGTTACACAAACAGGCATCGAACCCGAAGGTTGGCTCAACATGAAGTTGAGAGGAACATTTGAATTCACTGTCAAGCATCTGTTAAACAAACAGGCATCTAATCCGAAGGCCGGCTCAACTCGAAGTTAAGAAGAACATCTGACCTCACCGTCAGGCATCTTTTAAACAAACAGGCATCGAACCCGAAGGGCGGCTCAACCCGAAGTTGATAAGAACATTTGACCTCTCCATCAGGTATCTGTTAAACAAACAGGCATCGAACCCGAAGGCCGGCTCAACCCTAACTTGAGAAGAACATCTGACCTCGCCGTCAGGCATCTGTTATACAAACAGGCATCAAACCCGAAGGCCGTCTCAACCCTTAGTTGAGAAGAACATCTGACCTCGCTGTCAAACAACTATTAAACAAATAGGTATCGAACCCGAAGGCCGGCTCACCTTGAAGTTGAGAGGAACATATAACCTCCCCATCAGGCATTACTTAAACAAACAGGCATCGAACCCGAAGGCCGGTACAACACGAAGTTGAGAGGAACATCTGACCTCGCCGTCAGGCCTCTGTTAAACAAACAGACATCGAACTCGAAGGTCGGCTCAACATGAAGTTGAGAAGAACATCCGAACTCGCTGCCAGGCATTAGTTAAATAAGCAGGAATCGAACCCGAAGGCCGGCTCAACCAGAAGTTGAGAAGAACATTTGACCTAGCAGTCAGGCATCTGTTAAACAAACAGGCATCGAACCCGAAGGGCGGCTCAACCCGAAGTTGATAAGAACATTAGACCTCTCCGCCAGGCAACTGTTAAACAAACAAGCATCGAACCCGAAGGCCGGCTCAACTTGAGGGTGAGAGGAACATCTGTCCTCCCCATCAGGAATTAGTTAAACAAACAGGCATCGAACCCGAAGGCCGGCATAACCCGAAGTTGAGAAGAACACCTGACCTTGCTGTTAGGCATATGTTAAACAAACAGACATCGAATTTAATGGCCGACTCAACCCGAAGTTGAGAAGAACATCTAACCTAGCTGCCAGGCATTAGTTAAACAAGCAGGAATCGAACCCAAAGCCCGGCTCAACCCGAAGTTGAGAAGAACATCTGACCTCGCCATCAGGCATCTGTTAAACAAAAAGGTGTGAAACCAGAAGGCCGATTTAACCTGAAGTTGAGAAGAACATCTGAACTCGCCGTCAGGCATCTGTTAAAGAATTAGGCATCAAACCCGAATGTCGTCTCAACCCTTAGTTGAAAAGAACATCTGACTTCACTGTCAAACATCTGTTAAACAAACAGGTATTGAACCCAAAGGCCGGCTCACCTTGAAGTTGAAAGGAACATCTGACCTCCCCATCAGGCATTAGTTAAACAAACAGGCATCGAACCCGAAGGCCGACACAACAAGAAGTTGAGAAGAACATCTGACCTCGCCGTCAGGCATCTGTTAAACAAACAGGCATCGAACCCGAAGGCCGGCTCAACACGAAGTTGAGAGGAACATCTGACCTCGCGGTTAGGCATCTGTTACACAAACAGGCATCGAACCCGAAGGTTGGCTCAAAATGAAGTTGAGAGGAACATTTGACTTCACTGTCAAGCATCTGTTAAACAAACAGGCATCGAATCCGAAGGCCGGCTCAACTCGAAGTTAAGAAGAACATCTGACCTCACCGTCAGGCATCTGTTAAACAAACAGGCATCGAACCCGAAGGGCGGCTCAACCAGAAGTTGATAAGAACATTTGACCTCTCCATCAGGCATATGTTAAACAAACAGGCATTAAACCTAAAGGCCGGCTCAACCCGAACTTGAGAAGAACATCTGACCTCGCCGTCAGGCATCTGTTATACAAACAGGCATCAAACACGAAGGCAGTCTCAACCCTTAGTTGAGAAGAACATCTGACCTCGTCGTCAAACATCTGTGAAACAAATAGGTATCGAACCCGAAGGCCGGATCACCTTGAAGTTGAGAGGAACATATGACCTCCCCATCAGGCATTAGTTAAACAAACAGGCATCGAACCCGAAGGGAGGAACAACACGAAGTTGAGAGGAACATCTGACCTCGCCGTCAGGCCTCTGTTAAACAAACAGGCATCGAACCCGAAGGTTGGCTCAACATGAAGTTGAGAAGAACATCCGATCTTGCTGCCAGGCATTAGTTAAACAAGCAGGAATCGAACCCGAAGGCCGGCTCAACCCGAAGTTGAGAAGAACATTTGACCTAGCAGTCAGGCATCTGTTAAACAAACAGGCATCGAACCCGAAGGGCGGCTCAACCCGAAGTTGATAAGAACATTAGACCTCTCAGCCAGGCATCTGTTAAACAAACAAACATCGAACCCGAAGGCCGGCTCAACTTGAAGGTGAGAGGAACATCTGACCTCCCAATCAGGAATTAGTTAAACAAACAGGCATCGAACCCGAAGGCCGGCACAACACGAAGTTGAGAAGAACATCTGACCTTGCTGTTAGGCATATGTTAAACAAACAGACATTGAATTTAATGGCCGACACAACCTGAAGTTGAGAAGAACATCTGACCTCGCTGCCAGGCATTAGTTAAACAAGCAGGAATCGAACCCAAAGGTCGGCTCAACCCGAAGTTGAGAAGAACATCTGACCTCGCCATCAGACATCTGTTAAACAAAAAGGTGTGAAACCAGAAGGCCGATTCAACCCGAAGTTGAGAAGAACATCTAAACTCGCCGTCAGGCATCTGTTAAATAATTAGGCATTAAACCCGAAGGCCGTCTCAACCCTTAGTTGAAAAGAACATCTGACCTCACTGTCAAACATTTGTTAAACAAAAAGGTATTGAACCCAAAGGCCGGCTCACCTTGAAGTTGAAAGGAACATCTGACCTCCCCATCAGGCATTAGTTAAACAAACAGGCATTGAACCCGAACGCCGACACAACACGAAGTTGAGAAGAACATCTGACCTCGCCGTCAGGCATCTGTTAAACAAACAGGCATCGAACCCTAAGGCCGGCTCAACACGAAGTTGAGAGGAAAATCTGACCTCGCGGTCAGGCATCTGTTACACAAACAGGCATCGAACCCGAAGGTTGGCTCAAAATAAAGTTGAGAGGAACATTTGACTTCACTGTCAAGCATCTGTTAAACAAACAGGCATCAAATCCGAAGGCCGGCTCAACTCGAAGTTAAGAAGAACATCTGACCTCACCGTCAGGCATCTGTTAAACAAACAGGCATCGAACCCGAAGGGCGGCTCAACTAGAAGTTGATAAGAACATTTGACCTCTCCATCAGGCATATGTTAAACAAACAGGCATCAAACCCGAACGCCGGCTCAACCCGAACTTGAGAAGAACATATGACCTCGCCGTCAGGCATCTGTTATTCAAACAGGCATCAAACACGAAGGCCGTCTCAACCCTTAGTTGAGAAGAACATCTGACCTCGTCATCAAACATCTGTGAAACAAATAGGTATCGAACCCGAAGGCCGGCTCACCTTGAAGTTGAGAGGAACATATGACCTCCCCATCAGGCATTAGTTAAACAAACAGGCATCGAACCCGAAGGCCGGAACAACACGAATTTGAGAGGAACATCTGACCTCGCCGTCAGGCCTCTGTTAAACAAACAGGCATCGAACCCGAAGGTCGGCTCAACATGAAGTTGAGAAGAACATCCGAACTCGCTGCCAGGAATTAGTTAAACAAGAAGGAATCGAACCCGAAGGCCGGCTCAACCCGAAGTTGAGAAGAACATTTGACCTAGCAGTCAAGCATCTGTTAAACAAACAGGCATCGAACCCGAAGGGCGGCTCAACCCGAAGTTGATAAGAACATTAGACCTCTCCGCCAGGCATCTGTTAAACAAACAAGCATCGAACCCGAAGGCCGGCTCAACTTGAAGGTGAGAGGAACATCTGACCTCCCCATCAGGAATTAGTTAAACAAACAGGCATCGAACCCGAAGGCCGGCACAACACGAAGTTGAGAAGAACATCTGACCTTGCTGTTAGGCATATGTTAAACAAACAGACATCGAATTTAATGGCCGACTCAACCCGAAGTTGAGAAGAACATCTGACCTTGCTGCCAGGCATTAGTTAAACAAGCAGGAATCGAACCCAAAGGCCGGCTCAACCCGAAGTTGAGAAGAACATCTGACCTCGCCATCAGGCATCTGTTAAACAAAAAGGTGTGAAACCAGAAGGCCAATTCAACCCGAAGTTGAGAAGAACATCTGAACTCGCCGTCAGGCATCTGTTAAATAATTAGGCATCAAACCCGAAGGCCGTCTCAACCCTTAGTTGAAAAGAACATTTGACCTCACTGTCAAACATCTGTTAAACAAACAGGTATTGAACCCAAAGGTCGGCTCACCTTGAAGTTGAAAGGAACATCTGACCTCCCCATCAGGCATTAGTTAAACAAACAGGCATCGAACCCGAAGGCCGATACAACACGAAGTTGAGAAGAACATCTGACCTCGCCGTCAGGCATCTGTTAAACAAACAGGCATCGAACCCGAAGGCCGGCTCAACACGAAGTTGAGAGGAACATCCGACCTCGCAGTCAGGCATCTGTTACACAAACATGCATCGAACCCGAAGGTTGGCTCAAAATGAAGTTGAGAGGAACATTTGACTTCACTGTCAAGCATCTGTTAAATAAACAGGCATCAAATCCGAAGGTCGGCTTAACTAAAAGTTAAGAAGAACATCTGACCTCACCGTCAGGCATCTGTTAAACAAACAGGCATCGAACCCGAAGGGTGGCTCAACCCGAAGTCGATAAGAACATTTGACCTCTCCATCAGGCATCTGTTAAACAAACAGGCATCGAACCCGAAGGCCGGCTCAACCCGAACTTGAGAAGAACATCTGACCTCGCCGTCAGGCATCTGTTATACAAACAGACATCAAACCCGAACGCCGTCTCAACCCTTAGTTGAGAAGAACATCTGACCTCGCCGTCAAACATCTGTTAAACAAATAGGTATCGAACCCGAAGGCCGGCTCACCATGAGGTTGAGAGGAACATATGACCTCCCCACCAGGCATTAGTTAAACAAACAAGCATCGAACCCGAAGGCCGGCACAACACGAAGTTGAGAAGAACATCTGACCTCGCCGTCAGGCATCTGTAAAACAAACAGGCATCGAACCCGAAGGCTGGTTCAACACGAAGTTGAGAGGAACATTTGAACTCGCTGTCAGACATCTGTTAAACAAACAGGCATCAAACCCGAAGGTCGCTCAACATGAAGTTGAGAGGAACATTTGAATTCACTGTCAAGCATCTGTTAAACAAACAGGCATCAAATCCGAAGGTCGGCTCAACTCGAAGTTGAGAAGAACATCTGACCTCACCGTCAGGCATCTGTTAAACAAAGAGGCATCGAACCCGAAGGGTGGCTCAACCCGAAGTTGATAAGAACATTGGACGTCACCGTCAGGCATCTGTTAAACAAACAGGCATCGAACCCGAAGGCCGGCTCAACCTGAAGTTGAAAAGAAAATTTGACCTCGCCGTTAGGCATCTGTTAAACAAACAGGCATTGAACCCGAAGGCCGTCTCAATCCTTAATTGAGAAGAATAGATGACCTCACTGTCAAACATCTGTTAAACAAACAAGCATCAAATACGAAGGTCGGCTCAACCCGAAGTTGAGAAGAACATCGGACCTCACCGTCAAGCATCTGTTAAACAAACAGGCATCGAACCTGAAGGCCGACTCAACCTAAAGTTGAGAAGAACATTTGACCTAGCCGTCAGGCATCTGTTAAACAAGAACGCATCGAACCCGAAGGGTGGCTCAACACGAAGTTGAGAGGAACATCTGACCTCGCCGTCAGGCATCTGTTAAACAAACTGGCATCGAACCTGAAGGTCGCTCAACATGAAGTTGAGAGGAACATTTGAATTCACTGTCAAACATCTGTTAAACAAATAGGCATCAAATTCGAAGGCCGACTCAACCCAAAGTTGAGAAGAACATCTGACCTCACCGTCAGGCATCTGTTAAACAAACAGGCATCAAACCCAAAGGGCGGCTCAACCCGAAGTTGATAAGAACATTGGACCTCGCCGTCAGGCATCTGTTAAACAAACAGGCATCGAACCCGAAGGCCGGCTCAATCCTTAATTGAGAAGAACATCTGACCTCGCTGTCAAACATCTGTTAAACAAACAGGCATCAAATCCGAAGGTCGGCTCAACCCGAAGTTGAGAAGAACATCTGACCTCACCGTCAAGCATCTGTTAAACAAACTGGCATCGAACCCGATGGCCGACTCAACCCGAAGTTGAGAAGAACATTTGATCTCTCCGTCAGGCATCTGTTAAACAAACAGGCATCGAACCCAAAGGCCGTCTCAATCCTTAATTGAGAAGAACATATGACCTCACTGTCAAACATCTGTTAAACAAACAAGCATCAAATCCGAAGGTCGGCTCAACCCGAAGTTGAGAAGAACATTGGACCTCACCGTCAAGCATCTGTTAATGAAACAGGCATCGAACCCGAAGGCCGACTCAACCCGAAATTGAGAAGAACATTTGACCTTGTCGTCAGGCATCTGTTAAACAAGAAGGTATCGAACCCGAAGGGTGGCTCAACACGAAGTTGAGAGGAACATCTGACCTCGCTGTCAGGCATCTGTTAAACAAACAGGCATCGAACCCGAAGGTCGCTCAACATGAAGTTTAGAGGAACATTTGAATTCACTGTCAAGCATCTATTAAACAAACAGGCATCAAATTCGAAGACCGTCTCAACCCGAAGGTGAGAAGAACATCTGACCTCACTGTCAGGCATCTATTAAACAAACAGGCATCAAACCCAAAGGGAGGCTCAACCCGAAGTTGATAAGAACATTGGACCTCGCCGTCAGGCATCTGTTAATCAAATAGGCATCGAACCCGAAGGCCGGCTCAATCCTTAATTAAGAAGAACATCTGACTTTGCTGTCAAACATCTGTTAAACAAACAGGCATCAAATCCGAAGGTCGGCTCAACCCGAAGTTGAGAAGAACATCTGACCTAGCCGCCAGGCATCTGTTAAACAAACAGGCATCGAACTTGAAGGCCGACTCAACACGAAGTTGAGAGGAACATCTGGCCTCGCTGTCTGGCATTTGTTAAATAAACAGGCATCAAACCCGAAGGTCGGCTCAACACGAAGTTGAGAGGAACATTTGACTTCACTGTCAAGCATCTGTTAAACAAACAGGCATCAAATCCGAAGGCTGGCTCAAGCCGAAGTTGAGAAGAACATCTGACCTCACTGTTAAGTGTCGCTACTGCGAAAATCGACGCCGGAAGAGTCGCCACTGTGCGTTATTTATCCCACAAGAGGGAAAGGAAACACTCTGAGTAAACCTAACGCAAAGAGGGAAAGGCACGATCATCGCAACCAAATCCTGGATTCGGGAGTCGGTTTACCAAGGGGAAGGTATTAGCACCCCTCACGTCCGTCGTACTCGACGGGATCCACACTTGTTTTCTATCTAAGCGTATATTTATCTATCTACTCTAAAGGTCTGGTGTAAATGGAAAAGAAAGTGACTCGGCAAAGTATCGCACTTTATGCCTACGTATTCCTGTCTGGAACGAGAAATCAGAGTCAACGTAGTTCGCCTAACTACGGGTTAAGGGGGGAAGGTTGCTCGCCAAGATATCACATCTTGTGCCTACGTACATTCATACGGCATGAAATATCAGAGCAAACGTAGTTCGGGCTACGGAAGACACAGGTTTGTCTGACAGTTTTTTATATCTCCTTCTGAAAAGGGTTTTCCTGATTAAAGGTTCAAGAGGACAAAAATAGAGTTTGAATGTTTGTTTGAGTTTTTTTACGAAAGAACTGTTTTTTAGGATGTTTGCAATCTCAGTCGCACTAGAGACTATGACCCAGGAGTGAACGCTTTGTATGTCACCCAAAGGGTACCACACTAACATCCAGATTACTGGAGAGAGGCCCTCCACCAACGTTTTCCCAGATAGCTTAAGGCTCGTAACGCACGACTTCAATTAACCTTATTACTGTGTTTTTGAATTGATTTGAGATGAGAAGAGAAAGACACCCTAAAACTATTGTTGACAGGGAATCTACCTACAGTTATCATGCATGGGTCAAAACCTAATGTCTGTCATAATTCTCTCTTGCACAGAGGAAATCAGAGATCCTAGGGGAAACAGCAAAAGAAAGCAAGCAATAAACAGTAAACAGTACACAGTAAAAATGCATGCTATGCAACAGTACCAGTGAGCCAAGGGAGAAAACAACAGGCAAGAGGAGACAAGCTCCACCTCAAACCTAAGGGTAATCAACACAAGCAAAAAAAACAATACAACAAAAGAAAAGAAACAGAGGAAGCAGCCCAAGCAGCAGTAACAGTCTTCAGCAGACAGCAACTTCAGTACTCAACAGCAGCTCTAAACAGCAAATCCTCCTGACAGGAAAGTTGACAGCAACACTTCTTCTTCAAGCTAGCTTCTATCTTCAAGCTTCATCAAACTTCAACTTCAAGCTCTAGCAAACACACTCCAAGCAGAGAATAATCACTAAGATCAAGGTTGCAATGTTGAGAACCAGATGAAAACCAAAGGAAATCATCAAGTACCAACATTGAAATGGAAGGGCATCCTCAAAGTTCTACTCAACTATGGGCATACCACACATCCCTCCAAAGGAGAGATGGAGTTTCCCTAGGATGACTTTACATCATTGGATAGAATAGAAGCACACAATGCATTCTATGTTTGATGAAAGAATCAAAACTAGCTCTAATGGCTCTTCCTAAAACCCTAATTTCCTAAGCTACTAAAACAACTCCTAAAAGAAAAGGAAACCTCAACTCCAAGCTCCAATCTTCAAACCATAGCAGCTATACCAAGTCCAAAAGACCTCTCAAAAAGGAATCCGAGCCAATCCAGCTCCAAAGTCACCAACAAGACCAAACAAGCAAAGGCACACAAAATAGAACACCACAAGCACAAGCAACTTGCAAAATACAACTAAAATAGAAAACAAAGTTGGAAAAATCTAATAAAATTCCTAGGGGAACATATATGTTTGAACAACCTAGTTTAAAATATTAGAGCCTAATTCAACTTCTAAGTCACCTAATAATTTTTAGATTGAAGGGTATTAAGGTAATCCACAAGTTTGGGAAGGCTCTAGTCTCAACACCTAAAACAGAACCTAAAGTTGTTCTAAAACTCCAAAAAAACTCCTAAGGGAACATGAATATCTACCCTAAAACATACTAAAAAATCAAATCCAAACTCATCACCAATTGGAAGAACAAAATTCAACAAAACATATGGTCAAATATGCAAAATTAAAAGAATTAACAAAAATAAGAAAAATCAAATTAAATTGAAAAATGCATGAAAATGCATTTTATTGATTTCAGAAAATCACAAATTCTCTCAAGATCATGGAGATATTTTTAAAATAATTTTTGGATCCAAATTGAATTTATTGTGATTTTTTGAATCAATAGAGCATTTAAAATAAACAAAAATGAATAAAAGAAAATCAAAACTCAGAATAAAACATGAGCCACAAGATGAGGAGACTGGTCCACTGATCCAAGCGCTGAGAGCATGCCAACTCATTTAATGAAACTGCATCGTTTTGATCCTCAGAATGTTAAATAAAATTTTAAGTCGTGGCTGTTGGATTTATGGTCTAGTCAAGGTCAAAGGCAAGATCTGATGGCTATGGACTCATCTTCTCCAAAATTAAGGCTGCCAAGGTGGAGATCAGAGACGGTTGTCGCTACCGCGAAAATAAGGTGCCGGCACAACAGAAGAGTCGCCACCTTTCGTTATTTATCCCTCAGAACGGGAAAGGAAACGATCGGAAAAACCTGACGAAAAAGGTATAAGACAAGGTCATCGCAACCATTGTCTGGGTTCGGGAGTCGGTTACGCAAGGGGAAGGTATTAGCACCCCTCACGTCCATCATACTCGATGGGATCCATGCTTGTTGTGTTTATCTGACGGGTTTATTTACTATCTACCTATCAAGGCCGGTATAAAAAGAAAATAAAATGACTCGGCAAAGCGTCGCGCTTTATGCCTACGTATTCTCATCAGAGAATGAGAAATCAGAGTCAACGTAGTTCGCCTAACTACGGGTTACGGGGAAGGTGGCTCGCCAATACGTCAGTATTGTGCCTACGTACTCTCAACAGGTATGACAGACCAGAGCTTACGTAGTTCGGGATAATACGGATTACGGGAATTCAGATTCATCTGTTTTATCGAGTAGGGTTAACAAACAGTTCCAGCAGTTTGGCGTACGCAACTCGACCCTTGGAGACTTATGCGTTACCGTTTGCAGTAGAACTGGGAGTTAACGACACTCTTTTCTTCAGAAAAAGCTTCCTTTGAATTATGGGCCCACGGGGCAAAAAGGTTTGAAGTTTGTTTTCTGTCTTTTACGAATTTTGGGCCCACGGGGAAAAAAGGTTTGAAGTTTGTTTTCTGTCTCAACCTCAAGCCAGATATGAATAACTGCAATCACACAGAAGAGAATAAAAAGTCATCAAGCAAAACACAAACCACATAGGCAAGGGAGTTGGGCTCTACCCAATACCCGCAAGCAAAGCCATACATTAAAAATACAAGCAGAGGGAGCAACTCAACCTCTAGTGCAATCATGCTCCTAGCTTAAAAGAATCTAAACATGAACTTATTCTAATGCATCAAGCAAATCACACAAGCAACATCAATACAATTGCACAAAAAGTAAACAGACAGGAAAGAAAGCAAATCAACAGCTTCCACAGCTTCACAGCAAAGGAATCCTCTGACAGCAGTTCAGTCCTCAGTCTGTAACAGTTCTTCAAGTCTATCCTCTTCAAGAGAATGAAAGGTACTCCATTTTCAAGCTTCAATCTTCAATAGCAAGTATCAACTTGCTTCTTCAGGCTTTCAATGCATCTAACACAAGTATCAACTTGTTCTCCAACTTCAAGCTTCAGCTCTTTCTTCATTCTCAATTTGATCTTCTTCACAAGTGTCAACTTGTTCTTCTGGATCTTCAAGCTTCAGCTCCAAGGGTAGTCTTCAAACACAGGGAAGTGGCAACCTCTAGCATCTTCAATCTTCTAGCAAGGAAATCCATCCTCTAGCAAGGGAGAAAGATTCATCTAACAAGAGCAAGGTGGGATAGGGAAAAGCAAAGTGAAGACCAAAGGTCACCTCTAAGCACTCCACCATCAAAGAAAGGAACCCTCAAAGGTTCTACAAACTTGTGAAGAGCCACACATCCTACCAAAAGAGGGATGAGGCCTTTACAATGGGACCTTACATCATAGGGAGGAAGGGAAGTGATCAACATCTTCCATGCTTCATGATGGAAGAAAATCTATTCTAAAGGATCTCCCTAAAAACCCTAATCCTTAACCCTAAACAAAATACCAAAGGAAGAGCAAACTTCAAGCTCCATCATGCCTTCCACAGCAGCCCACACATGTCTCCATCATCATCCAAGAGCAAGGGAAGCCACACCCCAATCTAAGGGAACTAATGAAGTCATTCTAGTTGAGTTAGCAAGATAAGATCACCTAAAACTTAGTACTAAAGTTAATCCTAACTAAAATACTAAAACCAATTGTAAAATCCTACAAAAACAACTATGGGAACCTAAGTCAATCATGACTCTATCATGTTAATTCCAAAGATCAAATCATCCAATAAGTCCTAGAATTAAATCCTAAACAATGGGGTACCAAGGTTAAACCCTAAAACTAGAGCACCTAAAGTTTCAATACAAAAACAGCCCTAAACTTCATCATAAAAATGTGATAAAATTACTAGAGGAGCATACATGTCTAAACTAGCTACACCTAAAAAATCAGTCCAAAAATCATCATCAAATGATCACACAAAAATTTACAAGTCAAGGTATCAACTATTATGAATTATTATCAAATAAAAATACAAAAAATGTAATTAAAATAAAAATGCATGAATTCCTAATCTTTTAATTCAACAAAATTCTAGATTCAATCATGAATCAGTGGGAAAATATTTGGAATTAATTGACTAATTTTTCTATTTTCTATGAATTAATTCCTAAACTACATGAAATGAGTAAAATAAAAGAAAACAAATGAAAATCATAAAACCTGCGTGGCAATTAGCAATCCATTCTAGTTCAATTCCAGGCATGGGCCAAAACGGGGGTGTGGGTATCACTTTTAACACTAAGCCCAAACCAAACCTATTAATGAAACGCAGCGTTGCATATCAATTCCAAGTCTTCATATTTTTTCAAGCAATCGTAGCCGTCCATTCATGCCCTGAGTCAAAGGTCAAACCCTAATCTAATGGCCATGGTCTTTCGTCCCCAATTTGAACTGAGGTTTGGAGGGACTTCAGACGGTGGTCTGGGCTGCAGCGTCACCATCTTCTCCGGTGGAGTGCTCATCACAAGTCGTCAAAAACACTAAAATAAATCATCATCTCACTCAGTTTTTCTCACTGAATACGAATTTCAACCCCAACTTGCCTCAATCAACCTCTAACTCCAAACACGATAGAAGTTTCAGAACATGACCAATTCTTGATCATCATTATTTTCAAATCCAATGGTACCAATGTAAACTACACTTATCAGTGATTAATCTCCATTATCCAAACATGAATATCTCTCCAAGAATCACAAGAAATCCGTCTCAACAGAAAACGATCCATAACCTAAAGTGTCTCTATTCCTCAATTTCTTATGCTAGAATCCATCTACATCATGCTATGAACCTAACCACCTAAAGATTTCTAGCTATCTCTCCATAATTTATGCAAGAATTTGATTGGTACAAACCTGGTTTCAGATGAAGAACAGGTACAGCTTCTGCTCGATTCTTCCTCCAAGCTTGTCCAGAATCACTCCAAATTCACTCCTGAAGCTTTTGCACACCTTGATTTGCTCTGAATCTTCCTCAATCTCAGAATCCGATTGTGAGTTGCAGTTCTGCAAAATCGATCCCTTGCTCTCGTTTCCACTTCAATCTTCTCCAAAAAAGGCTCTGAACTCACTCAACTAGTTATATAGAAGTGAATAGAAATGTCTAGAAACTTCTGTAACCACCCAAATTATATTTTCAATTTCAATTTCTCTTTCAAAATCTCATATGCACAGTCACGAATCCAGCTCTATTTGGGCATGAAAACACTTGGAATCTTCATCTCATGAGATATTCAATTGATTGGTTATGATCATTTCCTTGTTTGCAATCCAATGGTGTGAATTTGATATGTTACTTCATCATGAAGAAACAAAATGGAATGACATAAATTTGACCTCAAACCAAAAATTTAATATTGCCATTGTTTCTAAAATGATTTTCCAATCAATTTGACCTATAACATTGCCTTGTTTGGACACAAATCAATTTATTTCAATTTTTGGTCACTAAAAGCCTTTAATCCTTCCTTTTTCACAACTCCTTGAACCAAGTCCTTCCTTGAGCCATTTCAATGTCTCCTTGATACATGGTCAAGGTTAAAACCCCATTTTGAGCAACTTTCAAGTTGAACAAAATTTCATTTGAGGTGTCTAAGTTGGTGAAAATGACCTATAACCAAAAATGACCTATAACCATAACTTCCCAAAATACCCTTGACTTTTCAAAGCCATAACTTGAGTTCTAAAAATCCTATCAAGGACTTATAGTACTCTATGGAAAGCTAAGAGAATAAGGAACAACATTCATGTTGACCAAAAGTTCATAGGAGTCATCCTTCTAGGGCAAAAGTTCCATGCAAGTTGGGTAACTTTCAAGCTCCAAATTCACATGCCTCAAATGACCTATAACTTGTCTGGCTCATAACTTGAGTTCCATAAACCCTATCAAGGATTTCTACTACTCAAATTAAAGCTAAGCTCATGCTCTACAACAATCATGTTGGGGTAAAGATGAGATGATAATCATATCTTGAGTTAAATTGCCTTGAAGATAGGGGTCAAACTAGGGGATTTTACACTGTCAAGTCTTAGAAACCCTAGCCTGAAACTTCTCAAACTCCTCAATCAGGATGAGTTAACATTGGAATCATCCTTATAAAATCTCAATGTATCAATCCATGATCACATGGCTCTTGGATTAGGTCTCAACCTTGTTCAAATCCTCAGTTGACTTAGGGTTGACCCAGTCAAACCCTAACTGCATCAATCATGGTTGAGGCTTCTTATTCTTGCACAATGACCTGTCTAGGCCTCAAAGTGATTTTAAAACCTTATCATGAGCTCTCTCAAGACCTCCAGTCCATCCTCATGCCTTCAGAATCATTTGATGACTTCCCACAACTCTCAAGTTAGGAGACACGCCCTCTTGGCTTCAACCACTCTCTCTGAGGATCTTTTAACTTCTCTGACAAGGATATCAACCCTTGAACACTTGAATAACCTTCTTAGCTTATCATCATAGTCTTGTATAGCTCTTAATTGGTGATCATACCTCTTGATCTCCGGCATACATGTCAATGAAATGCAAATGATAATGCTAATGTGAATGAAATGAAATATAAGCTAGGTAAAGAAAAGTTGGGAAAATTTTGGGGTGCAACAACTGCCCCTATTCAAACGGCTTGGACCTGACTGGGTGAGAAGTGAACGGCTCTCAAACATCAAGGTAAAAGACGATTGAATACCAATAAACCCGGAAATTTGCCAACTGCACAAGTACACGGTACTCTGATGGGGAGAAATCTTCGGAAACTGAAATAATAGCTGCATGACAACTAGCTGGAGAAATATTGATCTAAACATACTTCAGGATGATTCTCTAATTTCAATGTAGATCTTCGTCCTCAAATCATCAAGGGATCACCGATTATGCGGTAACTGGTGATTTGCCAACCACGCAGGTAAACGATACCCTGATTGGTAGGAACATCTTCAAAACTGAGCATGACAGTTGCACGGCAACTCTGCTGGGGGAATTGGTCACACGGTAGTCGGTGAAGGGTCTAATTTCAAATCTCCGTCAGGATGATCATCTGATTTTGCTGTAGATCTTCGTCCTCAAGTCATTGTTGCACCCTAAAATTTGCTCAACTTATTTCACCTAATTTTATGTCTCATAGCTTTAGCATTTGCATATTAGGTCATGTACATAATTAATTCATCTGCATAGCATAGCATGGGAAAGCCATCCAACAAGGGACCAAGTTCCATTCTTATCTCTATGAGCCTATCAAGAGGTTCTTATTCAAATTCAAGCCTATCCAAGTCATCAGAAAGAAATTGAAGCTTGAGAAGTTAGTGGACCAAGCAGTGGGTTTCTCTCCTATCTTGAGGATATGTGAGGATCATCAGAGAAGTTGTGAGCTATGAATTGACATCATGGAAGACCTAGAGGGTCATTTTGAAAGTGAGACAAGTCATTGGTGTGATTGCAAGGGCTGCAGTTGAAGACAGTCAACTAGGGTTTCATCTGGGTCAACCCTGGGTCAACCCTAGGTCAAATGCTTGATTGAAGGGCATCAAGGCCTGTTTGAAAGATGTGGGATGCCTCATTTGATATGTGGATATGGATGTGGTGTTGTGCCAAGGAGAAATCAAAAGAAATCAAGAAGAAGAGAAGTTTCTAAACTAGGGTTTCTGTGTAAAATCCCCTGATTTAGGTCAAACTTCCAAGCAAGATGATTCAAAATGCAAGTTTCAAATGGATCCTTGGCCAACATGAAACTTGTAGAGTATCTCAAGACCTTTAATTTTAGTGGTGGAAGGCATCAAGGATATTTATAGAACTCAAGTTATGGTTCTTGCAAGTTACAGGTCATCTGAGGACACTGAAATTTGTCTGTGAAAGTTACTTGACTTCCAAGCAACTTTTACCCCTCAAGGAGCTTTCAAATGGATTTCTGGCCAGCATGAAAGTTGTTCCTCATGATCTTCTATTTCTTGAAAGGTATGTTATGCCTTCATATGATTTGTAGAACTCTACTTATGATCTTGGCAAGCCAGGGGTATTTTGGGAAAGTGGAATTACAGGTCATTTCAAGCATATGCCCAAAACTCCTATTTCCAAATTTCAAATGAAGAAATGTTCAACATCAAACTTGCTCCAAATGACATTTTGAGTCTAGAAAAGTGGTTATGGCAAGTTGGAAATGCATGGAACTTAGATTTGCAAAAGTGGCCAATTATAAAGGGAAAAATACCTTTTTAAATGACCAAAATTGTGATTTTTTGATACAAAAGCCAAACCAAGCATATGACCAACCATTTTGAAGGTAAATTGCATTTTAAGATCATTGGCAATATTAGTTTTTTGGTTTGAAGTCAAGAAATTGGAGTTATCATAAGTTGCTTGTAAAAGAAGATACACTTGCCAAATCAAGCTAAGACCAATGCACAAGGCAAGTAAGCATCCACACACTTTCTAATTGTCATGAAAAGAGAAATTCTAGAGATTTTGAGGGGCTGTAAAAAGGCAATGCAGAGCTGATTTTTCAACTTGGCCATTTTCACTTTCTCATGCAATGATATATGAAACTTCTCATGGGATTAATCTAGCATCTTCCAGAACTTTCCATCATCATCTATATAAGCACTAGAGCTGATCCAAGAAGGGGTTGAACTTCATTTGGATAAAAAATTCATAGTTTCAATTCATCTTGCATTTTTGCAAATTGCTTCAAAACTTCTCAATTCTTCATCATTTCTTCATGATTTCATTCCCATTCTATTCAATAATCACCAGTGATCACATTGCAAGCAAGATCTGAAGAAGAAACTGCAAGAATCGTGCTATGCAATTTTCTCTTCTTCAAGTGCAAGAAGAATCGGTTACAAAGATCCAGGTGGTTTGAGCTCGAGTTATTGCATACAGAATCAAGATTATAGCACATTGAATGATTTTGGAGCATTGCAAGCTGTGAATTAAAGATAATCCTCATCTGTTTTCAACTTCTTAACAGGTTAGTGTTTCTCACATTTTGGCTCGAATTAGGTAGCATGATATAGAATTGTTAGGTTAAACATGGTTTAGGTGGTTAGATGATTGATTATGGAGCTTTAGGCAAGATTTCATGGAGGTTGATGTGTGCATGTAAATTCGGTTTGGACCTAGAACATAGTGATTAAGTTGTTATAATCTTAGATAACTGGCTAGTTGTGATCAGTATGGCATAAGGATTGTTTTTGTACAAAGAATGGTGAGTTTGGTGATGATCGAAACCTGATGAAATTTTGATTTCTTGATGTTATCCCTTTCGGTTTGGATGATAGAGGGTGATTTAAAACAAACCAACACCATGGCTGTGTTCTACGTGAAAAATAGAACGAAATTGGTTTTCACACCTTGAGATTTGTTGGAGAGATAAGTGCGCACGATGGAGGAGAAGATCTCTGCATGTGCATGTGTTTCCATGGATTCTGAAAACCCTAAGTGGCCAAGGTTGAAGATGAAATCCACACCATTGATTGCGCGCTGACTTGGTTGACTGGAGAATGATCCATTGGCTGAGATTCAAACAAATGTGGAGGGAGTCTGGGCGTGTAAAACGCCGCGTTTCATTAAAACGCTGGCGTGGGCCTTTTCTGATTTTGTTTTCCACACCCCCCTGAGCGAGGCCCAAGTTGAATTGAACTATAATTGCCTGCTATTTACACCGATGTTTTTTCTTTTTCTTTTAGCTTTAATTTGTTTTTCTGATTGTGAAACTGGGCCCAGGCGCTTCGCTATTGCCACCCCCCAGTGCTGGGCCCAGATGTGAATACTAACTGCCTGTAATTTCTATTGGTACCCCCCTCATCATTTTCTCACATTAAATTTTCTCCAAATTTTAGCAAACTTTAAAAAACCATAATAAATTGAAAAATGACTATTTTTTAATGAGACTTTTTTTCCCATTTTCTATTTTCTGTCAAGAAAAATATGAAAACATAAAATTGTCATTTTACTTCATTTTCATATTTTTTGCATATTTTTACAATTAATTGCTTTTTAAATTCTTTTAGTTGATGCCATCATTTGTTGAATTTAGTTTAGGAGCTTCCTTTAGGATTTTCACCCCATTCTTTTTAGTACAACTAGATATGGATATTAGGTGTCCCCTGGTTTTATACCATAATTTCTAGGGCTTTATTTTAGGTAGTTTAGTTAGAACTATTAGGATAGTCAATTAGGGTTGTGAACATAACATAGGTGTATTGAAACAATTTTCTTTTGGGTTTTTAGACTGAATTAGGACCTGGGACTATAGGGGTATTGAGGGTAAGCATAATAGATCCCTTAGAAAATACTAGAAGTTCCCCTATTATATTAATACTTTTAGCATATTTTTGTATTTGATTGATTGTATGGTGTGCCCTTTCTAGGTTTATTGTTTGATTGTGTGGGGTATTGGGCCTGCTTGGGGTTTGGGTTTGAGCTGAAGACTTTGCTGATGAAGCCCATTGAAGACAAGGAGTGAAGATCAATTTCAAGAGTTGATGAAGAGTATAGCTTGCTTGCAGCTGTTGAAGGTTATAGGATCTAGGAGCTAGGTAGAGCTCCAGAATAGAAACTTGATTCACAAACATGGAAGGTCTTGTTTGCCTCCATTCTTTCTCTATGATTCAAAGTCTCTTTTAAATACCCACCTCCTTCCTTTGGAAGGATTAGTGAATGTATTTAAAAGATAGAACTTTTGAGAGAAAACTGTCTGTATCATGTTAACAGTCAGTAGGCCACCCTTGGTAGGCAACTGACTGCTTAACATCCAATTCATCTTGTTAACTGCTACTCATCTTGGAGAGTGGGACTTGAAGAAAAGCCCTGAAAGATTGAAGATAGAGACCTTGCTTGAAGGTTGTGAAGATGAAGATTGATGCTTGTCCGAAGCTTGTAGATGTTTTGAAGATGACTTGAAGATAGAAGATGATGGAGCTTGTTGTGCAGGATTGCTGTTTGCTGTTTATTTTTTGTTGTTTATAAGTCTTTGATGTATTGTTTGAGTTTCCCTGACTGTATTGCTTGCTAATTGACCTGTTAGGTTGAAAGTGAATTTTGTTCACTTTTGCCTGTTGTTTTCTAGGTTCGAGGTTGAGTGGGACTCCCTTGCCTCGCTTGTATTGCTGCATTCATGCATATTTTACTGTTTTATTGTATCTGTTGTTTCTGTTTCCGTTTATCCCCTTAGGATCTCTGTTTCTCTCTGCGCAAGAGAGGAACATGATAGACCTTAGGTCTTAACCCATGCATGATAACATTAGGTTAGTTTGATTCCCTTTTCAACCATAGGTTAGAGTTCTGTCTCTTCTTTCTCAAAACAAACAGAAAAACACAATAAATATTCCAAACACAATAAAAGACACTTCTTCCATAAAAGAATGTGAACTCATCAAAACGTCATTTTTGTCCGCTTGGACCGGTAATCAGAAAAACCCCTTTTTAGAAGGAGATAAAAACAATCAAGACAGACTTGTGTCGTACGTAGCCCGAACTACGTTTGCTCTGATCTTTCATGCTGCATGAAAGTACGTAGGCATAGGATGCGATATCCTAACGAGCAACCTTCCCCTCCTTTCCAGTAGGTAGGCGAACTACGTTGACTCTGATTTCTCATTCCAGACGGGAATACGTAGGCATAAAGTGCGATACTTTGCCGAGTCATTTTATTTTCTTTTAACCCCAGACCTGTAGAGTAGATAGAATACCAATCCGTACCAGAAAACAAGCGTGGATCCCGTCGAGTACGACAGACGTGAGGGGTGCTAATACCTCCCCCTTGCGTAACCGACTCCCGAATCCAGGATTTGGTTGCGACGACCATTCCTTTCCCGTCTTTGCGGTAGGTTTACTTCGAGCGTTTCCTTTCCCTCCTTTAGGATAAATAACGCACGGTGGCGACTCTTCTGTTCAGTCGGCGCCAATTTTCGCAGTAGCGACAGCTGGCGACTCTGCTGGGGATCCAACGTCCCCTGGCTGCTAAGGACTGCGATAGTTCCTTATGCATTTGGGATCCAACGTCCCTTAAGCGAGTCAATCCTAACGCTTGTTTTCCCGTCGAGGAATTTGTATGGATTTACATTATGTCATTTACTTTCAGCATTATATTATTATTATTATTGCTGTATTGGGGTGTGACGGGTGTTCTATGATTGAGAGATAAGCCGGACCTGGGCTTGAGTGCACTTAGAATTGGAGTGGAAAGTAGTGGGCGCGTGCCGGCTTTGCTTGCATTAGTGTCCCGCAAAATCCACACTCGGACGAGGTTCTTCTGGTTGACTTCTTTTTCTACCCTTTGGGTCGAAGGGGTTGTTGGTTAGTTGAATTGTCGACTCCGAGAACCGATCAATTGGAAGTTGGCTAAGTGAGGCCTCTTCAGGATTTGATGATGCCACTCCTTCTGGGAATCGTATCATCAACCCTGAAAGTTTGTGACGCCGACGACCGCATAGGATGCCATACCATTGTCAGTTACTAGGACACCTACCTGTGAGAGGGTTTGGGGCTATGCAGGTAACTAGACCTTAAGATACCACTTTGTTTCTTGATTTGAGATTCAGGGTATTTTTGGACAGTTGAGGGGTCTATCAGAGACCAGTCAGAGTTATGTTATGGGGTCTATCAGAGACCAGAGTTGGAGCTTTGTATTGGGTCTGTCTAAGAACAGGGTTTGAGGAATTCTGGATGATCTATCTGAGACTTATGATATGGTTCAGGCTTCTCAGCCATGGCATCTGGTCCCTGTTGCATCTATTTGCATTGCATTGTTCGCATAACCATTATCATGTGCATTTCATTAACGTGTGTCTGTGCTGCAGGTGCATTTGCATATTCCCTGATTCTAGTGTCCGGACTTCTGATTGCTGATCATGGCGGGTTTGAGAAGGACAGTTGCGTACAAGTTACCTACACCTGACGTTACTCCCCTACTTGGTCTGATGTCCCTTGCTGATGAAGAGGTCAGGAGAAGTTTCAGAATGAGTTATGGAAGACTGTTGAGACTGGTTTGCAAGCCAACTGCTGTTGAGCTGAATGGGCTGTATACATTGATGCAATTCTATGACCCTGTCTTGAGATGTTTCACATTTGCTGACTTTATTTTAGGGCCTACCATGTAAGAGTACGCAAAGTTTATCGAGCTGCCGGTGCAAAATAAGGTTCCTTTCATCCATCGTGACGCTAAGCCCAAGCTGGAGGACTTAGCTAAGGCCTTGCACATGAATGCTTCTGAACTATTAGTGACTTCTTGGCTCGGGGTTCCAGGTTTCTCCCTCGGTTTTCTGGTTGGCAAAGCCCAAGAATATGCTAAGAGCGGATGCTGGATAGTCTTTAATGCTATTTTGGCTCTGTGCATCTACGGAATAGTGCTGTTTCCCAATTTACCCGATTTTGTGGACTTAGACGCCTTTCATCTGTTTGTTGCTGGCAACCCTGTACCCACTTTGATTGGAGATCTCTATCATTCATTGCACTACAAAAATGAAAATAGAAGAGGAAAGACCGTTTACTATTGTGCGCCGCTGTTGAACATATGGTTTAAGAGCCATCTCCCCCTAAAGGGACCGTTTGTAGATGGTGTGACTACAACTGACTGGCCAGAGCGTCTGATGAGGCTATCTTCTGAAGACATTGAGTGGTTTGACCGAGACTTGCTGGGGTCTGAGCTTATTTTCAGTTGCGCTGGGTATCCTAATGTTCCTTTGATAGGAAGAAAAGGGTGCATCAATTATAATCCAACGCTGTTTGTTCGCCAATTTGGATACGCATTGAAGAACCCACCTAGGGAGGAAGAAGTACAGGAATCTCTGTACTTCACCGGTGACTTGAATGGAGAATTACTAGCTAAGCTTCAGCACGCTTGGATGCGTATCAACAGAAGAGGGAAACCACTATTGGGGAAGAATGATTGTCAGGCTTATGTACCATACAAGGTTTTCTCCTGATTACGGGTCCAAGCGGACAAAAATGACGTTTGATTGGTTTTCAGTCTTTTACGCAAGAACTGTTTTTTATGATGTTTGCAATCTCTGACGCACTAGAGACTAAGACTTGAGAGTGACTACGTCGCGTGTCACCCAAAGGGTACCACACTAAGCAGCCATACTACTGGAAAGAAACTCTCCAGCAACCCTTTCTCAAATAGCTTAAGGCTCGTAGCGTACGACATTGATTAACCTTATTACTGTGTTTTTGAGTTGTTTTGAGATAAGAAGAGAAACGACGCTCTAAAATACTATGGTTGAAAAGGGGATAAAACTATCCTAATGTTATCATGCATGGGTTAACACCTAATGTATGTCATATTTCTCTCTTGCACAGAGGGAAACAGAGATCCTAGGGGATAAACGAAAAAGAAACAACATATATACAGTAAACAGTAAAATGCGTGAGATGCAGCAATAAAAGCGAGGTAAGGGAGTCCCACTCAACCTCGAACCTGGGAAAACAATAGGCAAAGTGAAACATCTTCACTTCAAACCTAAGGGAGAAAACTGAACAAGCCAACAAACAATACAGAAAAAGAAATAAAATCCAACACCAGCTCTGACAGCAACACCAGCTCCTACAGTAAGCAGTTTAAACAGCACCAACTCTGACAGCTACAGTTGATTAACAGCAAACAGTTGACAGTAACAACTTCAAGCAAGATCCCATCTTCACTCTTCGATGATCCCCAAGCTTTAGATAAGCTCCTGTCTTCAAAAGTCTTCAAGCTCTGGCAAGCACTGAACCCCAACAGATAAACAGCTTCAAACATCACCAAAACCCTAATTTCAACAGATATCCAGCCTTGACAGGTACAGGCTTCATCTTCATCAATCTTCAATAAACTTCTTATCTTTAATGGACTTATATCTTCAAGGCAAGCACTCACAGGAGAGAATCACTTAACAGATTAAGTTGAAATGCTAAACAGCTTATTGACAACCAAAGGAAGCCTATAAGTGTTTAACATTATAAGAGAAATGTTCCCTCAAAGTTCTACTTCCAAAATAAGCCACTTATCCCTCCAAAGGAGGGATGTGAATATATTTGAAGGACTTTATGTCATAGGGAGGAATAGAAGCACAAGATACTTTCTATGTTTGCAAGAAGAAATCATTCTAATCTAAAGCTTTCCCTATTTCTCCTATCTCCAAAGTCTTCATAAACCATCTTCCAGGAGAGGAATCTTCATGCATCAAGCTCTATCCCTTGTCTTCAATCATCTCCAATGTCTTCATAAGCCCCAACAAGCAAAACTCAAGCCCCAAACCCAATTGAAATGCCCAAAACCCAACAAACAAAGCAACATCCCATGTGGGAAACACACCAATACCAAATTGCAAAAATCAACTAAAATAGTAAAACTCATTATAAAATCCTAGATTAATTTCTAACGGAACCTAACTATATACCCTATACCCCATATAAACCCCAAGGCCTAAATCAGTTTTAAAACCCCAAAACTATGCCCTAAAATACACCTAAGTGTTGTGAAACCCTAATTCTGATACCTCTCCTATCTATCTCTCAAATTAACCTATGTTTTAGTCACAAAAATATGACAAAATTTGTAACGGTACATGCTTCCCTAATCTAATCAACGTCCCAAGAATCGATCAAAAATCATGCACCAATTGGTCATACCAAATTCAGAAAACTAAGGCATCAAACAAATGCAAAATAAAATCAATAAAATTGTAAAATATACCAAAAAAATAATAAAATGCAAGAAATTAATATTTTTATTATTTCACAATTTTCTAGAGGTCCTAAGGAAACTAGGGAAAAAAATCCCATCCTAAAATGATTATTTTCCAAATTGATATGAATTATTTACTAATCCTATGCAAACATGAAAATCAATTAAAAATAAGAAACGCGTGTGGTGAATAGCAATTTCATGCAGTTCAAAATAGAATTGGGCTCAGGAGGGGGGTGCAATTATCAAAATGCGCTAAGTCCATTACTTATTCATAAAATCAATGGAAAAATCAAGGAAAAAGGGAAAAAACACGGTGGCAAATAGCAAGACTTCGCCCTGTTATTTCACTGGGCCTTCAGCCTGGGGGTGTGGTTAGCAAAACTGGCCTATGGCCCAAAACACAATTCACTCTGGGAGGGGGTGTCATGGGGAAAACGGTGGTATGCTTAGCAAGGGAACAACGGGCCTAAGGCCTAAATCCAACATCACTTAAACTTCAGTACACAAAACCTAACTCTATCTCCCTTTCCCCTCCTACTGTTCATCATCCTCCCCCAAACCCTAACGGCGCATCTCCACCCTCTCCATCTCCCCTCTCTGATTCTCTCAAACCCTTTGCCAACCCAGATTCCACACAAACTACATCATCAACCTATCAACTCAGATCAATTCCTCTAACCTAATCTTGCTCAACAAACTAACAATCCACATAACCTAGTGTTCAGCTAACAACAACAAAAGAAAAAGTTAAAACAGTTCATAGCGAGAACCTGGAGAAGTGATGAAGAGGACGAGTTCTGGAAAACGATGAGGATGTCGAGGTTCCAGATGCATGAAGATCTGCGAATCTTGGAGATGGACGAGGAAGATCTGCGACTTGATGAACGTTGCTGAAGATCTTCGTTGAAGATTTGAAGATCTGCGAAGATCTTAACAAGAACTGAAGATTGGAGTAATCTTGAGGAATTTCTGGGCGAGCACTTGAAGTTCTATGAATGTTCTAGGCGAATCTGGGAAAATGATGAACGAACGATGAATGTCTTTGAAGAAATCCGGATGAATGTTCTTGGAGAATTCCTAGAAAAAACGAGTTATTGACGATCGTGGGTGAATCTTTCTTGCTGATGAACGATCGATGACGATTATTGAAGATTGATGAAAAATCTGATGATTAGCGGTTGAAGATCTGGAGAACGTGATGAATGCTGATGAAGATTCCGGCGAGGAGGAGTTTTCCGGCAAAGATTGATGGAGGCTGATCGTTGAGGGTGATGAAGTTTGGATGAACTTCTTAGTCATTTGCAGTTTCCGGTGGGTTTGAGGATTCCGGCGACAGTTGCGGCGGTGGAAGGCGTCTCCGCGATGGTTAGGGAGTCTCTGGCGGCGGCTGCATGGCCGGCGGTGGGGTGGTGTTAGAGGGAGCCAGGTGTCAGTGGGGAGATCAGAGATGGAAGAGGTGGAGACGCGTGGCACTGAGTGGTGGGGTGAGAGAGACACGTGGGAGAGAGAGGGAGAGAGGTGGCAGAGAGAGAGAGTGGTGTGAGGGAGAAGTCAGAGATGAGGTGGAAGAGCCAGAAATGGAACGCGTGGCAGGCCCTTTATATGACACATGGTAGAACGTGGACTTTGACTGGGCCTTGATTACTGGATAATGGCCCACTATAACTCTGATTAATTGGACTAATGAATTAAAATGTAATTAATCTAACAATTAATAGAAAACGAAAATACTAATTAAACTGCTAATAAAACAAAAAAGAATAAAGCCCTAATTAAAACTATTAACCAACCTAATTAATAAAAGCTGACTAATGATTAATACCTAATTAAAACCTAAACGAAAATTAAAGCCTCTTAATCAAGAATTGCTAATTAAAGCTAGCTAAACTGAAAATTAAATGCTAATAACCCCAATATCCTAATAAAGACTCATTAATCTGTAAAAAAGAATATTAAAACCTATATTAACCCTATTATATTCTATAAACAAATGAATTAGTATCAAAAGAAAATTGATTAAACCTAGAAAATGAATTAAATCTATTAATTGTTAAAAAAACACTTACTATCTAAAATATGAATAAAATCTATAAGATTCTAAACCTATTAAAAATAAAGAAAAAAATCTATTAAACCTATTTAAATCTATTTAAAATTCCATTTAAAACCTAGAAAAATAATAAATCTATTAAAATTCTATATCAAAAATCTTTATCACTATTTATTAAAACTAAAATCTAACATTATTATACTCCTTTTTTTTTAAAAATATATCAAAAACTATTTAAAAAAATCTAAAAAGACTATTTAAAATCTATATTAAAAACTATTCTATTTAATAATAAAAGAACTAATGTCTAATATGCTAAAAATCTATTAAAACTATTTAAAAAAAAGAGAATATCTATTTAAAAAATCTATAAAAATCTATTTAATTCTATTAAAAAAATATTAACCTATTTAATATCTAAAAAAACAAGTAAACCTATTAAAAATCTATTAAAATCCATTAAAAATCTAAAAAATAAAAGAGAAAATTCTAAAAAATGCCAGGAGGCCGATTAAATCGATTAGAGAACAACTGCGCCACCATAGCGAAATAAGCGGTAAAAACCGGGCACCGAGATGGCCTGAAAATACAGGGAACGAGCACCAATTCTCAACACAAATCCTTGTATTGGCCTGAAAGGCCTGAAGCGCCAGGGGCTGTAATCCCGATAAAATCCATCTGACTGAGAAAATGCAATGCCTGCAGTATGCGAAGGCGAATGCAAAATGCATCGAAACATAAACCAGATATGGGAACCGGTTGGTCAAATTTTGGGGTGCAACAACACCTTGAAATCAGAAATCAATCCCAATTTAGTCATGTCGACCCCATAGTGTTCAGGTTCTCGAAATTCCTCATTTTGTCCTCGAGTGCCTTAAACCTCAGACGTGCTTCAGCAGTCAGTTCTCCTTCAGCACTCCTCTATGAGAACAAATCTTCTTTACGATCTTCTAGCCATGGCTGAGGCCCATACAGATTTCCAGCACCTGTGTTGTTGTTGCCTAGTCCAGTGCTGCCATTAGCTTCAAAATTTCCATTACCGACGCCAATCGTATTACCATTGAGCCCGATGTTAGTGATCACATTGCCGTTACCACTTCTATTCCCCCCAGTCACGGGGATGCCATTCTGAGGAGTTTCAACAGGTGGAGGGGTTGGAATGCTCCCACCATGAAGTACACCGTTGCTGTCAACCCTTGAGATCAGAGGCTGGACCAATGTTCTGAGCTGGTCTTGGCCGTTGGCAACCACTTGCATGAGCTCCATGAAGCGGTCCATCCTCTCTCGGAGTTCCTGAACGTCAGTTTGCACTTGTTCCATTGCTCTAGCTTGATTCGCTCGGGTCGGATAGCGGTGGATCGGTCTTCGATCAATCTTGGAACAACCTGCATACACAAAGAGTTAGAAAAAACAACAAGGTGTTCGTTATGCCGATGCTTCATGCAAATGCAAACGTGTGTCTGTGCCTTCGGGAGATCCCCCCCCCCCCCCCCGATCCTAGTTTCCGAGACAAATAAAGTCTATGATCCAATCATGGAAAAGAAATCTTCATATATTCATCTGAAAAGCCCGCTCGGGTAGCGTACAACTGTAATCACATACAACTGAAGAAATAAGGCATGACCCCAACAAACCGACCTGGTGGTGATCAGCATATCAACATGTAAAATGTACAAAGAAAGATACAAAAGATCAGGTGCGGCCACGGGCACGAAAATCTTCTATCAACCTCTTCGTAGCGGGATGGTCTGACTGAGCAAGCAAACCCCGGACCAGCAGGTCCCTCTGCCTGATGGACTCTGGGAGGTTCTCGGCAATGCTCCTAGAAACACCTTCTTCAGTATGGTTCTCGACTCTTCTCCTTTTAGCATCAGCTCGGATTTGAGAATCTTGCAAATTCGCCTCGGCCTCAGCCAATCTATACTGGACGTCTCGTCACAGTGAGGCTTCAGCCTCTGTCTTCTCGTCTTTCACCATAATCTGAGCTTCTAGCTCGGCTACTTGCTGCTTCAGCTTTTCTTCCCACTCTTTGTACTTGGCTATGGTGCTGCTCCAGACCCTCTCGTATTGGGTTAGCTTCCGGTACACTCTGTCTAGATCCTATTTCTTGGTTGTCAATACGCCATGCACTGACTTCAGGTCCAACCCCAGACGTTCCCTAGCATCAGTTTCTTTGGTCAGGTTGGAGCCTAGACAGTCTATCATCTCAATCTGCTTCTTGCAGGTATAAACGGCTTCACTTTTCTCTTTCCGAAGTTGAGCGGTCTCTTTCTCCAACTCTTCGTTGGCCTTTCGTAGCTCTTCCTTCTCTTGCAGTACGTGGTTGAATTTCTGAATATCAACTGTAGTAGGTTATTTGGTCACAAGAGGATACAATGGTTCCACAGCAGGAAACAACATTAGAAACTTGGCAGCTCTCTCTCAAATCCAAGTCACGTACGGATCAAAGGCCTTGTTGTTGCTTTTTTCCTAGCATGACCTTCCCCTTTCGGTGAACTTTGCTCCAAGCATTCTGTACCTTGATCAAAGTGTCGCCTTCAAGCAACCCCGTGAGATACAGAGATTCCCGTATCTCTTCCTCTTCAGGAGGACCTCGTAGTACATACCCAAACTGTCGTACCAGCAGAGATGGATTGTAGTTGATACATCCATTCCTTCCGACCAGGGGGACGTTAGGAAAGCTACAACAGCTATATACAATATCTTTGCCCAGCAGATCTCTATCAAACCAGATAATATTGTCAGCGGTCAAACCCATCAAACGCGCAGACCAAGGCGAAGACTCAGCAGAATCAATAAACGGCCCTGACTTAGGAAGATGGCTAGCAAACCACTTATACAGTAAAGGAGCACAACATGCCACGTTCTTTCCCTTTCTGTTTTCGTTCTTGCTGTGAACTGAATGGTAGACGTCTCTGAGGAGAGTGGGCACTGGATTCCCGGAGGCAAATATGTGGCAAGCATCCATGCTTATGAAGTCCGGGTGACTTAGGAATAACACGATCCCATAGATACAGAGGGCTAAGAAGGCATTGAATACATCCCAGCGACCCTTCTCGGCAAACTTTCGGGCTTTTTCCATCAGGAAAGGCAAAGGGAAACCATGAACTCCAATCTTCCTGGATACCATCCCTTCCAATTCAGACTCATCTACATGAAGAGCGTCAGTCAGCTTACTCAGTTTGGGCTCACCCTCAACAGGGTAGTAAGGCATTTGATTCATCAAAGGCACCCCTAACAGGTCAGAGTACTCTTCCAAGGTCGGGGCGAGGACATAGTCTGGAAACGCGAAGCATCTGAGCTATGGGTCGTAAAACTGCAGCAGAGCATAAATGCCATTCAACTCGTACGTAGGAAGCTTAGACACAATACTCAGCAGCCTCCCATAACTCTGTCTGAAACTCTCCATCACTGTCTTATCAGCCAAAGAAATCAAAGCTCGCAATTCTCGGATGTCAGGTGTTGGTAGCTTGTAAGCCACAGTCTTCTTCAGAGATGCCATATCTGCCATAAGGATCAAGATCACTAGAACCAGGGGAGAAATATGCACCTGCAACACAGACACACGTTAATGCCATGCAAATGAGGATGCAAACAATGCAAAATGCAATCATGCAGCAGGAGATCAGGACAACTGTGCCGTTGAGGAGATGAAGGTCCTGTATAAAAAAAACCACAATACTGCTCTGTCAAGAACAACCATATCTCTGATGATGAGAACCTCTGATACCAACAAAACTGATTCACTATCAAGAAAACCAGGTAATCTGAAGGTTAAGGTTTCCTGCAATAACCCGACCCTGCTCACAGGTATGGACCTAATCACGGAAAAGGTTCGGCATCCTATGCGGTCATCAGCGTCACAGACTTTCAAGAAACGATGATACGATACCCAGAAGGTGTGGCATCATCATCTCTTGAAGCAGCCTCACTTAGCTGAATTCCAAATGATCGGTTCCCAGAGTCGACAATCCTCAGATCCAACAACCCCTCGAGTCCAAAGGACCGATAGGAATCCATCAAAGAGGACCTCGTCTGAGTGTGGATTACATGGGAACAGCTGCAAGCAAAGCAAGCACGTCCTCCACTAACCCACTCTAATACTATATAGCTCTCAAGCCTGTGTCTGGCTTCTCACTCATCGGAATGCCCCTCCCACAATAGTGCAGATAATCATATCATACTGAAAATAAAATGCGGGAAATAAAATACGATGAATAAACACAACCCAACAAGTAATCATACAAGCGCTAGGATTGACTCTCGCGGGGGATGTTGGATCCCCAAATTGACTCGCATAAGGGACGTTGGATCCCAGGAAACTATCAAGTCCCCAGCAGAGTCGCCAGCTGCCGCTACCGCGAAAATAAGGTGCCGGCAAAACAGAAGAGTCGCCACCTTTCGTTATTTATCCCTCAGAACGGGAAAGGAAACGATTGGAAAAACCTGACGAAAAAGGTATAAGACAAGGTCATCGCAACCATTGTCTGGGTTCGGGAGTCGGTTACACAAGGGGAAGGTATTAGCACCTCTCACGTCCATCGTACTCGATGGGATCCATGCTTGTTGTGTTTACCTGACGGGTTTATTTACTATCTACCTATCAAGGCCGATATAAAAAGAAAATAAAATGACTCGGCAAAGCGTCGCGCTTTATGCCTACGTATTCTCATCAGAGAATGAGAAATCAGAGTCAATGTAGTTCGCCTAACTACGGGTTACGGGGAAGGTGGCTCGCCAATACGTCAGTATTGTGCCTACGTACTCTCAACAGGTATGACAGATCAGAGCTTACGTAGTTCGGGATAATACGGATTACGGGAATTCAGATTCATCTGTTTTATCGAGTAGGGTTAACAAATAGTTCCAGTAGTTTGGCGTACGCAGCTTAACCCTTGGAGACTTATGCGTTACCGTTTACGGTAGAACTGGGAGTTAATGACACTCTTTTCTTCAGAAAAAGCTTCCTTTGAATTATGGGCCCACAGGGCAAAAAGGTTTGAAGTTTGTTTTCTGTCTTTTACGAAAGAACTATTTTTTATGTTTGTCCGTAGTTTGTACAGCACTAGAGACTATGACTTGGGAACGAATGTGTCGCATATCGTCTAAAGGACGTATACTAAACATTCTAGACGATTGAGAGGAGGCCGCTCAATTATCATTGCCCAAGTAGCTTAAGGCTCGTAACACGCTTATACTAACTTGCCTTTATTACGTCTTTTACTGTTGTTTCAAGATGAGAATAGAATGACTTCTACGGGGAGACTATCAAGTCCTAATGTTGTCATGCCAAGGGTTCATCCTATGGTTAAAGTTTGAAACAGGGAACTCCTAGAAGTTATCATGCATAGGTTTCAACCTAAAGTTCTAATCATCACTTCCTTATCAAAGGAAGTGAGATTCCTAGCGGAACATGCCAGGGTAAACAGAAACAGATAAAGCATCAGCTAAACAGTAAACAATAAACAACTGTAAAATGCATGCAATGCAAGTGAGGGAGGAAATGTGTGTGGGGCATCAGCCTCCACAAGCTCGTCTCAACCTCAAGCCAGATATGAATAACTGCAATCATACAGAAGAGAATAAAATGTCATCAAGCAAAACACAAACCACATAGGCAAGGGACTTGGGCTCTACCGAATACCCGCAAGCAAAGCCATACAGTAAAAATACAAGCAGAGGGAGCAACTCAACCTCTAGTGCAATCATGCTCCTCGTTTAAAAGAATCTAAACATGAACTTATTCTAATGCATCAAGCAAATCACACAAGTCACATCAATACAGTTGCACAAAAAGTAAACAGACAGGAAAGAAAGCAAATCAACAGCTTCACAACAAAGCAATCCTCTGACAGAAGTTCAGTCCTCAGTCTGTAATTGTTCTTCAAGTCTATCCTCTTCAAGAGAATGAAAGGTAATCCATTTTCAAGCTTCAATCTTCAATAGCAAGTATCAACTTGCTTCTTCAGGCTTTCAATGCATCTAACACAAGTATCAACTTGTTCTCCAACTTCAAGCTTTAGCTCTTTCTTCAATCTCAATTTGATCTTCTTCACAAGTGTCAACTTGTTCTTCTGGATCTTCAATCTTCAGCTCCAAGGGCAGTCTTCAAACACAGGGAAATGGCAACCTCTAGCATCTTCAATCTTTTAGCAAGGAAATCCATCCTCTAGCAAGGGAGAAAGATTCATCTAACAAAAGCAAGGTGGGACAGGGAAAAGCAAAATGAAGACCAAAGGTCACCTCGAAGCACTCCACCATCAAAGAAAGGAACCCTCAAAGGTTCTACCAACTTGTGAAGAGCCACACATCCTATCAAAGGAGGGATGAGGCCTTTACAATGGGACCTTACATCATAGGGAGGAATGGAAGTGATCAACATCTTCCATGCTTCATGAAGGAAGAAAATCTATTCTAAAGGATCTCCCTAAAAACCCTAATCCTTAACCCTAAACAAAATACCAAAGGAAGAGCAAACTTCAAGTCCAAGCTCCACCATGCCTTCCACAGCAGCCCACACATGTCTTCATCATCATCCAAGAGCAAGGGAAGCCACACCTCAATCTAAGGGCACTAATGAAGTCATTCTAGTTGAGTTAGCAAGATAGGATCACCTAAAACCTAGTACTAAAGTTAATCCTAACTAAAATACTAAAACCAATTGTAAAATCCTACAAAAACAACTATGGGAACCTAAGTCAATCATGACTCTATCATGTTAATTCCAGAGATCAAATCATCCAATAAGTCCTAGAATTAAATCCTAAACTATGGGGTACCAAGGTTAAACCCTAAAACTAGAGCACCTAAAGTTTCAATACAAAAACAGCCCTAAACTTCTTCAAAAAAATGTGAGAAAATTACTAGAGGAGCATACATGTCTAAACTAGCTACACACAAAAAAGCAGTCCAAAAATCATCATCAAATGATCACACAAAAATTTACAAGTCAAGGTATCAACTATTATGAATTATTATCAAATAAAAATACAAAAAATGTAATTAAAATAAAAATGCATGAATTCCTAATCTTTTAATTCAACAAAATTCTAGATTCAATCATGAATCAGTGAGAAAAAATCTGGAATTAATTGACTAATTTTTCTATTTTCTATGAATTAATTCCTAAACTACATGAAATGAGTAAAATAAAAGAAAACAAATGAAAATCATAAAACCTGTGTGGCAATTATCAATCCATTCTAGTTCAATTCCAGACATGGGCCAAAATGGGGGTGTGGGTATCACTTTTAACACTAAGCCCAAACCAAACCTATTAATGAAACGCAGCGTTGCGTATCAATTCCAAGTCTTCATATTTTTTCAAGCAATCGTTGTCGTCCATTCATGCCCTGAGTCAAAGGTCAAACCCTAATCTAATGGCCATGGTCTTTCGTCCGCAATTTGAACTGAGGTTTGGAGGGAGTTCAGACGGTGGCCTGACCTGCAGCGCCACCGTCTTCTCCGGTGGAGTGCTCATCACAGGTCGTCAAAAACACTAAAAAAAATCATCATCTCACTCAGTTTTTCTCACTGAATACGAATTTCAACCCCAACTTGCCTCAATCAACCTCTAACTCCAAACACGATAGAAGTTTCAGAACATGACCAATTCTTGATCATCATTATTTTCAAATCCAATGGTACCAATGTAAACTACACTTATCAGTGATTAATCTCCACTATCCAAACATGAATATCTCTCCAAGAATCACAAGAAATCCGTCTCAACAGAAAACGATCCATAACCTAAAGTGTCTCTATTCCTCAATTTCTTATGCTAGAATCCATCTACATCATGCTATGAACCTAACCACCTAAAGATTTCTAGCTATCTCTCCATAATTTATGCAAGAATTTGATTGGTACAAACCTGGTTTCAGATGAAGAACAGGTACAGCTTCTGCTGGATTCTTCCTCCAAGCTTGTCCAGAATCACTCCAAATTCACTCCTTTTTGCACACCTTGATTTGCTCTGAATCTTCCTCAATCTCAGAATCCGATTGTGAGTTGCAGCTCTGCAAAATCGATCCCTTGCTCTGGCATCCACTTCAATCTTCTCCAAAAAAGGCTTTGAACTCACTCAACTAGTTATATAGAAGTGAATGGAAATGTCTAGAAACTTTTGTAACCACCCAAATGAGATTTTCAATTTCAATTTCTCTTTCAAAATCTCATATGCACAGTCACGAATCTAGCTCTGTTTAGGCATGAAAACACTTGGAATCTTCATCTCATGAGATATTGAATTGATTGGTTATGATCATTTCCTTGTTTGCAATCCAATGGTGTGAATTTGATATGTTACTTCATCATGAAGCAACAAAATGGAATGGCATGAATTTGACCTCAAACCAAAAATGTAATATTGCCATTGTTTCTAAAATGATTTTTCCAATCAATTTGACCTATAACATTGCCTTGTTTGGACACAAATCAATTTATTTCAATTTTTGGTCATTAAATGCCTTTAATCCTTCCTTTTTCACAACTCCTTGAACCAAGTCCTTCCTTGAGCCATTTCAATGTCTCCTGGATACATGGTCAAGGTTAAAACCCCATTTTGAGAAACTTTCAAGTTGAACAAAATTTCATTTGAGGTGTCTAAGTTGGTGAAAATGACCTATAACCAAAAATGACCTATAACCATAACTTCCCAAAATACCCTTGACTTGTCAAAGCCATAAATTGAGTTCTACAAATCCTATCAAGGACTTCTAGTACTCTATGGAAAGCTAAGAGAATAAGGAACAACATTCATGCTGACCAAAAGTTCATAGGAATCATACTTCTAGGGAAAAAGTGCCATGCAAGTTGGGTAACTTTCAAGCTCCAAATTCACATGCCTCAGATGACCTTTAACTTGTCTGGCTCATAACTTGAGTTCCATAAACCCTATCAAGGACTTCTAATACTAAAATTAAAGCTAAGCTCATGCTCTACAACAATCATGTTTTGTTCAAGATGATATGATAATCATATCTTGAGTTAAATTGCCTTGAAGATAGGGGTCAAACTAGGGGATTTTACACTGTCAAGTCTTAGAAACCCTAGCCTGAAACTTCTCAAACCCCTCAATCATGATGAGTTAACCTTGGAATCATCCTTATAACATCTCAAAGTATCAATCCATGATCACATGGCTCTTGGATTAGGTCTCAACCTTGTTCAAATCCTTAGTTGACTTAGGGTTGACCCAGTCAAACCCTAGCTGCATCAATCATGGCTGAGGCTTCTTATTCTTGCACAATGACCTGTCTAGGCCTCAAAGTGATTTTCAAACCTTATCATGAGCTCTCTAAAGACCTCTAGTCCATCCTCATGCCTTCAGAATCATCTGATGACTTCCCACAACTCTCAAGTTAGGAGACACACCCTTTTGGCTGCAACCACTCTCTGAGGATCTTTTAACTTCTCTGACAAGGATATCAACCCTTGAACACTTGAATAACCTTCTTAGCTTAGCTTCATAGTCTTGTATTGCTCTTAATTGGTGATCATACCTCTTGATCTCCTACATACATGTAAATGAAATGCAAATGATAATGCTAATGTGAATGAAATGAAACATAAGCTAGGTAAAGAAAAGTTGGGCAAATTTTGGGGTGCAACAACGGTGGCCGGAGAAGACTCCGGTCGTCTTCTCCGGTGAGCAGGTGGTTGCAGGTGATCAAACATCAACAATCCTTACATCAATCTCTATAGAATTTCATCAGGATCTCAAATCTCTTACTCAAATGTTCTAACTCTCCATAGATTTTAAAACACGAATCAAAGTTCAGAAATGTCATCCAAATCAAACATCACCAATTGCAAATCTAATGACACAGAAATGTTCCTCATACTTCATAATTCATCCTGATCTATCCAAATCATGTTATAGCCTTAAGATCATATCAACTCGTGTCCAAACAGAAAATTCACTTCAACCTAAATTGTCACTAATTGCTCTAATTTCAATCCAGAAACGATCTATTCCTCTATTAGATCCTAACCACATGCATAATATGAACTACATCTCCCTAAATCAAGAGGAATTTTGAAGTTTACTAACCTGATGTAGATCCACTAACAGAGGTAGCTAGAACTCGAATCAAGCTTCAAAACTTTCCATTATCTTTCAAGGATGCAAGAGGATGATGCTTCAACCTTCAATTTGCTCTGAATCAGCCTAGAACTCAAAACACGATTTCACTTGCTTCTTGGAATTTTTCAACTGCATCTTCAGTGTTCTTCATGAAATGAATGCCAAAACCACTTTGAATTCATTGCAATGAATATATAGAATGTTTTTATGGGCTTTTGAAGTGTGTTTGAAGCCCAATCCAGCCAATTGCAATTTCTGATTTTTCCTTGAAATCCAATGTAACAATCACGATTTCAGGCTGTGTCACTTGCTCTAGAAGGTTCTTTCAGCTTGCAAATTGATTTTAGAGTGAAATTGGATTGATAGCACAGCATGAATTGCATTGTAGAATAAATTGGCTATGTAACTTGCATTTGAAGAAACTACATGACAACTCATGAAACTTGGCCTAAACTTAAAATTATGCTAATGTCATTTTATCCAAAATTCAATTTCCATTCAAAGAATGTGGTTACTTGACATGTTTTGGTCCTATAACTCAAAATTGGCATTTTCCCTCCTTAATCCATTTGAAATTTTCCCTTTTTGAAACCAATTCAAACCAAGTCTTTCTATGAGATCAATCAATCACTCATGAACTCTTGGCTAGCCCAAAACCCCCATTTCGAACAACTTTCATGTTGAACAAAATTGCATTTGACAAGTGCAAGTTGGAGATTTTGGCCTATGATTCAAAATGACCTATAATCTCACTTTCCCAAAATACCCCTGACTTGTAAACCTTATAACCTGAGTTCTACAAATCAGATGGAATACTTCTAGTACAATTTAGAAAGCTAAGATCATGAGGAACAACTTTCATGTTGTCCAAAAGTTCAGGTGAAACATCCTTCTAGGTCAAAAATAGCTTTGAAGTCAGATGATTTTCACAGACAAATTTCAGAGACATTTGAGGACTTGTAACTTGTCTGGGTCATAACCTGAGTTCTATAAATCCCCTTGAGGACTTCTAGTACTAAAATTAAAGGTATTGAGATGCTTTACAAGTTTCATGTTAGCCAAAAATCCATTTGAAACTTGTATCTTGACTTATGTGGTTTTGAAGTTAGGCACTAAATAGGGGATTTTGTACTAAAACCCTAATTTAGCAACTTCCCACACTCTTGACTCTTCTTGATTTGATCTTGGAACAACACCACAAATGTCTCATCATATCATTTCATGAACTCCATGACCTAAAAGTAGGCTTTTGATACTCTTCAATTGCACAGTTGACCTAGGATTAACCCAGATGAAACCCTAATTGTTTGCACCTCAACTGTGGCTCTTGCAATTGACACAATGACTTGATTAAGCTCTCCCATGGCCCTCTAGGCATTCTATGAGCTCCATACACATCCTCTTCTCACATTCCAAACTTCACAACCCTCTGATGGTCTTCAGTTGATCCTCAAGTTAGGAGAAGGTTCACACTTAAACACCTAAACCCTTAGGCACTCAAACCACCTTCTGATGATTTTGCCAACTTCTCAATCTTGAATGAGACCTCTTGCTAGGCTCCTCTTGAGAATAATCACACTTGATCCCCTACTATGTGAATGATAACATGATATGAAAATGATATAACTATATAGATGGTAATGCAATGAAACATAAACCAGGTAAGCAAAGGTTGAGCAAATTTTGGGGTGCAACAGCTGCCCCTATTCAAACGGCTTGGACCCAACAGGGTGAAGAGCGAACGACCTTCAAACAATCGAGGTAGAAGACGGTTGAATACCAAGAAACCCGAAAATTTGCCAACCGCAAAAATACACCGCAAAAACTGCTTGGGGAACAACATCCGTTGTACTGAACCCAGTTGTTACGGCAACAACTAATCAATCATCTGATAAAACTTTGGATTTCAACATTCTCCTCCTGTGCGACGCCACAGGCATTGAATTAACTTTGCAAGACACAACTCCTTCCACAACCGGACTAAACTTCGTCAACACGAGGAAATACTCCATCACCATGGGTACAATTCCGTCCATAACTGGAATAACGATCTCTGTCAATCACAGGTAACGACTCCACTGGAGACAATTTCGTCGATCACGGATAATAACTCCGTCCACATGGGTAACAATCACTGTCAATACAGGTAACACTTCCGTCAACACGCGCAACAATCACTGTCAACACAGGTAACAAATTCGTCAACACGGATAACAATCATCGGTGATTTCACTGGGACAACTCCATCAATCATGAGTAACGACTCTGTCAACACGAATAACAATCACTGTCAACACAGGTACGACCTCTGTCAGCCACCGTTGACCATCTTTGTCAACACAGGCGCAATCTCTGTCCATTGCAGGTAACAATCTCTGTCAACACAGGCGCAACAATCACTGTCAACACAGGAAAGAATCCCGTCAACACGGACAACAATCACCGTCAGCACAGGTACGATTCCGTCAACACGGATAACAATCACCGTCAGCACGGGTACGATTCCATCAACACGGATAACAATCACCGTCAGCACGGGGAAACATCACTGTCAACACAGGTACAATTCCGTCAATACGGAGAACAAACTTTGTCCATCACAGGTAACAATTTCGTCAACACGGCTAACAAGCTCCATCTATCACAGGTGCAATTTGAAGAATACTTTGCCGGAGACTACGAGAAACTTAACCAAACAACTCTGTAGGGAAATCACTAGTAACAACTCCGGAAGTTCAAGGCATGAAATCTTCTAATGCTGACGTAACAGCAACCTGAGGAGAGAAACTTAACCAAGCAACTCTATTAGGGGATGAACGTTACCATCACCTATCTCACGCTAAGAATCTTGAATATCTAGAGATCCTTCTGAGCAAGAATCCCACTCCTCTGCAAGGGGTAACACCTAAAAACAAAGAGGTAAACAACCTGGCTTATGTTTCAAAATGCGTATGTTTGATAATGGCGTAATGCTCCATACGATATGGAAATGCTACGCGCTTGGGTAGATGCAAATATGATGATATATGCAAAATGCAAAGATGCCAAGAGGCGCTTCAGCAAAATAAATGCTGAAGACAAGACCCAATCCGCTGGGGATAACCAAGTATCACAAACATATTCCAACAAAATAAATGCTGGAAAGGTGCAACCAACTCCGCTGGGGATAATCATCCTGTTGGGGGAACATCTCACAAGCTTGAAATTACAAACTCTGTTGGTGATGTCCATCCTGTCGGAGGAAAAAAACAACCTGATGGGGAGAAGAAGAAACAGTCCTGCACGAGGATAATCCTTCTGAACCAAAGACGACTTGGTTATACTCTGCGGGAGTTACCCCTGTTGGGTATTGAATGTTAACATACTCACTGCTGGGAATGCACCTTCTGCTGGGGACATCAAAATCCACTGAGGATACTCTCTTGGCAACTTTCTTGGGGAATACTCTTCTGGGGAGGACCACCCACATCCAATAGGGATAAGTTCCATCTCAAATCTTCTGAGACAAGATGTGACTTCCGTCTGTTGAGGAATGATACCATCACTATGTCACAGGACTCTGGCTGGAGAACACAACTTCCCTGCCTGTTTGCTCCAAAGGTGAGAACCCTGCAAAACACAAACGAGACAAAACAAATCTATACAACAAGATATATTTCGGTTAGTATCCGTGACGTTCGTTCAGTCAATTCAAAGTTTTAGCAATTATTGGCGAGGGCCAACAAGTTTATGCACATGCAAGTTTATCAAAAACATCGGCGTCTTTCACAAACAAAACAGTAAAGAACAAGCATCAAGTACTTAATAACATGCTTTATTGATAACGGGCCTGTAAATAGGCAACATTTTGTACACTGGATGCAACTCCTGAAAAGAGGAAGTCACGCACAAACAAAATACAAATATACAGAAGCACAAAGAAAAAATTTGTATACATGTCGGCAACGTGGTACAGACGAACACCATGAGTTGATCCTCCTATGACTCGCCTGACTCTGACGCTTTCCCGATACTCGATCTTCGGAAGAGATTGTTTCGGATATATGACCCTCAGGTTCTACCAAACCACTAAGCAACGCAGTATCAAACTCGGACCGCAGTTATTTGCTTTTTCAAATCCCTAACTTTTGCGTGAACCGCCCTTTGCGGGTTTTCAATTCACCGGGATACCCTTTTTTGCCGAAGTCGCCCTTTTCAGGTTTTCAACTTCGCGGGTGTACATTTTCCAATTTTATCCCTAACTTTTGCTCGAACCCTTTATTTCTTTTTTATGGTTCGCCGGGATGCCCCATTTTTTCCTGGACTCTCTTTTTCCTGTCCAGCGGGTCTCTTTAACCAAAGTATTTTTTAACTGCGTCCGAGTTCACAGGGGATGTAAAATCCTCACCATCCATGGTGGATAACAATAAGGCTCCTCCAGAGAAAACCTTTCTAACGACATATGGACCTTCATAGTTGGGAGTCCACTAGCCCCTATGATCTGATTGTGGTGGGAGAATCTTTTTCAGCACAAGATCGCCTGTCTGAAAGCTTCGAGGACACACCTTTTTGTCATAAGCTTTCTTCATTCGGCTCTGATACAGCCGACCATATGCTAAAGAAGCCAGCCTCTTTTCATCCATTAAACTGAGCTGATTCAATCTGTCTTTCACCCATTCTGCCTCATCAAGTTGGACATCACGCAAAACCCTCAGAGAAGGAATCTCAACCTCTAATGGTAGGACAACTTCCATACCATATACCAATGAAAAAGGAGTTGCCACGGTTGATATGCGTACCGTCGTACGATAACCGTGCAAAGCAAAAGGCAACATCTCATGCCAGTCCTTATAGGTCACAACCATCTTCTGAACGATCTTCTTTATGTTTTTATTGGCCGCTTCAACAGCGCCATTCATCTTAGGCCGATAAGGAGAAGAGTTGTGATGTTCAATTTTGAAATTCTGGCACAATTCCTTCATCATCTTGTTATTCAAATTCGAACCGTTGTCAGTGATAATCCGCTCCGGGATTCCATATCTGCAGATAATATCTTTCTTGATAAATCTGGCTACCACTTGCTTGGTAACATTAGCGTACGATGCCGCTTTAACCCATTTGGTGAAGTAATCAATAGCTACCAAGATAAAACGATGTTCGTTGGATGCCGTGGGCTCAATATTTCCAATCACATCAATTCCCCACATGGAAAAAGGCCAAGGTGACGACATAATGTTCAGAGGGCTCGGAGGCACATGCTCTTAATAGCTTTCTCGTCATTGCATGTCCGCCGGCATGCGTGCCAAATGTACCCTCGTGGATTTCTTCCATGAGCAACTTAGCCTCTTTCTCGTCCACACACCGCAACAACACCAAGTCGTGGTTTCTCTTGTATAAAACACCATCCGGATTCAAATAGAAATTGTCAGCCAATCTCCTAAGAGTCTTCTGATCACGACTGGATGCCCCAGCCGGATACTCTTGGTTCTTCAGGAAATTCTGGATATCACAATACCACGGTTTACCATCGGAAGCTTCCTCAATGGCGAATATGAAGGCGGGCCTATCAAGGCGAGAAATAACTATCCTGGGAGCCTCATTCCAGAAATTAACCTTATACATCGAAGACAAAGTCGCGAGAGCGTCTGCCCTCTGATTTTCTGCTCGTGGTACATGATGTAACTCCACCTTGTCAAAGAAAGGTAACAACCTCATTGCATAATTCATATATGGTATCAGATTGGGCTGACGAGTCTCCCACTCTCCCTTGATTTGGTTCACAACTAGAGCAGAGTCTCCGTACACATCAATATTTTTAATTCTCAGATCAATAGCTTCTTCGAGCCCCATAATGCACGCTTCATATTCGGCCTCATTGTTGGTAACTGGAAAGGTCAATCTAGCAGTGAATGGGATGTGCGACCCATGAGGAGTAGTAATGATTGCCCCTATTCCATTTCCTTATGAATTAACGGCACCGTCAAATATCAATTTCCATTTGGAACCCAGCTCTGGACCTTCATCCGGCAACGGCTCCTCACAGTCCTTCATTTTTAAGTACATGATATCCTCGTTAGGAAAGTCAAAACTCATCGACTGGTAATCATCAATTGGCTGCTCAGCTAGGTATTCTGACAGAACACTGCCTTTAATAGCCTTTTGAGAGACGTACTGAATATCATATTCTGTCAATACCATCTGCCAACGGGCAATCCTTCCGGAAAGTGCTTGCTTTTCAAACACGTATTTGATCGGATCCATCTTTGAAACTAGCATGGTCATATGGTTTAGCATGTATTGCCTCAAACGTTTGGCAGCCCAGGCTAGTGCACAACACGTTTTTTCGAGCATTGAGTAACGGGACTTACAGTCTGTGAACTTTTTACTCAAGTAGTAAATCGCATGCTCTTTCTGTCCAGTCTCATCATGTTGATCGAGAACACAACCCATACTTTTCTCAAGAACCGTCAAATACATAATCAATGGTCTCCCGGCTACTGGGGGTATCAATATTGGAGGTTCCTGCAAATATTCTTTTATTTTCACAAATGCCTTTTGACAATCTTCATTCCAGGTCACAACCTGATCTTTTTTCAATAACTTGAATAATGGCTCACACGTGGCCGTTAGATGAGATATGAACCGAGCAATGTAGTTCATTCTCCCTAAAAAGCCACGAACTTCTTTTTCTGTTTTCGGCGTTAGCATTTCTTATATTGCTTTTATCTTAGCAGGATCAACCTCAATTCCTTTTTCGCTCACAATAAAGCCCAATAGTTTACTGGATCTCACCCCGAAGGTGCACTTGTTAGGGTTCAGCCTCAGCCTGAATTTCCTAAGCCTCTTGAACAATTTCAGAAGATTGACCAGATGCTCTTCCTCCGTCTGGGATTTGGCAATCATATCATCAACATAGACTTCAATCTCTTTATGCATCATGTCATGAAAGAGTGTCGTCATAGCTCGCTGATATGTTGCCCCGACGTTCTTCAAACCAAAGGGCATCACTTTGTAGCAGAACGTTCCCCACGGGGTAATAAAAGTGGTTTTCTCCATATCCTCCAGCGCCATCTTTATCTGATTATAGCCTGAAAAGCCATCCATGAAGGAAAACACGGAGAATTGAGCGGTGTTCTAGACCAGCACATCAATATGAGGAAGCGGAAAGTCATCCTTTGGGCTCGCCTTATTCAAATCTCGATAGTCCATGCACATCCGCACCTTACCATCATTCTTTGGTACAGGTACTATATTGGCGACCCATGAGGGATAAGTTGTGACAGCCAGAAAACCAACATCCCATTGTTTCTGAACTTCCTCCTTAATTTTCACAGCCATATCTGGTCGAGTTCTTCTGAGTTTTTGTTTAACCGGCGGACATTCGTCGCGCAATGGCAGACGGTGAACCACCATATCAGTATCCAACCCAGGCATGTCTTCGTAAGACCAAGCAAATATATCACTGTATTCCCGCAGCATCTCGATAAGCCTTTGCTTGATATCACTTTGCAGTGCAGCCCCTATCCGGATATTCCTGACAACCTCTTCGGACCCCATGTTGATAATTTCAATTTCCTCCTGATGAGGCAGAATGATTCTCGCTTCTTGTTTCAAAAGTCGAGTCAGCTCTTCTGATAAGCCATTATCCTCAACAATCTCTTCTTCTGCTTGAAATATCGGGTGCTCGAAGTCGAAGCGAGTCATAGGAAGTTCGTGATCGGTGTAGTCTGAAATATGAATCCTGCAATGAGAATGGTTAAATGTTTCATATAATGCAAACAAAACACATAACCACGTTGCCATTTTATTGTTAAAGCAAAAACAGGAAAAACAAGGATCACAAAGTTTGCAAGAGAAAAACGCCTTTATTAATGATTAACCAAAGTACACACATAAGCAGGTAGCCCTAAAAACAAAATCACTATGCCCCGGGCAGGACACAGGATTATACAATAATTGAGAAAACAAATCATTATTGTTTTGTAGTCACTAGGACAAGTTCTTGGATAGACAAGTTGCACAAATTTTGTCCTGGCACGCCGGGCTTGATCCACGAGTCCATATCGCAGTCACTATCTCCGTCTTCAGCGTCAGAAACAGCATTGATCGTTTCATAACAGACCCCACCTGGAGTGATCACCACTGGTCCTTTGAACTTTGGCATGCCTGATGCGGAAGGTGACGATGTCGGGCGATACCCCAACCCAAACTTGTCCATCTTGACGGGAATTTCCAAGACTTGGCCCCATCCTTTAGTTGTTCCATCCTGAACCACTGCCTAAGTGTCTTTGTACGAAGACATGGCCATCTCTGGCCCTTTGACGGGAACATGAGACTTGTCCTTGATCTGCAACCCCTGGAAGGCTTGGCATGGCGTCTCATGGATCTCCCCATCCACTTCGACGTACTTGAATGACGAAAGATGACTAACCATAATGTCCTCCTCTCCGCAAATAGTAACAACACTGTCACCGACCATGTATTTAAGCTTCTGATGCAGTGTGGACGTCACAGCCCCTGCAGAATGTATCCATGGTCGCCCTAGTAAAAAGTTGTAAGCTGGATGTATATCCATGATGTAGAACACTGTGTCAAACACTTCCGGCCCGACCTGGAGTGGCAACGTTATGGACCCAAACACCGACCTTCTGGTCCCATCAAAACCCCTCACGACCAAGTCACTTGGCGTGCATATAATTCCTCGGACATCTAGCTTCATCATAACCTTCTTCGGCAACACATTCAAAGATGATCCGGTGTCTACAAGAACATGTGACATGACAGTGCCTCGGCATTCCACTGAAATGTGCAAAGCCATATTATGATCCCGACCTCTAGGCATCAAATCAAAGTCAGTAAATCCCAGGCTGTGGCCAGCATTCACATGCGCCAGTACCCCCTCAAGCTGATTAACAGTTACTTCCTGAGGTACAAAAGACGTGTCCAAGATTTTCAACAAGGCATTTCGATGGGCCTCTGAACAAAGCAACAAAGATAGGATTGAAATTTTGGAGGGCGTCTGCTGCAAGTGCTCCACAATCTTATAGTCACTTTTGCGAATCAACCTCATAAACTCTTCTACATCCTTGATCGATGTTTCCTTTTCTCTTGACTGGGAAGGTCCTCCTTCATTCACTTTGGCTTTGCCTCTAGCAATCCTTTCAGCCTCGATTTCGAGTGAAGTGAAGATTCTACCACTTCGGGTCATGCCTCCCGCTTCAACAATATTGCCCACTGCCCCTGCTGGCTGGCTATCCACATTAATCTTTTCTCCGTTGCAAAAAGCTTCCAACCCATAATTCCATGGAATGGCTTTCGTACTCTCATAAGGAACGGGTCATGCTTTCGTTATCGTGATAGTTGGCCGCTTGAAGGGCGCTGATATCGTAATAGTCTTTTGTGGAATTGTAATTGTTGTGACCTCACCCTGCTTTTCACATGTTACCTCATCAGGTTTTTCAACAGCAATGCGGTCAAACTGCAAAGTTCCCTCATCAATCATGGCCTGAATACCTCTCTTCAAATCAATACAGCCCTCTGGTCGGGTCCAACAATCCAAACAGTACTCATCACATTCGCGGAAGACCCCTCCTTTCAACAATCTGCTTTTAACATAGCTTAAAGGTGTCTTCAGATCATTTACGTGCATAACCAAATCCAAATCCTCCTCTGTCCAAACAGCATTCGCTCCATGATTCGGCATTAGTTTCTGTACAATGTTAGGACCGTCCTGACTGAAGTTAATGACTTTACTATCAATCAAATCTTGGACCTTGTGCTTAAAAGCATGACAACTCTCGATATCATGGTCGGGTGCCCCGGAATGAAATTCACACTACTTACTAGTATCATACCCGTAAGGAAGTGCTCCCGTGGATGGGTCCAACGTTCTCTTCTCAACCAGATTCAAACTTAATAGCGTCTGAAGCAGTTCTGCATACGTTGACGGAGGTGTATCAAATACCCTCTTCGGCTTCCCACTCTGGATCCTTCTCTGAGCAGGATTATACCTTTGTTGTTGCTGCTGCTGTTGTTGTGGTTGTTGTCGTTGTTGTGGTATAGGGATCGTCACACTAGCAACCTGTTGTTGAATATACTGATTCCGACCTCTACCTCGTCCTCGACCACCATACACTGCAAAGACCTTTTTCGCACCTCCAGCTGAGGTCGATTCACCGGCTTGAATCTTACCAATTTTGATGCCATTTTCGATTCGTTCTCCCATGAGTATCATGTCAGAGAAACTACCCATTGAGCAATTGAGCAATTTATCATAGTACATCCCAGAGAATGTTCCAACAAAGATATCAATCAATTCCCTTTCAACCATAGGTGGGTGGACTCTCGCTGCCAGATCCCGCCAACGCTGAGCATACTCCTTGAATCTCTCCCCATTCTTCTGTGAAAGACTTTGAAGCTAAACCCTATTTGGTCCAAGGTCACTATTGTATTGGTAATGTTTGACGAAATCATCAGCCAATTCTTTCCAACTTCCGACCTGTGCAAGCTCTAGTCCCATGTACCATTCCAACGATGGTCCTGACAAACTATCTTGAAAAAAATGCATAAGCATCTTCTCATCATCAGAGTATGCCGACATCCTCCAGTAATATAAACGCACATGAACCCGTGGGCATGTATCCCCTTTATATTTATCGAAAGTGGGAGCTTTGAACTTCAATGGCACCCTCAGCCCAGGAACCAGCCCCATGGTAGCCATGTCCAAACCTGCAGAATTTTGATTGGTTATACCTCTCATCTGTTCCTCCAGCATTTTAATCCTCCGATCACTATTAGTGGGACCCTCAAAACCCATGCCTTGCCCAAAAAAGGCATCTTCCTGACGATCTCTATTCCAGTACAGCCCCTCATTACCATATCCGTCATAAGCAGCATTACGACCATACCCATGACCACTCTGGAAGAACCTGGGATCATACCTCAGATTGCCAAGCTCTTGATTAGCAGCCACTGTCCCAAAACCAGTATTGAAAGGACCTATCCCAACACCATTGGTATTCATATTGCCAAATCCAGCATTGCCGTAGCCATTATTACCAAAACCTTGATTGTTATCACCAAACCCTCCGTTGCCGAGGCCCTAATTATTGAAACCATCATTGCCATCCCGATTGCCAAAGCCAAGACCCTGCTTGTTGTCACCGAAACCAGTATTGATAACAACATTCCTGTTGGTCTCCACATTTCCATTAACATTATCAGCATTTCTGTTACCAGCGTTGCCATTACCAATACCAGTCTCACCAGCATTTGGTATCACTTCCTCCCTGCGAGGAGTCTCAACATGAGCAGAGTTGTATTCAGTATTACCAGCCGCTCGCGCCAGCAGCGGTTGCACCAGAGTTAGAAGATGTTCCTGGCCTATAGCCACAACCTCCATGGTCTGCATGAATTGGGCCAACCTATCCCGGATCTCCTGCATCTCAGACTATACCTGATCCATGATCTTCTTACTGTTGCTTCTTGTAGCGTACCGGTGAGTTCTCTATTCGTCAATCTTGAAACAACCTGTAAGATGCAGGAGATAAGATTCGAGCTTAAAAATGTACCTGCCATGCAATATGAATATGCAAACGCACACGTGTAAACATGCAACAGGTTAATTCCCCCCCCCCCCCCCCCCCCCGATTCTAGTTCCGGAGAAGAAGCCATAACGACAATGGAGTCCCAAATAAGAAATCGCAGAATCAGAAACCTCATACATAGACAAATGCCAAGAGGCAGAGTACAAAGATACAACTGAATACAACTGAAAGGACCTCAGCCAACAAGCCTGGTGATGGTCGAAATACAAGTACAAATAGCAAGAGTAAAGCAAAGACAAATCAGGCCAAATGGCGCGCCTTGACATCTCCCAATAGCCTCAATGTCTCCGAATGACCTAATCTGGAGATTAGCTCTTGTATCAGTAATGCATGCCGCTCAACAGTGGATCTCAGCTTTTTGGCGACCTCTTCACAGGCTCCCCTGCCAAAACACTCATCCACCCTGCATCTTTTGAAGCCAACCTTCAATTCACCACCCCTAGTTTCTTGGACCATGCTACTTACTCTAGACTCAACGTCACGTCTAAGAGATACTTCTTCAGCAATCTTCGCATCCTTAGCACTGAGCTGCTCCTCTAACTGGGAAATCTGAAGCTTCAACTCATCTTCACGCTCCTTCCGGCTAGTAAGCGTGGCATTCCACAAAGATTCCCATTTGGAAAGTCGAGAATAAGCCTTGTTCAGAAGTTCTTTCTTAGTAGCAAGCACACTACTAACACCATTCAAGGCTACTCCCACTTTCTCTCTCTTACTGGTTTCTTCAGTCAAATCTGAACCCAACCTATTAATCATCTCAGTCTGCTTCTTCAAAGTGAAGGTTGCCTCATTCTTCTCATGCCGAAGCTGGAAAATCTCTTTCTCTAGCTCTTCATTCGATCTTTGTAACTCTTCCTTCTCAGCCAGAAACTTGTTATATTTCTCAATCTCTACTGAAATAGGTTTCTCAATAACCGTAAGATACAAGGGCCCTACAGCAGGATACAGCATCAAAGAAGTCCTAACTCTCTCATGGATCCAGAGTCGATAAGGATTATAAGTTCGACTATCACTCTTACCAAGCAATGTCTTTCCTCTTCTGTGAATATTACCCCAAGCATGCCTCAATCTGACCAAAACATCTCCATCTAATAAACCCGTGAGATACAGAGATTCTTGTATCTCGTCTTCAACCGGAGAGTCCCTCAAAGCATAGCCAAACTGTCTCACAAGCAGAGAAGGGTTATAGTTAATACCACCTTTCCGTCCAATCAAAGGAACGTTCGGAAAGCCACTACAACTATATATAATATTCATTCCGAGAAGGTTCCGATCAAACCAAACAATGTTCTCAGCACACAATCCCGTCAATCTGGAAGACCAATCTAAAGTACCAGCAGTATCAACAAAAGGTCCCCGCATAGGGAGATCTCCCTGAAACCACCTGTATAGAAGAGGTACACAACAAGAAACATTATTTCCCCGACGCTTCTCATTCTTATAGTGAATAGAATGATAAACGTCACCCAAGAGAGTAGGCACCGGATTCTTCGAGGCAAGAATAAAGAAAGCATCTGAGTCAACAAAATCAGGCAAGTTGGGAAACAGTACAATCCCATAAATGCAAACCGCCAGAATAACATTGAAGACAATCCAACATCCATCCTTCGCACACTATGTAGCCTTATCAACCAAGTAAGAAAGATGAAAACCATAAGCTCCATTCAACTTGACCAAACCTCCGGGGAACTCAGAAGCATCTAAACTGACAATCTCAACAAGCTTAGCCAACTCAGGCTCAGTATCCTCATGAATAAAAGGAATCTGATCTAGCACAGGAACTCCCAGCATATCAGAATACTCCTCCAAAGTAGGGGCCAGAATAAAATCAGGGAACAAGAAGCATCTCAACCGAGGCTCGTAAAACTGCATCAAGGTATACAATCCAGTCATCTCAGACACAGAAGGTCTGCTCAACAAACTGAGCAGCTTCCCATAAGACTCTCTGAACTCAACCCTCACTCCCTGATCTGCTAGAGCAACCAACTGCAATAAGGAACTGATATCTGGAGAAGGCAACCTGTAAGCAACTGCTCTTCATGGACTCCATGTCTGGCAAGAAGAACACTAGAATCTGAGGGGAAAAAGCACACCTGCAACATAAATACACGTTAATGAAATGCAAACATGAAAATGTTGATGCATATGCAACAGGGGATCAAGTGCAATAATGAAAAACTGTGTTGTGCTATACTGCAGCTTGAGAACCATCAGATCTTCTCCTCAAACCAAACCAACCACAAAAGAACCCTCACAACCAATTCTCACTGACAGAGACAAACCAGGTGTTCTGAGGCCAGAGTTTTCCTGCAAAAAGACCCACCTACCCCTCACAGGTATGTACCTAACTCGCAGACGAGGTACGACATCCTATGCGGTCATCAGCGTCACAGACTTTCAAGAGCGATGATACGATACCCAGAAGGTGTGGCATCATCATCCCTTGAAGAGGCCTCACTTAGCCGAATCCCAAATGATAGGTTCCCAGAGTCGACAACCCTCAAATCCAACAACCTGTCGAGCCCAAAGGGCCAGGCAAGATGCCATCAAAGAGAATCTCGTCTGAGTGTAAATTTCGTAGCTAGCTGGTGCGAGCAAAGAAAGCAGGCTAACCACTACTCTCTACTTCTAAGTCTATGTGCACTCAAGCCCAGGTCCGACTTATCTCTCAAACTAACCCTCTACCCACAACACAATAATAATAATAATACAGTACCGAAAGTAAAGACAGAAAAATAAATACATACAAAACCCCAGACGGGAAAACAAGCGCTAGGATTGACTCGCATAGGTAACCACTGAGTGTCCCCAGCAGAGTCGTCAGGAATTTGTTAAACAAACAGGCATCGAACCCGAAGGGCGGTTCAACCCGAAGTTGATAAGAACATCTGACCTCGCCGTCAGGCATCTGTTAAAAAAACAGGCATCGAACCTGAAGGCCGACTCAGCACGAAGTTAAGAGGAACATCTGGCCTCGCTGTCAGGCATTTGTTAAATAAACAAGCATCGAACCCGAAGGTCGACTCAACACGAAGTTGAGAGGAACATTTGACTTCACTGTCAAGCATCTGTTAAACAAACAGGCATAAAATCCGAAGGCCGGCTCAAGCCGAAGTTGAGAAAAACATCTGACCTCATTGTCAAGTGTCGCTACTGCGAAAATCGGCGCCGGCCATGACAGAAGAGTCGCCACCGTGCGTTATTTATCCCACAAGAGGGAAAGGAAACGCTTAGAGTAAACCTAACGCAAAGAGGGAAAGGAACGGTCATCACAATCAAATTCTGGATTCGGGAGTCGGTTACGCAAGGGGAAGGTATTAGCATCCCTCACGTCCGTCGTACTCGACGGGATCCACACTTGTTTTCTATCTAAGGGTATGTTTATCTATCTACTCTAAAGGTCTGGTCTAAAAGGAAAAGAAAGTGACTCGGCAAAGTATCGCACTTTATGCCTACGTATTCCCGTCTGGAACGAGAAATCAGAGTCAACGTAGTTCTCCTAACTACGGGTTAAGGGGGGAAGGTTTCTTGCCAAGATACCGCATCTTGTGCCTACGTACTTTCATACGGCATGAAAGATCAGAGCAAACGTAGTTCGGGCTACGGAAGATACAGGTTTGTCTGATAGTTTTTTATATCTCCTTCTGAAAAGGGTTTTCCTGATTAAAGGTCCAAGAGGACAAAAACAGAGTTTGAATGTTTGTTTGAGTTTTTTACGAAAGAACTGTTTTTTAGGATGTTTGCAATCTCAGTCGCACTAGAGATTATGACCCAGGAGTGAACACTTCGTATGTCACCCAAAGGGTACCACACTAACATCCAGATTACTGGAGAGAGGCCCTCCACCAACCTTTTCCCAGATAGCTTAAGGCTCGTAACGCACGACTTCAATTAACCTTATTACTGTGTTTTTGAATTGATTTGAGATGAGAAGAGAAAGACACCCTAAAACTATAGTTGACAGGGAATCTACCTACAATTATCATGCATGGGTCAAAACCTAATGTCTGTCATAATTCCCTCTTGCACAAAGGAAATCAGAGATCCTAGGGGAAACAACAAAAGGAAGCAAGCAATAAACAGTAAACAGTAAACAGTAAAAATGCATGCTATGCAAAAGTACCAGTGAGGCAAGGGAGAAAACAACAGGCAAGAGGAGACAAGCTTCACCTCAAACCTAAGGGTAATCAACACAAGCAAAAAAAACAATACAACAAAAGAAAAGAAACAGAGGAAGCAGCCCAAGCAACAGCAACAATCTTCAGCAGACAGCAACTTCAGTACTCAACAGTAGCTCTAAATAGCAAATCCTCTTGACAGCAAAGTTGACAGCAACACTTCTTCTTCAAGCTAGCTTTTATCTTCAAGCTTCATCAAACTTCAACTTCAAGCTCTAGCAAACACACTCCAAGCAGAGAACAATCACTAAGATCAAGGTTGCAATGTTGAGAACCAGATGAAAACCAAAGGAAATCATCAAGTACCAACATTGAAATGGAAGGGCATCCTCAAAGTTCTACTCAACTATGGGCATACCACACATCCCTCCAAAGGAGAGATGGAGTTTCCCTAGGAGTACTTTACATCATTGGATAGAATAGAAGCACACAATGCATTCTATGTTTGATGAAAAAATCAAAACTATCTCTAATGGCTCTTCCTAAAACCCTAATTTCCTAAGCTACTAAAACAACTCCTAAAAGAAAAGGAAACCTCAACTCCAAGCTCCAATCTTCAAACCATATCAGCTATACCAAGTCCAAAAGACCTCTCAAAAAGGAATCCAAGTCAATCCAGCTCCAAAGTCACCAACAAGACCAAAGAAGCAAAGGCACACAAAATAGAACACCACAAGCACAAGCAACTTGCAAAATACAACTAAAATAGAAACCAAAGTTGTAAAAATCTAATAAAATTCCTAGGGGAACATACGTGTTTGAACAACTTAGGGTTAAAATATTAAAGTTTAATTAAACTTCTAAGTCACCTAAATAATTTTTAGATTGAAGGGTATTAAGGTAATCCACAAGTTTGGGAAGGCTCTAGTCTCAACACCTAAAACAGAACCTAAAGCTGTTCTAAAATTCCAACAAAAATCCTAAGGGAACATGAATATCTACCCTAAAATATACTAAAAAATCAAAGCCAAACTCATCACCAATTGGAGGAACATAATTCAACAAAACAGATGGTCAAATATGCAAAATTAAAAGAATTAACAAAAATAAGAAAAATCAAATTAAATTGAAAAATGCATGAAAATGCATTTTATTGATTTCAAAAAATCACAAATTCTCTCAAGATCATGGAGATATTTTTAAAATAATTTTTGGATCCAAATTGAATTTATTGTGATTTTTTGAATCAATAAAGCATTTAAAATAAACAAAAATTAAAAGAAAATCAAAACTCAGAATAAAACATGAGCCACAAGATGAGGAGACTGGTCCACTGATCCAAGCGCTGAGGGCATGCCACCTCATTTAATGAAACTGCATCGTTTTGATACTCAGAAAGTCAAATAAAATTTTAAGTTGTGGCCGTTGGATCTATGGTCTAGTCAAGGTCAAAGGCAAGATTTGATGGCTATGGACTCATCTTCTCCAAAATTCAGGCTGGCTAGGTGGAGATCAGAGACGGTGGCCGGAGAATACTTTGGTCGTCTTCTCCGGTGAGCAGGTAGTTGCAGGTGATCAAACATCAACAATCCTTACATTAATCTCTCCAGAATTTGATCAGGATCTCAAATCTCTTACTCAAATGTTCTAACTCTCCATAGATTTTAAAACACGAATCAAAGTTCAGAAATGTCATCCAAATCAAACATCACCAATTGCAAATCTAATGACACAGAAATGTTCCTCATGGTTCATAGTTCATCCTGATCTATCCAAATCATGTTATAGCCTTAAGGTCAGATCAACTCGTGTCCAAACAGAAAATTCACTTCAACCTAAATTGTCACTAATTGCTCCAATTTCAATCGAGAAACGATCTATTCCTCTATTAGATCCTAACCACATGCATAATATGAACTACATCTCCCTAAATCAAGAGGAATTTTGAAGTTTACTAACCTGATGTAGATCCACTAACAGAGGTAGCTAGAACTTGAATCAAGCTTCAAAACTCCCCAGAATCTTTCAAGGATGCAAGAGGATGATGCTTCAACCTTCAATTTGCTCTGAATCAGCCTAGAACTCAAAACACGACTTCACTTGCTTCTTGGAATTTTTCAACTGCATCTTCAGTGTTCTTCATGAAATGAATGGCAAAACCACTTTGAATTCACTGCAATGAATATATAGAATGTTTTTATGGGCTTTTGAAGTGTGTTTGAAGCCCAATCCAGCCAATTGCAATTTCTGATTTTCCCTTGAAATCCAATGTAACAGTCACGATTTTAGGCTGTGTCCCTTGCTCTAGAAGGTTCTATCAGCTTGCAAATTGATTTTAGAGTGAAATTGGATTGATAGCACAACCTGAATTGCATTGTAGAATGAATTGGCTATGTAACTTGCATTTGAAGCAACTACATGACAACTCATGAAACTTGGCCTAAAATCAAAATTATGCTAATGTCATTGTGTCCAAAATTCAATTTCCATTTAAAAAATGTGGTTACTTGACATGTTTTGGTCCTATAACTCAAAATTGGCATTTTCCCTCCTTAATCCATTTGAAAATTTCCCTTTTTGAAACCAATTCAAACCAAGTCTTGCTATGAGATCAATCAATCACTCATGAACTCTTGGCCAGCCTAAAAACCCCATTTTTAACAACTTTCATGTTGAACAAAATTTCATTTGACAAGTGCAAGTTGGAGATTTTGGCCTATGATTGAAAATGACCTATAATCTCACTTTCCCAAAATACCCCTGACTTGTAAACCTCATAACTTAAGTTCTACAAACCAAATGGAAGACTTCTAGTACAATTTAGAAATATAAGATCATGAGGAACAACTTTCATGTTGGCCAAAAGTTCAGGTGAAACATCCTTCTAGGTTAAAAATAGCTTTGAAGTCAGATGATTTTCACAGACAAATTTCAGAGACATCTGAGGACTTGTAACTTGTCTGGGTCATAACCTGAGTTCTATAAATCCCCTTGAGGAATTCTAGTACTCAAATTAAAGGTATTGAGATGCTTTACAAGTTTCATGTTGGCCAAAAGTCCTTTGGAAACTTGTATCTTGACTTATGTGGTTTTGAAGTTAGGCACTGAACAGGGGATTTTGCACTGAAACCCTAATTTAGCAACTTCCCACACTCTTGACTCTTCGTGATTTGATCTTGGAACAACACCACAAATGTCTCATCATATCATTTCATGAACTCCATGACCTAAAAGTAGGCTTTTGATACTCTTCAATTGCACAGTTAACCTAGGATTAACCCAGATGAAACCCTAATTGTTTGCACCTCAACTGTGGCTCTTGCAATTGACACAATGACTTGATTAAGCTCTCCCATGGACCTCTAGGCATTCTATGAGCTCCATACACATCCTCTTCTCACATTCCAAACTTCACAACCCTCAGATGGTCTTCAGTTGATCCTCAAGTTAGGAGAAGATTCACACTCAAACACCTAAACCCTTAGGCACTCAAACCACCTTCTGATGACTTTGCAAACTTCTCAATCTTGAATGAGACCTCTTTCTAGGTTCCTTTTGAGAATAATCACACTTGATCCCCTACTATGTGAATGATAACATGATATGCAAATGATATAACTATGCAGATGATAATGCAATGAAACATAAACCAGGTAAGCAAAGGTTGAGCAAATTTTGGGGTGCAACATCAAGCATCTGTTAAATAAACAGGCATCGAACCCGAAGGGCGGCTCAAGCCGAAGATGATAAGATCATCTGACCTCGCCTTCAGGCATATGTTAAACAAACAGGCATTGAACCCGAAGGCCGGCTCAACACGAAGTTGAGAGGAACATCTGACCTCGCCGTCAGGCGTCGAACCCGAAGGTCGGCTCAACATGAAGTTGAGAGGAACAGGCATCGAACCCGAAGGGCGCTGTAGCACCCTAAAATTTGCTCAACCTATTTCAATTGCATTATCATTTGCATAGTAAATCATGTACATGATCTAATCATTTGCATAGCATAGCATAGCAAGTCATATAACAAGGGATCAAGTGCCATCCTTATCTAAAGAAGCACATCAAGGGGCTTTCTTCAAGCTTAAGACAATCCAAGTCATCAAGAAATGTTTGAAGCTTTGAGAAGTTTGAGGGTCAACCAGTGGATTTCTCTCCTAATTTGAGGTGTATTGAGGGTCATCAATGAGCTATGAATTAAGGATATGGAATGTGTACAAAGCTTGTGAAATGCCTAGAGGGTCATATTGAGATGAGACAAGTCATTGATTCAAGTACAAGAGGCACAGTTGAAGTGCAGTCAACTAGGGTTTCATCTGGGTCAACCCTAGGTCAACTGAGTGATTGAAGAGCATCAAGGCTTAATTGGAGGTTGTGGGATTCATGAATTGATATGTTGATACATGTTTGGTGTTGTGCCAAGGATGAATCAAAGAGAATCAAGAGTGGGAGGAGTTACCAAATTAGGGTTTCAGTGTAAAATCCCCTAATTTAGGCCTCACTTCCAAGCCAGATAAGTCAAAATGCAAGTTTCAAATGGATTCTTGGTCTACATGAAACTTGTAGAACTTCACAATAGATTTAATTTGAGTACTATAAGTCTTCAAGAAGATTTGTGAAACTCAAGTTATGGTTCTTGCAAGTTATGGGTCACCAGAGGGCATTGAAATTTATTTGTGAAAGTCACTTGACTTCCAAGCAACTTTTTCCCATCAAGGAGTTTTCAAATGGATTCTTGGCCAACATAAAAGTTGTAAATCATGATCTTAGCTTTCCATATAGTACTAGAAGTCCTCAAGAGGATTTGTAGAACTCAAGTTATGATCTTGGCAATCCAGGGGTATTTTGGGTATTGATGATTATATGTCATTTTCCAACATAGGTCAAAACCTCCATTTTCCACTCCTAAAATGGAAAAATGTTCAACATGAGATGTGTTCAAAATGATGTTTTTAGGCTAGGTAAGAGGTCATGGGTGATTGGAAGGGCTTGTATCACAAAATTGCAAAAATGGCCTAAAATAAGGGTGAATTTTAAATGAACCAAGGATGAAAATTGGGATTTTTGAGCTATGGGTCCAAACCTAGCCATATGACATACCAATTTGATTGGAAAACATATTTTGAAAACATTGACATTGCCACATTTTTGAGTTAAGGGTTAATTCAATGACTTCCTTTGTAAAATGGTTACTTACATCATAAGTCACATATGCAAAACCATGCTTCAAGGCATAACCAAGGCTCTAATGAATCCTAACACATTCAATATGTCATGTGGTGAGAATTTGGATCAGAATGAGGTGCAAATACAAGCTTGAAACTCAGTTGCCATATGTGAATTTCTCATGACATTTTCAAGAGCAAGAGATGTGGAACTTCTCATTAGATCAATCCAGAAGTTTCTAGAGCTTTCATTCATGTTCTATATAAGATTTAGAAGTGATCCAAAGCATTGGTTGGTGGAGATTGAGGGAGAATTGAGAGATTGCATCTTGAGTTTTCCATTTGCAAAACAGAATCGGTTACAACAAATTGATCCATTTCAATCCATTCTTTGGTGTTCAATAGCTTCCTTTGGTGTTGGTGAATGATTCCAGATACAATTCAAGGCAAGATTGGTGCAAAATCGTGAGAGAGCATTTTGGATTCATCTCTTGCAAGTCAGAATCAGATTCAAGGATTCAAGAGGTTTTAATCCAATTTGATGCATACAGAAGCTTGATCATACTTCATTAAAGGTATCTGGAAGATCTTGGAGCTTAATTTGGAGGTTTTACCACTCTGTTCATCCAAGATTTACAGGTATGTAAAATTCCTTCTATGGCTTGATTCATGAAGTTTCCTTAGGTTTTAGATGGTGATATGTATTGTAGAACATGGCTAGGTGGATTCTGGTAGCAATTGGCATGATTTAGAGATAAAAATAGGTTGATCACATTTTCTGTTGAGGCTCGTATCTTGTAATTCTTGGAGGTTTAAACCTAGTTTAATGGTGGATTTTACTCAGTATGAGGCGTAGTTGATGTTAAGCTATTCGATTTTGAGTTTGGTGATGATTCTTGTTTGAGCCATTTCTGAACATGTCTTCGTGTTTTGAGGAAGAAGATGATTCAATGCCAATGGATAGTGTGGTTGAATTCCTTGTGAAAAGGCAAGCCAGATGATGTATTTAGGTTAGGGTTTTGGTGAGGATTAAGAGAGTTGCGTTTGGAGAAGATGAAGGTTGAAGCTCTGTTTCAGCCATGGCTTCCTTCTCCCTCCAAAATTCAAAGGAAGAAGATGACTCTATCACCATAGGATTGTGCAAGACCTTTGACCCAAGCAACCATCCAACGGCCAGGATTGATGGAGATTTATGATGGTTTCTGAGTCCAAGACCAAACGCACCATTTCATTTAACTTCCTTGGATGGGCTTAAATATATTTTGCTACCAACACCCCTTTCTGAGACCCAATTGGAATTTACACGTGAAATCCTTGCTATTCGTACCAACTTTTTTCCATTTTTCTTTCTATTTTCATTTGATTTTCTGAATTGGTGTTGGGCCTAGTGCGCGCTGACTATTAACACCCCACCATGGGCCCAACTGGCGTATTGAACTTGTTCTGATTGCTATTTGTCACGCTCATTTACCATTTTCTTTTATTTTTCTTTTATTTCCACATTTATTTTAGGTTAATTGAAAAATCTATAACTAATTGAAAAATAAACATTTTTGGGTGAGAATTTTTTCCTTGTTTTCCTTAGGGTTTCTAGAATTTAATAAAACAATAAAGATATTAATTCCTTGCATTTTATATTTTTGGCATATTTTACCATTTTATTGATTTTATTTTGCATTTGTTTGATACCTTATTTTGCTGAATTTAGTATGAGAGATTGGTGAGTATTTTTGAGTTTATTCTTATTGGGTTGATTAGATTAGAGATACATGCTCCCTTAGAGATTTTTCTCATCTTTTTATGATGAAATTTAGGCTAGTTTTGAATGATGAACTTTAGGGTGTTAGGATTAGGGTTTTACAATACTTAGGTGTAGTTTAGGGCATAGTTTGGAGACTTAGGGTTTTGATTTAGGCCTTGGGGTTTATGTGGGGTATAGGGTACATAGTTAGGTTCCCTTAGAAATTAATCTAGGATTTTAGGATGAGTATTACTATTTTCTATGATTTTTTCAAATTGGTTGTTATTGGTGTGTTTCCCTCTCGGGATGTTGTTTTGTTTGTGGGGTTTGGGTCATTTCAATTGGGTGTTGGTGTCTGAGTTTTTCCTGATGGAGCTAATGAAGACTTGGAGATGATTGGAGACAAAGGATGGAGCTTGGAGCATGAAGAATCTTATCCTTGAAGGTTGCTTTTGAAGACTTAGGAGATAGGAGATATAGGGAGAGCTCTAGATTAGACTAGTTTCTTCTTTCAAACATAGAAAGCTTCTTGTGCCTCTATTCCATCCTATGACACAAGGTCCCCTAAAGAAGTTCCATCTCTCCTTAGGAGGGATGTAGAGCAGGCTTTGGTTGGGTAGAATCTTGAGGATAACATTCACTTGATGTGTTAAGATCTTAGTGATTTCCTTGGGTTATCATTAAGCCTCTTAACATTTCAACTTCATCTCTTAGTTGATTCTCTCCTGTGAGTGCTTGCCGTGAAGATGGAAGCCTATTGAAGATGAAGTTCATGGAAGATTGGTGAAAGGGAAGCTTGTGCCTGGCAAAGAGAGTTATCTGTTGAGATTAGGGTTTTGCTGCTGTTTGAAGCTGTTTACTTGTTGGAGTTCATGCTTGCTAGAGCTAGGGCTTATTGAAGACAGGAGCTTATCTAAAGCTTGAAGATGGTTGAAGATTGAAGATAGGGTCTTACTGGAAGGTGTTACTGTTAACTGTTTGCTGTTAATCAACTGTAGCTGTCAGAGCTGGTGCTGTTTGAACTGCTTACTATAGAAGCTGGTGTTGTTGTCAGAGCTGGTGTTGGGGTTTTATTCCTTTTTCTGTATTGTTTGTTGGCTTGTTCGGCTTGCCCCTTAGGTTTGAAGTGAAGCTGTTTCACTTTGCCTATTGTTTTCCCAGGTTCGAGGTTGAGTGGGACTCCCTTGCCTCGCTTGTATTTTTGGATCTCATGCATTGTACTGTTTACTGTATGTCTGTTTCTTTTCTGTTTATCCCCTAGGATATCTGATTTCCTCTGTGCAGGAGGGAATTATGACAGACATTAGGTTGTAATCCATGCATGACAACAGTAGGGTAGTTGTGATTCCCTTTTCAAACCCTAGGTTTTAGAATTTCTTTCTCTTCTCAAAATAATTCAAAACACAGTAATAAGGATGATCGACGCCGTACGCTACGAGCCTTAAGCTATTTGAGAGAGGATTACTGGAGGGTCACTCTTCAGTAATCTGATTACTTAGTGTGTTACCCTTAGAGTGACATACGACGTAGTCGCCCTTAAATCATAGTCTCTAGTGCGTCAGAGATTGCAAACACCATAAAAAACAGTTCTTGCGTAAAAGACTGAAAACAAACATCAAAGTGTCATTTTTGTCCGCTTGGACTCCTAATCAGAAGAAAACCTTTTCAGAAAGATAAAAAACAGTCAGACAAATTTGTGTCTTCCGTGGCCCGAACTACATTTGCTCTGATCTTTCATGCTGTATGAAAGTACGTAGGCATAAGATGTTGTATCCTAGCGAGCAACCTTCCCCTCCTTTCTCGTAGGAAGGCGAACTACGTTGACTCTGATTTCTCGTTCCATACGGGAATACGTAGGCATAAAGTGTGATACTTTGCCGAGTCATTTTATTTTCCTTCTAACCCTTGACCCTTAGTGTAGATAGAATAACAATCCATACTAGAAAACAAGCGTGGATCCCGTCGAGTACGACGGACGTGAGGGGTGCTAATACCTTCCCCTTGCGTAACTGACTCCCGAATCCAGGATTTGGTTGCGATGACCATTCCTTTCCCATATTTGCGTTAGGTTTAATTCGAGCGTTTCCTTTCCCTCCTTTAGGATAAATAACGCACGGTGGCGACTCTTCTGTTCAGCCGGCGCCGATTTTCGCAGTAGCGACAGCTGGCGACTCTGCTGGGGATAGGAATATCCCCTATGCGAGTCAATCCTAGCGCTTGTTTTCCCGTCGTGGGTGTTGTATAGATTTACTTTTCTGTCTTTACTTTCCGCATTTTATTATCGGCTTTATATTGTTATTGTTGTTATGGGGAGGGGGTGATCTGTTGAGAGATAAGCCGGACCTGGGCTTGAGGTTACACATAGACTTAGAAGTAGAGAGTAGTGGTTAGCCTGCTTGCTTAGCTCGCACCAGCTAGCCGCGAAATCTGCGCTCGGACAAGATTCTCTTTGATGCTTCTTGCCTGGCCCTTAGGGCTCGACAAGTTGTCTGACCCGAGGATTGTCGACTCTAGGGACCTATCAATTGGGATTCAACTAAGTGAGGCCGCTTTAGGGGATGATGATGCCACACCTTCTGGGTATCGTATCATCACTCTTGAAAGTCTGTGACGTTGAACCCGCATAGGATGCCGTACCTCGTCTGCGAGTTAAGTACATACCTGTGAGGGGTAGGTGGGTTGTTTGCAGGAAACCTTTGACCTCAGAATACCTGGTTTATCTCTGTTAGTGAGATGTGGTTGCAGGTTTCTTTTGAGTGGTTGGTTTGGTTTGAGATGAAGATTTGATGGTTCTTAGGCTTCAGTGCAAAGCAGCACAGTTCATCAGCATTGCACTTGATCCCTTGTTTGCATATGCATGTGCATTTCCATGACTGCATTTCATTAACATGTATTTATGTTGCAGGTGATCATTCCCCTCTGATTCTAGTATAACTTCTAGCCAGACATGGAGTCCCTGAAGAGGACAGTTGCTTACCGGTTGTATTCGCCAGATATCAGTTCTTTGTTGGGAGTAGTTGCTCTAGCCGATGAGAGAGTGAGGGCTGAGTTCAGAGTATCCTATGGGAGATTGCTTAGTTTGTTATACAAACCTTCTGCATTTGTGACGACTGGGGTGTATACTTTGATGCAGTTTTATGAGCCGCAGCTGAGATGTTTCTTATTTCCCGATTATATTCTGGCACCCACTTTGGAGGAGTATTCTGCTATGTTGGGAGTCCCTGTGTTAGACCAGATGCCCTTTATACATGTTGATGATGAGCCTGAGTTAGCTACACTAGCTGAGATTGTCAGTCCGGACGCTTCTGAGTTCCCCGGAGGTTTGGTCAAGCTGAATGGAGCGTATGGTTTTCACATGTCTGTCCTGGTTGAGAAGGCTACACAGTGCGCGAAGAGTGGATGTTGGGTTGCCTTCAGTGCCATTCTGGCTGTCTGCATCTACGGGATTGTCTTGTTTCCTAATGTCCCAGATTTTGTCGACTCAGATGCCTTCTTGATTCTTGCCTCGAAGAATCCAGTTCCCACCCTCTTGGGCGATGTTTATCATTCTATTCACTACAAGAATGAGAAACGTCATGGCAAGAATGTTTCCTGCTGTCTTCCTCTCTGGTGCAGGTGGTTCCAGGGGCATCTTCCGAAGACCAGGCCTTTTGTTGATGTTGTTGATACTTTGGATTGGTCTTCCCGGTTGATGGGGCTATCTGCTGAGAACATCATTTGGTTTGATCGGAGTATGCTTGGCCTAGATATTATATATAGTTGCGGTGGCTTTCCGAACGTCCCCTTGATTGGACGGAAAGGCTGTATTAACTATAATCCTTCATTGCTAGTAAGACAGTTCGGTTATGCTTTAAGGGACGCCCCTATTGAGAAGGAGATACAGGAATCTCTGTATCTCACGGGCTTATTGGACACGGCTGTTTTGATCAGATTGAGACATGCATGGGCTAACATCCATAGGAGAGGGAAAGATTTGCTTGGTAAGAGCAACAGCAGAGCTTATGATCCTTATTTGGCTTGGATTCACGAGAGAGCTAGTACTTTCTTGATGCCTTATCCTGCCGCGGAACCCCTGTATCTTCCAATGATTGAGGTACCTACTTCGGAAGAGAGTGAGAAGTATAACAAATTATTGGCTGAAAACGAAGAATTAAAGAAAGCCAATGATGAGTTAGAGAAGGAGATCTTCCAGTTACGTCGTGAGAAGAATGAAGCCACCTTCACTGTGAAGGAACAGACTGAATTGATTAACAGGTTAGGTTCGGAGCTGACGGAAGAGACCAACAAGAAAGAAAAAGTGGGAATAGCCTTGAACGGTGTCAACAAGGTGCTTACTTCAAAGAAGGAACTTTTAAGCAAAGCTTATTCTCGTCTCAGCAAGTGGGAAGCCTTGTGGAATACCACGCTTACCAAGCGGAAGGAGCGTGAAGACGAACTGAAGTTGCAGATTGCCACGCTAGAGGCACAGATTAGAGCCCAAGACGCAAAGATTGCCGAAGAGACATCACTTAGGAGTGCTACTGAGCTTAGAGTAAGTAACCTTGACGAGAAGCTGAGAGGTTATGAAGTGAAGGCCGACTCCAAGAGGTACAAACTTGACGAGAGTTATAGCGAAGGAACTTGCCAAGATGACGCCAGAAAGCTGAGATCCACTACCGAGCGGCATGCCTTACTGATACAGGAGCTGATCTCCCGACTAGGGCATTCGGAGACGCTGAGGATATTGGAAGACGTCAGAGCATGCCATTTGGCCTGATTTATCTTTGACTTGACATTTGTACTTGTATTTTGACCATCGCCAGGCTTGTTGGCCGAGGTCTCTTCAGTTGTGTTCATTTGTGTTCTTGTACTCAGCCTATTGGCATGTGTTTATATATGAGGGTTTTCTGATTTCTTGCTTGCTTGATGGGGACTCCATTGTCGTGATGGCCTTCTCTCTGAAACTAGAATCAGGGGAATATAACCTGTAGCATATTTACATAATTGCATCTGCATTCATATTGCATGACCGGTATTCTTGCATCTGTATCTTATTTCCTGCATCTTCAGGTTTTTCAGGATTGACGAACAAAGAGTTCACCGCTTCTCAACCCGAAACAACTGCAAGAGAATCATGGGTCAAGTCCAAGTGGAGATGCAGGAAATTCGCGAGAAGTTAAATCTGTTCATGCAAGCAATGGAGAACATTGCTAAGGGCCAGGAGAGCCTCCAGACTTTGGTACAACCGTTGCTGACGCGTGCTAATGGGAATGGCAACAATGACCATAATTCTGCGCACGTTGAAACTGTTCCAGAGGATGGACCCCCTACGCTAGTGGTTCCACCTGTAGTGACCCCACCTGTTGTGGTTGTAAATGAGGGCGCTGGCACTGGCAATGGCAATGCAGGGAATGGCAATGAAACTGTTGTTAACAATGTTGGATTTGGGGATGCCAACCAAGGCGGCGGTAACAACAATGGTGGCAATGGTTTTGGCAATAATGGTTTCGGCTACAACGATCGGGGATTTGATTACGTCAATCAGGACGGGAAATTCGGCTTCAACACTCAGGGTTTCGGTTATGACAGTTTTGGTAACGCTACCCAGGGGTATGGTGGATTCGGTAATATGAATGTTGTTGGGGTGATTCCTGTCAACACTGGGTTTGGACCTGTCAGAGTCAACCAGGGTTTCGACAACGGGGGACGAGGTCCCATGATCAATCAGCAAGGGTTTGGTCGCAACGCTGGTTACGACGGGTATGGAAATGGAAATGTGAATTGGGGCGAAGACTGCCAGGAGGACGCCTTTTCTGGAAGAGGTGTGGGGTTTGAAGGACCCGTTGATCATGTGCAGAGGATCAAGATGCTTAAAGAACAGATGAAGGGGGTAGTGAATCAGAACTCCACCAGTTTGGATATGACTACAATGGGCTTGGTACCAGGTCTGAGGGTGCCGTTAAAATTAAAGGCTCCCACTTTTGACAAGTACAAGAGGGACACCTGCCCTAAGGTCCATGTCCGCTCTTACTACAGGAGGATGTCCGCGTATTCAGATGACGAAAGGATGCTCATGCATTTCTTTCAGGACAGCTTATCAGGACCTTCGCTTGAATGGTATATGGGGCTGGAGCCCATGCAGATTAAATCCTGGAAGCAGTTGGCTGATGCTTTCATGATCCATTACAAATACAACAGCGATCTGGCGCCAAACCGGGTCCAATTGCAGGGTTTGTCACAGAAGAACGGTGAAAGCTTTAAAGAGTACGCACAAAGGTGGCACGATATGGCAACGAGGGTGCATCCTCCTTTAATTGAAAGGGAGATGAATGATATGTTCATTGGGACATTTACAGGGGTGTTCTACGAAAAATTGTTTAGTGTGTCATTGAGCAGTTTCTCATATTTGATTCTTATGGGGGAGATGATTGAGAACGGGATTAAAGTTGGAAGGTTCCAAGCAGGTGAGTCTACTTCAACAGGAGGTGCCAGATAAGCGTTTGGTGGTAGACGACAAGGTGATTCTAGTGCCGTGTTTGGTGGCAGGTGTCGCTTGCGCGAAAATAAGGTGCCGACACAACAGAAGAGTCGCCACCTTTCGTTATTTATCCCTCAGAGCGGGAAAGGAAATGATCGGAAAAAACCTGACGAATAAGGGTAAGACAAGGTCGTCGCAACCATTGTCTGGGTTCGGGAGTCGGTTACGCAAGGGGAAGGTATTAGCACCCCTCACGTCCGTCGTACTCGACGGGATCCTCGCTTGTTTGTTTACTTGGACGGGTTGGTTTTATTCTATCTACCTATCAAGGCTGGCTGAAAAAGAAAAGAAAAATGACTCGGCAAAGCGTCGCACTTTATGCCTACGTATTCCCGTCTGGAACGAGAAATCAGAGTCAACGTAGTTCGGCTAACTACGGGTGAAGATGGGGAAGGTTGCTCGCTAGGACGTCGCATCCTATGCCTACGTACTTTCATCTGGTATGAAAGATCAGAGCAAACGTAGTTCGGGAAACTACGGGTTATCTCCTAAAAGAAGTGTTTTTTATTGTGTTTGCAATTTCAACCGCACTAGAGACTATGACCTGAGAGTGAATGCGTCGCATGTCACCCAAAGGGTACCATACTAAACATTCAGACTGTGGAAAAGAAACTCTCCCACAATCCTTTCTCAGATAGCTTAAGGCTCGTAACGTACGAAAGAAATCATTCATGATTACTGTATCTTAAACTGCTTCGAGATGAGAAGAGAACAAGCCCAACTAGGAGGGAGACTATCAAGTCCTATTGTTGTCATGCCATGGATTCATCCTATGGTTGAGATTTGAACAGGGAACTCCTAGATGTTTTCATGCATAGGTTTCAACCTAAAAGTCTATCATCAAATCCTCATCAGAGGAAATGAGAGTCCTAAGGGATCATGTCAATGATACACCAAAACAGACAAAAGCATCAGCTTTAACAGTAAAATGCATGCAATGCAAGTGAGGGAGGAAATGTGTGTGGGGTTTCAGCCTCCACAAGCTCGTCTCAACCTCAAGCCAGTCATGAAATAACAGTAATCATACTGCAATAAACAACATGCTATCAAGCAAAAACAGTAAATTGCGATCATGCAGACAGAAGAAATGAAATGCTATCAAGCAAGGTAAACACATGGGCAAGGGAGCTGGGCTCTACCGAATACCCGCAAGCAAATCCAAGCAATAACAATACAATCAGATGCACTCATGCTCTTAGACTGAACTTATTCTAAATGTGCTTAGTCTAATGCAGCAGAAAAATCAGACAAAACACACAATACATCAAAGAAAACAGAAGAAAGCCTCAGCTCCTCCAGCAGCAACCCAGTCTTCAGACTTCAGAGATCACTTGCTTTCTAGGTATCAACCCTACAACATGAGTATCAACTCATCTTCTCCCTTGAGCTTCAGCTCCTTTGATCAGCTCTACCTTCAGGCTTCACTATCTTCAGGGATCTTCAGGCATCAATTTGATCTTCACAGAGTCTTCAGACTTCCATAATCTCCAAGGAATCATCCTCTTCAAGGCTTCAGCTTCTATCTTCAAGGGCTCAAATGCTCCAGCAAACAAGATTCAGTCAACAAGATGAGGTGAGAATGTTACAGTGCTCACTGACTTCCAAAGGATGCCATTGAGGACTTAACATCAAAGGAAAGGCTCTCTCAAAGTTCTACCTTATGGGGCAAGGTCACTAATCCCTCCAAAGGAGAGAGGTGAATACCCTTAAGGGACTCTGTATCATAGAGAAGAAAGGAGGTGAACAAAGCACTCCTTGGTTATTGAACAAAGTATTCTATCTAGGGCTCTGCCTATGCACCAATAAACCTATAAACAAAACAACAAAAGCTATGCTAAACTCCTCTGCAAGGTCTTCAAAGCTTCCATGATGATCCACAAGGTCTTCAACTCAATCTTCAAAGCTCACACACTCAAAAGAGAAGGAAAGAAAACACAACAATACAACTTATGCCTTTAAGCAACACACATACTATCCATACATTCAAAAATCAATGAAAAATACTAAAACACCATGCAATATTCTAGTAAAATTCTAGGGGATTCTATACATACTTACCCTTAACCCATATATTCCCCATACACTAATTTGGCCTATAAACCCCAAAACAATTTTGTTCAAGTCTACCTATACAACTTAAAACCCTAATTAGAGAACCTAAATGTCCAACAATCAAACTACATCAAATTTTAATCTACAAATCAAGAGATAAATCCTACATGAAACTAGGGTTCAATATCTAACTATGCCAAAAAGAATGAATTAAAAAGACTAAAGGAAGGTCCTAAAACAAATCTTGCAAAATAAGGTACCAACCAAAAGAAAATAATTGCCCTATTTAAAAGAAAATACCACCATAAATTCTACATTAAAAATAAAATTTCATTTTTATTTTTATATTTTTCTACACATTATGATCTAAACATAGAAAAAAGAATGAGTAAAAAAACATTATTTACCAATTACTTATGAATTTTCAAAGTTCATTAAAAACATAAAACAAAATAAAAATATAAAATGAGGAAAATGAGGGAGGGGGTGTGGATAGAACAGGCGCGCAGTTCATTACATTTGGGCCAGATCACGGGGGGGTGTGAATAGAAGAGATGGGCCCAGAGATTTTCATTAAACCAAACGCAGCGTTTGGCTGGCTCATGCTTCCCTCCGTTTCTGCGTTTAAACTACAACCGTCCGATGGAGTCTTCAGTCAACACTAGCCAAACTGATCCAACGGAGCACGTGTGTCTTCAACCTTAAGACAAAAGCTAGGGTTTTAAACCTCCATGGAAGCCATGCATGCACCTACTTCGAGCTCTCTGTTCTCTCTCCACAAGCCATCATTCAACACGATGTCAACACCAAAATTACTCAGAATTCCTCCCTCTACAAGACTATAGTCATAGTATGCTCTGAAACTCGATGCAGCCCTCAACCCGATCGTGACAAGTTCTTGATACACTCGAAATACACTGCAACTCATCATCATAATTCTTGCTCCAATCTATATTGATCTAACCTACACGCTATGGTGATCATTCTAAACCACAAAGCTAAGCTCATCATGCACTAACCTATGAGTTTCAAGTCCAAACAGTTTTAACACCCTGCTATGTATCATCACCAATTGGCACGAAACTAACCAGAAATGCTCCTCTATCATCCTACATCATGCCTAAACTAACAACCTAATGTAAAACCACCTAAATCAAGCTAAAGAAAGTAAATTGCACCTGAAGCAAAATCTTGGAGATGATGATGAAGCTCGTGGATCTAATGCTTTGGATGCTTGGATCTTGATCCACTATTGTTATACTCACTTCTGTTTGCAAAACTTTGATGAATCTTGCCTTGAATCTTGAGATCCACTTGAAGTTGCAACTTGTGTCTTGATGAAGAAAGTGCACGAAACAGAACCAATTGCAATCCAAACTTGGCTGAATTCTACTCCATGATGATGGTTGAATATGGTGAAATCAGTATTGGTGATGATTGATGAAGGTTTTGTGGAATTGGGATCAAAATGCAATGGGAGAGAATGAGAGAATTTGGGAAGTGCTTGCCAAAAAATGAGAATCCAACCCTTGCTCAATGTTCATTTCATGATTATATAGCACTCAATGGAAGTTTCCAGCACCATCTTACACTTTCCCTTGCATTCCAAGCTTGATCCAACTTGGTTATGTTTCTTTAATCATAAGTAACCTTAAGTAACTTTTATTTTTTCCACTAAACTCAAAAATGTGCTTGAACCATTGTCTTTAAAATGGTTTTTCCAATCAAAATGATATATTGGATGACCCCATTTGGATTCCTAGATCTTCCAAACCAATTTCCAATTCCAACTTTTTAAACTTATATGCCATTTTTAGTTCATTTTTGACCAATCATGCAACTTCATGCTATGAGCTTTTCCAGCAATTCATGACCTTCTTTCTAGACTTAAAATCACATTTTGAACAACTTTCATGTTTTTAGTTTTTCCATTTGAGGCTTGGAAGTAGGAGTTTTAGGCATTAGCTAAAATGACCTATAACTGACAAATGACCAAAATACCCCTGTCTTGTTCAAACCATAAGTTGAGTTCCACAAATCCTATCAAGGACTTCTACCTCTCAAATTAAAGCTAAGAAGATGCCCTCCAACATTCATGTTGACCAAGAAATCATAGGAATCATCCTACTAGGGCAAAAGTTGTCTGCAAGTTGGGTGACTTTCAAGGACCCAGATTCACATACCTCTGCTGACCTGTAATTTGTCAAAACCATAACTTGAGCTCTGCAACTTCTATCAAGGACTTCCACCACTCAAATTAAAGCTAAGAACAAGCTCTACAACATTCATGTTGTGGGGAAGATGAGATATCAATCACATCTAGAGCTAAAACTGCCTGGAATATAGGGATCAAATTAGGGTTTTTCACTGATGATCTTTGGAAACCCTAACTCAAAACTTCTCAAACTCCTCATTCATGATGAGTTGGTCTAGGAATCATCTTTATAGCATCTCCATACACCATTCCATGATCTCATGGCCCTTGGATTAGGTCTCAACCTTCTCCAAATCTTCAGTTATCCTAGGGTTGGCCCAGTCAAAACCCTAATTCTATCATTCATGGTTGAATCTTCTGAACCCTTGCATAATGACCTCTCTGGGCTTCATGATGGCTATCAAGACATCTCATAGGCTTTCTCCAAACATCAAGTTCATTCTCAAAGTCTCAGAATCATCTGAGGGGCACCCACAACTCTCAAGCTATGAAGCACACAACCCTGGTTCCAACCAATTCCTCTGAAGATCAACTTTCAAACACTAGATGGATAAATAATTGTTGGTCAAATTTTGGGGTGCAACAGCTGCCCCTATTCAAACGGCTTGAACCTGACTGGGTGAGAAGCGAACGACTCTCACCCAATCAAGGTGCGAGACGATTGAATACCGGTAAACCCGAAAATTTGCCAACTGCACGAGCACACGGTACTCTGCGGGGAACAAATCTTCGAATATTGCAATGCTAGCTGCACGGCCGCTAGCTGGAGAGATACTGATCTGACATCGCCGCCAGTTATCCTCGTTAACTTCTTCTGATATTGCCTTCAGACAACCACATCACCCAACATCGCCGCTGGAAGACTAAACCACCTGACATTATCGTCAAACAAGATTCTGAGGAACACCCAACATCGCCGCTGGAACACCAAATCATCTGACATCGCCGTCAAGAACAACCATAACTCGGGGAAACAAGCGCCCAACATCGCCGTCGGAGACCTAAACCTGAATCACCAAAATATCCAACATCGCCGCTGGAGAAAATACAACAATAAACAAAATACCCCGCATCGCCGCTGGAGAGAATACAACACTGAACAAAATAACCCGCATCGCCGCTGGAGAAAATACATCTCTAAACAAAGTACCCCGCATCGCCGCTGGAGAACTAAAGGATCTGCGTCACCTAACATCGCCGTCGGAAGACTGGATCACCTTGACACGCCCAACATCGCCGCTGGAAAACTGAATCTGACATCGCCGTCGGAAACAAACATCGCTCTGAGAGACACTCGACGTCGCCGTCGTACAAACATCATCTCTACTGGGGATTTACAGAGTCTGACCTCGCCGTCAAACAAACATCCAACCTCGTCGTCGAACAAACATCCAACCTCGCCACCGGACACATTCAACATCGCCGTCGAACCAATCATAATCTGACCTCGCCGTCAAACAAACATAATCTGAAAACGAACATTCAACCTCGCCGTCGAAAACAAACAGAATCTGACCTCGCCGTCAAATCCAAAATACCCCGCGTCGCCGCTGGAGAAAATACAACACTGAACGACTCTGACCTGGGGTTCACCCCTGGTAAATGGAACAAAAGGTACACTTGCATATTTGAAATTACTCCGCTGGGAATGAGAGACTCAACTACGCATGCTCTGATCTGGGGTTCACCCTCAGGACCATAACGAACATCTGAATACTACTGCACACTGCCCACCGTAGAACTTCAACATCAAAACTATATGAAACCCTGGCCCCCGGCCACTTCCAGCTTCAGCTAGAAAAGATCTTTAAGTACTTCTGAAGATAAGCATCCTTGGCCTTCAAGGATGGATGAAACCCTGGCCCCTGGCCACTCCAGATCCGCTGGAGAATCTTCAAGTTCTTCTGAAGATAGATGAAACCCTGGCCCCTGGCCACTCCAGATCCGCTGGAGAATCTTCAAGTTCTTCTGAAGATAGACATCCTTGGCCTTCAAGGATATAAACCTTGCCCGTCGGCGATCCCAGCTTCAGCTAGAAAAGATCTTCAAGTACTTCTGAAGATAAACATCCTTGACCTTCAAGGATGTAAACTTTTCCCGTCGGCAACTCTGCAGGAGGTATCTTTGACTTCAGTCTAAAGAAATGGTCCTTGGCCTTCAAGGATACATGGATCCGCCTTCAGGAAACTCCGCCTCTGCTATAGAGTATCCTAGACTTCAGTCAGGGATATACTTCGGCCTTCAGTCCGAAAAATGAATCCTAGGTCATTCATGACCTTGGGGATAACCTTGCCCTCAGGCACCTTCGCTTTAGCTTAGGAAATCTGTGACTTCAGTCAAAGAAATGGTATCCAGAGCCATTCATGACTCTACGGGGATTCGAACACTTTGCCTTCAGGCAAAAACTCCGCTTCAGCTGGAGAAACATCTTCGACTTCAGTTAGAAGAAATACTATTCACTTGATCGCAATCAATCATCACCTCAGGATAACTGACTTGGTCTTCAGGCCAACACGGATCACTTTGAATACAAAATCTTGGAACCTTGTCTTCAGCCACACGTTGATTCATCAACAAGGACATCTGAGCTCACAGGAACCTTCTGATACCGCCTTCAGGCGTTTACGCAGTCAATCTTCAGATTAGACAACACTGTTGGAGCATACATATCACGCTGCTAAGGACTTCAAGAATCATCTTGAACAAACAAATCCGTCAGGCACCTTCAAGAATCATCTTGTACTGATAACCATTCTGGAGATTTTATTCTGCTGGGTGTTCCAGGAATCTTCCTGGGCAACTCTTGCTGGGTACGCTACTGGGGAGCTCAAGAATCATCCTAAGCACACAACTCGGGAGACTGCGCTGAAGTCTTAAGAATCATCTTAAGCAAACAACTCGGGAAACTGCGCTGAAGTCTTAAGAATTATCTTAAGCAAACGGCTCTGCTAAGGAATTCAAGCATCGTCTTGAACTGAAGACTTCGCTGGGGATCTCAAAAATCATCTTGAGCGAGTGACTGTGGGGATTACACCGGGGTCTTAAGAATCATCCTAAGAAAGTGACCTCGTTGGAGAGAAAGTCAGGAATCATCCTGAGCAACTGGTCTCTTGGCTGAACACCTGTAAAACCAGAATAGCAATGACCTAGATCATGCTCATGATGCATATGCTTCTGCGCTATGCCCCACTCAGTGGGAATGATATGCGTTTATGCTAAATGCTGTGCAATCATGCACAATGCTATGCAGCGTTAAATGCTATGAAGTGTTGAATGCTATGCAGTGTTAAATGCTATGCAGTCATGCACAATGATGCGACCTCGTCAACAAAATAAATGCCGAGGGGAAGATTCTCCTGTCAAGGAGAAAGAACTGCTCAGATAGAGGAGTCATCCTGCTGAGGAGAACGTGGGCACGCCGATATCAATTGGACTCCGCCTGGGGAAATGATCTTCCGGTTGACTGCTGCAGGGCAAACAACTTCAGCTGACTGCTGTAGGGGACGAAGCTCTACGAGAACCCGAAACTGCTGAAGGAAAGCGATGCCAACCGCGGGAGTGAACTGCGTGGCCGTCTCGGCTAACTCTTCTGGGGATGATCACTCTGTGGGGAAACAACTTCGGCTGCTCCACACTCCGCTGGGGAAGAGGGAATCGTCCAACTTCAGGAGAGAGCATGACTCCGGTGGGGAATTTCAATTCCGCTGGAGACCTCAGTCTGGCACCATCAATTACTGCATATTTCGGCGTACGACCATCTCCCTACGAGATCCGCACTTGTGACCCCGTGCTGGGGCAACACCTGCTTTGGTGACTTTACTGGGGAAAACACGAGCTTCGGCACCCGAACATTCCTCTGAAATCTGCACTTGTGACCCGGTGCTGGGGAGAGACGACATCATTCTTCGGTGCTTGGCTCAGCTGATGGGGTGACGCTCCTTCAGGATGCGTCGGCTTGGGGACGAGAATCCTCTCTGCCTGGGGAGACATATCAATGCCCACTATCTTGCGTTCAGACTCTACGGAGGAGAGATTACTGAACTCTGCTGGAGAAGGAGGACTCGCCCTGCTTCGGGGATGCGCACGGCACATCTTCTGGAAGGTGCTATACCTGCAACAACATAAACAAACAGACAAGATACCCTCCTCAAAGGGGCCTATCCAGGTTATTATCTCGTGACAATATTCAGTTAATTAATTGTTTCAACAATCAATGGGCCTAGGCCCGTAAGTTTATGCATGCGCATTTTATCAAAAAAACATCGGCGTTTTCATTCGCAAACAAAACAGATAAATGCTAAACAGACAAGTAGAATTGCTGAATAATGTGCATTTTATTGATGATGAACCCCTGAATGGGCAAAAATGTTTTACAACAGAGGCAAACTCCTGGAATGAGGAAGCCGCACAAAAAGGAAAACATAAATATACATCAGTATATACAAATGTCGGCAATCGAGGCGTAGACGAACACCATGAGTTGATCCCTCTAAGACCCACTCGACTTCGATACTTCTCCGATGATTCAGCTTTGGAAGAGATTGATTCAAATAAACGGCCCTCAGGTCTTCCGAACCACTAAACAATGAAAGTCCACACGCGGAACGCAGTCATTTGCTTATTCAAATCCCTAACTTTTGCGTGAACCGCCCTTTACGGGTTTTTAATTCACCGGGATACCCTTTTTTGCCGAAGCCGCCCAGTGTAGGTTTTCGACCTCGCGGGTGTACATTTTTCAATATATCCCTAATTTTTGCCCGAACCTTTTATTCTGTTTTTGGTTCGCCGGGATGCCCCTTTTTTGCCTGGACTCTTCCTTTTTTGTCCAACGGGTCTCTTTCAAGCAAAGTATTTTTTAACTGCGTCCGCGTTCACCGGGGATGCAAAATCTTCACCATCCATCGTGGATAACAACAAAGCTCCTCCCGGAAGAATTTTCTTCAGGACGAGATCACCCGTCTGAAAGCTTCTAGGACGCACCTTCTTATCGTAAGCTTTCTTCATTCGGCTTTGGTACAGGCGACCAAATGCGATCGATGCTAACCTCTTTTCGTCCATCAGGCTGAGTTGGTTCAAGCGATTCGTAATCCATTCTGCCTCGTCGAGTTTCACATCGACCAAAACTCGCAAAGAGGGAATCTCCACTTCTAACGGTAGGACAGCTTCCATACCGTACACCAAGGAGAAAGGAGTTGCCCCGGTCGACGTATGCACCGTCGTACGATAACCGTGCAAGGCAAACGGCAGCATCTCGTGCCAATATTTGTATGTCACAACCATCTTCTGAACAATCTTCTTGATGTTCTTGTTGGCGGCTTCAACAGCGCCATTCATCTTCGGCCGGTAAGGAGATGAGTTGTGGTGTTCAATCTTGAAGCTCTGGCACAGCTCCTTCATCATCTTGTTATTCAAATTCGAACCATTATCAGTAATGATTCTCTCGGGAATTCCATAGCGACAGATGATGTCCCTCTTTATGAATTTAGCTACCACCTGCTTGGTCACATTAGCGTACGAGGCTGCCTCCACCCATTTGGTGAAGTAGTCGATAGCTACCAGAATAAAACGATGACCATTGGATGCAGTGGGCTCGATCTTGCCTATCATGTCGATGCCCCACATGGAGAACGGCCAAGGGGAGGACATGACATTCAATGGGCACGGCGGCACATGAACTTTATCAGCATAAATCTGGCATTTGTGACATTTCTTCGCGAATCTGAAGCAATCCGACTCCATGGTCAGCCAGTAATACCCTGCTCTCAGGATCTTTCTCGTCATGGCGTGCCCGCCGGCGTGCGTACCAAATGTGCCCTCATGGACTTCTTCCATGAGCATACTCGCCTCTTTTTCATCCACACATCTGAGTAGCACGAGATCGTGGTTTCTCTTATACAGCACTCCATCAGGATTGAGATAAAAGTTTCCAGATAGCCTCCTCAGAGTCTTCTTATCCTGGGTCGACGCACCCGCGGGATACTCCTTAGTCATAAGGAAGGTCTGAATGTCGTGGAACCATGGCTTGCCGTCGGTGGCATCCTCGATTGCAAAGACGAATGCCGGTCTATCAAGACGCGAAAGTACAATTCTTGGAGCCTCATTCCAATAATTGACTTTATACATTGAAGCCAGCGTGGCTAAAGCATCAGCCATCTGATTTTCAGCCCTGGGTACATGATGAAGTTCCACTCGATCGAAGAACGGAAGCAGCCTCCTGGCATAATTCATGTACGGCACTAGATTCGCTTGACGAGTTTCCCACTCCCCTTTAATCTGGTTAATTACAAGCGCTGAGTCACCATATATGTCTAGATTCTTGATTCTCAAATCAATTGCCTCTTCTAGACCCATAATACATGCTTCATACTCTGCTTCATTGTTGGTAACTGGAAACGTCAGTCTCGCAGTAAAAGGGATGTGGGATCCGTGAGGAGTCGTGATGATAGCCCCGATACCACTTCCGTAGGAATTAACCGCTCCATCGAATATCAACTTCCACTGAGATTTCCTATCTGGCCCTTCATCGGGCAATGGCTCATCGCAGTCCTTTGCTTTGAGAAACATGATGTCCTCGTCAGGGAACTCAAACTTCATCGGCTGGTAGTCTTCGATTGGCTGTTCAGCAAGGTAATCAGACAATACGCTCCCCTTAATGGCTTTCTGAGAGACGTACTGAATATCATATTCTGTTAACACCATTTGCCACCTGGCAATCCTGCCTGAAAGAGCCTGCTTCTCGAAGACGTACTTGATCGGATCCATCTTCGAAATCAGCATAATGGTGTGGTTGAGCATATACTGTCGTAGACGTTTGGCAGCCCAAGCTAATGCACAACACGTCTTCTCCAGCATCGAGTATCGAGATTCACACTCAGTGAACTTTTTACTCAAATAATAAATGGCATGCTCTTTTCTGCCCGTCTCGTCGTGCTGACCGAGAACACACCCCATACTATTCTCCAGAACCGTCAGGTACATGATCAATGGCCGTCCAGCCACTGGGGGTATCAAGATTGGAAGTTCTTGAAGATACTGCTTGATTTTGTCGAATGCCTTCTGGCAATCCTCATTCCAAGTAATCGCCTGATCTTTCTTTAATAGTTTGAACATCGGTTCACAAGTGGCCGTGAGCTGAGAGATAAACCTTGCAATGTAGTTTATTCGGCCCAGGAAACCACGAACTTCTTTTTCTGTTTTCGGCGCTGGCATTTCTTGGATAGCTTTTATTTTCGCAGGATCAACTTCAATACCTCGTTCACTAACGATAAACCCCAATAACTTTCCGGACCGCACTCCAAAAGTGCATTTGTTAGGATTCAGCCTCAGCTTGAACTTCCTAAGCCTTTCAAACAGCTTCAACAAATTGACCAGATGCTCTTCCTCCGTTTGGGACTTTGCAATCATGTCATCAACATAGACCTCGATCTCATGATGAATCATATCATGAAACAAAGTAACCATTGCTCGCTGGTAAGTGGCCCCTGCGTTCTTCAGACCGAAGGGCATTACCTTATAGCAGAATGTTCCCCAGGGGGTGATGAACGTCGTTTTCTCCATGTCCTCCGGTGCCATCTTAATCTGATTGTAACCGGAGAAGCCATCCATGAACGAAAACACGGAAAACTGGGCTGTATTGTCGACCAACACATCGATATGAGGCAACGGGAAATCATCCTTAGGGCTCGCCCTATTCAAATCCCGATAATCAACGCACATGCGTACCTTACCTTCCTTCTTCGGTACAGGCACAATGTTGGCGACCCACGGAGGGTAAGTGGTAACGGCTAGAAATCCTGCGTCCAACTGCTTCTGGACTTCTTCTTTGATTTTTACAGCCATGTTTGGTCTCGTCCTCCTAAGCTTCTGCTTGACTGGAGGGCAATCTTCTCGCAACGGCAAGCGATGAACCACAATATCAGTGTCAAGTCCGGGCATATCCTCATATGACCAAGCAAAGACGTCACTATACTCTCGAAGCATCTCGACCAGTCTATGCTTGACATCATTCTGCAGCGCAGCCCCAACTCTGACATTTCTGACGAGCTCCTCAGAACCCAGATTTATGATCTCAATATCCTCCTCGTGAGGCAGAATAACCTTCTCCTCTTGTCTCAACAAGCGGGCCAATTCTTCCGGAAGGTCTTCATCTTCATCAATCTCATCCTCGGCTTGATAGATCGGGAAATCAAAGTCGTAGTGAGCCGTAGAGGGTCCAGAGTCAATGTCATCTGTTACGTGGATCCTGCAATAACAAGGGTTAAGTTTAAAGCAGGAATATGCAGGTTAGCACGAGCCTCGTTGCCATTTTGCTGTTTTTCGAAATAAACATAAAATAGGAATAACAGGGAACACAATATTTGATTACGAAGAAAACGCCTTTTATTTATTAACAAAATGCATACACATAATCCAACAAGGCCCTGACAGTAAAACCACTATGCCCCGGGCAGGACATAGGGTTGTACAAAGATTGTAAAAAAGCAAATCATTACTCTTCACTTGTCAGCTTGATAATCTCCTTGATGGTCCAATTGTGGAGGCGCTCGCCTGGCTTGCTCGGTTGAATCCAGGCGTCAAGATCGCAATCACTGTCTCTGCTATCCTCCGACGCTGCGTTGATGCTCTCGAAAATTACTCCCCCCTTGGTGAATAGGATCGGCCCTTTCCCACGAGACGAGCTGCCAGAAGAAGATGAAGCTTCAGCTTCAGGAGAATATCCCAATCCAAACTTATCCTGTTTGATTGGTATATCCAAGACATGCCCCCAGCCTGGGGTGGAACCGGCTTCGACAACGGCCCGAGCTTCCTTAAACAAGGAGAGGTTCAACTCTTGCTTCTCTGCGACGACAGGAGCCACCTCCTTCACCCTGACGGTTTCAAATGCCTGGCAAAGAGTCTCATGGATCTCACCATCCATTTCAACGTATTTAAAAGACGACAGGTGGCTTACCATGATGTCCTCCTCCCCGCAGACTGTCACTATGCTGCCCCCAACAGCATATTTAAGCTTCTGATGCAGCGTGGACGTCACGGCACCAGCAGAATGGATCCATGGCCGACCTAAGAGGCAACTATAGGCGGGCATGATATCCATGATATAGAAAACCGCATTGAACGTCTCTGGACCAACTTGAATTGGCAGGGTCAATTCTCCGAAGACGTGGCGCTTGGTTCCGTCAAAGGCTTTCACGACCAGATCACTGGGCGTGCACAGCAATCCACGGGTATCCAACTTCATCAGTGCCTTTTTCGGAAGCACATTAAGCGAGGAACCCGTATCCACCAGGACATGTGACATAATCGTGCCTCTGCACTCTATCGAGACGTGCAAGGCGCTGTTGTGATCTCTTCCCCTAGGAGTCAGCTCCAGATCTGTAAATCTTAGCCCATTACCAGCATTGACATGGGCTACCACCTCCTCGAGTTGATTTACTGATATCTCCTGCGGCACGTATGCAGCATTCAACACCTTCAGTAACGCGTTGCGGTGCGCCTCAGAGCACAGCAACAAGTTAAGAATCGAGATCTTTGACGGAGTCTGATGAAGATGATCTACAATCTTGTAGTCACTTTTCTTGATTAGTCGCATGAACTCTTCAGCATCTTTAACCAGCAAGTCTTTCTCTGCCCCTGCAGGGACCTCTTCAACAGCTTTACCTTTACCCTTATCCACAGCGTCAGCTCGGACCACTTTCTCTGCTGCAACCTCTGCTGGTGCGAACACTCTTCCGCTTCTAGTGATACCACTGACCTCAGTAAGATTCTGCACAGTTGATCCGAACGGCTCAAGCTCTATCTTTTGACCATTACAATAAACCTCGGCGCCATAATGCCATGGAACGGCATTGGTACTCTCGAATGGGATTGGTCCGGCCCTGGTGATGGTGATGGTAGGCGGACGAGGCGCAGAAATAGTAATAGGGTGGCGAGGAATGGTAATGGTAGCAACTTCGTCTTCCTGCTTTAGCACAACTTCCCCTGATGCACTCTCGACGCTCCGGCTGAATTGCAAAATACCCTCGGTCATCAGACTTTGGATACCTTCGATCAGCTGCTCACACCCATCAGGAAGTGTAGCACAAGCCATACACAACTCTCCGCATCCAGGAAAGAAGCCCTTCTTCAGCAACTTAGCCTTGACAAAACTCAACGGCGTCTTCAAATCTTTGACATCAGTCAGCAAGTCCGCACTCTCCTCGGTGATAACAACATTCACTCCGCCCCCCTTATGATGAGGCATCGGGTTTTTGGTGACGTTAGGCACGTTGTCAGAAAAGTTGATAACCTTGGCGTCCACCAAGTCCTGGACTTTGTGCTTAAAAGCTTTACAATTCTCAATCGTATGGCCAGGTGCCCTAGTATGGAATTCACAAGTAGCACTGGCATCATACCCCGGTGGTGGTGCCCCTGTTAAGGGAGCCAATGTCCTCTTCTGAACTAATTGGAGCTGAAGCAGCGTTTGCAGAAGCTGTGCATATGACATAGGTGGAGTATCAAAATGACGGCTTGCCAGGGAAGCCCGATTCTGATATCTTTTGTACCCCTGATTATTCTGCTGCTGAGGTTGCTGCTGCTGCGGCTGCGGTGGAGCAGCTGGAATGTTTATGCTAGCAATCTGAGGCTGAGGGCCCTTGCCCTTTCTCCTAGCATTAGTGACAGCACTGGCATCTCCCTCTCGACGCTTGCCAGTGTAGGGTTTCTTGCTACCTCCTCCAGCTGAGGATGATTCGCCCTGAATTTTTCCGATCTTTATACCGTTCTCAACATGCTCGCCCAAAGTGATGAGAGCCGAGAATGTTCCAGACATGCCACTGACCAGCTTTTCATAGTAGATTCCGGGAAGGGTAGCCACGAACATTTGTACCAACTCACGCTCAACCATCGGCGGTTGAACCCGAGCAGCCAATTCACGCCACCGCTGGGCGTACTCTTTGAAGCTTTCATTGTTCCGCTGTGAGAGATTCTGAAGCTGAACTCGGTTGGGAGCCAAGTCTCTATTATATTGATAGTGGAGAACAAACGCTTCTGCAAGATCTTTCCAGGTGCGCACCGTAGCGGGCTCCAAGCCCATATACCATTCGAGTGATGGACCAGAAAGACTATCCTGAAAGAAGTGCATCAGCAGCTTCTCATCGTCAGAATAGGCGGACATCTTTCTATAATAAGATCGGAGGTGGACCTGGGGGCAAGCAGTACCCTTATACTTCTCGAAGGTAGGCACCTTGAACTTGTGAGGTACTTTAAAGTCAGCAATCAACCCGAGGTTGGACATGTCAACGCCCAATGTGTTCTGATTTTCTATGCTTCTCATCTTGTCTTCCAGCGCCTTAAACCTGAGTCGAGCTTCAGCATTCAACTCTGCCTCTACACCTCTCTGAGAGAATACATCATCCTGATGGTCCTCCAGCCACAGTTGAGGCCCCACCAGATTTCCTGCACCAGCATTGCCGTTGATCGGCCCTATGTTAACATTGGCTCCCAAACTACCATTTACGGCGCCAGCCGCGTTGAGTCCGAGATTAGTCATCAGATTGCCGTTAGCACTGCCGTTGCCCCCGGCAGCAGGAACAACGTTCTGTGGAGTATCCCCTGGAGGAGGAGTAGGCACGACCCCTCCGTGAAGTATGCCATTACTGTCAACCCTGGAGATCAGAGGTTGAACCAGAGTACGAAGCTGGTCTTGACCATTCGCGACCACCTGCATCAGCTCCATAAAACGATCCATCCGCTCACGGAGCTCTTGAACATCTGACTGTACCTGGTCCATGATTCTCGTCTGATTAGCGCGAGTTGAGTAGCGGTGGATGAGTCTTTGATCAATCCTGGAGATCGAAAGCAGCTCAGAACCTGAAAAACCTGAAGCAATAAAGGTTAGGAAAAGCAATAAGACATACACCATGCAAATATGCTTCATGCAGATGCATGCGTGTGTCTGTGTGCGTGGGAGATTTTCCCCCGATCCTAGTGCCTTAGTGACGGTGCTGATAATAACAAGAGGAAGAAGAAATCCGAGCCCAATCATGGAAACATCAATCTCATATATATATGGAAAGGCCTGTCGAGGCAGTACACAGTATCAGCGAGTACAAATCAACAGCATGACCTCAGCCAACAAGCCTGGTGATGGTCAGCATACATCAAAGGTCAAAAACAACAGGGATATAACTAGTCAAGTACGGCCACGGGCGCGATACTCTGCTAATAACTCCTTTGTCTCCGAATGATCTGGCGAAGTGAGCAACCCCTCGACGAGTAGTTCCCTCTGCCTGATAGTATGCTGAAGCCCCTGAACTGAGCTCTCCCAAGCGTCTTCGCCGAAGCAATCCTCCAGCTTCCGCTTCTTAGACTCAAACATCAGCTTATGCTCCTTCAGGCTAGCAATGGCTTTGTTGAGACGGGCTTCAGCGGAGTACCTGCGGGCAGTCTCTTCATCAAACCTCCGCTCACTGTCCTTCACATCGGTCTCTAGCTTAGAAATCTGCAGCATCAGCTTGTCTTCTCGCTCCTTCCTGGTGGCCATGGAAGTCTTCCAATGCTGGTCGAACTTAGATATTCTCCGGTATGCTTCCTCCAAATGCTGCTTCTTCGTAGCTAGCACATCATTAGCAGCTCTGAAGTCTTGACCCAAGCGTTCTCGATCAGCAATCTGCTTTGCCAAGTCTGCACTCAGCTGGCTCACCGACTCTGTTTGCCTTTTGAGAGCATGCACGGCTTCGTTTCTCTCACTTCGAAGCTGAGCTAACTCCTTCTCTAATTCTGCATTTGCCCTCTTCAGTTCATCACGCTCAGCTAATACCTGGTTGTGCTGATGAATGGACACAGTGGTAGGCTCTTCGACTGGTGGAGGACTCTCTGGTCTGACATGAGGGAATGGCATCCCTATAGTGCTGGCTCTGGCTCTGATCCAATCTGAATAAGGAGGGTAAGCTTGGTTGTTGCTCTTCCCCAACAAAGGCTTTCCTCTCGTACTGATATTGTTCCACGCATACTGCAGCTTGGACAACAAATTCCCCTCTAGAATACCCGTGAGGTACAGAGATTCCCGTACCTCTTCTTCCTTCGGTGGAGTCCTCAAAGCATATGCAAAATGACGAACTAGCAACGATGGGTTGTAGTTGATGCAACCCTTCCTACCTATCAGAGGTACGTTAGGAAACCCACTACAACTGGAGATCATCTCGGTGCCTAACCTGCCTCTGTCAACGAACCAAACAATGTCTTCTGCCGACAAGCTCATCAGACGCTCAGGCCACTCAGCTGTGGCTGCAGACAAGACAGAAGAACCCCTCTTGGGCAAATGACTATCAAACCACTTGTACAACAACGGTACGCAGCATGAAACATTCTTCCCTCTCCGGTTCTCATTCTTGTAATGCACTGAATGATAGACGTCTCCGATCAGAGTAGGGACTGGATTCCCCGAGGCAAAGATATGGAATGCATCGAAGTCTATGAAATCAGGCATGCTGGGAAATAGGATGATGCCATATATGCATAAAGCAAGGATGGCGCTGAAGGCGTCCCAACATTTGTCCTTGGCACATTGCTGAGCCTTAGCTATCAGAAACTGCAGAGAGAACCCTGGGACCTTGTTCCAACTCGTTACCACTAACTCAGAAGCGCTCAAATGGAGTGAGGGAGCCAAACCAACCAGATCAGGTTCAGCATCCATGTGGACAAAAGGCATCTTCCTTTTGATAGGCACACCCAGCATATCAGCATACTCTTCCAATGTCGGCGCGAGAACGAAGTCATGAAAAGTGAAACACCTCAAGGGAGGGTCATAAAACTGCAGAAGAGCATGTAACCCATTCAACTCGGACGTAGAAGGTTTGCAAACCAGACTAAGCAACCTGCCATAAGACTTCCTGAACCTATCCTTCACAGAATCCCCTGCCAGGGCTATCAAACCAGTCAGCTTCGACACGTCGGGGGTCGGGAACTTATACGCAACAGTCTTCCTGAGAGAGGCCATAATAACAGTAGGAGGCGGGAAATCCTGGATCGGGGAAACGGTACCTGCAACACAGACACACGTTAATGGAATGCAGATGAATGCGTAAACTAATGCAAAATGTAGGTATCCAATAGTATATCCAGGTGGCTGCTGTGGAGATTCGGTATCAACAGTCGCTGATGAGAAGGAAACCCCGGTGTAAACCACTGATCTGATCTGCTGAGAATAACCATCTGATAGGATCGAGATCAAAATTCTGCTCTATCAAGAGTAAGTGCATGATAATAAGGACCCCGGGCGCAAGATCAAGGAACATCTGTTGAAGTCTTCAGACCCCAAATCAAAATCTGCCCTATCAAGAACAAACACACAGCTGCTGATGAGCTCTTCAGACCTCACTCAAAATCTGCCCTATCAAGAACAAATAACATCTGCCGATGAGGTTTTCAGACCTCACTCAAAATCTGCTCCATCCAGAACAAACCGCCGATGATAACATACTGATCAAAGCCTGCTCTATCAAGAACAGACAAACACCCGGCGACAAGATCCTCTGATCAAAACCCTCTTGCTCTATCAAGAACATGTCTGCAACTGAGAACCCAACATAACTGATTCACTGTCAAGAAAACCAGGTAGTCTGAAGGTCTAAGTTTCCTGCAATAAACCCAGTCCCACTCACAGGTATGAACCTAGACTGACTCAAAGTACGGCATCCTATGCGCTCATCAGCGTCACAGACTTTCAAAACTGATGATACGATTCCCAGAAGGAGTGGCATCATCAAGTCCTGAAGAGGCCTCACTTAGCTGAATCACAAATGATCGGTCCCCAGAGTCGACAATCCACCAAACCGGCAACCGTCTCAACCCAAAGGGTTGAAAGTGAAGCCAACCGGATGAACCTCGTCTGAGCGTGGATTTCATGAGACACTAGTGCCTGCAAAGCAAGCACGCGCCCACTAATTTCCACTCTAAGTCTATGGTGCACTCAAGCCTGGGTCTGGCTTCTCACTCAATCAGAACTCCCATCCCACAACAGCACAAATAATCATATTTTACTGAATATAAAAATGCGGGAAATAAAGTGCGAGAAGTAAAAATGCGATAAATAAACGCAACCCAACAAGCAAACACACAAGCGGTAGGATTAACTCTCTTAAGGGACGTTGGATCCCAAAATTGACTCGCTTTCGGGACGTTGGATCCCTAGGAAACTATCAAGTCCCCAGCAGAGTCGCCAGCTGTCGCTTGCGCGAAAATAAGGTGCCGGCACAACAGAAGAGTCGCCACCTTTCGTTATTTATCCTTTAGAGCGGGAAAGGAAACGATCGGAAAAAACCTGACGAATAAGGGTAAGACAAGGTCGTCGCAACCATTGTCTGGGTTCGGGAGTCGGTTACGCAAGGGGAAGGTATTAGCACCCCTCACGTCCGTCGTACTCGACGGGATCCTCGCTTGTTTGTTTACTTGGACAGGTTGGTTTTATTCTATCTACCTATCAAGGCTGGCTGAAAAAGAAAAGAAAAATGACTCGGCAAAGCGTCGCACTTTATGCCTACGTATTCCCGTCTGGAACGAGAAATCAGAGTCAACGTAGTTCGGCTAACTACGGGTGAAGATGGGGAAGGTTGCTCGCTAGGACGTCGCATCCTATGCCTACGTACTTTCATCTGGTATGAAAGATCAGAGCAAACGTAGTTCGGGAAACTACGGGTTATCTCCTAAAAGAAGTGTTTTTTATTGTGTTTGCGATTTCAACCGCACTAGAGACTATGACCTGAGAGTGAATGCGTCGCATGTCACCCAAAGGGTACCATACTAAACATTCAGACTGTGGAAAAGAAACTCTCCCACAATCCTTTCTCAGATAGCTTAAGGCTCGTAACGTACGAAAGAAATCATTCATGATTACTGTATCTTAAACTGCTTCGAGATGAGAAGAGAACAGGCCCAACTAGGAGGGAGACTATCAAGTCCTATTGTTGTCATGCCATGGATTCATCCTATGGTTGAGATTTGAACAGGGAACTCCTAGATGTTGTCATGCATAGGTTTCAACCTAAAAGTCTATCATCAAATCCTCATCAGAGGAAATGAGAGTCCTAAGGGATCATGTCAATGATACACCAAAACAGACAAAAGCATCAGCTTTAACAGTAAAATGCATGCAATGCAAGTGAGGGAGGAAATGTGTGTGGGGTTTCAGCCTCCACAAGCTCGTCTCAACCTCAAGCCAGTCATGAAATAACAGTAATCATACTGCAATAAACAACATGCTATCAAGCAAAAACAGTAAATTGCGATCATGCAGACAGAAGAAATGAAATGCTATCAAGCAAGGTAAACACATGGGCAAGGGAGCTGGGCTCTACCGAATACCCGCAAGCAAAGCCAAGCAATAACAATACAATCAGATGCACTCATGCTCTTAGACTGAACTTATTCTAAATGTGCTTAGTCTAATGCAGCAGAAAAATCAGACAAAACACACAATACATCAAAGAAAACAGAAGAAAGCCTCAGCTCCTCCAGCAGCAACCCAGTCTTCAGACTTCAGAGATCACTTGCTTTCCAGGTATCAACCCTACAACATGAGTATCAACTCATCTTCTCCCTTGAGCTTCAGCTCCTTTGATCAGCTCTACCTTCAGGCTTCACTATCTTCAGGGATCTTCAGGCATCAATTTGATCTTCACAGAGTCTTCAGACTTCCATAATCTCCAAGGAATCATCCTCTTCAAGGCTTCAGCTTCTATCTTCAAGGGCTCAAATGCTCCAGCAAACAAGATTCAGTCAACAAGATGAGGTGAGAATGTTACAGTGCTCACTGACTTCCAAAGGATGCCATTGAGGACTTAACATCAAAGGAAAGGCTCTCTCAAAGTTCTACCTTATGGGGCAAGGTCACTAATCCCTCCAAAGGAGAGAGGTGAATACCCTTAAGGGACTCTGTGTCATAGAGATGAAAGGAGGTGAACAAAGCACTCCTTGGTTATTGAACAAAGTATTCTATCTAGGGCTCTGCCTATGCACCAATAAACCTATAAACAAAACAACAAAAGCTATGCTAAACTCCTCTGCAAGGTCTTCAAAGCTTCCATGATGATCCACAAGGTCTTCAACTCAATCTTCAAAGCTCACACACTCAAAAGAGAAGGAAAGAAAACACAACAATACAACTTATGCCTTTAAGCAACACACATACTATCCATACATTCAAAAATCAATGAAAAATACTAAAACACCATGCAATATTCTAGTAAAATTCTAGGGGATTCTATACATACTTACCCTTAACCCATATATTCCCCATACACTAATTTGGCCTATAAACCCCAAAACAATTTTGTTCAAGTCTACCTATACAACTTAAAACCCTAATTAGAGCACCTAAATGTCCAACAATCAAACTACATCAAATTTTAATCTACAAATCAAGAGATAAATCCTACATGAAACTAGGGTTCAATATCTAACTATGCCAAAAAGAATGAATTAAAAAGACTAAAGGAAGGTCCTAAAACAAATCTTGCAAAATAAGGTACCAACCAAAAGAAAATAATTGCCCTATTTAAAAGAAAATACCACCATAAATTCTACATTAAAAATAAAATTTCATTTTTATTTTTATATTTTTCTACACATTATGATCTAAACATAGAAAAAAGAATGAGTAAAAAAACATTATTTACCAATTACTTATGAATTTTCAAAGTTCATTAAAAACATAAAACAAAATAAAAATATAAAATGAGGAAAATGAGGGAGGGGGTGTGGATAGAACAGGCGCGCAGTTCATTACATTTGGGCCAGATCACGGGGGGGTGTGAATAGAAGAGATGGGCCCAGAGATTTTCATTAAACCAAACGCAGCGTTTGGCTGGCTCATGCTTCCCTCCGTTTCTGCGTTTAAACTACAACCGTCCGATGGAGTCTTCAGTCAACACTAGCCAAACTGATCCAACGGAGCACGTGTGTCTTCAACCTTAAGACAAAAGCTAGGGTTTTAAACCTCCATGGAAGCCATGCATGCACCTACTTCGAGCTCTCTGTTCTCTCTCCACAAGCCATCATTCAACACGATGTCAACACCAAAATTACTCAGAATTCCTCCCTCTACAAGACTATAGTCATAGTATGCTCTGAAACTCGATGCAGCCCTCAACCCGATCGTGACAAGTTCTTGATACACTCGAAATACACTGCAACTCATCATCATAATTCTTGCTCCAATCTATACTGATCTAACCTACACGCTATGGTGATCATTCTAAACCACAAAGCTAAGCTCATCATGCACTAACCTATGAGTTTCAAGTCCAAACAGTTTTAACACCCTGCTATGTATCATCACCAATTGGCACGAAACTAACCAGAAATGCTCCTCTATCATCCTACATCATGCCTAAACTAACAACCTAATGTAAAACCACCTAAATCAAGCTAAAGAAAGTAAATTGCACCTGAAGCAAAATCTTGGAGATGATGATGAAGCTCATGGATCTAATGCTTTGGATGCTTGGATCTTGATCCACTATTGTTATACTCACTTCTGTTTGCAAAACTTTGATGAATCTTGCCTTGAATCTTGAGATCCACTTGAAGTTGCAACTTGTGTCTTGATGAAGAAAGTGCACGAAACAGAACCAATTGCAATCCAAACTTGGCTGAATTCTACTCCATGATGATGGTTGAATATGGTGAAATCAGTATTGGTGATGATTGATGAAGGTTTTGTGGAATTGGGATCAAAATGCAATGGGAGAGAATGAGAGAATTTGGGAAGTGCTTGCCAAAAAATGAGAATCCAACCCTTGCTCAATGTTCATTTCATGATTATATAGCACTCAATGGAAGTTTCCAGCACCATCTTACACTTTCCCTTGCATTCCAAGCTTGATCCAACTTGGTTATGTTTCTTTAATCATAAGTAACCTTAAGTAACTTTTATTTTTTCCACTAAACTCAAAAATGTGCTTGAACCATTGTCTTTAAAATGGTTTTTCCAATCAAAATGATATATTGGATGACCCCATTTGGATTCCTAGATCTTCCAAACCAATTTCCAATTCCAACTTTTTAAACTTATATGCCATTTTTAGTTCATTTTTGACCAATCATGCAACTTCATGCTATGAGCTTTTCCAGCAATTCATGACCTTCTTTCTAGACTTAAAATCACATTTTGAACAACTTTCATGTTTTGAGTTTTTCCATTTGAGGCTTGGAAGTATGAGTTTTAGGCATTGGCTAAAATGACCTATAACTGACAAATGACCAAAATACCCCTGTCTTGTTCAAACCATAAGTTGAGTTCCACAAATCCTATCAAGGACTTCTACCACTCAAATTAAAGCTAATAAGATTCCATCCAACATTCATGTTGACCAAGAAATCATAGGAATCATCCTACTAGGGCAAAAGTTGTCTGCAAGTTGGGTGACTTTCAAGGACCCAGATTCACATACCTCTGCTGACCTGTAATTTGTCAAAACCATAACTTGAGCTCTGCAACTTCTATCAAGGACTTCCACCACTCAAATTAAAGCTAAGAACAAGCTCTACAACATTCATGTTGTGGGGAAGATGAGATATCAATCACATCTAGAGCTAAAACTGCCTGGAATATAGGGATCAAATTAGGGTTTTTCACTGATGATCTTTGGAAACCCTAACTCAAAACTTCTCAAACTCCTCATTAATGATGAGTTGGTCTAGGAATCATCTTTATAGCATCTCCATACACCATTCCATGATCTCATGGCCCTTGGATTAGGTCTCAACCTTCTCCAAATCTTCAGTTATCCTAGGGTTGGCCCAGTCAAAACCCTAATTCTATCATTCATGGTTGAATCTTCTGAACCCTTGCATAATGACCTCTCTGGGCTTCATGATGGCTATCAAGACATCTTATAGGCTTTCTCCAAACATCAAGTTCATTCTCAAAGTCTCAGAATCATCTGAGGGGCACCCACAACTCTCAAGCTATGAAGCACACAACCCTGGTTCCAACCAATTCCTCTGAAGATCAACTTTCAAACACTAGATGGATAAATAATTGTTGGTCAAATTTTGGGGTGCAACAGCAGGGGCAGAGGCAAAGGAAGAAATCAGTATGTTCAGCCGCAGTAGATAGCCAGTGTCACTATCCCGCTGCCTCAACAGAGACAGCCACAACAACAACAACCACAGCAACAACAAGGACAGAATCCTGGCCAGAGAAGGGTACAGAATGCGAGAGTGAAAAGAGTGTTCGACGCACCTCCTTCCACCTATGCAGATCTCCTCCAGACCTTGCTAGGGTTGAACTTGGTTGAAAAGAGGACTTTGGCACCGCCTACTGGGGTAGTACTTCCTTACGGATACGATGCCAACAAGCATTGAGACGTCCATTCCGGGGCATCCGGGCATGATATAGAATCTTGTCAGGCATTTAAACATAAAGTTCAAGATTTATTGGATAGCAAAGCTATTAACTTTGGACAGGCGGGGCCTAATATTGTACAATAGCCTATGCCTAATCATGGGGCAAACGCTATCTTGACAGAAGAAAATTTGAACTTGGTGATGGATGTTCACGAACTGAAGACACCGTTGGGCGAGATCAAAAGCAGGTTGTTAAAAGGGAGTGTATTCCCGGGGTGTGATGAATTTTGCTTGGATTGCTGGATACAGCCAGAGGGTTGTAATGAGTTGAAGCAGGGTATTCAAGCTATGATGGATGAAGGTACTTTGCAGTTTGATAGAACCGCGGTTGAAGAGCCTGTAGAGGCGTTGTGTGATGAGTAGAACGATGTTGCGACGGTGACGATTCCGAGAAAAACAATAACGATAACGGCGCCTGCCAAGCGGCCGACGATCACAATTACTAAAGCAGGACCAATTCCTTTTGAGAGTACTAAAGCAGTACCGTGGACTTACGGGTTGGAGGTATATTGCGATGGTGAGAAAATTGAAGTCAATAGACAACCAGCTGGGGTTGTAGATAACGTTGTCAGGACAGGGGGTATGACCAGAAGCGGAAGAATCTTCACATCACCCGAGGTAGAGGCGGGAAGATTAGCCAAGGGCAAAGCCAAGGTAACTGAGAGTGGTCCTTCTCATTCGAATGAAAAGGAAACGTCACTTAAGAATGTGGAGGAGTTTATGAGGCTCATTCGTAAAAGTGATTACAAGATCGTTGAGCACCTCCAGCAAACGCCGTCAAAAATTTCCATCCTATCCTTGCTGTTATGTTCCGAGGCCCATCGGAACGCTTTGCTGAAGATTCTAGACACGTCGTTCATTCCTCAAGAAGTTTCTGTTAATTAGTTAGAAGGGGTGATGGCGCATGTCAATGCGGGGCACAGTTTGGGCTTCACAGACTTTGATTTGACTCCGAGAGGGCGAGAGCATAATATGGCATTGCATGTGTCAGTAGAATGCCAGGGCACGGTCATGTCCCATGTTTTAGTAGGCACTGGATCTTCCCTGAATGTGCTACCGAAGAAAGCCTTGATGAAGTTAGATATCAGGAGGATTATCTGCACGCCCAGTGACTTAGTGGTGAGAGAGTTCGATGGAACGAGGAGGTCGGTTTTCGGATCAATAACATTACCGTTGCAGATGGGTCCTGAAATATTTGAAACTGAGATCTATATAATAGACATCCAGCCAGCGTATAGTTGTCTTCTGGGACGCCCATGGATTCATGCTGCCGGGGCAGTCACATCCACGTTGCACCAAAAGCTGAAGTATATGGTTAGGGATAGTGTCGTCACTGTTTATGGAGAAGAAGATATTCTGGTTAGCCATTTGTCTTTGTTCAAATATGTTGAGGTCGACGGCGAAATACACGAAACACCCTGTCAAGCCTTCGAGGGGTTGCGAATTAAGGACAAAGCTCCGGTGCCAAGTAAAGTATCCGATGTGGTAGTGTCGTCCTACAAAGAGGCTCAAGCTCTAGTGCAGGTAGGAAAAACCAAGGGCTGGGGTCAGGTGTTGGAGATTCTCGTGAAGAATGACAGGTTCGGGCTTGGATATCATCCTTCGTCATCAGCATCCTCTTCAGGAGCGCCCAAGTTTAGAGGGCCGATAACCATTACACCAAAAGGGGTGAGCTTCGAGACTATCAATGTTGTTTCGGATTCTGAATAAGGAGATAGCGACTGTGATATGGACGCGTGGATTAAGCCAAGCATGCCAGGACAAAGTCTCTGCAATTGGTCTATCCGGGAAACTGTTCCTGTGACAACTAAACAATAATGATTTGTTTTCTTAATTGTTGAATAATCCTGTGTCCTATCCGGGGCATAGTGGTTTTGCTTAGGGCCATTTGGTTATGTACATTACATTGTTTAATCATGAAATAAAGGCGTTTTTCATATACAAATGTTGTGATCCCTGTTTTTTCCTATTTTTATCTTTTACAATAAAATGGCAACGTGGTTATTTTCTTTGTACGTGTTTTGAAGCATTTAACCATTTCCTTTGCAGGATTACTATTTCAGATGACATCTATGAACCGCCTATGACTCACTTCGACTTCGAGCACCCGGTATTTCAGGCTGAGGAAGAGATTGTTGAAGATGGTGACGTACCAAAAGAGTTGACCTGGTTATTGAAACAAGAAGAAAGAATCATTCTGCCTCATGAGGAAGTCATTGAGATTATCAATTTGGGGTCGGAAGAGGTTGTGAGAAACATCCGTATAGGGGCTGCGCTGCAGAGCGACATCAAGCAAAGATTGGTTGAGATGCTCAAAGAGTACAGTGATATATTTGCTTGGTCGTACGAGGATATGCCTGGGTTGGATACAGATATGGTTGTTCACCGTCTGCCGCTGCGAGAGGAATGTCCGCCTATTAAGCAGAAACTCCGAAGAACTAGACCGGACATGGCTGTGAAGATCAAGGAGGAAGTTCAAAAACAGTGGGATGCTGGTTTCCTAGCTGTTACCAAATATCCCTCATGGGTCGCTAATATTGTGCCAGTGCCAAAGAAAGACGGTAAGGTGCGAATGTGTGTAGACTACCGTGATTTGAATAGGGCAAGCCCGAAAGATGATTTTCCACTTCCTCACATCGATGTGCTGGTTGATAACACTGCTCAATTCTCCATATTCTGCTTCATGGATGGCTTCTCGGGTTACAATCAGATCAAGATGGCTCCGGAAGACATGGAGAAGACTACCTTCATTACTCCCTGGGGAACATTTTGTTACAAAGTGATGCCCTTCGGATTGAAGAATGCTGGGGCAACATATCAGCGTGCTATGACGACTCTCTTTCATAACATGATGCACAAAGAGATCGAGGTTTATGTTGATGATATGATTTCCAAATCCCAGACGGAGGATGAGCATTTGGTTAATCTGCTGAAACTGTTCAAGAGGCTTAGGAAGTTCAGGTTGAGACTGATGAAGGTGAGAAAATACTTAGAAGGGGGGGGGGGGGGGGGGGGTTGAATAAGTATGACAGAAAATGCTTAAAGATAAAAACACAAGTATTTTTATCCTGGTTCGTTGAACTCAACTACTCCAGTCCACCCTTTTCAAGAGTGATTTGCCTTTCTCAACAAGGACTTAATCCACTATTCAAATCAACTGATTACAAATAGCACACCTAAGAACAACTGTTCTTAGTCTTCTCAAGAGCTACTGATCTAACCTAGATCCTCTTAAGGAAAACTTCCTTTACAAATTAATGTAATACAAAGTAAGAGTAATAAATGCTTCTATGAAAGCTATAAACACAACTGTGTTATTTCTCTAAGTTTAGAACAATGTATGAACAGTGAAGAATATGAGAGCTTTTCGCTTGAGAGAGTTCTTGCAATAAGTTTGTCAATTTCGTCTTAATTCGGCACTTGAAGAATGAGCTATGATATCCTTTATATAGCCACTTGAATATTGGAGAGAATATTTTACCGTTGGAGAAGATATTTCCAATATCAAAATAGTACTGTCCTTTGTACTATTGCAGCAGAGAGACGGCGCACAAATAGTGGGTGTAGCAATTGTCTGCTGAGCTGTGATTATACCAAATATGGAATGTACCAGAGGAATAATATTCTTGCAGAGAATTTTGTCTATCCCAATTAAGGAAAGATTTGCTGGCATATTCCAACGGATATATTAAAATAATCTTCTTCAAATAATTCTTCAGATAGTTCAGATCAACAATCAATATCAGAGTCTTCAGTCTTCAGAACCTTCTGGAAACTTCAGAGCCTAATATGTTCTTCAGATGTTGATGAATCAGAGTCTGGTGCAGCTGTGTGCTTGAAGCGTAACATGCTCTTAGATCAGAGTCTTCACTCAGATCAGAGTCTTCTCTCATTCAGAGTCTCTTCACTCAGAGTCTTCATTCATTCAGATTCTTGATAATACATGCAGCGTGTTGTATCTTCAGAATCTTGATGACTAAGCTCTTATACTTCAGATTCTTCTAATCTTTAGATGCTCTTGAGCCATTCAGAATTCATTGTTCACATCAAATTTGCTCTTTAAGATTAAAATCTTTTGTGCCTGTAGAAAACAGTTTAGAACAAATTTAGAGAGCATAATTCTTGTATACAAATTATCATTAATGTTATCATCAAAACATAGAGATATTACTGAGACACAATCTGTGCTCTTACAACTGAACCCTAATAAGTGCACCTTCGGGGTGAGATCGGGCAAACTACTAGGGTTTATCATGAGCGAAAAAGGAATAGAGGTTGATCCTGCGAAAATAAAAGCAATACAAGAAATGCCGACGCCTAAAATAGAAAAAGAAGTGCGTGGGTTCTTAGGGAGGTTGAACTATATCGCCCGGTTCATATCCCACTTAACTGCGACGTGCGAGCCGCTATTCAAGTTGTTGAAAAAGGACCAGGTTGTGACCTGGAATGAAAATTGTCAAAAGGCGTTCAACAAGATAAAAGAATACTTGCAGGAACCTCCTGTTTTGATGCCCCTAGTGGCCGGGAGACCGTTGATTATGTATTTGACGGTTCTTGAGGAAAGTATGGGTTGTGTTCTCGGTCAACACGACGAGACAGGACGTAAAGAGCATGCGATTTACTATTTGAGTAAGAAGTTTACCGACTGTGAGTCCAGATACTCAATGCTCGAGAAAACGTGTTGTGCGCTAGCCTGGGCCGCCAAACGTTTGAGGCAATACATGCTAAATCATACAACCCTACTAATTTCAAAGATGGATCCAATCAAATACGTGTTTGAGAAGCAAGAACTCTCCGGAAGAATTGCCCGATGGCAGATGGTGTTAACCGAATATGATATTCAGTATGTCTCGCAAAAGGCTATTAAAGGTAGCGTTTTGTCAGAGTACCTTGCGGAGCAGCCGGTTGAGGACTACCAATCGATGAGGTTTGATTTTCCTGACGAGGATATCATGTACCTGAAGATGAAAGATTGTGAAGAGCCGTTGCCGGACGAAGGACCAGAGTTGGGTTCCAAATGGCAGTTGATATTTGATGGAGCTGTAAATTCCTAGGGTAGCGGAATAGGTGCAATTATTACTACTCCTCAGGGGTCGCACATCCCCTTTACTGCCCGATTGACCTTTCCCGTTACCAATAATGAGGCTGAATATGAGGAAGCTATTGATTTGCGAATCAAACATCTGGACGTATACGGAGACTCAGCTCTAGTGGTGAATAAGATTAAAGGAGAATGGGACACACGACAGCCCAATTTGATACCATATATGAACTATGCACGAAGATTGTTGCCTTTCTTTCACAAGGAGGAATTGCATCATGTGCCGCGAACAGAAAATAAAATGGCTGACGCCCTGGCGACATTGTCCTCGATGTATAAAGTTAACTTCTGGAATGAGGCTCCCCGGATTGTTATCTCTTGGCTTGATAGTCCTACATTCATATTTGCCATCGACGAGGCTCCCGATGGTCAACCCTGGTACTTTGACATCTAGAATTTCCTGAAGAACAAGGAGTATCCGGCTGGGGCATCCAGTCGAGATCAGAAGACTCTCAGGAGATTGACTGGCAATTTTTATTTGAATCCTGACGGTGTTCTATATAAAAGAAACCACGACTTGGTGTTGCTACGCTGTGTAGATGAGAAGGAAGCAAAGTTGCTCATGGAAGAGATACATGAGGGTACATTTGGTACACATGCTGGTGGGCATGCTATGACGAGAAAACTGCTGCGGGCAGGTTATTACTGGCTAACTATGGAAACAGACTGTTTCAAGTTTGCAAAGAGGTGTCATAAATGCCAAATTTATATGGACAAGGTCCACGTACCCCCAAGTCCTCTGAATGTGATGTCATCACCGTGGCCCTTCTCGATGTAGGGAATTGATATGATTGGAAAGATCGAGCCTACGGCATGCAACGGAAACCGATTCATATTGGTGGCAATTGATTACTTCACCAAATGGGTGGAAGCAACGTCAGATGCCAATGTCACCAAACAAGTGGTCGCCAGATTTATCAAACGAGATATTATCTGCAGATATGGAATCCCTGAGAGGATCATCACCGACAACGGTTCGAATTTGAATAACAAGATGATGAAAGAGCTGTGCCAGAATTTTAAGGTTGAGCATCACAACTCTTCCCTTTACCGACCCAAGATGAATGGCGCTGTTGAAGCGGCCAATAAGAACATAAAGAAGATTGTTCAGAAGATGGTTGTGACATACAAGGACTGACACGAGATGCTACCTTTCGCTTTGCACGGTTATCGTACAACGGTACACACATCAACCGGGGCAACCCCTTTTTCGTTGGTATACGGAATGGAGGCAGTATTACCGTTGGAGGTTGAGATTCCTTCCTTGAGGGTTTTACGAGATGTCCAACTTGATGAGGCAGAATGGGTAAAAGACAGGTTGAATCAGCTGAGTTTAATGGATGAGAAGAGGCTAGCTTCTCTCGCATACGGTCGATTGTATCATAGCCGGATGAAGAAAGCATACGATAAAAAGATACACCCTCGAAGCTTTCAGATGGGCGACCTTGTGCTGAAGAGGATTCTCCCACCACAAACAGATCACAGGGGTAAATGGACCCCTAATTACGAAGGGCCATACGTTGTTAGAAAAGTCTTCTCTGGAGGAGCCTTGCTACTATCTACCATGGATGGTGAAGACTTTACGTCGCCTGTGAATTCGGACGCAGTTAAAAAATACTTTGCTTGAAAGTGACCCGCTGGACAGTAAAAAGAGAGTCCAGGAAAAAATGGGGCATCCGGGCGAACCATAAAAAATGAATAAGAAGGTTCGGGCAAAAGTTAGGGATAAAATTGAAAAGATGTACACCCGCGAAGTCGAAAACCTGCATTGGGCGACTTTGGCAAAAAAGGGTATCCCGGTGAATCGAAAACCCGCAAAGGGCGATTCACGCAAAAGTTAGGGATTGAAAAGGCAAATGAATGCGGTCCAGATCTGATACAACATTGCTTAGTGGTTTGGGAGCACCTGAGGGTTCGTTTATCCAACACAATCTCTTCCGAAAATTGAATACCGGGAAAGCACCAGAGTCAGGCGAGTCATAGGAGGATCAGCTCATGATGTTTGTCTGCACCACGTTGCCGACATGTGTACAAATTCGATTTGTATTTGTATTTTTATACTTTTTATGCATATATGTATGTGTGTGTGCGTAACTTCCTCTTTTCAGGAGTTGCATCCGATGTACAAAACTTTTCCTATTCAGAGGCCTGTTATTAATAAAACATGTTATTCAGTATTTGATGTTTGTGCTTTACTGTTTTGTATGTGGAAAATGCCAATGTTCCGATGAACTTGCATGTGCATAACTTTGCTGGCCCTTGCCAATAATTGCTAAAACTTCGAATTGACTGAAGTAATGTCACAAACACTAACCCGAATAGATTTGGTTGTATAGATTTGTGGTGTCTCGTTTGTGTTTTGCAGGGTTCTCGCCCTTGAAGCAAACGATCAGAAAATTGTGGCCCCAGCCGGAGGTTCGTGGTGAAAGACTTGACTTTGTTTGACGTTAATCCCCATGCAGGTCGCGCCTCATCCCCAGAGTTTGAGATGATGCTATCCCTTATCGAAGGAGGGATTATTTTCCCCAGAGAAGTATCCCCATGGAAGTGTCCACAGGGCATCCCCAGCAAGAAAGAATCAGTGTCCCATGCAGAGTTTATACTCCCCAGAGAGTCGAAGATGTGCGCGTTTAATCCCCAGCTGGGAGGATTTCCATGGCGCATAACCAAGATAGTAAGTTGAGAAGGATTGTCCCCACCGAGGGTGGTTTTATTTCCCCCCGCAGGTTGTCATACCTTCGTCAGGATGATTATCCCCAGCGGAGTGGTAAGTCCAAATTTGTAAACTGTACCCAGACAGTTGTCTTCCAGTGGAAATCGATGTGTATTCTTCTCCCCAGCTGAGTTAGTCTTCCCAGCAGGGGTTATTCTGTCCTCCCAGTGGAAATTGAGGTGTAACCTCTCCCCGGCAGAGTTGGTTGTATTTCCGGCATTTATTTTTCCAGAATACTTCGTGATACCCGTTCATCCCCAACAGGATGGTATTTGTCCTCAACAGCCGTGTTGATGAAGCAAGCTTGTCAGAGCTTCCCCAACAGCCCGAACCTGCATTTGCATTTGCATACATTATCATGATTGCATATACCCGAAAACGCGTAGCATTTCCATGCCGTATGGAGCATTACGCCATTATCAGACATATGCATTTTGAAACATAAATCAGGTCGGCTAACCTTGTGTTTTCAGGTGTTTTTCAGCAGGAGTATGGGGTTCTATCTCAGATCTATTACCAGACGATCGAGGTCTCGCCGTGAGACATGTGATGATACAGTTCGTGTTATCATTCCCCCACAGAGTTGCTTGTTGAAGTTTCTCTTATCCGACCAGCGGAGTGTGTTTCTTCCGGTTTGCTGTCGCGACAGCATTTCAGGGTTTCATGAATCAGAATTTTCAGAAGAGGTCACTTGTTGTCGAAACGGGTGTCAGGAAGTTACTTTAAGAATATCCCCAGTGGAGTTAGCTACTACCGCGAACAGGCTAGGAAGCTATATCCAATGTTGTATTTTCCCGTAAGAATCAGGCGGAAGAACTTTCCTGTATGTATCAGGCAGATGTGTTGTATTTTCCCTTAAGAATCAGGCGGAAGAACTTTCCTGTATGTATCAGGCAGATATGTTGTATTTTCCCGTAAGAATCAGGCGGAAGAACTTTCCTGTATGTATCAGGCAGATGTGTTATATTTTCCTGTAAGAATCAGGCGGAAGAACTTTCCTGTATGTATCAGGCAGATGTGTTGTATTTTCCCGTAAGAATCAGGCGGAAGAACTTTCCTGTATGTATCAGGAAGATGTGTTGTATTTTCCCGTAAGAATCGGGCGGAAGAACTTTCCTGTATGTATCAGGCAGATATGTTGTATTTTTCCGTAAGAATCAGGCGGAAGAACTTTCCTGTATGTATCAGGATGATATGTTGTATTTTCCCGTAAGAATCAGGCGGAAGAACTTTCCTGTATGTATCAGGCATATGTGTTGTATTTTCCTGTAAGAATCAGGCGGAAGAACTTTCCTGTATGTATCAGGCAGATGTGTTGTATTTTCCCGTAAGAATCAGGCGGAAGAACTTTCGTGTATGTATCAGGCAGATGTGTTGTATTTTCCCGTAAGAATCAGGCGGAAGAACTTTCCTGTATGTATCAGGCAGATGTGTTATATTTTCCCGTAAGAAACAAGCGGATAAACTTTCCTGTATGAATCAGGCAGATGTGTTTTCCGGTATGAATCAAGAAAATGGAGTTTCCCGTATGAAGCAGGCGGATGAATTTTCCGGTATCTAGATAGATGATGATCCCGTGATAGACAGGGTATGTGAGTTGTGTTCCGATATTTGACAAAAGTATGTTCCCCAAGGAAGTTGCCGTGATTTCCTTGTGTTAATGTCTAGTAGAGTCCTCCGCGAGTCGTTTGTGGGTTGGGACCAACGAAGGTAGCCACTGCAGAGGTAGGCAGAGAAACAATATTCAGATGATGTTTCTCGTATGAAGCAGGCGGATGAATGTTCAGACAGAATAGTTTCCCCAGCGAAGTCGTTGGGATGTTGCTGTGTTGACAGAATATAGCGTCCTAACATGGATAAAGTTCTATCCCCGTAATGATAGAGCCTTTTTCAGGCTGATGAAAATAATCCCCAGCACAGTCGTTAATTGATCAGTTTGTTGCCGTAACAACCGGATCCAGTTAGCGGATGTTGTTTTCCAAGCAGTTTGTGCAGTTTATTTCTGCGGTTGGCAAATTTCCGGGTTCTTAGTATTCAACCGTCTCGTACCTCGATTGTTTGAACGCCGTTCGCTCTTCCCCCAGTCGGGTCCAAGCCGTTTGAATAGGGGCAGCTGTTGCACCCTAAAATTTGCTCAACCTATTTCATTTGATTTATGTTTCAATTGCATTATCATTTGCATAGTAAATCATGTACATGATCTAATCATTTGCATAGCATAGCATAGAAAGTCATATAACAAGGGATCAAGTGCCATCCTTATCTAAAGAAGCACATCAAGGGGCTTTATTCAAGCTTAAGACGATCCAAGTCATCAAGAAATATTTGAAGCTTTGAGAAGTTTGAGGGTCAACCAGTGGATTTCTCTCCTAATTTGAGGTGTATTGAGGGTCATCAATGAGCTATGAATTGAGGATATGGAATGTGTACAAAGCTTCTGAAATGCCTAGAGGGTCATATTGAGATGAGACAAGTCATTGATTCAAGTACAAGAGCCATAGTTGAAGTGCAGTCAACTAGGGTTTCATCTGAGTCAACCCTAGGTCAACTGAGTGATTGAAGAGCATCAAGGCTTAACTGGAGGTTATGGGATTCATGAGGTTATATGTTGATACATGTGTGGTGTTGTGCCAAGGATAAATCAAAGAGAATCAAGAGTGGGAGGAGTTACCAAATTAGGGTTTCAGTGTAAAATCCCCTAATTTAGGCCTCACTTCCAAGCTAGATAAGTCAAAATGCAAGTTTCAAATGGATTCTTGGTCTACATGAAACTTGTAGAGCTTCTCAATAGCTTTAATTTGAGTACTAGAAGTCTTCAAGAAGATTTGTGGAACTCAAGTTATGGTTCTTGCGAGTTATGGGTCACCAGAGGGCATTAAAATTTATCTGTGAAAGTCACTTGACTTCCAAGCAACTTTTTCCCATCAAGGAGTTTTCAAATGGATTCTTGGCCAACATAAAAGTTGTAGATCATGATCTTAGATTTCCATAGAGTACTAGAAGTCCTCAAGAGGATTTGTAGAACTCAAGTTATGATCTTGGCAATCCAGGGGTATTTTGGGTATTGGTGATTATAGGTCATTTTCCAACATAGGTCAAAACCTCCATTTTCCACTCCTCAAATGGAAAAATGTTCAACATGAGATGTGTTCAAAATGATGTTTTTAGGCTAGGTAAGAGGTCATGGGTAATTGGAAGGGCTTGTATCACAAAATTGAAAAAATGGCCTAAAATAAGGGTGAATTTTAAATGAACCAAGGATGAAAATTGGGATTTTTGAGCTATGGGTCCAAACCTAGCCATATGACATACCAATTTGATTGGAAAACATATTTTGAAAACATTGACATTGCCACATTTTTTATTTAAGGGTTAATTCAATGACTTCCTTTGTAAAATGGTTACTTACATCATAAGTCACATATGCAAAACCATGCTTCAAGGCATAACCAAGGCTCTAATGAATCCTAACACATTCAATATGTCATGTGGTGAGAATTTGGATCAGAATGAGGTGCAAATACAAGCTTGAAACTCAGCTGCCATATGTGAATTTCTCATGACATTTTCAAGAGCAAGAGATGTGGAACTTCTCATTAGATCAATCCAGAAGTTTATAGAGCTTTCATTCATGTTCTATATAAGATTTAGAAGTGATCAAAAGCATTGGTTGGTGGAGATTGAGGGAGAATTGAGAGATTGCATCTTGAGTTTTCCATTTGCAAAACAGAATCGGTTACAACAAATTGATCCATTTCAATCCATTCTTTGGTGTTCAATAGCTTCCTTTGGTGTTGGTGAATGATTCCAGATACAATTCAAGGCAAGATTGGTGCAAAATTGTGAGAGAGCATTTTGGATTCATCTCTTGCAAGTCAGAATCGGATTCAAGGATTCAAGAGGTTTCAATCCAATTTGATGCATACAGAAGCTTGATCATACTTCATTGAAGGTATCTGGAAGATCTTGGAGCTTAATTTGGAGGTTTTACCACTCTGTTCATCCAAGATTTGAAGGTATGTAAAATTCCTTCTATGGCTTGATTCATGAAGTTTCCTTAGGTTTTAGATGGTGATATGTATTGTAGAACATGGCTAGGTGGATTCTGGTAGCAATTGACATGATTTAGAGATAAAAATAGGTTGATCACATTTTCTGTTGAGGCTCGTATCTTGAAATTCTTGGAGGTTTAAACCTAGTTTAATGGTGGATTTTACTCAGTATGAGGTGTAGTTGATGTTAAGCTATTCGATTTTGAGTTTGGTGATGATTCATGTTTGAGCCATTTCTGAACATGTCTTCGTGTTTTGAGGAAGAAGATGATTCAATGCCAATGGATAGTGTGGTTGAATTCCTTGTGAAAAGGCCAGCCAGATGATGTATTTAAGTTAGGGTTTTGGTGAGGATTAAGAGAGTTGCGTTTGGAGAAGATGAAGGTTGAAGCTCTGTTTCAGCCATGGCTTCCTTCTCCCTCCAAAATTCAAAGGAAGAAGATGACTCTATCACCATAGGATCGTGCAAGACCTTTGACCCAAGCAACCATCCAACGGCCAGGATTGATGGAGATTTGTGAAGGTTTCTGAGTCCAAGACCAAACGCACCGTTTCATTTAACTTCCTTGGATGGGCTTAAATATATTTTGCTACCAACACCCCTTTCTGAGGCCCAATTGGAATTTACACGTGAAATCCTTGTTATTCGTACAAACTTTTTTCCATTTTTCTTTCTATTTTCATTTGATTTTCTGAATTGGTGTTGGGCCTAGTGCGCGCTGACTATTAACACCCCACCATGGGCCCAACTGGCGTATTGAACTTGTTCTGATTGCTATTTGTCACGCTCATTTACCATTTTCTTTTATTTTTCTTTTATTTCCACATTTATTTTAGGTTAATTGAAAAATCTATAACTAATTGAAAAATAAACATTTTTGGATGAGAATTTTTTCCTTGTTTTCCTTAGGGTTTCTAGAATTTAATAAAACAATAAAGATATTATTTCCTTTCATTTTATATTTTTGGCATATTTTACCATTTTATTGATTTTATTTTGCATTTGTTTGATACCTTATCTTGCTGAATTTAGTATGAGAGATTGGTGAGTATTTTTGAGTTGATTCTTGTTGGATTGATTAGATTAGAGATACATGCTCCCTTAGAGATTTTTCTCATATTTTTATGATGAAATTTAGGTTAGTTTTGAATGATGAACTTTAGGGTGTTAGGATTAGGGTTTTACAATACTTAGGTGTAGTTTAGGGCATAGTTTGGAGACTTAGGGTTTTGATTTAGGCCTTGGGGTTTATGTGGGGTATAGGGTACATAGTTATGTTCCCTTAGAAATTAATCTAGGATTTTAGGATGAGTATTACTATTTTCTGTGATTTTTGCAAATTGGTTGTTATTGGTGTGTTTCCCTCTTGGGATGTTGTTTTGTTTGTGGGGTTTGGGTCATTTCAATTGGGTGTTGGGGTCTGTGTTTTGCCTGATGGAGCTAATGAAGACTTGGAGATGATTGGAGACAAAGGATGGAGCTTGGAGCATGAAGAATCTTATCCTTGAAGGTTGCTTTTGAAGACTTAGGAGATAGGAGATATAGGGAAAGCTATAGATTAGACTAGTTTCTTCTTTCAAACATAGAGAGCTTCTTGTGCCTCTATTCCATCCTATGACACAAGGTCTCCTAAAGAAGTTCCATCTCTCCTTAGGAGGGATGTAGAGCAGGCTTTGGTTGGGTAGAATCTTGAGGATAGCATTCACTTGCTGTGTTAAGATCTTAGTGATTTCCTTGGGTTATCATTAATCCTCTTAACATTTCAACTTCATCTCTTAGTTGATTCTCTCCTGTGAGTGCTTGCCTTGAAGATGGAAGCCTATTGAAGATGAAGTTCATGGAAGATTGGTGAAAGGGAAGCTTGTGCCTGGCAAAGAGAGTTATCTGTTGAGATTAGGGTTTTGCTGCTGTTTGAAGCTGTTTACTTGTTGGAGTTCATGCTTGCTAGAGCTAGGGCTTATTGAAGACAGGAGCTTATCTAAAGCTTGAAGATGGTTGAAGATTGAAGATGGGGTCTTACTGGAAGGTGTTACTGTTAACTGTTTGCTGTTGATCAACTGTAGTTGTTAGAGCTGGTGCTGTTTGAACTGCTTACTATAGAAACTGGTGTTGCTGTCAGAGCTGGTGTTGGGGTTTTATTCCTTTTTCTGTATTGTTTGTTGGCTTGTTCAGCTTGCCCCTTAGGTTTGAAGTGAAGCTGTTTCACTTTGCCTATTGTTTTCCCAGGTTCGAGGTTGAGTGGGACTCCCTTGCCTCGCTTGTATTGCTGCATCTCATTCATTGTACTGTTTACTGTATGTCTGTTTCTTTTCCGTTTATCCCCTAGGATCTCTGATTTCCTCTGTGCAGGAGGGAATTATGACAGACATTAGGTTGTAATCCATGCATGACAACATTAGGGTAGTTGTGATTCCCTTTTCAAACCCTAGGTTTTAGAGTTGCTTTCTCTTCTCAAAAAAATTCAAAACACAGTAATAAGGATGATCGACGTCGTACGCTACGAGCCTTAAGCTATTTGAGAGAGGATTGCTGGAGGGTCACTCTTCAGTAATCTGATTACTTAGTGTGTTACCCTTAGGGTGACATACGACGTAGTCGCCCTCAAATCATAGTCTCTAGTGTGTCAGAGAATGCAAACACCATAAAAAACAGTTCTTGCGTAAAAGACTGAAAATAAACATCAAAGTGTCATTTTTGTCCGCTTGGACTCCTAATCAGAAGAAAACCTTTTCAGAAAGATAAAAAACAGTCAGACAAATCTGTGTCTTCCGTGGCCCGAACTACGTTTGCTCTGATCTTTCATGCTGTATGAAAGTACGTAGGCATAGGATGCCGTATCCTAGCGAGCAACCTTCTCCTCCTTTCCCGTAGGTAGGCGAACTACGTTGACTCTGATTTCTCGTTCCAGACGGGAATACGTAGGCATAAAGTGTGATACTTTGCCGAGTCGTTTTATTTTCCTTCTAACCCTTGACCCTTAGTGTAGATAGAATAACAATCCGTACTAGAAAACAAGCGTGGATCCCGTCGAGTACGACGGACGTGAGGGGTGCTAATACCTTCCCCTTGTGTAACCGACTCCTGAATCCAGGATTTGGTTGCGATGACCATTCCTTTCCCATCTTTGCGTTAGGTTTACTTCGAGCGTTTCCTTTCCCTCCTTTGGGATAAATAACGCACGGTGGCGACTCTTCTGTTCAGCCGACGGCGATTTTTGCAGTAGCGACAGGCGGCCCAACCCGAAGTTGATAAGAACATTAGACCTCGTCGTCAGGCATTTTTTAAACAAACAGGCATCGAACCCGAAGGTCGGTTCAACCCGAAGTTGAGAAGAACATTTGACCTCGCCGTCAGGCATCTGTTAAACAAACAGGCATCAAACCCGAAGGCCGTCTCAATCCTTAATTGAGAAGAACATCTGACCTCGCCGTCAAACATTTGTTAAACAAACAGGAATCTAACCGGAAGGCCGACTACCTTGAAATTCATAGGAATATCTGACCTCCCCATTGTTGCACCCCAAAATTTGACCAACATTTATTTACCTAGTTTGTGGTTCATCTCATTGATCATCTACTTCTCATGGATATGTGTGCAGTAGGTTAAGAGGTATGATTACCCAGCAAGAGTTATATAAGATTTTGAAGCTAGCCAAGAAAGTTATTCAAGTGTTCAAAGGTTGATATCTTTGTCAGAGAACTCAAGAGATCCCCAGAGAGATTGGTTGAAACCAAGGTTGTGTGTCTCATAACTTGAGAGTTGTGGGAGCCCCTCAGATGATTCTGAGACTAGGAGGGTGGACTTGAAGCTTTGAGAAAGCTTATGAGATGTCTTGAAAGCCATCATGAAGCCTAGAGAGGTCATTGTACAAGAATTCAGAAGATTCAGCCATGAGTGGTGGAATTAGGGTTTGACTGGGTCAACCCTAGGTCAACTGATGATTTGGAGAGGGTTAAGACCTCATCCAAGAGCCATGTGGTCATGGAATGATGCATTGAGATGCTATAAGGATGATTCCTAGACCAACTCATCATGATTGAGGAGTTTGAGAAGTTTCAAGTTAGGGTTTCTAAGGCTTGACAGTGTAAAATCCCCTAGTTTGATCCCTATCTTCAAGGCAGTTTAGCTCAAGATGTGATTGTCATCTCATCTTCCCCACAACATATATGTTGTACAGCTTGTTCTTAGCTTTAATTTGAGTACTAGAAGTCCTTGATAGGATTTGTAAAGCTCAAGTTATGACTTTGACAAATTGCAGGTCATCTGAGGTATGTGAATCTGGGTCCTTGAAAGTCACCCAACTTGCATCCAACCTTTGCCCTAGTAGGATGATTCCTATGAATTCTTGGTCAACATGAATGTTGTAGAGCATCTTCTTAGATTTCTAGATAGTACTAGAAGTCCTTGATAGGATTTATAGAACTCAACTTATGACTTTGACAAGTCAAGGGCATTTTGGTCATTTGGAGGTTATAGGTCATTTCAAGCATAAGGCCATATCTCCTATTTCCAAGCTTCAAATGGAAAAATCTTCAACATCAAACTTGCTTAGAATGATGTTTTAAGGCTAGTAGTGAGGTCATGAGATGTTGAAAAGGCTTGTATCAAAAAGTGATAAAAATGGCCTAAAATGGAGGCATAAGTTAAATAAGTTGAAATTGAAAATTGGAAATCACAAGTTATACATCCAAACCATGTCATATAATTGTTCATTTTGACTCCAAAGGACATTCTAAGAACAATGGTTCAGCCACAATTTTGATTTGAGGCATAGATCATAGGGCTGCTTTGGAAATGACTTACTTGCATCTTAAGGCACCAAAGCAAAACTCAAAGAAACTCAATAAACAAGTTAGTTATGCATTTCAACACACCATACATCTCATGTGGGGAGAATTTCAAGTCAGAATTGGTGGTTACAAGGACTATGGCATGAAATAGCATATGGAGAGAAGTGAAATCAAAATATCATGAGATGAGAAGTTCAAATACTCATTGGATTGTTCCAGAAAGTTCTGGACAGTTCTAACAAGTTCTATATAATGGTTAGGGCTTGCTCAGATGCGAGGTTGATGAGAAAAGAGGTTTGAGAGAGAGAGTGCTATCTTGTTGCTTCCATTGCAAGTCAAGTTCCAATTCTACATTCTTCTTCAATTCCATTCATTCTTTCTATACAAACACACTCCATTGATGATTCTGAAGTTGTGCAGATCAACTTGAGAGCAAATCCATGGTGAATTGAAGAGTTGGTGATTGAACTTTCAAGGTAGCAAGTCAGAATCGAATTCTGAGATTGAAGCCTCCTCTATCAAAGATTTTGCAAACAGTAGCAAGATTAGCATCCAAGGAAACTTTCTGTAGAGTTTCAAGGCTTGAAGTGAAGGATTTCACCATCTGTTGATCAAGAATAACCAGGTTTGCAAATTCTCCATTACACCATGTTTTATGCATAATTAGGTTAGTTTGTTAGTGTAGAAAGGTTAGAGACACATAGGTGATGGATTTTGGAGAGTTAGAGAGCAATTAATGAAGGTTGAATATTGGACACCATTTCTTTGATGATCAAGAACTCGTGGTATAGTGAGATATAATTCATGTTAGATAGCTAATATCAATCAGTGTGAGTTGGTGATTAATCTGAGGTAGTTAATTGCAAGAATGGTTGAAGTTGATGATTGAGCACATTTTTGATCTTGGATCGGGTTCAGTGATCTAGGATGTTTCAGTTGATTTTAAGATCATGGTTGGATTCAGCATAAAATTCTAGGCAAGATAGGGTCTTGAATTTCTGTTTTCCATGAAGAATTGATGGAGTTCGTGTTTGAGGAAGAAAGAGCTGGAAGCTCTGCATTTTCACGGAGTCTCCAAGAACCCTAGCTGGAGGTTGAAGACAAGAGCATGGCCGTTGGATTGTGAGCTGACCATTGACTATTTCTTGATCCATTGGCCACGATTAAATTCCAATTTGAGAGGGAATTCTGAAGCTAGCATGAAACGCTCCGTTTCATTAAAGGAGCTTCTTGGGCTTAAGTCAGGATTTGCTAACCACACCACCCACCATGGCCCATTGTGAATATTAACTGGAAATCATTACTTCCTGCACCGTTACATTTTCTATTTTCTTTTCATTTTTCTAATTGATTTTCTGATAATAATTGGGCTTAGCGCGTTACTACCTGCACCCCTCATTTTTAGCCCATTGATAATTTGAACTGCATCTGGTTACTATCTGCACCCCAGTTTCATATTTTAATTTCATTTTCTTCCATTTTATTTCAAACTTGGAAAAATCATAATAAATGGAAAAATAATGATTTTTAAATGGGAATTTTTTCTCCCATTTCATATTAATGTCTAGAAAATTATCAAATAAAAATATTTTCGTTTCATGCATTTTTGATATTTTTTGTGTATTTTCTATTTTAATTGCTTTTTATTTCTCTTATGTTGATACAAGAATTTGTAGAATTTTGTTTAGGTAGTTCCTTAACATTTTTAGGCCATTCTTTTTAGGACAGTTAGATATAAGCTTTAGCTCCACCCTGGATTTATTCCATAATTTTGTGATGATTTTTAGGTTAGTTTTGATTAGATGACATTAGGTTGTATAGAATTAGGTTAATCCTTAACATAGGTCCACAATAACACTAGAATTTTGGGTTTCTAGGTCAAGTTAGACATTTGGACATATAAGGGTATTAAGGGTAGGTATGTAGGATCCCCTAGAAGTTATATTAGATTTTAATATAGTGGTATACTATTTTTAGATGATTTTTGTGGTTGATGATTGTTTGTGTTGTCCTTGTGGGCTTGTATTTTTGTTTGCTTTGCTTTGTGGGCTTGGAGAGCTTGGTATTGCTTGGAGGAGTACTAAGAAGCATTGAGGAGCTTGAGAGCTTGACCTTATTTGTTTTGTTGATTGTTTTAGGGTTAGGGATTAGGAAGAGTTTAGACCTAGTTAACTTCTTTCTTAAACATGGATGGTATCTTTCATCTCCATTCCTCCCTATGATTCAAAGTCCTTCCATGATATACACCTCTCTCCTTTGGAGGAATAAGTGATTGTACCTAGGAAGTAGAACTTTTGAGGGAACCATTCCTTTGATGTTGAGCCCTTATAGGTCACCTTTGGTGGTCAATAAGCAGTTCAATATCCCCAGCTTATCCAGCAAGTGATTTCCTCTGGTTTGATTATCTTGAGAGATGTTGAGCTTGAGTTTGAAGATGAAGACTCCATTGAAGAGTGTAGAAGAGGATGAATCCTTGAGCATTGTCATTCCAGCTGAAGCTTGAAGAGCAACAAGAGCAAGTTGATACTTGAAGACCCCTGAAGATGAAGTAAAGACTGAAGGATGAAGTTGACACTTCTAAGTGATTGAGATTGATTCTGAAGAGCTGAAGCTTGAAAAACAAAGGAAGTTGATACTTGCCTTAATACCTGGGGATACTGAAGGAGCCAAGTTGATACTTATGAGTGATAGTGAAGCCTGAAGGTGGAGCTGATCGAGGAGCTGAAGCTCAGAGAAGATGAGTTGAAACTTATGTTGAAGGGTTGAAGCCTGGAAAAGCAAACTGATATTTGTCAAGAGTGATGGAAGTCTGAAGACTGAATTGTTGTTGGAAGAGCTGAAGCTTGAAGTTGAGAGAGGAGTTGATCTGCTTTCCTATCTTTTTCTTTGCTGTATTGATGTGTTTTGTTTGATTTGCTTGATGCATTAGAATAAGTTCATATCTAGAATAGGTAGAATCTAGGAGCATGATTGCACTAGAGGTTGAGTTGCTCCCTCTGCTTGTATTGTTACTGTGTGGCTTTGCTTGCGGGTATTCGGTAGAGCCCAGCTCCCTTGCCCATGTGGTTTGCTTGCCTGATGGCAATTTATTTTATTTCTTCTGTATGATTGCAGTTTACTGTTTTGCTTTATAGCATGTTGTTTACATTTCAGTATGATTACTGTTATCCATTCTGGCTTGAGGTTGAGATGAGCTTGTGGAGGCTGAAGCCCCACACACATTTCCTCCCTCACTTGCATTGCATGCATTTTACTGTTAAGCTGATGCTTTGTCTGTTTTGGTGTATCATTGACATGATCCCTTAGGACTCTCATTTCCTTTGATAAGGAATTGATGATAGAACTTTAGGTTGAAACCTATGCATGACAACTTCTAGGAGTTCCCTGTTCAAACCTCAACCATAGGATGAATCCTTGGCATGACAACAGTAAGACTTGATAGTCTCCCTCCTAGTTGGGCCTGTTCTTTTCTCATCTCAAAATAGTTTAAGATACAGTAATCATGAATGATTTCTTTCGTACGTTACGAGCCTTAAGCTATCTGAGAAAGGATTGTGGGAGAGTTTCGTTTCCACAGTCTGGATGTTTAGTATGGTATCCTTTGGGTGACATGCGACACATTCACTCTCAGGTCATAGTCTCTAGTGCGATTGAAATTGCAAACACAATAAAAAACACTTCTTTCGTAAAAGACAGGAAATAAGTCATAGTTTCCCGAACTACGTGAGCTCTGATCTCTCATACCTGTTGAGAGTACGTAGGCACAATACTGATGTATTGGCGAGCTACCTTCCCCCATAACCCGTCGTAGGTCGAACTACGTTGACTCTGATTTCTCATTCTCTGATGAGAATACGTAGGCATAAAGTGCGACGCTTTGCCGAGTCATTTTTCTTTTTGTTTAAGCCAGCCTTGATAGGTAGATAGAATAAAACCAACCCGTCCAAGTAAACACAACAAGCGTGGATCCCGTCGAGTACGACGGACGTGAGGGGTGCTAATACCTTCCCCTTGCGTAACCGACTCCCGAACCCAGACAATGGTTGCGACGACCTTGTCTTACCCTTTTTCGTTAGGTTTTTCTGATCGTTTCCTTTCCCATTCTGAGGGATAAATAACGAAAGGTGGCGACTCTTCTGTTGTGCCGACACCTTATTTTCGCAGTAGCGATAGCTGGCGACTCTGCTGGGGACTTCAACGGTTCCCTGCGAGAGTCAATCCTAACGCTTGTATGTTTACTTGATGGGTTGCGTTTATTTATCGCATTTTACTTCTCGAACTTTATTTCCCGCATTTTATATTCAGTATAATATGATTATCTGTGCTGTTGTGGGATGGGAGTTCTGATGAGTGAGAAGCCAGTCCCAGGCTTGAGTGCACCATAGACTTAGAGTGAAAATTAGTGGGCACGTGCTTGCTTTGCAGGCACTAGTGTCTCATGAAATCCACGCTCAGACGAGGTTCATCCGGTTGGCTTCTCTTTCAACCCTTTGGGTTGAGACGGTTGCTGGTTTGATGGATTGTCGACTCTGGGGACCGATCATTTGTGATTCAGCCGAGTGAGGCCGCTTCATGAGCTGGTGATGCCACACCTTCTGGGTATCGTATCACCCCTCTTGAATGTCTGTGACGCTGATGAACGCATAGGATGCCGAACTTGAGTCAGTTTAGGGCCATACCTGTGAGCAGGGTTGGGTTTATTGCAGGAAACCTTGACCTTCAGACTACCTGGTTTTCTTGACAGTGAATCAGTTTTGTTGGTACCAGGGTTCTCAGTTGCAGATTTGTCTGTTCTTGATAGAGCAGGTTTTGATCAGAGGATCGTATCAGCAGATGTTGTTTGTTCTTGATAGAGCAGATTTTTGGGGTCTGAAGATCTCATCAGCAGATGTTGTTTGTTCTTGATAGAGCAGATTTTTGGGGTCTGAAGATCTCATCGGCATATGTTGTTTGTTCTTGATAGAGCAGATTTTTGGGGTCTAAAGATCTCATCAGCAGATGTTGTTTGTTCTTGATAGAGCAGATTTTTGAGTGGGGTCTGAAGATCTCATCAGCAGCTGTATGTTTGTTCTTGATAGGGCAGATTTTTGATTGGGGTCTGAAGACCTCATCAGCAGATATTTCTTGCTCCTACATCCAAGATCCTTATTATCAGACATTTTTTCTTGACAGAGCGGAATTATGATCCTATGTATATGGTCCTATCAGATGGTTGTTCTTGACATATCAGATTTGTGGTCCTACACTAGGGTTTTCTTCTTATCAGTGGTTGTTCGTGATAGAGCAGCGTCATGGTTTTGTTGATGCAGAATCTCCACAGCAGCAGTTGCCTTGGCCTCTTATTGCATGATTGCATTTTGCATTAGTTTGCATGTTCATTTGCATTTCATTAACGTGTGCCTGTGTTGCAGGTGTCGTTTTCCCCGATCCAGGATTTCTTGCCTCCTATTGTATTGTTATGGGTTCTTTGAGGAAGACCGTGGCTTACAAGTTCCCTGTCCCCGATGTGGTTAAGCTGACTGGTTTGATAGCTCTAGCAGATGATTCTGTGAGGGATGAGTTCAGGAAATCTTACGGCAGGTTGCTCAGTTTGGTTCATAAGCCTTCTGTGTTCGAGTTGAATGGGCTGCACGCTCTGCTGCAGTTCTATGACCCTCCGCTGAGATGTTTTACTTTTCAGGATTTTGTTCTCGCACCTACGCTGGAAGAATATGCTGATTTGCTAGGCATGCCTATCAAGAGGCAGATGCCTTTTGTTCACATGGATGTTGAGCCTGATCTGGCTGGTTTAGCTCCTTCACCTCACCTGGACGCCTCCGAGTTAGTATTGACTAGTTGGAACAAGGGTCCTGGGTTCTCCTTGCAGTTTCTAGTGGGTAAGGCTCAGCAGTGTGCCAAGGACGGATGTTGGGTCGCGTTCAATGCCATCCTCGCTCTATGCATATATGGCATCATCCTGTTCCCTAATATGCCCGATTTTGTAGACTTTGATGCATTTCACATCTTTGCTTCAGGGAATCCAGTCCCTACCTTGATAGGAGATGTCTATCACTCAGTCCACTACAAAAACGAGAACAGGAGGGGGAAGAATGTCTCATGCTGCGTACCCTTGCTTTACAAATGGCTTGATAGCCATCTGCCCAAGAGGGGTCCTTTTGTCTTGTCTGCAGCCACAGCTGAGTGGCCTGAGCGTCTGATGAGTTTATCTGCAGAGGATATTGACTGGTTCGACAGAGATAGGTTGGGTACTGAGGTGATCTTCAGTTGCAGCGGGTTCCCAAATGTGCCTTTGATAGGTAGGAAGGGTTGTATAAACTACAATCTGTCGTTGTTGGTTCGACAGTTCGCGTAAGCTTTGAGAACTCCGCCGAAGGATGAAGAGGTACATGAATCTCTGTACTTGACTGGTCTTCTAGAGGGGGATCTGTTGTCCAAGCTTCAGCGCGCGTGGAATGGTATCAGTAAGCGAGGGAAGCCATTGCTGGGAAAAAGCAACAGTCAAGCTTACCCTCCGTATGTGGCATGGATAAGAGCCAGGGCCAATGCCATAGGGATGCCGTTTCCTCATGCCAAGCCAGAAATCCCTCCAATGATTGAAGAGCCTACTACTGTGCCCATCCAGCAGCATAATCAGGTGTTAGCTGAGCGGGATGAATTGAAGCGGGCGAACGAAGAACTGGAGAAGGAATTGGCTCAGCTCCGAAGCGAGAGGAACGAAGTCGTGCATTCTTTCAAAAGGCAGACAGAGATGGTGAACCAGCTAGGTACAGACCTGACTAAGCAGATAGCCGAGCGTGAGCGCATGGGTCGAGACTTCAAAGCTGTCAATGACGTACTAGCTATGAAGAAGCAGCACTTGGACGAGGCATATCGGAGGATATCCAAGTTCAACCAGCACTGGAAGGCTTCCCTGGCCACCAGGAAGGAGCGGGAGGATAAGCTGATGCTACAGATTGCCAAGCTAGAAGCCCAGGTGAAGGACAGTGAAAAGAGGTTTGATGAAGAAACCGCCCGCAGATACGCCGCCGAAGGCCAGCTCAACAAAGCTCTCGCTAACCTGAAGGAGCGCAAGCTGACGTTTGAGTCCAAGAAGCGGAAGTTAGAAGATTTCTTCGGCGAAGGAGCATGGGAAAGTTTGGTTGAAGGACTTCAGTATACCATTGTGCAGAGGGAATTGCTCGTCGAGGGGTTGCTCACTCTGCCAGATCATCCAGAGACGAAGGAGTTGTTAGAAGAGTATCGCGCCCGTGGCCGTACTTGACTATTTGTATTCCTTTTGGTTTGATCGTTGTTGTATGCTGACCATCACCAGGCTTGTTGGCTGAGGTCACGCTGTTGATTCATCTTGTACTCGCTGATGCTATGTACTGCCTTGATAGGCCTTCTTTATATATGAAATTGTTGTTTCCCTGATCGGACTCAGACTTCTTCTTCTTATTATTATCAGCACTGGCACTCAGGCACTAGGATCGGGGGAGATCTCCCGAACACACAGACACACGCATGCATTTGCATGACGAACGTTTTGTTGTTTTTCCTAACCCTTCTGTGTTTAACAGGTTTTTCAGGTTTTTCAGGGTATCCCAGGTTGTTTCCGGTGACTCCAGGATTGATCAGAGACTAATTCACCGTTATCCGACTAGAGCTAATCAGACCAGGATCATGGATCAAGTGCAAACAGATGTTCAGGAGCTCCGCGAGAGGATGGATCGCTTCATGGAGCTCATGCAAGTGGTCGCCAACGGTCAAGATCAGCTCAGAACTTTGGTTGAGCCTTTGATCTCCAGGGTTGATAGCAACGGCGTACTCCACGGTGGGACCGTGCCTACTCCTCCACCAGTTGAAACTCCGCAGAATGGTGTCCCCGTGGCCGGGGGCAACGGCAGTGCTAATGGCAACATGATGGCCAACATCGGACTCAATACGACGGGCGTCGGTAATGGGAGTCTGGGAGCTAATGTCAATATCGGGTCGGGCAACGTCAATGCAGGCGTCAGGAATCTGTTGGTGCCTCAGTCATGGCTTGAGGATCATCAGGATGATGTGTTCTCTCAAAGAGGTGCTGAAGGGGAGCTGAGTGCTGAAGCGCGGCTCAGATTCAAAGAACTTGAAGATAAAATGAGATATATCGAGAATCAGAATACTCTGGGCGTTGATATGTCCAAGCTGGGATTAATTGCTGATTTTAAGGTACCTCCTAAGTTCAGGGCACCTGAATTTGAAAAATATAAGGGCACCACTTGCCCTCGTGTCCACCTGAGATCGTACTACAGGAAGATGTCTGCTCATTCCGAAGACGAGAAGTTGCTGATGCACTTCTTCCAAGACAGTCTTTCCGGACCATCCCTCGAGTGGTACATGGGTCTGGAGCCCACTAGTGTGCGCACATGGAAGGATCTCGCTGAAGCGTTTGTGCACCATTACCAGTACAATAGCGACTTGGCCCCGAACCGAGTCCAGCTCCAGAACCTGTCGCAGAGGAATAATGAAGGGTTTAAGGAGTACGCCCAGCGGTGGCGTGAGTTGGCCGCTTGGGTTCATCCGCCGATGGTTAAACGCGAGCTCGTGCAGATGTTAGTAGCCACCCTCCTAGGGGTTTACTATGAAAAGTTAGTCAGCGGTATGTCTGGGACGTTCTCAGCTCTCATTATCATGGGCGAGCACGTCGAGAATGGAATCAAGATCGGGAAAATCCAAGGTGAGTCATCCTCAGCTGGAGGAGGTGGAAAGAAACCTTATGCTGGTAAAAGGCGAGAGGGAGAAGCGAGCGCTGTGACCAACGCTCGAAGAAAGGGCAAAGGCCCTCAGCAGCAGGTAGCCAGTATAAATATCCCGGCAGCTCCGCAGCAGCAGCAGCAGCAACAATCGAATCAGCAGGGATATAGAAAGTACCAGAACCGGGCATCTTTGGCAAACCGTCACTTCGAGGCACCGCCCATGTTGTACGCGCAACTCTTGCAGACTTTGCTTCAGCTTCAGTTGGTCTAGAAGAGGACGATGGCCCCCTTGACAGGGGCACCTCTACCAGGATACGACGCCAATGCCACTTGCAATTTTCATTCAGGGGCACCAGGCCACACAATCGAGAACTGCAAAGCCTTCAAGCACAAGGTGCAGGACTTGGTGGATGCCAAAATCATCAACTTCTCTGATAATGTGCCCAATGTCACAAAGAATCCTATGCCAAATCATAAGGGAGGCGGAGTGAACGCCATTATCGAAGAAGAAAGCGCAGATCTGTTGACTGATGTCAGAGACCTAAAGACGCCGCTTAGCTTCGTTAAAGCTAAGTTGCTGAAAATAGGGTTCTTTCCAGGGTGCAGAGAACTATGCATGGACTGTGCCACACATTCTGATGGATGTGAGCAGCTGGTAGAAGGAATTCAAAGTCTGATGACTGAGGGGATTCTGCAGTTTAGCCGGAGGGCTGAAGGTGGATCAGGAGAGGTAGTGCTGAAGCAGGCCGATGAAGTCGCCGCCATCACCATCCCTCGCCGGCCGATAACCATTTTTGCACCCAGACCGCCCACAATTACTATTACCAAAGCGGGGCCGATACCCTTCGAGAGCACTAACGCCGTTCCGTGGCATTATGGGGCTGAATTCTATTGCAACGGACATAAGTTGGAGCTGGAATCGTATGGGTCGACTGTGGAGAACCTCGTAGGAATCAGTGGCATTACTCGCAGCGGAAGAGTGTTTGCACCACCAGAGGTTGTGGCGGATAAAGCGGTCAGAGTTGATGCGGCCGATAAAGGTAAAAGCAAAGTCGTCGAAGAGGCCCCGTGTGGGGTAAAAAAAGACTTGCTTGTCAAAGATGCCGAGGAGTTTATGCGGTTGATCAAAAAGAGCGACTACAAGATTGTAGACCATCTCCATCAGACGCCCTCGAAGATTTCCATTCTCAACTTGTTGCTGTGTTCTGAAGCACACCGCAATGTGCTGCTGAAGGTGTTGAACGCCGCCTACATACCGCAAGAGATATCGGTGAATCAGCTAGAAGAGGTGGTAGCCCATGTTAATGCTGGCAACGGGCTAGGTTTCACAGACTTAGAGCTGACGCCAAAAGGGAGAAATCACAATAGCGCCCTGCACATCTCGATAGAGTGTAGGGGCACAATCATGTCGCACGTGCTAGTGAACACGGGTTCGTCACTGAATGTTCTTCCGAAGAAGGCATTAATGAAGTTGGACACTCATGGAGTGCTCTGCACACCCAGTGATCTGGTTGTGAAGGCGTTCGACGGAACTAAACGCCACGTTTTCGGGGAGGTGACCCTGCCGATCCAAGTCGGTCCGGAAACGTTCGACGCGGTCTTTTATATTATGGATATCATGCCTGCCTACAGTTGTCTCTTGGGTCGACCGTGGATCCATGCTGCTGGTGCCGTGACCTCCACGTTGCACCAAAAGCTCAAATATGTTGTCGGGGGAAGCATAGTAACCGTGTGTGGCGAGGAAGACATAATGGTGAGCCATTTGTCATCCTTTAAGTATGTGGAAATGGATGGCGAAATCCATGAAACTCTTTGCCAAGCATTCAAAGCTGTCAAGGTGAAAGAAGTAGCTCCTGTAGTCACAGAGAAGCCAGAGATGAATCTCTCCTCGTTCAAAGAAGCTTGGGTCGTTGTCCAAGCTGGATCTACCCCAGGCTGGGGGCGAATTTTGGAGATACCCAACAAGCAGGATAAGTTTGGGTTGGGGTACTCTCCTGGAGATGAAGCTTCTTCTTCTTCGTCTAGCAGCGCGTCTCGAGGTAAAGGGCTGATCCAATTTACCAGCGACGGAGTGATCTTCGAAAGCATCAACGCGACGTCTGAAGACAGCGGGGATAGCGATTGTGACCTCGACTCTTGGATTCAGCCAAGCAAGCCAGGCGAGGGCCTCACCAATTGGACAATCAAGGATATCATCCAGATGACAAGTGAAGAGTAATGATTTACTTTTACCAATCATTGTACAACCCTATGTCTTACCCGGGGCATAGCGGTTTTATTGTCAGGGCCTTGTTGGATTATGTACATGCATTTTGTTAATAAATCAAAGGCGTTTGCTTCGTATTCAAATTGTGTGATCTCTGTTATTCCTGTTTTATATTTGTTTTGAAAAACAGTAAAATGGCAATGGGGTTTGTGCTAACCTGCATATCCTTGTTTTAAGCTTAACCCTTGTTATTGCAGGATCCACATAACAGATGACAGCGACTCTGGACCTTCTACGCCTCACTTCGACTTCGATTGCCCGATCTATCAAGCTGAAGAAGAGATTGATGGAGACAAAGACCTTCTTGAAGAGTTGGCCCGCTTGTTGAAACAAGAGGAGAAAGTTATTCTGCCTCATGAAGAGGAAATCAAGATCGTGAATCTGGGTTCTGAAGAGCTCGTCAGAAACATCAGGATAGGGGCTGCGTTGCAGAGTGATGTCAAGCAGAGATTGGGCGAGATGCTTCGAGAGTATAGTGACGTCTTTGCTTGGTCATACAAAGATATGCCTGGACTTGACACGGACATCGTGGTCCACCACTTGCCGCTGCGAGAAGATTGTCCTCCCGTTAAGCAGAAGCTTAGGAGGACGAGACCAGACATGGCCGTTAAGATCAAAGAAGAAGTGCAGAAACAACTTGATGCTGGCTTCTTAGCGGTCACCACTTACCCTCCGTGGGTCGCCAACATAGTGCCTATACCGAAGAAGGACGGTAAGGTACGCATATGCGTCGATTATCGGGATTTGAACAGGGCGAGCCCTAAAGATGATTTCCCGTTGCCTCATATCGATGTGTTGGTCGACAACACAGCCCAGTTCTCCGTGTTTTCGTTCCTGGATGGCTTCTCCGGTTACAACCAGATCAAGATGGCGCCGGAGCACATGGAGAAAACGATGTTTATCACCCCCTAGGGAACATTTTGCTACAAGGTAATGCCTTTCGGTCTAAAGAACGCAGGGGCCACTTACCAACGAGCAATGGTAACTTTGTTTCATGACATGATTCATCATGAGATAGAGGTCTATGTTGATGACATGATTGCGAAGTCCCAAACGGAGGAAGAGCATCTGGTCAACTTATTGAAGCTTTTTGAGAGGCTTAGGAAGTTCAGGTTGAGGCTGAATCCTAACAAATATACTTTCGGAGTACGGTCCGGAAAGTTACTGGGGTTTATCGTGAGTGAACGAGGCATCGAGGTTGATCCTGCGAAAATAAAAGCCATTCAAGAAATGCCAGCGCCGAAAACAGAAAAAGAAGTTCGTGGTTTCCTGGGCAGAATAAACTACATTGCAAGGTTTATCTCTCAGCTCACGGCCACGTGTGAACCGATGTTCAAGCTTTTAAAGAAAGATCAGGCAATTATCTAGAATGAGGATTGCCAGAAGGCATTTGACAAGATAAAGCAGTATCTTCAAGAACCTCCAATCTTGATACCCCCAGTGGCTGGACGACCACTAATCATGTACTTGACAGTTCTTGAGAATAGTATGGGGTGTGTTCTCGGTCAGCACGACGAGACGGGCAGAAAGGAGCAGGCCATTTACTACTTGAGTAAGAAGTTCACGGACTGTGAATCTCGTTACTCGATGCTGGAGAAAACATGTTGCGCACTAGCCTGGGCTGCCAAACGTCTACGACAGTACATGCTCAATCACACCACCGTGCTGATTTTGAAGATAGATCTGATCAAGTACGTCTTCGAAAAGCAGGCTCTTTCAGGCAGGATTGCCAGATGGCAAATGGTGTTAACGGAATATGATATTCAGTACGTGTCCCAGAAGGCCATCAAGGGAAGCGTATTGTCTGATTACCTTGCCGAACAGCCGATCGAGGATTACCAGCCGATGAAATTTGAATTCCCTGAAGAGGATATTATGTTTCTCAAACCGAAGGTTTGCGATGAGCCGTTGCCCGACGAGGGGCAAGATAGGAAATCCTAGTGGAAATTAATATTCGATGGAGTGGTTAATTCCTATGGAAGTGGCATCGGGGCTATCATCACGACTCCCCACGGATCCCACATCCCGTTTACTGCGAGACTGACGTTTCCAGTCACCAATAATGAGGCGGAGTATGAAGCATGCATCATGGGTCTAGAAGAGGCAATTGATTTGAGAATCAAGAATCTAGACGTATATGGTGACTCAGCGCTTGTGATCAACCAAATTAAAGGGGAGCGGGAGACTCGTCAATCGAATTTGGTGCCGTACGTTGTCATACCCCAAATTTGTCCTACCTTTCTCTAACCTTAACTGGCTTTGGTTATCGCACTACATCTCCATTAGAGCCTCAGTCCCCATTATAGAGAAGTTGTTCTTGAACTAAATGTTTCAGACAATAGAGGGATAGTTGTTGTAAGGAACGAGATCAAGATTTTCGCTCAAAAGAAAAGTTACATTTCTTCCAGACCGACACAAAGTTGTTATACTTGATGGAGCTAACAGTTGGGCATCTGGTGCACAATAAGCTTTAAGGACAATGGAGATATATTCTAATCCTACTCGTGTCGCGCTTGTTTGCAATATATCTTTTAAGATTTTTGAGACAATTCGGATTAGGTGTGTCATTGTGATATTTTCTCGATTACCTAATCAAAGAGGCACTTAGTAGTCTCATGATTACAATTCAAGCTGAGAAAGTTTCCCTGCATCCCTGAAGGACTCAAGGCTATCATTTTCGTTGTTAATGTGAGGAGAGAATTTAACAAATTGCGAGTAACATACATCAGGTTAGTTGGATAAACAAGGAAGTGTTTTTAAGATGTTTGACTAGCAACATCCACTGCATGTGAAGTATTTGGTGCACAGTGTATTTTGAAGGGAGTTTAGATAAGCGATGATATGGATGACTACTTGAAGTTAGAATTCACGAAAGAAATTGGATGTGTGGTCTACAGACCAAGTTTACTCTAGATTGTGAAACCACTAAAGCTTCTTGAGTTATATGAAACTGATCCACATCTCCATTTCTTGCGGTCACAATAGTAAGAATATAGTTAAATGATGAAGAAATCACATTTCACATGTGCAAAGTGATATATTGATGCCTCAATTTCTAAAGAGGTTATTATTTGCTAGGCACAATGTCACTTTACATATTTACATCATTAATCTATGAAAATTCATTTGCAAAAAAAAAAGAAACAAGTTTCTGTCAATGCTACACTACAGTTCACGAGCATCCATATTGTTTTCTTCATCCATCTCCTAAACGCAAAGCGACCTGCAATACATGCTTCATCATTATGCAGCAAGAGGAGAATAACCGAAAACAGTATACACCACAAATTAAGCAAAGCCGGACAAGGCGTGTGAATGTTGTCATCTTTTTGGTGATAACGAATTTGACAAGGCATCAAGCTTTTCATTTCCCATGTTTTCTTCCTTTTTCGGACAAATTCAGGGTCTTTTATATCTAATCATCTTCAACCTCTAAAGAATGAATGTCACTGCATTTCATCTTACTCGGCTTAAGCTAATTAGATAGGGGCATCTGTCATACCCTAAATTTGCCCACCGATTATCACTCCAAAAATCAGAGAAATATGGTGTCCCCGTTCAAGTTGTTGCTATTTATTTCAAGATGTCAGGCCAGGTTTATGCGGGCGGTATTGACTGAAGCTCAATGGTTGTGACCAAATTTTGATCAGGCAAGAGCTAGTTTCGTGATCAAGGCAAAAGGCCTTCAATTCTTATGCTTGCTAGGAATCCAAAGATAATTCATGTTCGATTAAGGGTTTGTCATGGTTCTCTGATATCAAGGCGTTTTCTGACTCAAGAGGTTTCATATTAAAAAATTGGTTTATTCAAGTGCCCAGGATGACTCAAGATCGATTCATGGACCAATTCAAGGATAATGCAAGTCTATTTGCAAAGTTGCTTAAAAATAAATAAATGAAGGGTGACAATAATTCGTTTCAAGAACCAAACAGTGTAAGACATTAAAAAACTTGTTGGTTTTTTATGATCAAAATTCAAAGCTTCTTTCAAAAGTTTTAATTTTGGGTTATATGTTCATCAACATCTTGTTATTCTTGTTTGAAAAATTGAAACTTTTTCACACTTTCTCCATAATGGAGACAAAGAAGTAAAAGAAGAACTCAAACCTATCATTCAATGGAAGAAACAGAAAGGTGGATTCAGATCTTCCATGTTCATCTTTGTTTTGTCAGCATTGGATAACAGGGGTTTTGTTGCAAACATGGTGAGTTTAGTTCTGTACTTTTATGGAGTAATGCATTTTGATCTTTCAAGCTTTGCAAACACTCTCACCAATTTCATGGGCTCAACTTTCTTGCTGTCTCTTGTTGGTGGTTTCATCTCAGATACTTACTTCAACAGATTAACCACATGTTTGTTTTTTGGATCACTCGAAGTTATTGCTTTGGTGATGATAATAGTTCAAGCTGCGTTGAAAAATTTACACCCAGAAGCATGTGGTGAATCAAGCTGTGTGAAAGGAGGCGTGGCTGTGATGTTTTACACATCATTGTGTTTATATGCTTTGGGTATGGTTGGAGTAAGAGGTTCAATGACAGCATTTGGTGCTGATCAATGAAAAGGAACCTAATGAAGCAAAATCACTTGCAACTTTTTTCAATTGGGTTCTACTTAGTTCAACTTTGGGTTCAGTTGTTGGTGTTACCGGTGTTGTTTGGGTTAGCACACAAAAAGCTTGGCATTGGGGATTTTTCATCATCACACTTTCTTCTTCCATTGGTTTTGTTACACTTGCTCTTGGTAAACCGTTTTACCGTATCAAAATTTCCGGTGAAAGTCCAATTCTGAGAATTATTCAGGTTATTGTTGTGGCTTTTAAGAACAGAAAGCTACCACTGCCAGAGACTAATGAACAATTTTATGAAGTGTATAAAGATGTTACATTAGAGAAGATTTCACACACAAACCAAATGAGGTTTCTAGATAAAGCAGCAATACTTCAAGAAAACTCTGAACCTCAACAACCATGGAACGTTTGCACAGTGACACAAGTTGAAGAAGTAAAAATCCTAACAAGAATGTTACCTATATTAGCCAGTACAATTGTAATGAATACATGTTTAGCACAGCTTCAAACATTCTCAGTTCAACAAGGGAACATAATGAACCTTGAACTTGGTTCTTTCACAGTACCTGCTTCATCCATTCCTGTTATCCCTCTTATTTTCCTATGTACATTGATTCCAATTTACGAACTTTTCTTCGTACCATTCGCAAGAAAAATCACAAATCACCCTTCAGGTATTACACAACTTCAAAGAGTCGGCGTTGGACTAGTACTGTCTGCAATATCAATGACGATTGCCGGAATCGTAGAAGTTAAACGAAGAGAACAACAAAGAAGAAAATTACTTCTTCATTTTCATTTCCTGCTGAACTTAGTATGCACGACAGATTCTCTGAGCTATCTCGGTCTGAATTGATATATGACTTGTCAGCTGTACTGATGCACAAGGGAACTGCAGCTAATGGTGGTCACTACATTGCTCACATCAAGGATGAAAATACTGGGCAATGGTGGGAATTTGACGCCGAGCTCGTTACTAGCTTGGGTAGTTGCCCATTTGCTGGAGAGGCTGCCTCTAATTCTGTTAAGAATGATGTAGAACATTCTAATTTCTCTAAAGCAAGGGTAGATGACAGTAATGGAAATGGTTTAAGTGTCAAAGTTTCAGAATCTTCACCTATGAAGACATTTTCATCTAGTGAGGCATACGTGTTGATATAACCAGGCCAACAATAACAAACCATAATCCAAAGCGTGTTTCAATTCCACAGCCTGCAAAACATGAAACTCATTCACACTCGACATACACAAGAATGAATCCTGCAAGCTGCTCAAGTCTCGCTCCGAATTTATAGGTAATACATGAAAAAGAAACAAGAAAATCAGCTGAAGAAGTTTTGAAAGAACAACGGACCAAAACATAATCCGAAGAAAGTAAATGGCGTTACGTACCATCCATGACTCCAATGTATGCCACAGTTCTTAGATGTGACTTAAAGCTCCTGCTCTCGTTACCGTCCTTCACACCATCGCTGCCGGTATCCGTAAGGTTGTTTGAAATTGTAAAAAGCAATAAGCACATGAAAGAAGATACAGTCATAGTCAGTTTACAACTCAGAATTAAAACACAAAACCAAGGAGTTGCCTACATAAAGTGATAGGGACAAAGAAGAAGGGTTTGTAAACCGTTTGGTTCGAGTTTATCCGATTGAGGGAGATGGAGATGTACAGACAAGAAACCGTAAATTAGCAGTGTCAATGAGCACAGAAGACAACCTTGAGACTAAAATGGTTGATCCTACCAGCTACATGTTGGAATTCTCTACTGGTATTAGCGGCTCAAAGGACGAGTCAACAACATCTGAATCAACCGTTTGCAGCGTGTGCAAGGAAGCAGATTTCAAAAGTAGATCTGTAAGAGACATGGTCGATACAGAGGTCACTTCAAAGAGTACACTAGATTCTGTGCCTGAAAAACAAGTATATGCTACTGATCAATTTCCGAAGGCAAATGCAGTTGACATAAATGCAGCGACTAGAAAAGTTGAATATAGTTTTTCTAATGAAGTTTTCGATAAAGATGAAGTGCATAAGGAAGCTGCAAGTTCTGGGGACTTTAGGAAAACAATAATCTTCAGTGTGACAGCAAATGATGAATCATGTAGCACTCACCGTATCGTTGCCCTCGCTGCAAGTTATCGTGTGGTCCGACCGTGGCTTCACACGCTGCGAGTCGTTGTGCGGTCTGGTCACGGTATCGACACAAGTTCTACGTCACTCTGCATCAGCTCATGATTCACTTGTCAAACCATACTGCCATGCCAACAATGGTAGGATTCAAAGCACACAATGCAACCTACAAACATACGACTGCAATCAGCCAATTTCTTCTGGTTTCTAACAGCTCACAACCTGCAAAAAGAAAGAAAAAATTAATGCACTGAGTTGTTTATGTTTCAAGTTAATGTATTAAGCCATAATTTGAGTTGTTGACATAAGTTGAAAAGGACATACTGCTGTACTTGCACAAAGTCACACACACCAACAATTACCCTGCCATGCCTAAAACCAATTCACCACAACAGGACAAAACCTGCTAGCCTGTACAAACTTGCAGCAACAACAGCCAGGATACATCAAAAGGGCAAGAAAATTAAAGAGAAAGAGAAAGGGATTTGGAACTTACTTCAAAAACCTCCTTAAAACCAAAATCACGACCTAATCTGGAGGGAGAGCCTCAAAACCCTAGTCACAAAACCCAGCAGCCTCCAAATGAAACCCTAATCCCCCTCCAACCATCAACACACTCACCTTCAAAATCTCTATCATCAAACTATCAGGAGAAAAAACCACCAACAACTCAAGATCTAACTTGAAATCCCCAGTCCATTTCTGATTCCTGAAATCGACAATACAACTGCAAACCACACTCAAATATTCTTCAAAAAATAAAACCATCCTTACCTTCTGCAACAACACAGCTGAAAACCATTGTCTTCGTCGTTCTTCGCCGTTCAACAGCGCAAACCAACCATCAACACTCACTACCCAACAAACTCAACAAAACATCACCGTTAAAATGTCTTCTTCAATCCAAATTCCCTCCTGCAAATCAAAAGCTCAAAACAGATCAGAAGAATAAAGTAAGATAGAACCAATCTCAAACCAAAAAACTCTCTTCAAACAAACACTTTTCAACCTTCAAAAATCCAGAAAAGCCAACAATCTCAACCTTCTAACAGCTCCTAAAACCGTCTAAACTTCTTCCATTTTCAACCTTCGTTCTTCTTATAACTCTCACCATTTCCAACACACAACAGAACAACAACGATAAACCCAACACCGTGAAAACTCACTATCATCTTCATCGAACTAACACAAATCACTCACCCACAATTGTTAACCATAACCCCCCAGAAACTCTAGATTCAGCGCCACTCATCCCTCTCCCTCATCCTCAAATCACCATTATCCTCAACCAAAAAATCTTCTTCGAAACCCACTCTACCTCCCGCAGCTCCGAAACAACCTCCATTCTCCCAAACACCCACAAACCCACGCGAGGATTCAACAATGACGATCTAGCTTCACACACGGGACATGAAATGATCATACTCTTGAATGGATTGTGTTGTTGCGATCTGTGATTCGCGGCGTAGTAAGTGATGTTGCCGGCGAGGTTTTTGGAACGGAGAGAAATAAAGAGAGATACGGTGAGCGAATTACGATTTGGAAGAAGAGTTCTTTTTTTTATTTATTTTTTATTTTATTTTCATTTATTTATATTTTCGAAACTTTTTTTTTATTTTTTTATATTATGTAAATATTATTATATATATTTGTTAAAACTTTATTTTGTGTATATATCTTTTATTTTTCTTTTGGAGTTTGTATATATTATTTTATATTCTATTTCTATTAATATTTCTATTATATTTCTTCTAAGATTTTAGGTTTACTTTATAATAAGATATATTATTTTATTTTCATATTAGAGATGGATCTTATTGCTCTTTTGTTATTGGACAATTTTGTCTTTTAGGTCGATGACGAGACCTCCGTAATTCATTACCAGTCAAATTATTGACAGGTAATGTTGGATCTGAGACCACCTCTTTTCTCTCTTCATTACTTGTCCCGAATCGATTCAAAACTTTGTCAAACAATTTTCAAAATCAAATTATCTTTGTATTGAATTAAAAAGAGGGGATTAAGTGTAGACTTTCTTCCTCTCCGAGTGTTGGGATACCCACTGTAGTGAGGGTGGTCTCGATACTCGTCTTTCGATACGAAAACACGACTTTATCCACCATCTCGCTTTTACAACTTCCACCCGCAACCCTTGTCACCTAAAAACCTCGGTCTCGCACCGAGTGCATTTTCAAATCTTTTCATAACAAAAAAACTTGAATGGTCGTGGAGTGGTTAGGCGTAGGCCTTCACCTATCCCGAGTACTGACGTTTACCGTAGGGTTCTCTGTCGCAAAGCACTTACCATTCAAAACCAAAAACATCTTTAATAAGAGAACGAAGTTCTCTTTGCATTGAATTAAAGAGAGAGGATTGGGTGTAGACCTCTTCTTCTCCGAGCATAGGGATGCCCACTGTAGTGAGGGTGGTTTCGACGCTCGTCTTTCAATACAAAGACGCCTCGTTCGCGACACCTTTTTTTTTTATAACAAAAACTTTGAGATAACGAATTGGATACTACCCGTAGGGGTTACTATCCGAGGACCTGTCTCGCCCCCTAAAAAACAATCCAATCAATCAAACGTGACTTCTTGCCCCGCGTGGCGAAAACTAATCAATCTTTCAAAAGGATATGATACGTCCGTTCTACCGCAAACAGGTAACGCCTAAGTCTCCAACGAGCGAGCAGCAAAACACCTAACTGCTAGAATGCGCACGATAGCATCATCCATAAAAAAACATCAACACACCGTAGGCCGAACTACGGCTGCTCTGATTCTTTACTTCTTTTTGAGTAAAGATACGTAGGCACAAGGGCCACAATCCTTGCCGAGCACATTCCCCCCATATCTGTAGTTCCCCGAACTACGTCGACTCTGACTTTCTCACATCTATTGAGAATACGTAGGCATAGGACTGCGAAGTCCTACCGAGTCTGTTCTTTCTCTTTTCTTCCCCGTTCTCTCTTTCCTCCTAACTTTCTTGTTTCTAACCTTTCTTTTACCCCGTGGAACACTTCTTATAGCATAATGTTTAAGCAAATAAATTCACATATCGACAAACAAAAGGTTCCCATCGAGTACGATGGATGCGAGGGGTGCTAATACCTTCCCCTCGCATAACCGGCTTCCGAACCCGTTCTTGGTTGCGAGACCATCTTATCCATTTCTTTCTTAAGGTTTTCTCGATATTTTCCTTTCCCCTCATGGGATAAATAAAATTCGGTGGCGACTCTTCTGTCCTTTCTTCTCCGCCTCCCCGTCGTTGCGCGATGCATTTTTCGAGTAGCGACAGCTACATACGTGAATTATGCCAGAAGGCTACTTCCGTTCTTTGATCGAGTCGAACTCCATCATGTGCCCAGAGCGGAGAATCAAATGGCTGATGCCCTTAGCCACGTTGGCTTCAATGTATAAAGTCAATTTTTGGAATGAGGCTCCAAGAATTATCCTTTCGCATCTTGATAGACCTGCATTTATCTTTGCAATCGAGGAAGCCACCGACGGCAAGCCATGGTTCCACGATATCCAGACTTTCCTTATGACTAAGGAGTACCCTGCGGGTGCGTCAACCAAGGATAAGAAGACTCTGAGGAGGCTGTCTGGAAATTTTTATCTCAATCCTGATGGAGTGTTGTATAAAAGAAACCACGATCTCGTGCTACTCAGATGTGTAGATGAGAAAGAGGCGAGTATGCTCATGGAGGAAGTCCATGAAGGCACATTTGGTACGCACGCCGGCGGGCATGCTATGACGAGAAAGATCCTGAGAGCAGGATACTACTGGCTGACGATGGAGTCTGATTGCTTCAAATTCGCGAAGAGATGTCATAAATGCCAGATTTATGCTGATAAAGTTCATGTGCCGCCGTTCCCGTTGAATGTCATGTCCTCCCCGTGGCCGTTCTCCATGTGAGGCATCGACATGATAGGCAAGATCGAGCCCACCGCGTCTAACGATCATCGCTTCATTCTGGTAGCTATCGACTACTTCACCAAGTGGGTGGAGGCAGCCTCGTATGCTAATGTGACCAAGCAGGTGGTGGCTAAATTCATAAAGAGGGACATCATCTGTCGTTCCGGAATTCCCGAGTGGATCATTACTGATAATGGTTCGAATCTGAATAACAAGATGATGAAGGAGCTGTGCCAGAGTTTCAAGATTGAACACCACAACTCATCTCCTTATCGGCCGAAGATGAATGGTGTCGTTGAAGCAGCCAATAAGAACATAAAGAAGATTGTTCAGTAGATGGTTGTGACCTACAAAGATTGGCACGAGATGCTGCCATTTGCACTGCACGGTTATCGTACGATGGTACGTACGTCGACCGGGGCAACTCCTTTCTCCTTAGTGTACGGTATGGAAGTTGTCCTACCGTTAGAAGTGGAGATACCTTCCTTGCGAGTTTTGGTTGATGTGAAACTCGACGAGGCAGAATGTATTACGAACCGACTGAACCAACTCAGCCTGATGGACGAGAAGAGGTTAGCGTCGATTGCATTTGGTCGTCTGTACCAAAGCCGAATGAAGAAAGCTTATGATAAGAAGGTGCGTCCTAGAAGCTTTCAGACGGGTGATCTCGTCCTGAAGAAGATTCTTTCTCCACACTCCGATCACCGGGGCAAGTGGACTCCGAATTACGAAGGTCCGTACGTCGTCAGCAAGGGCGTCTCGGGAGGAGCTTTGTTGTTATCCACGATGGATGGTGAAGATTTTGCATCCCCGGTGAACGCGGACGCAGTTAAAAAATACTTTGCTTGAAAGCGACCCGCTGGACAAAAAAAGAGAGTCCAGGCAAAAAAGGGGCATCCCGGCGAACCAAAAACAGAATAAAAAGGTTCGGGCAAAAATTAGGGATATAAATTGAAAAAATGTACACCCGCGAAGTCGAAAACCTACACTGGGCGGCTTCGGCAAAAAAGGGTATCCCGGTGAACTGAAAACCCGCAAAGGGTGGTTCACGCAAAAGTTAGGGATTTGAAAAAGCAAATGACTGCGTTCCGCGTGTGGACTTTCTTTGTTTAGTGGCTTGGAAGACCTGAGGGCCGTTTATCTGAATCAATCTCTTCCGAGGCTGAAGCGTCGGAGAAGTATCGAAGTCGAGTGGGTCATAGAGGGATCAACTCATGGTGTTCGTCTACGCCTCGTTGCCGACATTTGTATATACTGATGTATATTTATGTTTTGTTTTTTGCGCGGCTTCCTTATTCCAGGAGCTTGCATCTGTTGTAAAACATTTTTTACCCATTCAGGGGTTCGTTATCAATAAAATGCATACTATTCAGCAATTCTGTTTGTCTGTTTTGCATTTATCTGTTTTGTTTGCGAAAAAGAACGCCGATGTTTTTGATAAAATGCGCATACATAAACTTACTGGCCTAGGCCACTGATTGTTGAAGCAATTAATTACTTGAATATTGTCACGAGATAATAACCTTGATAGGTCCCTTTGAAAAGGGTATCTTGTTTGTTTGTGTTGTTACAGGTGTAGCATGTTCCAGACAGTGCGTCGTGCGCATCCCTGAAGCAGGATGATTCCTTCTTCTCCAGCAGAGTTCAGTAGCCTCTCCCCGCAGAGTCTGAACGCGAGATCGTGAGCATTGATATGTCTCCCCAGGCAGAGATGATTCTCTCCCCCAATCAGATTTATCCTGAAGGAACGTCATCTCCTCAGCTGAGTCAGGCGCCGAAGCGCGTGTTCACCCCCCAGCACCGGGTCACAAGTGCAGGTTTCGTAGGAAACTATTCGTACGCCGAAGTATGCAGCAACTGATGGTGCCAAACTGATGTCTCCAGCGGAATTGAAGTTCCCCACCAGAGTCGTACTCTCCCCCGAAGTCGGATGATTCCTTCTTCCCCAGCGGAATTGAGGTTCCCCACAGAGTTGTACTCCCCAGCGAAGCAGAATGATTTCTCCTTCCTCAGCCGGGTTTGCAGATCCCCAAGAGAGCCGAATCCTTGGAAGCAGCTCAAGTCATGATTGGTTTTCCCCGGTGGAAGGTTGAACAGCCGAAGTTGTTTCCCCACATAGCCGTTATCTCCAGAGAAGTAGCCGAGACGGCCACGCAGGTTATTCCCGCGATGGACATCGCTTTCCCTCAACAGGTCCAGGTTCTCGTAGAGCTTCGTTCCCCTGCAGCAATCAACTGAAGTTGTTTCCCCGGCAGCAGTCAACTGAAGTTGTGCCCCCTGCGGTGTCCAATTGATATTGGCGTGACCATGTTCTCCTCAGCAGGATGATTCCTCTATCTGAGTAGTTCTTTCTCCTTGACAGGAGAATTCCCCCTCGGCATTTATTTTGCTGACGGGATCGCATCATTGTGCATGATTGCATAGCATTTATCACAAACGCATAGCATTTCCACCGTGTGGAGCATTGCGCCATTGCCGAAGCATATGCATAATAAACATGATCTAGGTTGCTACCGTTTTTGTTTTGCAGGTGTCCCGCCGCAGAATTGATTGCTCAGGATGATTCCTGACATTCTCTCCAACGAAGTCGCTTGCTCAAGATGATTCTTGAAATTCCCAGCGAAGTCTTCGGTTCAAGATGATTCTTGAATTCCTCAGCAGGGTCGTTTGCTTAAGATGATTCTTAAGTACCCAATGCAGTCTCCAGAGTTGGTTGCTCAAGCTGATGCTAAGAGTTCCCAGTAAAGGTTGCCCAGGATGATTCCTGAAATCCCCAACAGAGTGCTCGCTCAGGATGATTCCTGAAAGCTCCAGCATGGTTACCGGTGCAAGATGATTCTTGAAGGTCCCCAGTGGAGTTATTTGTTCAAGATGATTCTTGAAGTCCTCAGCAGAGTTGATTCCTCCAGAATGATTTCTGGACCCCCGGAGCAGATTTACTTGATAGTTCTCCAGATTCCCCAGCGGCGATGCGTCATCCCCAGCAGGTTTCTAACGGCGAAGTTGAAACCTCCCTTGAAGACTCCATGATTGAAGTCTGACCGTGTTAATGAAGCAGTTCTCTCAGCTGATGCAGAGTGCCTGATGGCAGAGGTTTAGATATTCTCAGTTGGCTCATGATTGACCAAGAATTCTATTCCCGACTTGCTGATGAAGTCCGGCTGATGCCCGACACTAATGCGGAATGCCTGATGGCATGATCAACCTGATGGTTGAAGTCCGGCTGATGCCCGACAAGTTTCTTTGAATGCCTGATGGCATGATCAACCTGATGGTTGAAGTCCGGCTGATGCCTGACAAGTTTCTTTGAATGCATGATGGCATGATCAACCTGATGGTTGAAGTCCGGCTGATGCCCGACAAGTTTCTTTGAATGCCTGATGGCATGATCAACCTGATGGTTGAAGTCCGGCTGATGCCCAACAGTTTTTTTGAATGCCTGATGGCATGATCAACCTGACGGTTGAAGTCCGGCTGATGCCTGATGGAATGATCGACTATGTATTACCAGTTACCGTATGACCTATTCTCCAGCTAGTTGTCGTGCAGCTATTATTTCAGTGTTCGAAGATCTGTTCCCACTAGAGTACCGTGTGCTTGTGCAGTTGGCAAATTTCCAGGTTCATCGGTATTCAACCGTCTCGCACCTAGATTGACTGAGAGCCGTTCGCCTCACCCAGTCAAGTTCAAGCCGTTTGAATAGGGGCAGCTGTTGCACCCCAAAATTTGACCAACATTTATTTACCTAGTTTGTGGTTCATCTCATTGATCATCTGCTTCTCATGGATATGTGTGCAGTAGGTCAAGAGGTATGATTACCCAGTAAGAGTTATATGAGACTTTGAAGCTAGCCAAGAAAGTTATTCTAGTGTTTAAAGGTTGATATCTTTTTCAGAGAACTCAAGAGATCCCCAGAGAGATTGGTTGAAACCAAGGTTGTGTGTCTCATAACTTGAGAGTTGTGGGAGCCCCTCAGATGATTCTGAGACTAGGAGGGTGGACTTGAAGCTTTGAGAAAGCTTATGAGATGTCTTGAAAGCCATCATGAAGCCTAGAGAGGTTATTGTACAAGAATTCAGAAGATTCAGCCATGAGTGGTGGAATTAGGGTTTGACTGGGTCAACCCTAGGTCAACTGATGATTTGGAGAGGGTTGAGACCTCATCAAAGAGCCATGTGATCATGGAATTACGCATTGAGATGCTATAAGGATGATTCCTAGACCAACTCATCATGATTGAGGAGTTTGAGAAGTTTCAAGTTAGGGTTTCTAAGGCTTGACAGTGTAAAATCCCCTAGTTTGATCCCTATCTTCAAGGCAGTTTAGCTCAAGATGTGATTGTCATCTCATCTTCCCTACAACATGAATGTTGTAGAGCTTGTTCTTAGATTTAATTTTAATACTAGAAGTCCTTGATTGGATTTGTAGAACTCATGTTATGACTTTGACAAATTGCAGGTCATCTGAGGTATGTGAATCTGGGTCCTTGAAAGTCACCCAACTTGCATCCAACTTTTTCCCTAGTAGGATGATTCCTATGAATTCTTGGTCAACATGAATGTTGTAGAGAAACTTCTTAGCTTTCTAGAGAGTACTAGAAGTCCTTGATAGGTGTTGCACCCCAAAATTTGACCAACCGGGTCTCGCATTTGGCTCAATGTTTCGACGCATAACCGCATTCGCATCTGCATATTGCATACATTGCATTGTTCATTTGTTTTGATTTTATCAGGGATCACAGCTCTCGTCTCGTGTTTCAGGTGTTTTTGATCAGTGGAATTGATTTTTGGGTTATTTCGGTGCCCGTTTATTGTTACCGATTATTTTTGTGTCGTTCGGTGCTCATTTTATCCCTCTGGGAATTATTGTGATTTTTCTGGATTTTATTAGCGTTTTTTTAGGGTTTAAATAGATTTTAAATTCATTTTTAGGGTTTAATAGATTTTTTAATAGATTTTAATATTTTTAGATAATATAGTAATATAGTTTTTAGAAATTTTAATAGAATTTAATCATTTTAGATATTAATATAGATTTTGTAGATTTTAAATAGTTTTTTAAATAGTTAATAGCTTTTTTTAATCTTTTAATATAGTTTTTTTTCTTATTAAACAAATGAGTTTTTTTAATAGAATAATGATAGATTTTTTCCTTTCATTAATAAATAGAGTTTAAATAGAAATAATAGTATTTTTCAGAATTTAATATAGATTTTAGAATATTATTAATTAGGAGTTAATTAGAGTTTTTAATTAGTTTAATTGGGTTTAGTTTAGTAATTGGGCTGATCTGTTCCATTTAGTCTTTTTTCTGAGTTTTTGTAGTGATTTTCGTTGGGCTTCATTTATTAATTCGCAGACCCAAATTCAGCATTAATCCAAATGATTCAGCAAAGGTCCAGAATTCGTCCAGATTCATCCACCAGCTTCCACCATATTCCAGCAAGCTCCAGAAGGTTCCAGAAGCTTCCAGCGAATTTCAGCTTATAAATACCCCAGCGACACGTGTTGCACCGAGGGCTGGCCCACGCTTCATCACTCCAGTTCGCCACGTCGCCCTCAACCCTCTCTCTCAGCCTCACACGCGTGAGCCCTCAACCCTCCCTCTCAGCCACATGTCCACCATGCATCATCACCTTCCATTAACTGCCACCACGTGGCGTCACCATAGCGCCTCACCTGAAAGCCACCGCCGGCCGGCGGCCACCGCTCCCTCGCCGGAAAGTCACCAAACCCAGATTCCGGTCACAGGTTCGTCTTCCCCCCCTAGTCATCATCTTCCTCCTCCCGGCGGCCACCATAAACCTCATCTTCCTCCGATCATCCTCCTAATCAACCTTCATCTTCAACCTGCAACCTCCATCTTCACCACTTCAAACCCAGAACACCAGAACTCCAAGATTCGTCAACCACCGGCCACCGCACGCCTCATCAGAAGCCCTGAAACCCAGATTCCGTCCAACTTCCAACCTCAATCTTCAATCACTATCTCAGATCTTCATCCATCCAACTATCAGTCTTCGTCCTCGTCATTTCTTCCCTGATTATTCTTCATCCGCTTCTGTTCAATAATCGCACTCTCCAGATTGTTTCCAGATTCAACAGCGCATGCATCGTTCAGATCACCATCTCCAGAAGAACGTCAGCAAGAACGCCGTCTTCAAGCCATTTCCAGAACTGCATGCAAGAAGATCAAGCTTCATCAACTCAACAATTCCATAAATCCACCTTCATCGTCTCCAGATTCAACCACGCACTCACGTACATTCTTCATTTTCCAGAAACATCTTCACCAACACCATCCATATAGATCCGTTCGTCCAGGATTCATCTTCAACGATCTATGGTCAGATACACGCCAGAACTTTCAAGAATCTCATCACCATCAGAGATTCCAAATAATTATTCCTTTGAATGTTTCCGGAGTTGGAGGTATGGAGAGAGATGAGGGAAGCTGAGAGGTTTACGGCGGCGCCGTGAAAGAGATAGATTAGGTTTTTGTTGTTCAGAAAGGGGAAAGAAAGGTTGAGCAAAGGATCAGGGAGGAAGAGACGGAGAGCTGAGAGAGACGGAGAGCTCGGAGAGAAGAGGTTGGTGGCGGCGGAGAGAGTTAGGGAGGAACATTCTAGGGTTTCAGAATAGAGAAGAGAGGAGAAGGTTGAGACTGGGCCAGGCCCAATAGTTTTTTGGTCAACTCCCTCACCTCACGTTTTTTGGCTGTTCTGGGCTTTGGGCCCAATGAAGCCAACTGCTAGCAACGCCCCAGATTACTCAGTTACACCCCCCTTCTGCGTTTTTGAAGAGAATGGGCTGGGCCCTTATTGTTTTTTTTTATTTTCTTTTAAGCTCCCCCTGTGTAGCAGTGTACCCCCCTCCCTTTCTTTGTTGTATTTTTTTTATTTTCTTTTCTTTCTTTTGTTTAGAGTTTCTAGAAAAAAGGAAATAATAAAGAAAAATATATTTGAGATATAGAAAAAGAAAAAGAGAATGAAAAAGAAGTGAAAAGAAAATATTGAAAAATAGAAAAAAGAATTGAAAAGAAAATATTGAAAAATAGAAAAAAGAATTGAAAAGAAAATATTGAAAAATAGAAAAAAGAATTGAAAAGAAAATATTGAAAAATAGAAAAAAGAATTGAAGAGAAAATATTGTGAAAAAATAGAGAAAATAGAGAAAAATATTTTGAGAAAAGGAAAAAATATGTTGAAAAGAAAAGAAGAAAAAAGGAAAAAATATTAAAATGTCGATTTAATATTTTTAGAGTTCATTTTCTTTAGAGTATATTTTCATAGACTTTATTTTACGACTTTTAGGATAGTTTAGAAGCCCATTTGTTAGGGGGCTCTTTCCGTTCGATTTTTCAAGATAGAATAGGATAGCACTTCCTAGGAGATTATTTTCAGTATCCACTCATTGTAATCATTTTTCAGAGATTAATAAAACGAGATTTGAGCTGTGGTCCAGTAGTAGCCGAACTACAGCTGCTCTGATTCTTCGTACCAGACGAAGATATGTAGGCATAGGATGCGATATCCTAGCGAGCACACTAACGACTAACCTGTTGTTCTCTCGCGGCTGTGCGATCGAGACTTTCCCGCTGACGATTAATTGAAACCCTTTTTCTCTCTTGCCCAAGTGCATTTGAGACCAAGCCATAGTTTTGCCCATAGGTTCCCGACCCTGTGAAACCAGTTGTTTTTCTCACTGCTGTGTGAGAATGTTTTGTTTAGCCGTAGTTAGTCTGAACTACGTAAAGCTCTGATCTTCCATGCGGTGGAAGTACGTAGGCACAAGACGCGAAGTCTTGGCGAGCCATTTTTCCCCGTAGTCCCGAACTACGTTGACTCTGACTTTCTCTCTTGAGAATACGTAGGCATAGAGTGCGACACTCTATCGAGTCAATTCCCTTCCGTTTAGATTTAGCAGCCGTAGATAAGATTGTTTTGCATCCAGTAGACAACCCAAGCAAGCGTGGATCCCGTCGAGTACGACGGACGTGAGGGGTGCTAATACCTTCCCCTTGCGTAACCGACTCCCGAATCCAGGTTTTGGTTGCGATGACCATACCTTTCCCCGTCTTTGCGAGGTTTACTTCGAGCGTTTCCTTTCCCGCTCTGAGGGATAAATAACGCACGGTGGCGACTCTTCTGTTCAGCCGGCGCCGATTTTCGCAGTAGCGACAATAGGATTTGTAGAACTCAACTTATGGCTTTGACAAGTCAAGGGCATTTTGGTCATTTGGAGGTTATAGGTCATTTCAAGCATAAGGCCATATCTCCTATTTCCAAGCTTCAAATGGAAAAATATTCAACATCAAACTTGCTTAGAATGATGTTTTAAGGCTAGTAGGGAAGTCATGAGATGTTGAAAAGGCTTTTATCAAAAAGTGATAAAAATGGCCTAAAATGGAGGCATAAGTTAAATAAGTTGAAATTGAAAATTGGAAATCACAAGTTATACATCCAAACCATGTCATATAATAGGTCATTTTGACTCCAAAGTACATTCTAAGAACAATGGTTCAGCCACAATTTTGATTTGAGGCCTAGATCATAGGGCTGCTTTGGAAATGGCTTACTTGCATCTTAAGGCACCAAAGCAAAACTCAAAGAAACTCAATAAACAAGTTAGTTATGCATTTCAACACACCATACATCTCATGTGGGGAGAATTTCAAGTCAGAATTGGTGGTTACAAGGACTATGGCATGAAATAGCATATGGAGAGAAGTGAAATCAAAATATCATGAGATGAGAAGTTAAATACTCATTGGATTGTTCCAGAAAGTTCTGGACAGTCCTAACAAGTTCTATATAATGGTTAGGGCTTGCTCAGATGCGAGGTTGGTGAGAAAAGAGGTTTGAGAGAGAGAGTGCTATCTTGTTGCTTCCATTGCAAGTCAAGTTCCAATTCTACATTCTTCTTCAATTCCATTCATTCTTTCTATACAAACACACTCCATTGATGATTCTGAAGCTGTGCAGATCAACTTGAGAGCAAATCCATGGTGAATTGAAGAGTTGGTGATTGAACTTTCAAGGTAGCAAGTCAGAATCGAATTCTGAGATTGAAGCCTCCTCCATCAAAGATTTTGCAAACAGTAGCAAGATTAGCATCCAAGGAAACTTTCTGAAGAGTTTCAAGGCTTGAAGTGAAGGATTTCACCATCTGTTGATCAAGAATAACCATGTTTGCAAATTCTCCATTACACCATGTTTTATGCATAATTAGGTTAGTTTGTTAGTGTAGAAAGGTTAGAGACACATAGGTGATGGATTTTGGAGAGTTAGAGAGCAATTGGTGAAGGTTGAATATTGGACACCATTTCTTTGATGATCAAGAACTCGTGGTATAGTGAGATATAATTCATGTTAGATAGCTAATATCAACCAGTGTGAGTTGGTGATTAATCTGAGGTAGTTAATTGCAAGAATGGTTGAAGTTGATGATTGAGCACATTTTTGATCTTGGATCGGGTTCAGTGATCTAGGATGTTTCAATTGATTTTAAGATCATGGTTGGATTCAGCATAAAATTCTAGGCAAGATAGGGTCTTGAATTTCTGTTTTCCATGAACAATTGATGGAGATCGTGTTTGAGGAAGAAAGAGCTTGAAGCTCTGCATTTTCATGGAGTCTCCAAGAACCCTAGCTGGAGGTTGAAGACAAGAGCATGGTCGTTGGATTGTGAGCTGGCCATTAACTATTTCTTGATCCATTGGCCATGATTAAATTCCAATTTGAGAGGGAATTCTGAAGCTAGCATGAAACGCTCCGTTTCATTAAAGGAGCTTCTTGGGCTTAAGTCAGGATTTGCTAACCACACCACCCACCATGGCCCATTGTGAATATTAACTGGAAATCATTACTTCCTGCACCGTTACATTTTCTATTTTCTTTTCATTTTTCTAATTGATTTTCTGATAATAATTGGGCTTAGCGCGTTACTACCTGCACCCCTCATTTTTAGCCCATTGATAATTTGAACTGCATCTGGTTACTATCTGCACCCCAGTTTCATATTTTAATTTCATTTTCTTCCATTTTATTTCAAACTTGGAAAAATAATGATTTTTAAATGGGAGTTTTTTTCTCCCATTTCATATTAATGTCTAGAAAATTATCAAATAAAAATATTTTCGTTTCATGCATTTTTGATATTTTTTGTGTATTTTCTATTTTAATTGCTTTTTATTTCTCTTATGTTGATACATGAATTTGTAGAATTTTGTTTAGGTAGTTCCCTTAACATTTTTAGGCCATTCTTTTTAGGACAGTTAGATATAAGCTTTAGCTCCCCCCTGGATTTATTCCATAATTTTGTGATTATTTTTATGTTAGTTTTGATTAGATGACATTAGGTTGTATAGAATTAGGTTAATCCTTAACATAGGTCCACAATAACACTAGAATTTTGGGTTTCTAGGTCAAGTTAGACATTGGGACATATAAGGGTATTAAGGGTAGGTATGTAGGATCCATTAGAAGTTATATTAGATTTTAATATAGTGGTATACTATTTTTAGATGATTTTTGTGGTTGATGATTGTTTGTGTTGTCCTTGTGGGCTTGTATTTTTGTTTGCTTTGCTTTGTGGGCTTGGAGAGCTTGGTATTGCTTGGAGGAGTACTGAGAAGCATTGAGGAGCATTGAGGAGCTTGAGAGCTTGACCTTATTTGTTTTGTTGATTGTTTTAGGGTTAGGGATTAGGAAGAGTTTAGACCTAGTTAACTTCTTTCTTAAACATGGATGGTATCTTTCATCTCCATTCCTCCCTATGATTCAAAGTCCTTCCATGATATACACCTCTCTCCTTTGGAGGGATAAGTGATTGTACCTAGGAAGTAGAACTTTTGAGGGAACCATTCCTTTGATGTTGAGCCCTTATAGGTCACCTTTGGTGGTCAATAAGCAGTTCAATATCCCCAGCTTATCCATCAAGTGATTTCCTCTGGTTTGATTATCTTGAGAGATGTTGAGCTTGAGTTTAAAGATGAATACTCCATTGAAGAGTGTAGAAGAGGATGAATCCTTGAGCATTGCCATTCCAGCTGAAGCTTGAAGAGCAACAAGAGCAAGTTGATACTTGAAGACCCCTGAAGATGAAGTAAAGACTGAAGGATGAAGTTGACACTTCTAAGTGATTGAGATTGATTCTGAAGAGCTGAAGCTTGAAGAACAAAGGAAGTTGATACTTGCCTTGATACCTGGGGATCATGAAGGAGCCAAGTTGATACTTATGAGTGATAGTGAAGCCTGAAGGTGGAGTTGATCGAGGAGCTGAAGCTCAGAGAAGATGAGTTGAAACTTATGTTGAAGGGTTGAAGCCTGGAAAAGCAAACTGATATTTGTCAAGAGTGGTGGAAGTCTGAAGACTGAATTGTTGTTGGAAGAGCTGAAGCTTGAAGTTGAGAGAGGAGTTGATCTGCTTTCCTATCTTTTTCTTTGCTGTATTGATGTGTTTTGTTTGATTTGCTTGATGCATTAGAATAAGTTCATATCTAGAATAGGTAGAATCTAGAAGCATGATTGCACTAGAGGTTGAGTTGCTCCCTCTGCTTGTATTGTTACTGTGTGGCTTTGCTTGCGGGTATTCGGTAGAGCCCAGCTCCCTTGCCCATGTTGTTTTCTTGCCTGATGGCATTTTATTTTATTTCTTCTGTATGATTGCAGTTTACTGTTTTGCTTGATAGCTTGTTGTTTACATTTCAGTATGATTACTGTTATCCATTCTGGCTTGAGGTTGAGATGAGCTTGTGGAGGCTGAAGCCCCACACACATTTCCTCCCTCACTTTCCTTGCATGCATTTTACTGTTAAGCTGATGCTTTGTCTGTTTTGGTGTATCATTGACATGATCCCTTAGGACTCTCATTTCCTTTGATAAGGAATTGATGATAGAAATTTAGGTTGAAACCTATGCATGACAACTTCTAGGAGTTCCCTGTTCGAACCTCAACCATAGGATGAATCCTTGGCATGACAACAATAGGACTTGATAGTCTCCCTCCTAGTTGGGCCTGTTCTCTTCTCATCTCAAAACAGTTTAAGATACAGTAATCATGAATGATTTCTTTCGTACGTTACGAGCCTTAAGCTATCTGAGAAAGGATTGTGGGAGAGTTTCTTTTCCACAGTCTGGATGTTTAGTATGGTACCCTTTGGGTGACATGCGACGCATTCACTCTCAGGTCATAGTCTCTAGTGCGATTGAAATTGCAAACACAATAAAAAACACTTCTTTCGTAAAAGACAGGAAATAAACCGTAGTTTCCCGAACTACGTGAGCTCTGATCTCTCATACCTGTTGAGAGTACGTAGGCACAATATTGATGTATTGGTGAGCTACCTTCCCCCATAACCCGTCGTAGGTCGAACTACGTTGACTCTGATTTCTCATTCTCTGATGAGAATACGTAGGCATAAAGTGCGACGCTTTGCCGAGTCATTTTTCTTTTTGTTTAAGCCAGCCTTGATAGGTAGATAGAATAAAACCAACCCGTCCAAGTAAACACAACAAGCGTGGATCCCGTCGAGTACGACGGACGTGAGGGGTGCTAATACCTTCCCCTTGCGTAACCGACTCCCGAACCCAGACAATGGTTGCGACGACCTTGTCTTACCCTTTTTCGTTAGGTTTTTCCGATCTTTTCCTTTCCTGTTCTGAGGGATAAATAACGAAAGGTGGCGACTCTTCTGTTGTGCCGGCACCTTATTTTCGCAGTAGCGACACCCATCAGGCATTAGTTAAACAAACAGGCATTGAACCCGAAGGACGACACAACACGAAGTTGAGAAGAACATCCGACCTCGCTGTCAGGCATTAGTTAAACAAACAGGCAAAGAATTTGATGGCCGACTCTACCCGAAGTTTAGAAGAATATCCGACCTTGCTGTCAGGCATTAGTTAAACAAAAAGCAATCGAACCCGAAGGCCGGCTCAACCCGAAGTTGAGAAGAACATCTGACCTAGCCGCCAGGCATCTGTTAAACAAACAGGCATCGAACCCAAAGGCCGGCTCAACCCAAAGTTGAGAAGAACATCTGCCATCACCGTCAGGCATCTGTTAAAAAAAAGGTTTAAAACCCGAAGGTCGTCTCAACCCTTAGTTAAGAAGAACATCTGACCTCACTGTCAAACATATGTTAAACAAACAGCTTTTGAACCCGAAGGCCGGCTCACCTTGAAGTTGAGAAGTACATCTGACCTCACCGTCAGGCATCTGTTAAACAAACAGGCATCAAACCCGAAGGGCGGCTCAACCCGAAGTTGATAAGAACATCTGACCTTGCCGTCAGGCATCTGTTAAACAAACAGGCATCGAACCTGAAGGTCGGCTCAACACGAAGTTGAGAGGAACATCTGACCTCGCCGTCAGGCATTTGTTCAACAAACAGGCATCGAACCCGAAGGTCGGCTCAACACGAAGTCTAAAGGAACATTTGAATTCACTGTCAAGCATCTATTAAACAAACAGGCATCAAATTCGAAGGTCGGCACAACCCGAAGTTGAGAAGAACATCTGACCTCACTGTCACGCATCTGTTAAACAAACAGGCATCGAACCCGAAGGGCGGCTCAACCCGAAGTTGATAAGAACATCTGACTTCGCCGTCAGACATCTGTTAAACAAACAGGCATTGAACCTGAAGGCCCGCTTAACACGAAGTTGAGAGGAACATCTGACCTCGTCGTCAGGCATTTGTTCAACAAACAGGCAGCGAACCCGAAGGTCGGCTCAACACAAAGTCTAAAGGAACATTTGACTTCACTATCAAGCATCTATTAAACAAATAGGCATTAAATTTGAAGGCCGACACAACCCGAAGTTGAGAAGAACATATGACCTCACTGTCACGCATCTGTTAAACAAACAGGCATCAAACCCGAAGGGCGGCTCAACCCAAAGTTGATAAGAACATCTTACCTTGCCGTCAGGCATCTATTAAACAAACAGGCATCGAACCTGAAGGCTGGCTCAACACGAAGCTGAGAGGAACATCTAACCTCATTGTCAGGCATTTGTTCCACAAACAGGCATCGAACCCGAAGGTCGGCTCAACACAAGTCTAAAGGAACATTTGACTTCACTGTCAAGCATCTATTAAACAAACAGGCATCAAATTCGAAGGCCATCACAACCCGAAGTTGAGAAGAACATTTTACCTCTCCGTCAGGCATCCGTTAAACAAACAGGCATCAAACCCGAAAGGCGGCTCAACCCAAAGTTGATAAGAACATCTGACTTCGCCGTCAGACATCTGTTAAACAAACAGACATCGAACCCGAAGGCCGGCTCAACACGAAATTGAGAGGAACATCTGACCTCGCCGTCAGGCATCGAACCTGAAGGTCGGCTCAACACGAAGTTGAGAGGAACATAGGACTTCACTGTCAAGCATCTGTTAAATAAACAGGCATCAAATACGAAGGCCGGCTCAACCCGAAGTTGAGAAGAACATCTAACTTCACCTTCAGGCATCTGTTAAACAAACAGGTATCGAACCCGAAGGGCGGCCCAACCCAATGTTGAGAAGAACATTTGACCTCACCGTCAAACATATGTTAAACAAACAGGCATCGAACCTGAAGGCCGTCTTAATCCCTAATGGAGAAGAACATCTGACCTCGCTGTCAAACATCTTTTAAACAAACAGGAATCGAACCCGAAAGCCGGCTCAACATGGAGTTGAGAGGAATATCTGACCTCCCAATCAGGAATTAGTTAAACAAACAGGCATCGAACCCGAAGGCCGACACAACACGAAGTTGAGAAGAACATCTGACCTCGCTGTCAGGCATATGTTAAACAAACAGACATCAAATTTGATGGCCGACTCAACCCGAAGTTGACAAGAACATCCGACCTCGGTGTCTGGCATTAACCCGAAGTTGAGAAGAACATCTGACCTAGCCACCAAGCATCTGTTAAACAAACAGGCATCGAACCCAAAGGTCGGCTCAACCTGAAGTTGAGAAGAACATCTGCCCTTGCCGTCAGGCATCTGTTAAACAAAAAGGTGTGGAACTCGAAGGCCAGCTCAACCCGAAGTTGAGAAGAACATCTGACCTCGCCGTCAGGCATCTGTTAAACAAACAGGAATCAAACCCGAAGGCCGTCTCAACCTTTAATTGAGAAGAACATCTGACTTCGCCGTCAAACATCTGTTAAACAAACAGCTATCGAACCCGAAGGCTGGCTCACCTTGAAGTTGAGAGGAACACATGACATCCCCATCAGGCATTAGTTAAACAAACAGGCATCGAACCCGAAGGCCGGCACAACACGAAGTTGAGAAGAACATCTGACCTCGCCGTCAGGCATCTGTTAAACAAACAGGCATCGAACCTGAAGGGCGGCCCAACCCGAAGTTGATAAGAACATTAGACCTCGCCGGCAGGCATCTCTTAAACAAACAGGCATCGAACCCGAAGGCCGGCTCAACCCGAACTTGAGAAGAACATTTGACCTCGTCGTCAGGCATATGTTAAACAAATAGGCATCGAACCCGAAGGCCGTCTTAATCCTTAATTTAGAAGAACATCTGACCTCGCCCTTAAACATCTATTAAACAAACAGGAATCGAACTCGAAGGCCGACTCAACCTGAAGTTGAGAGGAATATTTGACCTCCCCATCAGGCATTAGTTAAACAAACAGGCATCAAACCCGAAGGCCGGCACAACACGAAATTGAGAAGAACATCTGACCTCGCTGTCAGGCATATGTTAAACAAAAAGGCATCGAATTTGATGGTCGACTCAACCCGAAGTTGAGAGGAACATCCGACCTCGCTGTCAGGCATTAGTTAAAAAAACAGGAATCAAACCCGAAGGCCGGCTCAACCCGAAGTTGATAAGAACATCTGACCTAGCCGCCAGGCATCTGTTAAACAAACAGGCATCGAACCCAAAGGCCGGCTCAACCCGAAGTTGAGAAGAACATCTGCCCTCGCCGTCAGGCATCTGTTAAACAAAATGGGGTGGAACCCGAAGGCCGGCTCAACCCGAAGTTGGGAAGAACATATGACCTCGCTGTCAGACATCTGTTAAACAAACAGGCATCTGTTAAACAAACAGAAGTCAAACCCGAAGTCCGTCTCAACCCTTAGTTGAGAAGAACATCTGACCTCGCCGTCAAACATCTGTTAAACAAACAGGTATCGAACCAGAAGGCTGGCTCACCTTGAAGTTGGGAGGAACATATGACCTCCTCATCAGGCATTAGTTAAACAAACAGGCATCGAACCTGAAGGCCGGCATAAAACGAAGTTGAGAAGAACATCTGACCTCACCGTCAGGCATCTGTTAAACCAACAGGCATCGAACCTGAAGGCCGACTCAACACGAAGTTGAGCGGAACATCTAGACTCGCGGTCAGACATTTGTTAAATAAACAGGCATCGAACCCGAAGGTCGGCACAACACGAAGTTGAGAGGAATATTTGACTTCACTGTCAAGCATCTGTTAAAAAAACAGGCATCAAATCGAAGGTCGGCTCAACCCGAAATTGAGACGAACATCTGACCTCACTGTCAAGCATCTGTTAAAAAAACAGGCATCGAACCCAAAGGGCGGCTCAATCCGAAGTTGATAAGATCATCTGACCTCGCCTTCAGGCATCTGTTAAACAAACAGGCATCGAACCCGAAGTCTGGCTCAACACAAAGTTGAGAGGAACATCTGACCTCACCGTCAGGCGTCGAACCCGAAGGTCGGCCCAACATGAAGTTGACAGGAACATTTGACTTCACTGTCAAGCATCTGTTAAATAAACATGCATCATATTCGAAGGCCGGATCAACCCGAAGTTGAGAAGAACATCTAACCTCACCGTCAGGCATCTGTTAAACAAACAGGCATCGAACCTGAAGGGCGGCCCAACCCGAAGTTGATAAGAACATTAGACCTCGCCGTCAGGCATCTGTTAAACAAACAAGCATCGAACCCGAAGGCCGGTTTAACCCGAAGTTGAGAAGAACATTTGACCTCGCCGTCAGGCATCTGTTAAACAAACAGGCATCGAACCCGAAGGCCGTCTCAATCCTTAATTGAGAAGAACATCTGACCTCGCCTTCAAACATCTGTTAAACAGACATGAATCGAACCCGAAGGCCGACTTAACTTGAAGTTCATAGGAATATCTGACCTCCCCATCAGGCATTAGTTAAACAAACGGGCATCGAACCTGAAGGCCGACACAACACGAAGTTGAGAAGAACATCTGACCTCGCTGTCAGGCATATGTTAAACAAACTGGCATCAAATTTGATGGCCGACTCTACCCGAAGTTGAGAAGAACATCTGACCTCGCCGTCAAGCATCTGTTAAACAAACAAGAATCAAACCTGAAGGCCGTCTCAACCCTTAGTTGAGAAGAACATCTGACCTTACTGTCAAACATCTGTTAAACAAACAGCTATCGAACCCGAAGGCTGGCTCACCTTGAAGTTGAGAGAAACATATGACATCCCCATCAGGCATTAGTTAAACAAACAGGCATCGAACCCGAAGGCCGGCACAACACGAAGTTGAGAAGAACATCTGACCTCGCCGTCAGGCATCTGTTAAACAAACAAGCATCGAACCCGAAGGGCGGCCCAACCTGAAGTTGATAAGAACATTAGACCTTGCCGTTAGGCATCTTTTAAACAAATAGGCATCCAACCCGATGGTCGGTTCAACCCAAAGTTGAGAAGAACATTTGACCTCGCCGTCAGGCATCTGTTAAACAAATAGGCATCGAACCCGAAGGCCGTCTCAATCCTTAATTGAGAGGAACATCTGACCTCGCCGTTAAACATCTATTAAACAAACAGGAATCGAACATGAAGGTCGGCTCAACTTGAAGGTGAGAGGTATATCTGACCTCCCCATCAGGCATTAGTTAAACAAACAGGCATCGAACCCGAAGGCCGGCACAACATGAAGTTGAGAAGAACATCTGACCTCGCTGTCAGGCATATGTTAAACAAACAGGCATCGAATTTGATGGCCGATGTTGGACCCCAAAAATTGCCCAAAATTTCTTTACCTAGCTTATGTTTCATTTCATGCACATTAGCATTATCATTTGCATTTCATTGACATGTATGCAGGAGATCATGAGGTATGATTACCAATCAAGGGCTACACAAGACTTTGAATCTAGTTGGGAGGCTTATTCAGGTGTTCAAGGGTTGATATCCTTGTCAGAGAAGTTAAAAGATCCTCAGAGAGAGTGATTGGAGCCAAGTGTGTAGGTCTCCTAACTTGAGAGTTATGGGGAAGACCATCAGATGATTCTGAGGCCATGAAGATGGACTTGAGGTCTTGAGAGAGCTCATGAGAAGGTTTGAAGATCACTTTGAGGACTAGACAGGTCATTGTGTAAGAATAAGAAGCCTCAGCCATGATTGGTGCAGCTAGGGTTTGACTGGGTCAACCCTAAGTCAACTGAGGATTTGGAGGAGATTGAGACCTAATTCAAGAGCCATATGATCATGGATTGATACATTGAGATGTTATAAGGATGATTCCAAGGTTAGCTCATCATGATTGAAGAGTTTGAGAAGTTTCAGGCTAGGGTTTCTAAGACTTGACAGTGTAAAATCCCATAGTTTGACCCTTATCTTCAAGGCAATTTAACTTAAGATATGATTGTCATCTCATCTTGACCCCAACATGATTGTTGTGGAGCATGGTCTTAGCTTTAATTTGAGTGCTAGAAGTCCTTTATAGGATTTGTAGAACTCAAGTTATGACTTTGATAAGTTACAAGTCATCTGAGGTATGTGAACTTGGAGCTTGAAAGTTACCCAACTTGCATGAAACGTTTCCCCAATAAGGATGATTCCTATGAACTTTTAGTCAACATGAATGTTGTTCCTTATTCTCTTAGCTTTCTAGAGAGTACTATAAGTCCTTGATAGGATTTGTAGAACTCATGTTATGGCTTTCACAAGTCAAGGGTATTTTGGGAAGTTGTGATTATGGGTCATTTATGATTATAGGTCATTTTCACCAACTTAGACACCTCAAATGAAATTTTGTTCAACTTGAAAGTTGCTCAAAATGGGGTTTTAACCTTGACCATGTAACAAGGAGACATTGAAATGGCTCAAGGAAGGATGTGGTTTGAGAAAATTTTGAAAAAGAAGAATTAACGGCATTTAATGACCAAGAATTGAAATAAGTCATTTTGTGTCCAAACAAGGCAAAGTTATAGGTCATTTTGAATGGAAAAATCATTTTAGAAACTTTGGCAATGTTATAATTTTGGTTTGAGGTCAAATTCATGCCATTTCATTTCATTTCTATATGATGAAGCAACATAACCAACATGAACCATTGGATTGCAAACAAGGAAGTGAGCATAACCAACCAATTCAATATCTCCTGAGATGAATTTTCCAAGCATTTTCATGCCCAAACAGAGCTAGAATCGTGACTGGTGTGGATGATATTTTGAAGAGAAATTGAAATTGCAAAATCTCATTTGCGTGGTTACAGAACTTTCTAGATGATTCTAATGAGTTCTATATAAGATTTGGAGTGTGTTCAGCCTTTTTTTTGGAAGCATTTGAAGCTGGTAGCAGAGAGAGCATTGGATTTTGCAGAGCTGCAACTCAAGATCGTGTTCTTGGATTGAGGAAGAATCAGAGCAAATCGAGGTGTGCATTAGCTTCAGAGGAAGATTTGGAGTGAATCTGGATCATTTTGGTGGAAGAATCGAGCAAGGATTGCACCTGTTCTTCATCTGAAACCAGGTTTGTACAAATCGAAATTGTGCTTAATCTATAGGGAGATAGCTAGAAATATTTATGTGGTTAGGTTCTTAGCATGACATAGATGGATTTTGGTACAAGACTTTGATGGATAGAGACACTTTAGGTCATGGATCATTTTCTGTTGAGCCTGATTTCTCAAGATTCTTGGTGATATATTCATGATTTGACAGTGGAGATTGATCAGTGAGAAGTGTAGATTACATTAGGATCATTATTTTTGTGAATTGTCATGATCAAGATTTGGTGTATTTCTGAAAATCCTATCGTGTTTGGAGTTAGAGAAGGAACTAGTGAATTTGGAGATTGGATTCGTGTTCAGGAGAAAAAATTGAGTAAGATTGGGTATTGGTTTGTCATTTTTGATGACCTGAGACGAGCACTTCACCGGAGAAGACGGTGGCGCTGCAACTCAGGTCACCGTCTGGAGAATTCCCTCCATCTGAGTTCAAATTGGGGACGATGGACATGGACCGTTAGATGAGGGTTGGACCTTTGACTCAATCCAAGGATACACGACCACGATTGTTTGCTGAAGCTCTGAAGAGTGAGTTGAGATGAAACACACCGTTTCATTAATTGGTTGGTTTGGGCTTAGTAGTCTGAATGATATTTACACCCCCCAATTGGCCCAGTCTGGAAAATGAATTTGAAATATTTGCTATTTGTCACGTGTATTTTGTTATTTTCTTTGTTTTTTCTTTTATTTTGCACATTTCATATAGTTTAGAAAATAATTCATAATAAATAGGAAAATAACTCAAATTGATCCAAAATTTTTTCCTCGGACTCATGAGTGGGTCTAGAATTTTAGGAAATTGAGAGCTTAGGAATTTATGCATTTTTTTTTATTTTAATGGCATTTTTTATTTTAATTGATATTAATTGCATTTTGGTTGATACTTTGTCTTGCTGATTTTTGTGTGATCACATGGTGATGATTTTTGAGCTGATACTTTGTGTGTAGTTAGTTTAGACATGTATGCTCCCATAGTATTTTTCTCACATTTTTGTGATGAAATTAGATGAGGTTTTTAGATTGAAACTTTAGGTGCTCTAGTTTTAGGGTTTAACCTTAGTACCTCATAGTTTAGGATTTAATTCTAGTTATTGGATGATTTGATCTCTGGAATTAACATGATAGAGTCATGATTGACTTAGGTTCCCATAGTTATTTTTGTAGGATTTTACAATTAGTTTTAGTATTTTAGTTAGGATTAACTTTAATACTAGGGTTTAGGTGATCCTAACTTGCTAACTCAACTAGAATGACTTCTTTAGTTCCCTTAGACTAGGGTTTTGCTTCTCTTGCTCTTGGATGATGATGGAGGCATGTGTGGGCTGCTGCGGAATGCATGATGGTGCTTGGACTTGAAGTTTGCTCTTCCTTTGGTGTAGTTTGTTTAGGGCTAAGGATTAGGGTTTTAGGGAGATCCCTTAGAATAGATTTTCTTCCTTCATGAAACATGGAAGGTGTTGATCACTTCCATTCCTCCCTATGATGTAAGGTCCCATTGTGAATGCCTCATCCCTCCTTTGGTAGGATGATTGGCTCCTCACAAATTGGTAGAACCTTTGAGGGTGCCTTTCCTTGATAGTGGAGTGCTCAGAGGTGACCTTTGGTCTTCACTTTGCTCACTACTATCCACACCTTGCTCTTGTTAGATGAATCTTTCTCCCTTGCTAGAGGATGGAGTTCCTTGCTAGAAGATTGAAGATGCTAGAGGTTGCCACTTCCCTGTGTTTGAAGACTGCCTTGGAGCTGAAGCTTGAAGATCAAGAAGAACAAGTTGACACTTGAAGATTGAATTGAGATTGAAGAGAGAGCTGAAGCTTGAAGAAGATGGAGAACAAGTTGATGCTTGTGATTGATGCCTTGAAAGCTTGAAGAAGCAAGTTGATACTTGCTATTGAAGATGAGAGCCTTGAGGACTAGTTACAGACTGAAGACTGAACTGCTGTCAGAGGATTGCTTTGCTGTGAAGCTGTGGAAGCTGTTCATTTGCTTTCTTTCCTGTCTGTTTGCTTTCTGTGCAACTGTATTGATGTGACTTGTTTGATTTGCTTGATGCATTAGAATAAGTTCATGTTTAGATTCTTTTAAGCTATAAGCATGATTGCACTAGAGGTTGAGGTGCTCCCTCTGCTTGTATTTTTACTGTATGGCTTTGCTTGCGGGTATTCGGTAGAGCCCTGCTCCCTTGCCTATGTGGTTTGTGATTTGGTTGATGGCATTTTATTTTTCTTTCGTGATTGCAGTTATTCATATCTGGCTTGAGGTCGAGACGAGCTTGTGGAGGCTGATGCCCCACACACATTTCCTCCCTCACTTGCATTGCATGCATTTTATAGTCGTTTACTATTTACTATTTCAGCTGATGCTCTATCTGTTTTTGTTTATCATTGACATGATCCCTTAGGAATCTCACTTCCTTTGATAAGGAAGTGATGATTAGAACTTTAGGTTGAAACCTATGCATGATAACTTCTAGGAGATCCCTGTTTCAAACCTCAACCATAGGATGAATCCTTGGCATGACGACATTAGGACTTGATAGTCTCCCCGTAGTTGTCCCTCTCTCTTCTCATCTTGAAACAACAGTAAAAAACATAATAAAGGCAAGTTAGTATAAGCGCGTCACGAGCCTTAAGCTACTTGGGTAATGATAATTGAGCGGCCTCCTCTCAATCGTCTAGAATGTTTAGTATACGTCCTTTGGACGATATGCGACGCATTCGTTCCCACATCATAATCTCTAGTGCTATACAAACTACAGACAAACATAAAAAACAGTTCTTCCGTAAAAGACAGAAAACAAACTTCAAACCTTTTTGCCCCGTGGGCCCAAAATTCAAAGGAAGCTTTTCTGAAGAAAAGAGTGTCGTTAACTTTCAGTTCTACCGCAAACGGTAAAGCCTAAGTCTCCAAGGGTCGAGCTGCGCACACCAAACTGCTGGAACTGTTTGTTAACCCTACTCGAAAAAACAGATGAATCTGAATTCCCGTAATCCGTATTATCACGAAATACGTAAGCTCTGATCTCTCATACCTGTTGAGAGTACGTAGGCATAATACTGATGTATTGGCGAGCCACCTTCCCCGTAACCCGTAGTTAGCCGAACTACGTTGACTCTGATTTCTCATTCTCTGATGGGAATACGTAGGCATAAAGTGCGACGCTTTGCCGAGTCATTTTCTTTTCTTTTTTAAGCCAGCCTTGATAGGTAGATAGATAAAACCAACCCGTCAGATAAACACAACAAGCGTGGATCCCATCGAGTACGATGGACGTGAGGGGTGCTAATACCTTCCCCTTGCATAACCGACTCCCGAACCCAGACAATGGTTGCGATGACCATGTCTTATACCTTTTCGTCAGGTTTTTCCGATCGTTTCCTTTCCCGTTCTGAGGGATAAATAACGAAAGGTGGCGTCTCTTCTGTTTTGTCGGCACCTTATTTTCGTGGTAGCGACAGCTAGCGACTCTGCTAGGGAATTGATAGTTTCCTGGGATCCAACATCCCTGTGCGAGAGTCAATCCTAGCACTTGTATGATTACTTGTTGGGTTGTGTTTATTTATCGCATTTTATTTCCCGCACTTTATTTTCAGTATGATATGATTATCTGTACTGTTGTGGGAGGGGCATTCTGATGAGTGAGAAGCCAGACCCAGGCTTGAGAGCTACATAGTGTTAGAGTGGGTTAGTGGAGGACGTGCTTGCTTTGCTTGCAGCTGTTCCCACGTACCCCACACTCAGACGAGGTTCTCTTTGATGGCTTCCTATTGGTCCTTTAGACTCGAGGGGTTGTCGGATTTGAGGATTGTCGACTCTGGGAACCGATCATTTGGAATTCAGCTAAGTGAGGCCGCTTCAAGAGATGATGATGCCACACCTTCTGGGTATCATATCATCATTTTTTGAAAGTCTGTGACGCTGATGACCGCATAGGATGCTGAACCTTTTCCGTGATTAGGTCCATACCCGTGAGCAGGGTCGGGTTATTGCAGGAAACCTTAATCTTCAGACTACCTGGTTTTCTTGACAGTGAATCAGTTTTGTTGGTATCAGGGTTTCTTCTCATCAGATATATGGTTGTTCTTGACAGAACAGAGTTTTGGTCTGATATCAGAGGTTCTTCTCATCAGATATATGGTTGTTCCTGACAGAACAGAGTTTTGGTCTGATATCAGAGGTTCTCATCACCAGATATGTGTTTGTTCTTGACAGAGCAGATTTTTGGTCTGGTATCAGGGGTTTCTTCTCCTCAGAGATATGGTTGTTCTTGACAGAGCAGTATTGTGGTTTTGTTGATACAGAATCTTCACCTCCTCAACAGCACAACTGTCCTGATCTCCTACTGCATGATTGCATTTTGCATTATTTGCATTCTCATTTGCATGTCATTAACGTGTGTCTGTGTTGCAGGTGCATATTTCTCCCCTGGTTCTAGTGATCTTGATCCTCATGGCAGATATGGCCTCTCTGAAGAAGACTGTGGCTTACAAGCTACCAACACCTGACATCCGAGAGTTACAGACTTTGATTTTTTTGGCTGATAAGACAGTGATGGAGAGTTTCAGAAAGAGTTATGGGAGACTGCTGAGTATTGTGTATAAGCCTCCTATGTACGAGTTGAATGGCCTCTATGCTCTGCTGCAGTTTTATGACCCACAACTCAAATGCTTCGTGTTTCCGGACTACGTCCTCGCCCCAACATTGGAAGAGTATTCTGACCTGTTGGGGGTGCCTTTGATGAATCAAATTCCTTACTACCGTGTTGAGGGAGAGCCCAAACTGAGTAAGCTGACTGACGCTCTGCATGTAGATGAGTCTGAATTGGAAGGGATGGTATCCAGAAAGATTGGAGTTCATGGTTTCCCTTTGCCTTTCCTGATGGAAAAAGCCCGAAAGTTTACCGAGAAGGACCGCTGGGATGTGTTCAATGCCTTCTTAGCCTTCTGTATCTATGGGATCATGCTATTCCCAAGTCATCCGGACTTCATAAGCATGGACGCTTGACATAATTTGCCTCTGGGAATCCAGTGCCCACTCTCCTCGGAGACGTCTACCATTCAGTTCACAGCAAGAATTAATGAAAACAGAAAGGGGAAGAACGTGGCATGTTGTGCTCCTTTACTGTATAAATGGTTTTCTAGCTATCTTCCTAAGTCAGGGCCGTTCATTGATTCTGCTGAGTCATCGCCTTGGTCTGCGCGTTTGATGGGTTTGACTGCTGACGATATTATCTGGTTTGATAGAGATCTGATGGGCAAAGATATTGTGTATAGCTGTTGTGGCTTTCCTAACATTCCCTTGGTCGGAAGGAATGGATATATCAACTACAATCCATCTCTACTGGCACGACAATTTGGGTATGCACTACGAGGTCCTCCTGAAGAGGAAGAGATACAGGAATCTCTGTATCTCACAGGGTTGCTTGAGGGTGACACTTTGATCAAGGTACAGAATGCTTGGAGCAAAATTCACTGAAAGGGGAAAGTCTTGCTGGGAAAGAGCAACAACAAGGCCTTTGATCCGTATGTGACTTGGGTGCGAGAGAGAGCCGCCAAGTTTCTAATGCCGTTTCCTGCCGTGGAACCATTGTATGCTCCTGTGTACAAGGAGCCTACTACTGTTGATATTCAGAAATTCAACCAGGTACTCCAAGAGAAGGAAGAGCTACGAAATGCCAACGAGGAGTTGGAGAAAGAGATCGCTCAACTTTGGAAAGAGAAAACTGAAGCTGTTTATACCTGCAAGAAGCAGACTGAGATGATCAACCGTCTAGGCTCCAACCTGACCAAAGAAACTGATACAAGGGAACGACTGGGATTGGACCTGAAGTCCGTACATGGCGTGTTGACAACCAAGAAACAGGATCTGGACAGAGTGTACCGGAAGTTAACCCAATACGAGAGGGTCTGGAGCAGCACCATAGCCAAGTACAAAGAACGGGAAGAAAAGCTGAAGCAGCGAGTAGCCGAGCTGGAAGCTCAGATTATGGTGAAAAACGAGAGTACAGAGGCTGAAGCCCCCCTGCGACATGACGTCCAGTATATATTGGCTGAGGCCGAGGCGAATTTGCAAGATTCTCAACTCCGAGCTGATGCTAAAAGGAGAAGAGTCGAGAACCATTCTGAAGAAGGTATTCCTATGATTGTTGCCGAGAACCTCCCAAAGTCCATCAGTCAGAAGGACCTGCTGACCCAGGGTTTGCTTACTCAGTCAGATCACTCCACTACAAAGAAGTTGATAGAAGATTTTCGTACCTGTGGTTGCGCCTGATCTTTTGTATCTTTCTTTGTACATTTTATGCATTGATATGCTGATCACCGCCAGGTTTGTTGGTTGGGGTCATGCCTTATTGCTTCAGTTGTATGTGACTACAGTTGTACGCTACCCGAGCGGGCTTTTCAGATGAATATATGAAGATTTCTTTTTCCACGATTGGATCATAGACTTTATTTGTCTCGGAAACTAGGATCGGGGGGGAATCTCCCCAAGGCACAGACACACGTTCGCATTTGCATGAAGCATTTGCATAACGAGCACCTTGTCGTTTTTTTTCTAACCCTTTGTGTATGCAGGTTGTTCCAGGATTGATCAAAGACCGATCCACCGCTACCCGACCAGAGCAAATCAAGCTAGAGCAATGGAACAAGTGCAGACCGACGTTCAGGAACTTCGGGAGAGGATGAACCGCTTCATGGAGCTCATGCAAGTGGTTGCCAACGACCAAGACCAGCTCAGAACATTGGTCCAGCCTCTGATCTTAAGGGTTGACAACAACGATATACTTCATGGAGGGAGCGTTCCAACCCCTCCACCTGTTGAAACTCCTCAGAATGGCATCCCCGCGACCGGGGGAATGGAAGTGGTAACGGCAATGTGATCACTAACCTCGGGCTCAATGGTAATACGACTGGCGTCGACAATGGAAATTTTGAAGCTAATGGCAATGCCGGACTGGGCAACGACAACACAGGTGCTGGGAATCCGTATGGGCCTCAGCCATGGCTAGAAGATCGTCAAGAAGATTTGTTCTCACAGAGAAATGCTGAAGGAGAACTGACTGCTGAAGCACGTCTGAGGTTTAAGGCACTCGAGGACAAAATGAGGAATTTCGAGAACCTGAACACTATGGGGGTCGACATGACTAAATTGGGATTGATTTCTGATTTCAAGGTGCCTCCTAAATTCAAGGTACCCAACTTTGAGAAATACAAAGGCACCACTTCCCCTCGTGTCCACTTAAGATCATACTACCGAAAAATGTCCGCTCACTCTGAAGACGAGAAGCTGCTGATGCACTTCTTTCAGGATAGCTTGTCCAAGCCATCCTTGGAATGGTACATGAGTTTGGAACCAACCAGTGTGCGCACGTGGAAGGAACTGGCTGAGGCCTTTGTGCACCATTACTAGTATAACAGTGACTTGGCTTCGAACCGGGTTCAACTACAGAACTTGTCACAGAGGAACAACGAAGGGTTCAAAGAATACGCCCAGCGATGGCGTGAACTAGCAGCTAGAGTTCAGCCATCGATGGTTGAACGAGAGCTTGTTGAAATGTTTGTAGCCACCCTCCCAGGGGTTTATTACGAGAAACTAGTCAGCGGTATGTCAGGAAGTTTCTCAGATCTCGTCATTACTGGCGAGCACGTTGAAAATGGGATCAAATTGGGAAAAATTCAGGGTGTTGATCTATCCTCAGCTGGAGGAGGAAAGAAACCATACGGTAGCAAAAGGCGTGAAGGAGAAACGAGCGTTGTGTCCAACGCTCGAAGGAAAGGTAAGGGCCAGCGCCAGCAGGTGGCTAGCATAACCATCCCTACTGTCCAACAACCCCAGCCACTGCAGCAGCCGCAGCAGCAGCAGCCAAATCAGCAAGGGCACCTCTGTCAAGTCGTCACCTCGAGACGCCGCCCATGTCTTATGCTCAGCTGTTACAAACCCTGCTTCAGTTACAGCTAGTCCAGAAGACAACCCTGGCTCCCTTGACAGGGGCACCTCCGCCGGGTTATGATGCGAATGCAACATGTGATTTTCACTCAGGGGCACCCGGCCACACGATCGAAAACTGCAAAGCCTTCAAGCATAAGGTGTAATATATGGTGGATGCTAAGATCATCAATTTCTCAGATAATGTGTCGAATGTCACAAAGAACCCTATGCCGAATCATAGGGGAGGTGGGGTGAATACCATTATTGAAGAAGAGGATTTAGATGTATTGACTGACATCAATGATCTGAAGACACCGGTTAGCTTCGTTAAAGCCAAGCTGATGAAGAGAGGCTTCTTTCCGGGCTGTGGTAAATTGTGTATGGGCTATGCGACTCGTCCTGATGGATGTGAACAGTTGATAGAAGGGATTCAGAGTCTGATGACCAAAGGAATCTTACAGTTTAGCCGAAGGGCCGAATGTGGAGCTGGAGAGGTAATGCTGAAGCAAGATGATGAGGTTGCCACCATCACCATCCCTCGCCAGACGATAACTATTTCTGCACCCAGGCCGCCCACAATTACCATCACCAAAGCTGGGCCGATACCTTTTGAAAGCACCAATGTTGTCCCATGGCACTATGGGGCAGACGTCTACTGTAACGGACATAAGTTAGAACTGGAACCATCTGGGCAGTCTGTGGATAACCTAGTGGGAATTGGCAAAATCACGCGAAGCGGAAGAGTATTTGCTCCACCTGAGATTGAGGCGGACAAAGCGGATAAAGTTGAGGAAACTGATAAAGGAAAGATTAAAGTCGTTGAGGAAACCCCTCGTGGGGTATAGAAGGACTTACTTGTGAAGGACGCTGAAGAGTTCATGAGGTTGATCAAGAAGAGTGATTACAAGATCATTGACCATCTCCATCAAACACCCTTAAAAATTTCCATCCTGAATTTGTTGCTGTGTTCGGAGTGACATCGCAACACGCTGTTAAGGGTTTTGAATGCCACGTATGTACCGCAGGAAATCTCGGTCAACCAGTTGGAAGGGGTAGTAGCCCACGTAAATGCTGGAAACGGGTTAGGGTTCACTGACTTAGAGCTGACGCTGAAGGGAAGAAACCACAACAGCGCCCTGCACATCTCGATAGATTGTAGGGGAACAGTTATGGCTCATGTGTTGGTGGACACTGGGTCATCGCTCAATGTTCTTCCGAAAAAGGCATTGATGAAGTTAGATACTCGGGGATTGATTTGCACACCCAGGGATCTGGTTGTGAAGGCTTTCGATGGAACCAAGCGTCATGTCTTTGGAGAGGTAACCTTACCAATCCAAGTTGGGCCGGAAACTTTCGACGCAGTCTTCTACATCATGGACATCATGCCAGCCTCCAGCTGTCTCTTAGGCTGGCCATGGATCCATTCTGCTGGTGCCGTGACCTCCACGCTGCACCAGAAGCTCAAGTATGCTGTCGGAGGCAGCATCGTAACTATTTGTGGCGAGGAAGATATAATGGTGAGCCATTTGTCGTCCTTCAAATACGTTGAGATGGATGGGGAAATCCACGAAACCCTATGTCAGGCATTCGAAGCTGTTAAGGTCAAGGACGTGGCGCCAGTAATGACTGAGAAACCAGAGATGACTCTCTCTTCCTTAGAGGAAGCCCGAGCCGTTGTTCAAGACGGATCTACCCCAGGCTGGGGGAAAATTCTGGAAATACCTAACAAGCAGGAAAAGTTTGGGTTAGGATACTCTCCTACGGCTGAAGCCTCCTCTTCTTATAGGGCGTCACGAGGAAAAGGGCCGATCCAGTTTACAAGTGGCGGGGTGATATTTGAAAGTGTCAGCGCAGTGTCTGAAGACGGCGAGGACAGCGACTGCGACCTAGACTCTTGGATCCAGCCAAGCAAACCAGGCCAGAGCCTCACCAACTGGTCGATCAGGGATACCATCCAAGTGACAGGCAAAGAGTAATGATTTACTTTCTCCAATTATTGTACAACCCTATGTCCTACCCGGGGCATAGCGGTTTTATTGTCAGGGCCTTGTTTGATTATGTACATGCATTTTACCAATAAATCAAAAGGCGTTTTTATTCGCATTCAAATATTGTGATCTCTGTTATTCCTATTTTATATTTGTTTTGAAAAACAATAAAATGGCAATAGGGTTTGTGCTAACCTGCATATCCTTTTTTTAAGCTTAACCCTTGATTTTGCAGGACCCACATAGCAGATGACATCTACTCTGGACCTTTTACGACTCACTTCGACTTCGATTACCCGATCTATCAAGCCGAAGAAGAGATTGATGAAGACGAAGACCTTCCCGAAGAGTTGGCCCGTTTGTTGAAACAAGAAGAGAAACTCATTCTGCCTCACGAGGAAGAGATTGAGATTGTGAATCTGGGTTCTGAGGAACTGGTCAGGAACATCGGGATAGGGGCTGTATTGTAGAGTGATGTCAAGCAGAGATTGGTCGAGATGCTGAGAGAGTATAGTGACATCTTTGCTTGGTCATACGAAGATATGCCCGGACTTGACACGGACATCGTGGTCCATCACTTGCCACTGCGGGAAGATTGTCCTCCTGTTAAGCAGAAGCTTAGGAGGACACGACCGGATATGGCCGTCAAGATCAAAGAAGAAGTGCAGAAACAACTTGATGCTGGCTTCTTAGCGGTCATTACTTACCCTCCGTGGGTCGCCAACATAGTGCCTGTACCGAAGAAGGACGGTAAGGTGTGAATGTGCGTCGATTATCGGGATTTGAATAGGGCGAGCCCTAAAGATAATTTCCCGCTCCCTCATATTGATGTGTTGGTCGATAATACAACTCAGTTCTCCGTGTTTTCGTTCATGGATGGCTTCTCCGGCTACAATCAGATCAAGATGGCGCCGGAAGACATGGAGAAAACTACGTTTATTACACCTTGGGGAACGTTTTGCTACAAGGTAATGCCTTTCGGTCTAAAGAATGCAAGGGCCACTTACCAACAAGCAATGGTTACTTTATTTCATGACATGATTCATCATGAGATTGAAGTTTATGTTGATGACATGATTGCGAAGTCCCAAACGGAGGAGGGACATCTGGTCAATTTGCTGAAGCTTTTTGAGAGACTTAGGAAGTTCAGGTTGAGGCTGAATCCTAACAAGTGTACTTTCGGAGTACGGTCGGGAAAACTACTGGGGTTTATCATGAGTGAAAGAGGTATCGAGGTTGATCCTGCGAAGATAAAAGCAATACAAGAAATGCCTGCGCCAAAAACTGAAAAAGAAGTTCGTGGTTTCCTGGGCAGAATAAACTACATTGCAAGGTTTATTTCTCAGCTCACGGCCACGTGTGAACCGATGTTCAAACAGCTAAAGAAGGATCAGGCGATTATCTGGAACGAGGATTTCCAGAAGGCATTTGATAAGATAAAACAGTATCTACAGGAACCTCCGATCTTGATACCCCCAGTGGCCGGACGACCCTTAATCATGTACTTGACAGTTCTTGAGAATAGTATGGGGTGTGTTCTCGGTCAGCACGACGAGACAGGCAGAAAGGAGCATGCCATTTACTACTTGAGTAAAAAGTTCATAGATTGTGAATCTTGTTACTTAATGCTAGAGAAGATGTGTTGTGCACTAGCCTGGGCTGCCAAGCGTTTACGACAGTACATGCTCAACCACACAACCATGCTAATTTCGAAGATGGATTCGATCAAGTACGTCTTCGAGAAGCAAGCGCTTTCGGGCAGGATTGCCAGATGGCAAATGGTGTTGACAGAATATGACATTCAGTACGTTTCCCAGAAGGCCATTAAGGGAAGCGTATTGTCTGAATACCTTGCTGAACAGCCAATCGAGGATTATCAGCCGATGAAATTTGAATTCCCTGATGAGGATATCTTGTTTCTCAAAGTGAAAGACTGCGATGAACCGTTGCCCGACGAGGGTCCAGATAGGAAATCCCAATGGAGATTGATATTTGACGGGGCGGTTAATTCTTACAGAAGTGGCATTGGGGCGATTATCACGACTCCCCATGGATCCCACATCCCGTTTACCGCTAGACTGACGTTTCCGGTCACCAATAACGAAGCAGAGTATGAAGCATGCATCATGGGTCTAGAAGAAGCAATTGATTTGAGAATCAAGAACCTAGATGTGTATGGTGACTCGAAACTTGTGATTAACCAGATTAAAGGGGAGTGGGAGACTCGTCAATCAAATTTGGTGCCGTACATGAACTATGCCAGAAGGCTGCTTCCGTTCTTTGATCGAGTGGAACTCCATCATGTGCCCAGGGCTGAAAATCAGATTGCTTATGCCTTAGCCACGTTGGCTTCGATGTATAAAGTTAATTTTTGGAATGAAGCTCCAAGGATTTTCCTTTCTCTTCTTGATAGACCTGCATTCGTATTTGCGATCGAGGAAGCCTCCGATGGCAAGCCATGGTTCCATGACATCCAGACTTTCCTTATGACTAAGGAATATCTTGCGGGAGCGTCAACCCAGGATAAGAAGACTCTAGGGAGGTTGGCTGGAAATTTTTATCTCAATCCTGATGGAGTTTTGTATAAAAGAAACCACGATCTCGTGCTACTCAGATGTGTAGACGAGAAAGAGGCGAGTATGCTCATGGAAGAAGTCCATGAAGGCACATTTGGTACCCACGCCGGCGGGCATGCTATGACAAGAATCATCCTGAGAGCAGGATACTACTGGCTGACGATGGAGTCAGATTGCTTTAAATTTGCGAAGAGATGTCATAAATGCCAGATTTCTGCTGATAGGATTCACGTGTCGTCCTGCCCGTTGAATGTTATGTCTTCCCCGTGGCCGTTCTCCATGTGGGGCATCGCCGTCAGGCATCTGTTACACAAAAAGGTGTGGAACCCGAAGGCCGGCTCAACCCAAAGTTGAGAAGAACATCTGACCTCGCCGTTAGGCATTTGTTAAACAAACAGGCATCAAACCCGAAGGCCGTCTTAACCCTTAGCTGAGAAGAACATCTGACCTCGCCGTCAAACATCTGTTAAACAAACAGGTATCGAACCCAAAGACTAGCTCACCATGAAGTTAAGAGGAACATATGACCTCCCCATCATGTATTAGTTAAACAAACATGCATCGAGCCCGAAGTCCGGCACAACACGAAGTTGAGAGGAACATCTGACCTCACCGTCAGGCATCTGTTAAACAAACAGGCATAGAACCTGAAGGTCGGCTCAACATGAAGTTGAGAGGAACATTTGACCTCGCCGTCAGGCATCTGTTAAACAAACAGGCATTAAACTCGAAGGTCGGCTCAACATGAAGTTGAGAGGAAAATTTGACATCACTGTCAAGCATCTATTAAACAAACAGACATCAAATCCGAAGGCCGGCTCAACTTGAAGTTAACAAGAACATCTGACCTCACCATCAGGCATCTGTTAAACAAACGGCATCGAACCCGAAGGGAGGCTCAACCCGAAGTTGATAAGAACATTAGACCTTGCCGTCAGGAATCTGTTAAACAAACAGGCATCGAACCCGAAGGCCGACTCAACCCGAAGTTGAGAAGAACATTTGACCTCGCCGTCAGGCAACTGTTAAACAAACAGGCATCAAACCCAAAGGACTGCTTAACACGAAGTTGAGAGGAACATCTGACCTCGCTGTCAGGAATCTGTTAAACAAACAAGCATCAAACCCGAAGGTCGGCTCAACATGAAGTTGAGAGGAACATTTGACTTCACTGTCAAGCATCTATTAAACAAACAGGCATCAATTCTGAAGGCCGGATCAACCCGAAGTTGAGAAGAACATCTGACCTCACTGTCAGGCATCTGTTAAACAAACAGGCATCGAACCCGAAGGCCATCTCAATCCTTAGTTGAGAAGAACATTTGACCTCGCCGTCAAACATATTTTAAACAAACAGACATCGAACCCGAAGGCCGGCTTAACCCGAAGTTGTGAAGAACATCTGACCTCACCGTCAGGCATCTGTTAAACAAATAGGCATTGAATCCGAAGGGTGGCTAAATCCAAAGTTGATAAGAACATCTGACCTCGCTGTCAGGCATCATTTAAACAAACAGGCGTCAAACCCGAAGGTCGGCTCAACATGAAGGTCAGAGGAACATTTGACTTCACTGTCAAGCATCTGTTAAACAAACATGCATCAAATCTGAAGGTCGGCTCACCCCGAAATTGAGAAGAACATATGACCTCACCGTCAAGCATCTGTTAAACAAACAGGCATCGAACCCGAATGCCGGCATAACACGAAGTTGAAAGGAACATCTAACCTCGCTGTCAGGCATCAGTTAAACAAACAGGCATAGAACCCGAAGGTCGGCTCAACATGAAGTTGAGAGGAACATTTGACCTTGCCGTCAGGCATCTGTTAAACAAACAAGCATCGAACCCGAAGGCCGGCTCAACCCCAAGTTGAGAAGAACATCTGACCTCACTGTCAGGCATCTGTTAAAAAAACAGGCATCGAACCCGAAGGCCATCTTAATCCTTAGTTGAGAAGAACATTTGACCTCGCCGTCAAACATCTTTTAAGAAAACAGGCATCGAACCCGAAGGCCGGCTCAACCTAAAGTTGAGAAGAACATCTGACCTCACCGTCAGGCATCTGTTAAACAAATAGGCATCGAACCCGAAGGGTGGCTCAACCCGAAGTTGATAAGAACATCTTACCTCGCTGTCAGGCATTATTTAAGCAAACAGGCATCGAACCCGAAGGCCGGCTCAACACGAAGTTGAGAGGAACATGCAAACTCGTTGTCAGGCATCTGTTAAACAAACAGGCATCAAACCCGAATGTCGGCTCAACATGAAGTTGAGAGGAACATTTGACTTCACTGTCAAGCATCTGTTAAACAAACATGCATCAAATCTGAAGGCCGGCTCACCCCGAAGTTGAGAAGAACTTCTGACCTCACCGTCAAGCATCTGTTAAACAAACAGGCATCGAACCCGAAGGCCGGCATAACATGAAGTTGAAAGGAACATCTGACCTCGCTGTCAGGCATCTGTTAAACAAACAGGCATAAAACCCTAAGGTCGGCTCAACATGAAGTTGAGAGGAACATTTGACCTCGCCGTCAGGCATCTGGTAAATAAACAAGCATCGAAAGCGAAGGCCGGCTCAAACCGAAGTTTAGAAGAACATATGGCCTCCCCGTCAGGCATCTGTTAAACAAATAGGCATCGAACCCGAAGGCCATCTCAATCCCTAGTTGAGAAGAACATTTGACCTCGCCGTCAAACATCTTTTAAACAAACAGGCATCGAACCCGAAGGCCGGCTCAACCCGAAGTTGAGAAGAAAATCTGATCTCACCGTCAGGAATCTGTTAAACAAATAGGCATCGAACTCGAAGGGTGGCTCAACCCGAAGTACATAAGAACATCTGACCCCCCTGTCAGGCATCCATTTAAACAAACAAGCATCGAACCCGAAGGCCGGCTCAACACGAAGTTGAGAGGAACATGTGACCTCGTTGTCAGGCATCTGTTAAAATAAAAGGCATCAAACCCGAAGGCCGGCTCAACACGAAGTTGAGAGGAACATCTGACCTCGCTGTCAAGCATCTATTAAACAAACAGGCATCAAACCCGAAGGTCGGCTCAACATGAAGTTGAGAGGAACATTTGACTTCACTGTCAAGCATCTGTTAAACAAACAGGCATCAAATCTGAAGGCCGGCTCAACCCGAAGTTGAGAAGAACATTTGACCTCATCGTCAGGCATCTGTTAAACAAACAGGCATCGAACCCGAAGGTCGGCATAACACGAAGTTGAGAGGAACATCTGACCTCACCGTCAGGCATCTGTTAAACAAACAGGCATAAAACCCGAAGGTCAGCTCAACATGAAGTTGAGAGGAACATTTGACCTCGCCGTCAGGCATCTGTTAAACAAACAGGCATCGAAACCGAAGGCCGGCTCAACCCAAAGTTTAGAAGAACATTTGGCCTCCCCGTCAGGCATCTGTTAAACAAACAACCATCGAACCCGAAGGCCATCTCAATCCTTAGTTGAGAAGAACATTTAACCTCGCCGTCAAACATCTTTTAAACAAACAGGCATCGAACCCGAAGGTCGGCTCAACCCGAAGTTGAGAAGAAAATATGACCTCACCGTCAGGCATCTGTTAAACAAATAGGCATCGAACCCGAAATGTGGCTCAACCCGAAGTTGATAAGAACATCTGATCTCACCGTCAGGCATCATTTAAACAAACAGGCATCGAACCCGAAGGCCGACTCAACACGAAGTTGAGAGGAACATGGACCTCATTGTCAGGCATCTGTTAAACAAACAGGCATCAAACCCGAAGGTCGGCTCAAGATGAAGTTGAGAGGAACATTTGACTTCACTGTCAAGCATCTGTTAAACAAACAGGTATCAAATCTGAAGGTCGGATCAACCCAAAGTTGAGAAGAACATCTGACCTCATCGTCAGGCATCTGTTAAACAAACAGGCATCGAACCCGAAGGTCGGCATAACACGAAGTTGAGAGGAACATCTGACCTCACCGTCAGGCATCTGTTAAACAAACAGGCATAAAACCCGAAGGTCGGCTCAACATGAAGTTGAGAGGAACATTTAACCTCGCCGTCAGGCATCTGTTAAACAAACAGGCATCGAAACCGAAGGCCAGCTCAACCCGAAGTTTAGAAGAACATTTGGCCTCCCTGTCAGGCATCTGTTAAACAAATAGGCATCGAACCCGAAGGCCATCTCAATCCTTAGTTGAGAAGAACATTTGACCTCGCCATCAAACATCTTATAAACAAACAGGCATCGAACCCGAAGGCCGGCTCAACCCGAAGTTGAGAAGAAAATCTGACCTTACCGTCAGGCATCTGTTAAACAAATAGGCATCGAACCCGAAGGGTGGCTCAACCCGAAGTTGATAAGAACATCTGACCTCGCCGTCAGGCATCATTTAAACAAACAGGCATCGAACCCGAAGGCCGGCCCAACACGAAGTTGAGAGGAACATGTGACCTCGTTGTCAGGCATCTGTTAAACAAACAGGCATAAAACCCGAAGGTCGGCTCAACATGAAGTTGAGAGGAACATTTGACTTCACTGTCAAGCATCTGTTAAACAAACAGGTATCAAATCTGAAGGTCGGCTCAACCCGAAGTTGAGAAGAACATCTGACCTCACCGTCAGGCACCTGTTAAACAAACAGGCATCGAACCCGAAGGCCGGCATAACACGAAGTTGAGAGGAACATCTGACCTCGCCGTCAGGCATCTGTTAAACAAAAAGGCATCGAACCCAAAGGACTGCTTAACACGAAGTTGAGAGGAACATGTGACCTCGTTGTCAGGCATCTGTTAAACAAAAAGGCATCAAACCCGAAGGTCGGCTCAACATGAAGTTGAGAGGAACATTTGACTTCACTGTCAAGCATCTGTTAAACAAACAGGCATCAAATCCGAAGGTCGGCTCAACCCGAAAATGAGAAGAACATCTGACCTCACCGTCTGGCATCTGTTAAACAAACAGGCATCGAACCCGAAGGGCGGCTCAACCCGAAGTTGATAAGAACATTAGAACTCGCCGCCAGACATCTGTTAAACAAACAGGCATTGAACCCGAAGGTCGGCTCAACCCGAAGTTTAGAAGAACATTTGGCCTCGCCGTTAGGCATCTGTTAAACAAACAGGCATCGAACCCGAAGGCCATCTGAATCCTTAGTTGAGAAGAACATTTGACCTCAGCGTCAGACATATTTTAAACAAACAGGCATCGAACCCGAAGGCCGGCTCAACCCGAAGTTGAGAAGAACATCTGACCTCACCGTCAGGCATCTGTTAAACAAATAGGCATCGAACTCGAAGGGTGGCTCAACCCGAAGTTGATAAGAACATCTGACCTCGCCGTCAGGCATCATTTAAACAAATAGGCATCGAACCCGAAGGCCGGCTCAACACGAAGTTGAGAGGAACATCTGACCTCGCTGTCAGGCATCTATTAAACAAACAGGCATCAAACCCGAAGGTCGGCTCAACATGAAGTTGAGAGGAACATTTGACTTCACTGTCAAGCATCTGTTAAACAAATAGGCATCAAATCTGAAGGCCGTCTCAACCCGAAGTTGAGAAGAACATCTGACCTCATCGTCAGGCATCTGTTAAACAAACAGGCATCGAACCCGAAGGTCGGCATAACACGAAGTTGAGAGGAACATCTGACCTCACCGTCAGGCATCTATTAAACAAACAGGCATAAAACCCGAAGGTCAGCTCAACATGAAGTTGAGAGGAACATTTGACCTCGCCGTCAGGCATCTGTTAAACAAACAGGCATCGAAACCGAAGGCCGGCTCAACCCAAAGTTTAGAAGAACATTTGGCCTCCCCGTCAGGCATCTGTTAAACAAACAACCATCGAACCCGAAGGCCATCTCAATCCTTAGTTGAGAAGAACATTTAACCTCGCCGTCAAACATCTTTTAAACAAACAGGCATCGAACCCGAAGGTCGGCTCAACCCGAAGTTGAGAAGAAAATATGACCTCACCGTCAGGCATCTGTTAAACAAATAGGCATCGAACCCGAAATGTGGCTCAACCCGAAGTTGATAAGAACATCTGACCTCACCGTCAGGCATCATTTAAACAAACAGGCATCGAACCCGAAGGCCGACTCAACACGAAGTTGAGAGGAACATGGACCTCGTTGTCAGGCATCTGTTAAACAAACAGGCATCAAACCCGAAGGTCGGCTCAAGATGAAGTTGAGAGGAACATTTGACTTCACTGTCAAGCATCTGTTAAACAAACAGGTATCAAATCTGAAGGTCGGATCAACCCAAAGTTGAGAAGAACATCTGACCTCATCGTCAGGCATCTGTTAAACAAACAGGCATCGAACCCGAAGGTCGGCATAACACGAAGTTGAGAGGAACATCTGACCTCACCGTCAGGCATCTGTTAAACAAACAGGCATAAAACCCGAAGGTCGGCTCAACATGAAGTTGAGAGGAACATTTAACCTCGCCGTCAGGCATCTGTTAAACAAACAGGCATCGAAACCGAAGGCCAGCTCAACCCGAAGTTTAGAAGAACATTTGGCCTCCCTGTCAGGCATCTGTTAAACAAATAGGCATCGAACCCGAAGGCCATCTCAATCCTTAGTTGAGAAGAACATTTGACCTCGCCATCAAACATCTTATAAACAAACAGGCATCGAACCCGAAGGCCGGCTCAACCCGAAGTTGAGAAGAAAATCTGACCTTACCGTCAGGCATCTGTTAAACAAATAGGCATCGAACCCGAAGGGTGGCTCAACCCGAAGTTGATAAGAACATCTGACCTCGCCGTCAGGCATCATTTAAACAAACAGGCATCGAACCCGAAGGCCGGCCCAACACGAAGTTGAGAGGAACATGTGACCTCGTTGTCAGGCATCTGTTAAACAAACAGGCATAAAACCCGAAGGTCGGCTCAACATGAAGTTGAGAGGAACATTTGACTTCACTGTCAAGCATCTGTTAAACAAACAGGTATCAAATCTGAAGGTCGGCTCAACCCGAAGTTGAGAAGAACATCTGACCTCACCGTCAGGCACCTGTTAAACAAACAGGCATCGAACCCGAAGGCCGGCATAACACGAAGTTGAGAGGAACATCTGACCTCGCCGTCAGGCATCTGTTAAACAAAAAGGCATCGAACCCAAAGGACTGCTTAACACGAAGTTGAGAGGAACATGTGACCTCGTTGTCAGGCATCTGTTAAACAAAAAGGCATCAAACCCGAAGGTCGGCTCAACATGAAGTTGAGAGGAACATTTGACTTCACTGTCAAGCATCTGTTAAACAAACAGGCATCAAATCCGAAGGTCGGCTCAACCCAAAAATGAGAAGAACATCTGACCTCACCGTCTGGCATCTGTTAAACAAACAGGCATCGAACCCGAAGGGCGGCTCAACCCGAAGTTGATAAGAACATTAGAACTCGCCGCCAGACATCTGTTAAACAAACAGGCATTGAACCCGAAGGTCGGCTCAACCCGAAGTTTAGAAGAACATTTGGCCTCGCCGTTAGGCATCTGTTAAACAAACAGGCATCGAACCCGAAGGCCATCTGAATCCTTAGTTGAGAAGAACATTTGACCTCAGCGTCAGACATATTTTAAACAAACAGGCATCGAACCCGAAGGCCGGCTCAACCCGAAGTTGAGAAGAACATCTGACCTCACCGTCAGGCATCTGTTAAACAAATAGGCATCGAACTCGAAGGGTGGCTCAACCCGAAGTTGATAAGAACATCTGACCTCGCCGTCAGGCATCATTTAAACAAATAGGCATCGAACCCGAAGGCCGGCTCAACACGAAGTTGAGAGGAACATCTGACCTCGCTGTCAGGCATCTATTAAACAAACAGGCATCAAACCCGAAGGTCGGCTCAACATGAAGTTGAGAGGAACATTTGACTTCACTGTCAAGCATCTGTTAAACAAATAGGCATCAAATCTGAAGGCCGTCTCAACCCGAAGTTGAGAAGAACATCTGACCTCATCGTCAGGCATCTGTTAAACAAACAGGCATCGAACCCGAAGGTCGGCATAACACGAAGTTGAGAGGAACATCTGACCTCACCGTCAGGCATCTATTAAACAAACAGGCATAAAACCCGAAGGTCAGCTCAACATGAAGTTGAGAGGAACATTTGACCTCGCCGTCAGGCATCTGTTAAACAAACAGGCATCGAAACCGAAGGCCGGCTCAACCCAAAGTTTAGAAGAACATTTGGCCTCCCCGTCAGGCATCTGTTAAACAAACAACCATCGAACCCGAAGGCCATCTCAATCCTTAGTTGAGAAGAACATTTAACCTCGCCGTCAAACATCTTTTAAATAAACAGGCATCGAACCCGAAGGTCGGCTCAACCCGAAGTTGAGAAGAAAATATGACCTCACCGTCAGGCATCTGTTAAACAAATAGGCATCGAACCCGAAATGTGGCTCAACCCGAAGTTGATAAGAACATCTGACCTCACCGTCAGGCATCATTTAAACAAACAGGCATCGAACCCGAAGGCCGACTCAACACGAAGTTGAGAGGAACATGGACCTCGTTGTCAGGCATCTGTTAAACAAACAGGCATCAAACCCGAAGGTCGGCTCAAGATGAAGTTGAGAGGAACATTTGACTTCACTGTCAAGCATCTGTTAAACAAACAGGTATCAAATCTGAAGGCCGGATCAACCCAAAGTTGAGAAGAACATCTGACCTCACCGTCAGGCATCTGTTAAACAGACAGGCATCGAACCCGAAGGCCGGCATAACACGAAGTTGACAGGAACATCTGACCTCGCCGTCAGGCATTTGTTAAACAAACAGGCATCGAACCCAAAGGACTGCTTAACACGAAGTTGAGAGGAACATCTGACCTTGCTGTCAGGAATCTGTTAAACAAAACGGCATCAAACCCGAAGATCGGCTCAACATGAAGTTGAGAGGAACATTTGACTTCACCGTCAGGCATCTGTTATACAAACAGGCATCGAACCCGAAGGTCGGCATAACACGAAGTTGAGAGGAACATCTTACCTCACCGTCAGGCATCTGTTAAACAAACAAGCATAAAACCCGAAGGTCGGCTCAACCCGATGTTTAGAAGAACATTTGGCCTCCCTGTCAGGCATCTGTTAAACAAACAGGCATCGAACCCGAAGGCCATCTCAATCCTTAGTTTAGAAGAACATTTGACCTCGCCATGAAACATCATTTAAACAAACAGGCATCGAACCCGAAGGCCGGCTCAACATGAAGTTGAGAGGAACATGTGACCTCGTTGTCAGGCATCTGTTAAACAAACAGGCATCAAACCCGAAGGTCGGCTAAACCTGAAGTTGAGAGGAACATTTGACTTCACTGTCAAGCATCTGTTAAACAAACAGGTATCAAATCTGAAGGCCGGCTCAACCCGAAGTTGAGAAGAACATCTGACCTCACCGTCAGGCATCTGTTAAACAAACAGGCATCGAACCCGAAGGCCGGAATAACACGAAGTTGAGAGGAACATCTGACCTCGCCGTCAGGCATCTGTTAAACAAACAGGCATCGAACCCAAAGGACTGCTTAACACGAAGTTGAGAGGAACATCTGACCTCGCTGTCAGGAATCTGTTAAACAAAAAGGCATCAAACCCGAAGGTCAGCTCAACATGAAGTTGAGAGGAACATCTAACCTCACTGTCAAGCATCTGTTTAACAAACAGGCATCGAACCCGAAGGCCGGTATAACACAAATTTGAGAGGAACATCTGACCTCGCCATCAGGCATCTGTTAAACAAATAGGCATAGAACCCGAAGGTCGGCTCGACATGAAGTTGAGAGGAACATTTGACCTCGCCGTCAGGCATCTGTTAAACAAACAGGCATTGAACCCGAAGGCCTGCTCTTCCCGAAGTTTAGAAGAACATTTGGCCTCCCCATCAGGCATCTGTTAAACAAACAGGCATCGAACCCGAAGGCCATCTCAATCCTTAGTTGAGAAGAACATTTGACCTCGTCGCCAAACATCTTTTAAACAAACAGGCATCGAACCCGAAGGCCAGCTCAACCCGAAGTTGAGAAGAACATCTGACCTCACCGTGACATCTGTTAAACAAATAGGCATCGAACCTGACGGGTGGCTCAACCCGAAGTTGATAAGAACATATGACTTCGCCGTCAGGCATCATTTAAACAAACAGGCATCGAACCCGAAGGTCGGCTCAACATGAAGTTGAGAGGAACATCTGACCTCGTTGTCAGGCATCTGTTAAACAAACATGCATCAAACCCGAAGGTCGGCTCAACATGAAGTTGAGAGGAACATTTGACTTCACTGTCAAGCATTTGTTAAACAAACAGGTATCAAATCTGAAGGCCGGGTCAACCCGAAGTTCAGAAGAACATCTGACCTTACCGTCACGCATATGTTAAACAAACAGGCATCGAACCCGAAGGCCGGCATCACACGAAGTTGAGAGGAACATCAGCCCTCGCTGTTAGGCTTCTGTTAAACAAACAGGCATAGAACCCGATGGTCGGCTCAACATGAAGATGAGAGGAACATTTGACCTCGAAGTCAGGCATCTGTTAAACAAACTGGCATCGAACCCGAAGGTCGGCTCAACATGAAGTTAAGAGGAACATTTGACTTCACTAACAAGCATCTATTAAACAAACAGACATCAAATCCGAAGGCCGGCTCAACCCGAAGTTGAGAAGAACATCTGACCTCACCGTCAGGCATCTGTTAAACAAACAGGCATCGAACCCGAAGGGCGGCTCAACCCGAAGCTGATAAGAACATTACACCTCGCTGTCAGGCATCTGTTAAACAAACAGGCATCGAACCTGAAGGCCGGCTCAACCCGAATTTGAGAAGAACATTTGACCTCGCCGTCAGGCAACTGTTAAACAAACCGGCATCGAACCCAAAGGACTGCTTAACTGAAGTTGAGAGGAACATCTGACCTTGCTGTCAGGAATCTGTTAAACAAACAGGCATCAAACCCGAAGGTCGGCTCAACATGAAGTTGAGAGGAACATTTGACTTCACTGTCAAGCATCTGTTAATTAAACAGGCATCAAATCCGGAGGTCGGCTCAACCCGAAGTTGAGAAGAACATCTGACCTCACCGTCTGGCATCTATTAAACAAATAGGCATCGATCCCGAAGGGCGGCTCAACCCGAAGTTGATAAGAACATTAGAACTCGCCTCTAGGCATCTGTTAAACAAACAGGCATCGAACCCGAAGGTCAGCTCAACCCGAAGTTTAGAAGAACATTTGGCCTCGCCGTCAGGCATCTGTTAAACAAACATGCATCGAACCCGAAAGCCATCTCAATCCTTAGTTGAGAAGAACATTTGACCTCGCCGTCAAACATCTTTTAAACAAATAGGCATCGAACCCGAAGGCCGGCTCAACCCGAAGTTGAGAAGAACATTTGACCTCACCGTCAGGCATCTGTTAAAAAAATAGGCATCGAACCCGAAGGGTGGCTCAACCCAAAGTTGATAAGAACATCTGACCTCGCCGTCAGGCATCATTTAAACAAACAGGCATCGAACCCGAAGGCCGGCTCAACACGAAGTTGAGAGGAGCATCTGATCTCACTGTCAGGCATCTATTAAACAAATAGGCATCAAACCCGAAGGTCGGCTCAACATGAAGTTGAGAGGAACATTTGACCTCACTGTCAAGAATCTGTTAAACAAACAGGCATCAAATCTGAAGGTCGGCTCAACCCGAAGTTGAGAAGAACATCTAACCTCACCGTCAGGCATCTGTTAAACAAACAGGCATCGAACCCGAAGGCCAGCATAACACGAAGTTGAGAGGAACATCTGACCTCGCCTTCAGGCATCTGTTAAACAAACAGGCATAGAACCCGAAGGTTGGCTCAACATGAAGTTGATAGGAACATTTGACCACACCGTCAGGCATCTGTTAAACAAACAGGCATCAAATCCGAAGGTCGGCTCAACATGAAGTTGAGAGGAATATTTGACTTCACTGTCAAGCATGTGTTAAACAAACAGGCATCAAATCTATAGGCCGGATCAACCCGAAGTTGAGAAGAACATCTGACCTCACCGCAGGCATCTGATAAACAAACAGGCATCGAACTCGAAGGCCGACATAACACGAAGTTAAGAGGAACATCTGACCTCATCGTCAGGCATCTGTTAAACAAACAGGCATAGAACCCGAAGGTCGGATCAACATGAAATTGAGACGAACATTTGACCTCGCCTTCAGGCATCTATTAAACAAACAGGAATCGAACCCGAAGGCCGGCTTAACCCAAAGTTTAGAAGAACATTTGGCCTCACCGTCAGGCATCTGTTAAACAAACAGGCATCGAACCCGTAGGCCATCTCAATCCTTAGTTGGGAAGAACATTTGACCTCTCCGTCAAACATCTTTTAAACAAACAGGCATCGAACCTGAAGGTCGGCTCAACATGAAGTTGAGAGGAACATTTGACCTCTCCGTAAGGCATCTGTTAAACAAACAGGCATCGAACTCGAAGGCCGGCTTAACCTGAAGTTTAGAAGAACATTTGGCCTCGCCATCAGGCATCTGTTAAACAAACAGGAATCGAACCCGAAGGCCATCTCAATCCTTAGTTGAGAAGAACATTTGACTTCACTGTCAAGCAACTATTAAACAAACAGACATCAAATCTGAAGGTCGGCTCAACCCGAAGTTGAAAAGAACATCTGACCTCGCCGTCAGGCATCTATTAAACAAACAGGCATCGGACCCGAAGGGCGGCTCAACCCGAAGTTGATAAGAACATTAGACCTCGTCATCAGACATCTGTTAAACAAACACGCATCGAACCTGAAGGTCGGCTCAACCCGAAGTTGAAAAGAACATTTGACCTTGCCGTCAGGCATCTGTTAAACAAACAGGCATCGAACTCGAAGGTCGTCTCAACATGAAGTTGAAAAGAACATTTGACCTCACTGTCAGGCATCTGTTAAACAAACAGACATCAAACCCGAAGGCCGGCATAACAAGAAGTTGAGAGAAACATCTGACTTCGCCGTCAAGCATTTGTTAAACAAACAGGCGTAGAACCCGAAGGTCGGCTCAACATGAAGTTGAGAGGAACATTTGACATCACCGTCAGGCATCTGTTAAACAAACAAGCATCGAACCCAAAGGTCGGCTCAGCATGAAGTTGAGAGGAACATTTGACTTCACTATCAATCTTCTGTTAAACAAACAGACATCAAATCTGAAGGCAGGCTCAACCCGAAGTTGAGAAGAACATCTGACCTCACCGTCAGGCATCTATTAAACAAATAGGCATCGATCCCGAAGGGCGGCTCAACCCGAAGTTGATAAGAACATTAGAACTCGCCTCTAGGCATCTGTTAAACAAACAGGCATCGAACCCGAAGGTCAGCTCAACCCGAAGTTTAGAAGAACATTTGGCCTCGCCGTCAGGCATCTGTTAAACAAACATGCATCGAACCCGAAAGCCATCTCAATCCTTAGTTGAGAAGAACATTTGACCTCGCCGTCAAACATCTTTTAAACAAATAGGCATCGAACCCGAAGGCCGGCTCAACCCGAAGTTGAGAAGAACATTTGACCTCACCGTCAGGCATCTGTTAAAAAAATAGGCATCGAACCCGAAGGGTGGCTCAACCCAAAGTTGATAAGAACATCTGACCTCGCCGTCAGGCATCATTTAAACAAACAGGCATCAAACCCGAAGGCCGGCTCAACACGAAGTTGAGAGGAGCATCTGACCTCACTGTCAGGCATCTATTAAACAAATAGGCATCAAACCCGAAGGCCGGCTCAACATGAAGTTGAGAGGAACATTTGACCTCACTGTCAAGAATCTGTTAAACAAACAGGCATCAAATCTGAAGGTCGGCTCAACCCGAAGTTGAGAAGAAATTCTAACCTCACCGTCAGGCATCTGTTAAACAAACAGGCATCGAACCCGAAGGCCAGCATAACACGAAGTTGAGAGGAACATCTGACCTCGCCTTCAGGCATCTGTTAAACAAACAGGCATAGAACCCGAAGGTTGGCTCAACATGAAGTTGATAGGAACATTTGACCACACCGTCAGGCATCTGTTAAACAAACAGGCATCAAATCCGAAGGTCGGCTCAACATGAAGTTGAGAGGAATATTTGACTTCACTGTCAAGCATGTGTTAAACAAACAGGCATCAAATCTATAGGCCGGATCAACCCGAAGTTGAGAAGAACATCTGACCTCACCGCAGGCATCTGATAAACAAACAGGCATCGAACTCGAAGGCCGACATAACACGAAGTTAAGAGGAACATCTGACCTCATCGTCAGGCATCTGTTAAACAAACAGGCATAGAACCCGAAGGTCGGATCAACATGAAATTGAGACGAACATTTGACCTCGCCTTCAGGCATCTATTAAACAAACAGGAATCGAACCCGAAGGCCGGCTTAACCCAAAGTTTAGAAGAACATTTGGCCTCACCGTCAGGCATCTGTTAAACAAACAGGCATCGAACCCGAAGGCCATCTCAATCCTTAGTTGGGAAGAACATTTGACCTCTCCGTCAAACATCTTTTAAACAAACAGGCATCGAACCTGAAGGTCGGCTCAACATGAAGTTGAGAGGAACATTTGACCTCTCCGTAAGGCATCTGTTAAACAAACAGGCATCGAACTCGAAGGCCGGCTTAACCTGAAGTTTAGAAGAACATTTGGCCTCGCCATCAGGCATCTGTTAAACAAACAGGAATCGAACCCGAAGGCCATCTCAATCCTTAGTTGAGAAGAACATTTGACTTCACTGTCAAGCAACTATTAAACAAACAGACATCAAATCTGAAGGTCGGCTCAACCCGAAGTTGAAAAGAACATCTGACCTCGCCGTCAGGCATCTATTAAACAAACAGGCATCGGACCCGAAGGGCGGCTCAACCCGAAGTTGATAAGAACATTAGACCTCGTCATCAGACATCTGTTAAACAAACACGCATCGAACCTGAAGGTCGGCTCAACCCGAAGTTGAAAAGAACATTTGACCTTGCCGTCAGGCATCTGTTAAACAAACAGGCATCAAACTCGAAGGTCGTCTCAACATGAAGTTGAAAAGAACATTTGACCTCACTGTCAGGCATCTGTTAAACAAACAGACATCAAACGCGAAGGCCGGCATAACAAGAAGTTGAGAGAAACATCTGACTTCGCCGTCAAGCATTTGTTAAACAAACAGGCGTAGAACCCGAAGGTCGGCTCAACATGAAGTTGAGAGGAACATTTGACATCACCGTCAGGCATCTGTTAAACAAACAAGCATCGAACCCAAAGGTCGGCTCAGCATGAAGTTGAGAGGAACATTTGACTTCACTATCAATCTTCTGTTAAACAAACAGACATCAAATCTGAAGGCAGGCTCAACCCGAAGTTGAGAAGAACATCTGACCTCACCGTCAGGCATCTTATAAACAAACAGGCATCGAACCTGAAGGCCGGCTCAACCCGAAGTTGAAAAGAACATTTGACCTCGCCGTCAGGCATTTGTTAAACAAACAGGCATCGAACCCGAAGGTCGGCTCAACATGAAGTTGAGAGGAACATTTGACTTCACTGTCAAGCATCTGTTAAACAAACAGGCATCAAATCTGAAGGCCGGCTCAACCCGAAGTTGAGAAGAACATCTGACCTCACAGTCAGACATTTGTTAAACAATTAGGCATCGAACCCGAAGGGAGGCATAACACGAAGTTGAGAGGAACATCTGACCTCGATGTCAGGCATTTGTTAAACAAACAGGCATAGAACCCGAAGTTTGGCTCAAAATGAATTTGAGAAGAACATTTGACCTCGCCGTCAGGCATCTGTTAAACAAACAGGCATCGAACCCGAAGGTCGGCTCAACCCGAAGTTTAGAAGAACATTTGGCCTCGCCGTCAGGCATCTGTTAAACAAACAGGCATCGAACCCGAAGGCCATCTCAATCCTTAGTTGAGAAGAACATTTGACCTCGCCGTCAAACATATTTTAAACAAACAAGCATCGAACCCGAAGGCCGGCTCAACTCGAAGTTGAGAAGAACATCTGACCTCACCGTCAGGCATCTGTTAAACAAACAGGCATCGAACCCGAAGGGTGGCTCAACCCGAAGTTGATAAGAACATCTGACCTCGCCGTCAGGCATCATTTAAAAAAACAGGTATCGAACCCGAAGGCCGGCTCTACACGAAGTTGAGAGGAACATATGACCTCGCCGTCAGGCATCTGTTAAACAAACAGGCATCAAACCCAAAGGCTGGCTCAACATGAAGTTGAGAGGAACATTTAACTTCACTATCAAGCATCTGTTAAACAAATAGGCCTCAAATCTGAAGGCCGACTTAACCCGAAGTTGAGAAGAACATCTGACCTCACTGTCAGGCATCTGTTAAACAAACAGGCATCGAACCCGAAGGCCGGCATAACACGAAGTTGAGAGGAACATCTGACCTTTCCGTCAGGTATCTGTTAAACAAACAGGCATAAAACCCTAAGATCGGCTCAACATGAAGTTGAGAGGAACATTTGACCTCGTCGTCAGGCATCTGCTAAACAAACAGGCATCGAACCCGAAGGCCAGCTGAACCCGAAGTTTCGAAGAACATTTGGCCTCGCCGTCAAGCATCTGTTAAACAAACAGGAATCGAACCCGAAGGCCATCTCAATCCTTAGTTGAGAAGAACATTTGACCTTACCGTCAAACATATTTTAAACAAACAGGAATCGAACCCGAAGGCCGACTCAACACGAAGTTGAGAAGAACATCTGACCTCACTGTCAGGCATCTGTTAAACAAACAGGCATCTGTTAAACAAACAGGCATCGAACCCGAAGGGTGGATCAACCCGAAGTTGAAAAGAACATTTGACCTCTCCGTTAGGCATCATTTAAACAAACAGGCATCGAACCCGAAGGCCGGCTCAACACGAAGTTCAGAGGAACATCTGACCTCGCCGTCAGGCATCTGTTAAACAAACAGGCATCAAACCCGAAGGTAGGCTCAACATGAAGTTGAGAGGAACATTTGACTTCACTCTCAAGAATCTGTTATACAAAGAGGCATCAAATCTGAAGGCCGGCTCAACACGAAGTTAAGAAGAACATCTGACCTCACTGTCAGGCATCTGTTAAACAAACAGGCATCGAACCCGAAGGCCGGCATAACACGAAATTGACAGGAACATCTGACCTCGTCGTCAGGCATCTGTTAAATAAACAGGCATAGAACCCGAAGGTCGGATCAACATGAAATTTAGAGGAACATTTGACCTCGCCGTTAGGCATCTGTTAAACAAACAGGCATCGAACCCGAAGGCCATCTCAATCCTTAGTTGGGAAGAACATTTGACCTCGTCGTCAAACATCTTTTAAACAAACAGGCATCGAACCTGAAGGTCGGCTCAACATGAAGTTGAGAGGAACGTTTGATCTCGCCGTCAAGCATCTGTTAAACAAACAGGCATCGAACCCGAAGGCCGGCTCAACCCGAAGTTTAGAAGAACATTTGGCCTCGCCGTCAGGCATCTGTTAAACAAACAAGCATCGAACTAGAAGGCCATCTCAATCCTTAGTTGAGAAGAACATTTGACTTCACTGTCAAGCAACTATTAAACAAACAGACATCAAATCTGAAGGCCGGCTCAACCCGAAGTTGAGAAGAACATCTGACCTTGCCGTCAGGCATCTGTTAAACAAACAGGCATTGGACCCGAAGGGCGGCTCAACCCGAAGTTTATAAGAACATTAGACCTCATCGTCAGGCATCTGTTAAACAAATAGGCATCGAACCCGAAGGCCGTCTCTACACGAAGTTGAGAGGAACATCTGACCTCGCCGTCAGGCATCTGTTAAACAAACAGGCATCAAACCCGAAGGTTGGCTCAACATGAAGTTGAGAGGAACATTTGACTTCACTGTCAAGCATCTGTTAAACAAACAAGCATCAAATCTGAAGGCCGACTTAACCCGAAGTTGAGAAGAACATCTGACCTTACTGTCACGCATCTGTTAAACAAACAGGCATCGAACCCGAAGGTCGGCATAACACGAAGTTGAGAGGAACATCTGACCTTGCCGTCAGGCATCTGTTAAACAAACAGGCATAGAACCCGAAGGTCGGATCAACATTAAGTTGAGAGGAACATTTGATCTCGCCGTCAGGCATCTGTTAAACAAACAGGCATCGAACCCGAAGGCCATCTCAATCCTTAGTTGAGAAGAACATTTGACCTTACCGTCAAACATATGTTAAACAAACAGGAATCGAACCCGAAGGCCGACTCAACTCGAAGTTGAGAAAAACATCTGACCTCACTGTCAGGCATCTGTTAAACAAACAGGCGTCGAACCCGAAGGGTGGCTCAACCCGAAGTTGATAAGAATATCTGACCTCGCCCTCAGGCATCATTTAAACAAACAGGCATCGAACCCGAAGGCTGGCTCAACACGAAGTTGAGAGGAAAATCTGACCTCGCTGTCAGGCATCTGTTAAACAAACAGGAATCAAACCCGATGGTCGGTTCAACATGAAGTTGAGAGGAACATTTGACTTCACTGTCAAGCATCTTTTATACAAAGAGGCATCAAATCTGAAGGTCGGCTCAACACGAAGTTGAGAAGAACATCTGACCTCACTGTCAGGCATTTGTTAAACAAACAGGCATCGAACCCGAAGGCCGGCATAACACGAAGTTGAGAGGAACATCTGACCTCTTCGTCAGGCATCTGTTAAACAGACAGGCATAGAACCCGAAGGTCAGATCAACATGAAATTGAGAGGAACATTTGACCTCGCCGTTAGGCATCTGTTAAACAAACAGGCATCGAACCCGTAGGCCGGCTCAACCCGAAGTTTAGAAGATTATTTGGCCTCATCGTCAGGCATCTGTTAAACAAACAGGCATCGAACCTGAAGGCCATCTCAATCCTTAGTTGGGAAGAACATTTGACCTCGTCGTCAAACATCTTTTAAAGAAACAGGCATCGAACCTGAAGGTCGGTTCAACATGAAGTTGAGAGGAACGTTTGACCTCGCCGTCAGGCATCTGTTAAACAAACAGGCATCGAACCCGAAGACCGGCTCAACCCGAAGTTTAGAAGAACATTTGGCGTCGCCGTTAGGCATCTGTTAAACAAACAGGCATCGAACCCGAAGGCCATCTCAATCCTTAGTTGAGAAGAACATTTGACTTCACTTTCAAGCAACTATTAAACAAACAGACATCAAATCTGAAGGCCGGCTCAACCCGAAGTTGAGAAGAACATCTGACCTTGCCGTCAGGCATCTGTTAAACAAACAGGCATTGGACCCGAAGGGCGGCTCAACCCGAAGTTGATAAGAACATTAGACCTCGTCGTCAGGCATCTGTTAAACAAACAGGCATCGAACCCGAAGGCCGGCTCAACCCGAAGTTGAAAAGAACATTTGACCTTGCCGTCAGGCATCTGTTAAACAAACAGGCATCGAACTCGAAGGTCAGCTCAACATGAAGTTGAAAAGAACATTTGACCTCACTGTCAGGCCTCTGTTAAACAAACAGGCATCAAACCTGAAGGCCAGCATAACACGAAGTTGAGAGAAACATCTGACTTCGCTGTCAGGCATCTGTTAAACAAACAGGCATAGAACCCGAAGGTCGGCTCAACATGAAGTTGAGAGGAACATTTGACTTCACTGTCAATCATCTATTAAACAAACATACATCAAATATGAAGGCTGGCTCAACCCAAAGTTGAGAAGAACATCTGACCTCACTGTCAGGCATCTGTTAAACAAACAGGCATCGAACCCGAAGGCCGGCTCAACCCGAAATTTAGAAGAACATTTGGCCTCGCCGTCAGGCATCTGTTAAACAAGCAGGCATCGAACCTGAAGGCCATCTCAATCCTTAGTTGGGAAGAACATTTGACCTCGCTGTCAAACATCTTTTAAACAAACAGGCATCGAACCCAAAGGTCGGCTAAACATGAAGTTGAGAGGAACATTTGACTTCACTGTCACGCAACTATGAAACAAACCGACATCAAATCTGAAGGCCGACTCAACCTGAAGTTGAGAAGAACATCTGACCTCGCCGTCAGGCATCTGTTAAACAAACAGGCATCGGACCCGAAGTTGATAAGAACATTAGACCTTGTCGTCAGGCATCTGTTAAACAAACAGGCATCGAACCCGAAGGCCGGCTCAACCCGAAGTTCAAAAGAACATTTGAACTCGCCGTCAGGCATCTGTTAAACAAACAGGCATCGAACCCGAAAATGGCTCAACATGAAGTTGAAAAGAACATTTGACCTCGCCGTCAGGCATCTGTTAAACAAATATGCATCGAACCCGAAGGCCGGCATAACACGAAGTTGAGAGGAACATCTGACCTCGATGTCAGGCATCTATTAAACAAACAGGCATAGAACCCGAAGTTCGGCTCAACATCAAGTTGAGAGGAACATTTGACCTCGCCGTCTGGCATCTGTTAAACAAACAAGCATCGAACTCGAAGGTCGGCTCAACATGAAGCTGAGAGGAACATTTGACTTTACTATCAAGCATCTATTAGACAAACAGACATCAAATCCGAAGGCCGGCTCAAGCCGAAGTTGAGAAGAACATCTGAACTCACCGTCAGGCATCTGTTAAACAAACAGGCATCGAAACCGAAGTGCGGCTCAACCCGAAGTTGATAAGAACATTAGACCTCGTCGTCAGGCATCTGTTAAACAAACAGGCATCGAACCCGATGGTCGGTTCAACCCGAAGTTGAAAAGAACATTTGACCTCGCCGTCAGGCATCTGTTAAACAAACAGGCATCGAACCCGAAGGCTGGCTTAACACGAAGTTGAGAGGAACATTTAACGTCGCCGTTAGGCATCTGTTAAACAAACAGGCATCGAACCCGTAGGCCGGCTCAACACGAAGTTTAGAAGATTATTTGGCCTCACCGTCAGGCATCTGTTAAACAAACAGGCATCGAACCCGAAGGCCATCTCAATCCTTAGTTGGGAAGAACATTTAACCTCGTCGTCAAACATCTTTTAAAGAAACAGGCATCGAACCTGAAGGTCGGTTCAACATGAAGTTGAGAGGAACGTTTGACCTCCCCGTCAGGCATCTGTTAAACAAACAGGCATCGAACCTGAAGACCGGCTCAACCCGAAGTTTAGAAGAACATTTGGCCTCGCCGTTAGGCATCTGTAAAACAAACAGGCATCGAACCCGAAGCCCATCTCAATCCTTAGTTGATAAGAACATTTGACTTCACTTTCAAGAAACTATTAAACAAACAGACATCAAATCTGAAGGCCGGCTCAACCCGACGTTGAGAAGAACATCTGACCTTGCCGTCAGGCATCTGTTAAACAAACAGGCATTGGACCCGAAGGGCGGCTCAACCCGAAGTTGATAAGAACATTAGACCTCGTCGTCAGGCATCTGTTAAACAAACAGGCATCGAACCCGAAGGCCGGCTCAACCCGAAGTTGAAAAGAACATTTGACCTTGCCGTCAGGCATCTGTTAAACAAATACGCATCGATCTCGATGGTCGGCTCAACATGAAGTTGAAAAGAACATTTGACCTCACTGTCAGGCATCTGTTAAACAAACAGGCATCAAACCCGAAGGCCAGCATAACACGAAGTTGAGAGAAACATCTGACTTCACCGTCAAGCATCTGTTAAACAAACAGACATAGAACCCGAAGGTCGGCTCAACATGAAGTTGAGAGGAACATTTGACTTCACTGTCAATCATCTATTAAACAAACATACATCAAATATGAAGGCTGGCTCAACCCAAAGTTGAGAAGAACATCTGACCTCACTGTCATGCAACTGTTAAACAAACAGGCATCGAACCCGAAGGCCGGCTCAACCCGAAATTTAGAAGAACATTTGGCCTCGCCGTCAGGCATCTGTTAAACAAACAGGCATCGAACCTGAAGGCCATCTCAATCCTTAGTTGGGAAGAACATTTGACCTCGCTGTCAAACATCTTTTAAACAAACAGGCATCGAACCCAAAGGTCGGCTCAACATGAAGTTGAGAGGAGCATTTGACTTCACTGTCACGCAACTATGAAACAAACCGACATCAAATCTGAAGGCCGACTCAACCCGAAGTTGAGAAGAACATCTGACCTCGCCGTCAGGCATCTGTTAAACAAACAGGCATCGGACCCGAAGTTGATAAGAACATTAGACCTTGTCGTCAGGCATCTGTTAAAGAAACAGGCATCGAACCCGAAGGCGGGCTCAACCCGAAGTTCAAAAGAACATTTGAACTCGTCGTCAGGCATCTGTTAAACAAACAGGCATCGAACCCGAAGGCCGGCTCAACATGAAGTTGAAAAGAACATTTGACCTCGCCGTCAGGCATCTGTTAAAAAAAATATGCATCGAACCCGAAGGCCGGTATAACACGAAGTTGAGAGGAACATCTGACCTCGACGTCAGGCATCTGTTAAACAAACAGGCATAGAACCCGAAGTTCGGCTCAACATGAAGTTGAGAGGAACATTTGACCTCGCCGTCAGGCATCTGTTAAACAAACAAGCATCGAACCCGAAGGTCGGCTCAACATGAAGTTGAGAGGAACATTTGACTTCACTGTCAAGCATCTATTAGACAAACAGACATCAAATCCGAAGGCCGGCTCAACCCGAAGTTGAGAAGAACATCTGAACTCACCGTCAGGCATCTGTTAAAAAAACAGGCATCGAACCCGAAGTGCGGCTCAACCCGAAGTTGATAAGAACATTAGACCTCGTCGTCAGGCATCTGTTAAACAAACAGGCATCGAACCCGATGGCCAGTTCAACCCGAAGTTGAAAAGAACATTTGACCTCGCCGTCAGGCATCTGTTAAACAAACAGGCATCGAACCCGAAGGCTGGCTTAACACGAAGTTGAGAGGAACATTTGACCTCGCCGTCAGGCATCTGTTAAACAAACAGGCATCGAACCCGAAGGCCGGATCAACCCGATGTTTAGAAGAACATTTGGCCTCGCCGTCAGGCATCTGTTAAACAAACAGGTATCGAACCCGAAGGCCATCTCAATCCTTAGTTGGGAAGAACATTTGACCTCGTCGTCAAACATCTTTTAAACAAACAGGCATCGAACCTGAAGGTCGGCTCAACATGAAGTTGAGAGGTGCATTTGACCTTGCCGTCAGGCATCTGTTAAACAAACAGGCATCGAACCCGAAGGCCGGCTCAACCCGAAGTTTAGAAGAACATTTGGCCTCGCCGTCAGGCATCTGTTAAACAAACAGGCATCGAACCCGAAGGCCATCTCAATCCTTAGTTGAGAAGAACATTTGACTTCACTGTCAAGCAACTATTAAACAAACAGACATCAAATCTGAAGCCCGGCTCAAGCCGAAGTTGAGAAGAACATCTGACCTCGCCGTCAGGCATCTGTTAAACAAACAGGCATCGGACCCGAAGGGCGACTCAACCCGAAGTTGATAACAACATTAGACCTCGTCGTCAGGCATCTGTTAAACAAACAGGCATCGAACCTGAAGGCCGACTCAACCCAAAGTTGAAAAGAACATTTGACCTTGCCGTCAGGCATCTGATATACAAACAGGCATCGAACTCGAAGGTCGGCTCAACATGAAGTTGAAAAGAACATTTGACCTCACTGTCAGGCATCTGTTAAACAAACAGGCATAGAACCCGAAGGTCGGCTCAACATGAAGTTGAGAGGAACATTTGACATCGCCGTCAGGCATCCGTTAAACAAACAGGCATCGAACTCAAAGGTCGGCTCAACATGAAGTTGAGAGGAACATTTGACTTCACTGTCAATTATCTATTAAACAAACAGACATTAAATCTGAAGGCTGGCACAACCCGAAGTTGAGAAGAACATCTGACCTCACCGTTAGCCATTTTTTAAACAAACAGGCATCGAACCCGAAGGCCGGCTCAACCCGAAGTTGAAAAGAACATTTAACATTGCCGTCAGGCATTTGTTAAACAAATAGGCATCGAACCTGAAGGTCGGCTCAACATGAAGTTGAGAGGAACATTTGACTTCATTGTCAAGCCTCTGTTATACAAAGAGGCATCAAATCTGAAGGTCGGCTCAACACGAAGTTGAGAAGAACATTTGACCTCACCGCAGGCATCTGATAAACAAACAGGCATCGAACCCGAAGGCCGGCATAACACGAATTTGAGAGGAACATCTGACCTCGTCGTCAGGCATCTGTTAAACAAACAGGCATGGAACCCGATGGTCGGATCAACATGAACTTGAGAGGAACATTTGACGTCGCCGTCAGGCATCTATTAAACAAACAGGCATCGAACTCGAAGGCCTGCTCAACCCGAAGATTAGAGGAACATTTGACCTCGCCGTTAGGCATCCGTTAAACAAACAAGCATCGAACCCGAAGGTCGGCTCAACATGAAGTTGGGAGGAACATTTGACTTCACTGTCAAGCATCTGTTAAACAAACAGGCATCAAATCTATAGGTCGGATCAAACCGAAGTTGAGAAGAACATCTGACCCCACCGTCAGGCATCTGTTAAACAAACAGGCATTGAACCTGAAGGCCGGCAGAACACGAAGTTGAGAAGAACATTTGACCTTGCCAACAGGCATCTGTTAAACAAACAGGCCTCGGACCTGAAGAGCGGCTCAACCCAAAGTTGATAAGAACATTAGACCTCGTCGTCAGGCATCTGTTAAACAAACAGGCATCGAACCCGAAGGCCAGCTCTACACGAAGTTGAGAGGAACATCTGACCTCGCCGTCAGGCATCTGTTAAACAAACAGGCATCAAACCCGAAGGTTGGCTCAACATGAAGTTGAGAGGAACATTTGACTTCACTGTCAAGCATCTGTTAAACAAACAGGCATCAAATCTGAAGGCCGACTTAACCCGAAGTTGAGAAGAACATCTGACCTCACTGTCAGGCATCTGTTAAACAAACAGGCATCGAACCCGAAGGCCGGCATAACACGAAGTTGAGAGGAACATCTGACCTTGCCGTCAGGCATCTGTTAAACAAACAGGCATAGAACCCGAAGGTCGGCTCAACATGAAGTTGAGAGGAACATTTGATCTCGCCGTCAGGCATCTGTTAAACAAACAGGCATCGAACCCGAAGGCCTGCTCAACCCGAAGTTTAGAAGAACATTTGGCCTCGCCGTCAGGCATCTGTTAAACAAACAGGCATCGAACCCGAAGGCCATCTCAATCCTTAGTTGAGAAGAACATTTGACCTTACCGTCAAACATATTTTAAACAAACAGGAATCGAACCCGAAGGCCGACTCAACTCGAAGTTGAGAAGAACATCTGACATCACTGTCAGGCATCTGTTAAACAAACAAGCGTCGAACCCGAATGGTGGCTCAACCCGAAGTTGATAAGATCATCTGACCTCGCCGTCAGGCATCATTTAAACAAACAGGCATCGAACCCGAAGGCTGGCTCAACACGAAGTTGAGTGGAACATCTGACCTCGCCGTCAGGCATCTGTTAAATAAACAGGCATCAAACCCGAAGGTCGGTTCAACATGAAGTTGAGAGGAACATTTGACTTCACTGTCAAGCATCTGTTATACAAAGAGGCATCAAATCTGAAGGCCGACTCAACACGAAGTTGAGAAGAACATCTGACCTCACTGTCAGGCATCTGTTAAACAAACAGGCATCGAACCCGAAGGCCTGCATAACACGAAGTTGAGAGGAACATCTGATCTCGTCGTCAGGCATTTGTTAAACAAACAGGCATAGAACCCGAAGGTCGGATCAACATGAAATTGAAAGGAACATTTGACCTCGCCGTTAGGTATCTGTTAAACAAACAGGCATCGAATGCGAAGGCCGGCTCAACCTGAAGTTTAGAAGAACAATTGGCCTCACCATCAGGCATCTGTTAAACAAACAGGCATCGAACCCGAAGGCCATCTCAATCCTTAGTTGGGAAGAACATTTGACCTCGTCGTCAAACATCTTTTAAAAAAACAGGCATCGAACCTGAAGGTCGGCTCAACATGAAGTTGAGAGGAACGTTTGACCTCGCCGTCAGGCTCTGTTAAACAATCAGGCATCGAACCCGAAGGTCGGCTCAACCTGAAATTTAGAAGAACATTTGGCCTCGCCGTCAGGCATCTGTTAAACAAACAGGCATCGAACCCCAAGGCCGTCTCAATCCTTAGTTGAGAAGAACATTTGACTTCACTGTCAAGCAACTATTAAACAAAGAGACATCAAATCTGAAGGTCGGCTCAACCCGAAGTTGAGAAGAACATCTGACCTTGCCGTCAGGCATCTGTTAAACAAACAAGCATCGGACCCGAAGGGTGGCTCAACCCGAAGTTGATAAGAACATTAGACCTCGTCGTCAGGCATCTGTTAAACAAACAGGCATCCAACCCAAAGGCCGGCTCAACCCGAAGTTGAAAAGAACATTTGACCTTGCCGTCAGGCATCTGTTAAACAAACAGGCATCGAACTCGAAGGTCGGCTCAACATGAAGTTGAAAAGAACATTTGACCTCACTGTCAGGCATCTGTTAAACAAACAGGCATCAAACCCGAAGGCCGGCATAACACGAAGTTGAGAGAAACATCTGACTTCGCCGTCAGGCATCTGTTAAACAAACAGGCATCAAATCTGAAGGCTGGCTCAACCCAAAGTTGAGAAGAACATCTGACCTCACTGTCAGGCATCTATTAAACAAACAGGCATCGAACCCGAAGGCCGGCTCAACCCGAAATTTAGAAGAACATTTGGCCTCGCCGTTAGGCATCTGTTAAACAAAACAGGCATCGAACCTCGCTGTCAAACATCTTTTAAACAAACAGGCATCAAACCCGAAGGTCGGCTCAACATGAAGTTGAGAGGAACATTTGACTTCACTGTCACGCAACTATGAAACAAACCGACATCAAATCTGAAGGCCGACTAAACCCGAAGTTGAGAAGAACATATGACATCGCTGTCAGGCATCTGTTAAACAAACAGGCATCGGACCCAAAGTTGATAAGAACATTAGACCTTGTCGTCAGGCATCCGTTAAATAAACAGGCATCGAACCCAAAGGCCGGCTCAACCCGAAGTTCAAAAGAATATTTGACCTCGCCGTCAGGCATCTGTTAAACAAACAGGCATCGAACCCGAAAATGGCTCAACATGAAGTTAAAAAGAACATTTGACCTCGCCGTCAGGCATCTGTTAAACAAACATGCATCGAACCCGAAGGCCGACATAACACGAAGTTGAGAGGAACATCTTACCTCAACGCCAGGCACTTGTTAAACAAATAGGCATAGAACCCGAAGTTCGGCTCAACATGAAGTTGAGAAGAACATTTGACCACGCCGTCAGGCATCTGTTAAAAAAACAGGCATCGAACCCGAAGGTTGGCTCAACATGAAGTTGAGAGGAACATTTGACTTCACTGTCAAGCATCTATTAAACAAACAGACTTCAAATCCTAAGGTCGGCTCAACTCGAAGGTGAGAAGAACATCTGACCTCACCGTCAGGCATCTGTTAAACAAACATGCATCGAACCCGAAGTGCGGCTCAACCCAAAGTCGATAAGAACATTAGACCTCGCCGTCAGGCATCTGTTAAACGAACAGGAATCGAACCCGATGGCCGGTTCATCCCGAAGTTGAAAAGAACATTTGACCTCGCCGTCAGGCATCTGTTAAACAAACAGGCATCGAACCCGAAGGCTGGCTTAACACGAAGTTGAGAGGAACATTTGACCTTGCCGTCAGGCATCTGTTAAACAAACAGGCATCGAACCCGAAGGACGGCTCAACCCGAAGTTTAGAAGAGCATATGGCCTCGCCGTCAGGCATCTGTTAAACAAATAGGCACCGAACCCGAAGGCCATCTCAATCCTTAGTTGGGAAGAACATTTGACCTCATCGTCAAACATCTTTTAAACAAACAGGCATCGAACTTGAAGGTTGGCTTAACATGAAGTTGAGAGGAGCATTTGACCTCGCCGTCAGGCATCTGTTAAACAAACAGGCATCGAACCCGAAGGCCGGCGCAACCCGAAGTTTAGAAGAACATTTGACCTCGCCGTCAGGCATCTGTTAAACAAACAGGCATCGAACCCGAAGGCCATCTCAATCCTTAGTTGAGAAGAACATTTGACTTCACTGTCAAGCAACTATTAGACAAACAGACATCAAATCTGAAGGCCGGCTCAACCCGAAGTTGAGAAGAACATCTGACCTCGCCGTCAGGCATCTGTTAAACAAACAGGCATCGGACCCGAAGGGCGGCTAAACCCGAAGTTGATAAGAACATTAGACCTCGTCGTCAGGCATCTGTTATACAGAGAGGCATCAAATCTGAAGGTCGGCTCAACACGAAGTTGAGAAGAACATTTGACCTCACCGCAGGCATCTGATAAACAAACAGGCATCGAACCCGAAGGCCGGCATAACACGAAGTTGAGAGGAACATCTGACCTCGTTGTCAGGCATCTGTTAAACAAACTGGCATAGAACCCGAAGGTCGGATCAACATGAAATTGAGAGGAACATTTGACGTCGCCGTCAGGCATCTGTTAAACAAGCAGGCATCGAACCCGAAGGCCTGCTCAACCCGAAGTTTAGAGGAACATTTGACCTTACCGTTAGGCATCTGTTAAACAAACAAGCATCGAACCCGAAGGTCGGCTGAACATGAAGTTGAGAGGAACATTTGACTTCACTGTCAAGCATATGTTAAACAAACAGGCATCAAATCTATAGGTCAGATCAACCATAAGTTGAGAAGAACATCTGACCCCACCGTCAGGCATCTATTAAACAAACAGGGATTGAACCTGAAGGCCGGCAGAACACGAAGTTGAGAGGAACATATGACCTCGCCGTCAGGCATCGGTTAAACAAACAGGCATAGAACCCGAAGGTCGACTCAACATGAAATTGAGAGGAACATTTGACCTCGCTGTCAGGCATCTGTTAAAAAAACAGGCATCGAACCCGAAGGCCGGCTCAACTAGAAATTTAGAAGAACATTTGGCCTCGCCCACAGGCATCTATTAAACAAACAGGCATCGAACCTGAAGGCCATCTCAATCCTTAGTTGGGAAGAACATTTGACCTCGCCGTCAAACATCTTTTAAACAAAGAGGCATCGAACCCGAAGGTCGGCTCAACATGAAGTTGAGAGGAACATTTGACTTCACTGTCAAGTAACTATGAAACAAACAGACATCAAATCTGAAGGTCGGCTCAACCCGAAGTTGAGAAGAACATCTGACCTCGCCGTTAGGCATCAGTTAAACAAACAGGCATCGGACCCGAAGTTGATAAGAACATTAGACCTTGTCGTCAGGCATCTGTTAAACAAACAGGCATCGAACCCGAAGGCCGGCTCAACCCGAAGTTGAAAAGAACATTTGATCTCGTCGTCAGGCATCTGTTAAACAAACAGGCATCGAACCTGAAGGCCGGCATAACACGAAGTTGTGAGGAACATCTGACCTCGTCGTCAGGCATCTGTTAAACAAACTGGCATAGAACCCGAAGGTCGGATCAACATGAAATTGAGAGGAACATTTGACGTCGCCGTCAAGCATCTGTTAAACAAACAGGCATCGAACCCGAAGGCCTGCTCAACCCGAAGTTTAGAGGAACATTTGACCTCACCGTTAAGCATCTGTTAAACAAACAAGCATCGAACCCGAAGGTCGGCTCAACATGAAGTTGAGAGGAACATTTGACTTCACTGTCAAGCATATGTTAAACAAACAGGCATCAAATCTATAGGTCGGATCAACCATAAGTTGAGAAGAACATCTGACCCCACCGTCAGGCATCTATTAAACAAACAGGGATTGAACCTGAAGGCCGGCAAAACACGAAGTTGAGAGGAACATCTGACCTCGCCGTCAGGCATCGGTTAAACAAACAGGCATAGAACCCGAAGGTTGGCTCAACATGAAATTGAGAGGAACATTTGACCTCGCTGTCAGGCATCTGTTAAAAAAACTGGCATCGAACCCGAAGGCCGGCTCAACCAAAAATTTAGAAGAACATTTGGCCTCGCCGTCAGGCATCTATTAAACAAACAGGCATCGAACCTGAAGGCCATCTCAATCCTTAGTTGGGAAGAACATTTGACCTCGCCGTCAAACATCTTTTAAACAAAGAGGCATCGAACCCGAAGGTCGGCTCAACATGAAGTTGAGAGGAACATTTGACTTCACTGTCAAGTAACTATGAAACAAACAGACATCAAATCTGAAGGTCGGCTCAACCCGAAGTTGAGAAGAACATCTGACCTCGCCGTTAGGCATCAGTTAAACAAACAGGCATCGGACCCGAAGTTGATAAGAACATTAGACCTTGTCGTCAGGCATCTGTTAAACAAACAGGCATCGAACCCGAAGACCGGCTCAACCCGAAGTTGGAAAGAACATTTGATCTCGTCGTCAGGCATCTGTTAAACAAACAGGCATCGAACCTGAAGGCCAGCATAACACGAAGTTGTGAGGAACATCTGACCTCGTCGTCAGGCATCTGTTAAACAAACTGGCATAGAACCCGAAGGTCGGATCAACATGAAATTGAGAGGAACATTTGACGTCGCCGTCAAGCATCTGTTAAACAAACAGGCATCCAACCCGAAGGCCTGCTCAACCCGAAGTTTAGAGGAACATTTGACCTCACCGTTAAGCATCTGTTAAACAAACAAGCATCGAACCCGAAGGTCGGCTGAACATGAAGTTGAGAGGAACATTTGACTTCACTGTCAAGCATATGTTAAACAAACAGGCATCAAATCTATAGGTCGGATCAACCATAAGTTGAGAAGAACATCTGACCCCACCGTCAGGCATCTATTAAACAAACAGGGATTGAACCTGAAGGCCGGCAAAACACGAAGTTGAGAGGAACATCTGACCTCGCCGTCAGGCATCGGTTAAACAAACAGGCATAGAACCCGAAGGTCGGCTCAACATGAAATTGAGAGGAACATTTGACCTCGCTGTCAGGCATCTGTTAAAAAAACAGGCCTCAAACCCGAAGGCCGGCTCAACCAAAAATTTAGAAGAACATTTGGCCTCGCCGTCAGGCATCTATTAAACAAACAGGCATCGAACCTGAAGGCCATCTCAATCCTTAGTTGGGAAGAACATTTGACCTCGCCGTCAAACATCTTTTAAACAAACAGGCATCGAACCCGAAGGTCGGCTCAACATGAAGTTGAGAGGAACATTTGACTTCACTGTCAAGCAACTATGAAGCAAACAGACATCAAATCTGAAGGCCGGCTCAACCCGAAGTTGAGAAGAACATCTGACCTCGCCGTTAGGCATCAGTTAAACAAACAGGCATCGGACCCGAAGTTGATAAGAACATTAGACCTTGTCGTCAGGCATCTGTTAAACAAACAGGCATCGAACCCGAAGGTCGGCTCAACCCGAAGTTTAAAAGAACATTTGATCTCGCCGTCAGGCATCTGTTAAACAAACAGGCATCGAACCTGAAGGCCGGCATAACAAGAAGTTGTGAGGAACATCTGACCTCGTCGTCAGGCATCTGTTAAACAAACTGGCATAGAACCCGAAGGTCGGATCAACATGAAATTGAGAGGAACATTTGACGTCACCGTCAAGCATCTGTTAAACAAACAGGCATCGAACCCGAAGGCCTGCTCAACCCGAAGTTTAGAGGAACATTTGACCTCACCGTTAGGCATCTGTTAAACAAACAAGCATCGAACCCGAAGGTCGGCTCAACATGAAGTTGGAAGGAACATTTGACTTCACTGTCAAGCATATGTTAAACAAACAGGCATCAAATCTATAGGTCGGATCAACCATAAGTTGAGAAGAACATCTGACCCCACCGTCAGGCATCTATTAAACAAACAAGGATTGAACCTGAAGGCAGACAGAACACGAAGTTGAGAGGAACATCTGACCTCGCCGTCAGGCATCAGTTAAACAAACAGGCATAGAACCCGAAGGTCGACTCAACATGAAATTGAGAGGAACATTTGACCTCGCTGTCAGGCATCTGTTAAAAAAACAGGCATCGAACCCGAAGGCCGACTCAACCCGAAATTTAGATGAACATTTGGCCTCGCCGTCAGGCATCTATTAAACAAACAGGCATCGAACCTGAAGGCCATCTCAATCCTTAGTTGGGAAGAACATTTGACCTCGCCGTCAAACATCTTTTAAACAAAGAGGCATCGAACCCGAAGGTCGGCTCAACATGAAGTTGAAAGGAACATTTGACTTCACTGTCAAGCAACTATGAAACAAACAGACATCAAATCTGAAGGCCGGCTCAACCCGAAGTTGAGAAGAACATCTGACCTCGCCGTTAAGCATCAGTTAAACAAACAGGCATCGGACCCGAAGTTGATAAGAACATTAGACCTTGTCGTCAGGCATCTGTTAAACAAACAGGCATCGAACCCGAAGGCCGGCTCAACCCGAAGTTGAAAAGAACATTTGATCTCGTCGTCAGGCATCTGTTAAACAAACAGGCATCGAACCTGAAGGCCGGCATAACACGAAGTTGTGAGGAACATCTGACCTCGTCGTCAGGCATCTGTTAAACAAACTGGCATAGAACCCGAAGGTCGGATCAACATGAAATTGAGAGGAACATTTGACGTCGCCGTCAAGCATCTGTTAAACAAACAGGCATCGAACCCGAAGGCCTGCTCAACCCGAAGTTTAGAGGAACATTTGACCTCACCGTTAAGCATCTGTTAAACAAACAAGCATCGAACCCGAAGGTCGGCTCAACATGAAGTTGAGAGGAACATTTGACTTCACTGTCAAGCATATGTTAAACAAACAGGCATCAAATCTATAGGTCGGATCAACCATAAGTTGAGAAGAACATCTGACCCCACCGTCAGGTAACTATTAAACAAACAGGGATTGAACCTGAAGGCCGACAGAACACGAAGTTGAGAGGAACATCTGACCTCGCCGTCAGGCATCGGTTAAACAAACAGGCATAGAACCCGAAGGTCGACTCAACATGAAATTGAGAGGAACATTTGACCTCGCTGTCAGGCATCTGTTAAAAAAACAGGCATCGAACCCGAAGGCCGGCTCAACCCGAAATTTAGAAGAACATTTGGCCTCGCCGTCAGGCATCTATTAAACAAACAGGCATCGAACCTGAAGGCCATCTCAATCCTTAGTTGGGAAGAACATTTGACCTCGCCGTCAAACATCTTTTAAACAAAGAGGCATCGAACCCGAAGGTCGGCTCAACATGAAGTTGAGATGAACATTTGACTTCACTGTCAAGCAACTATGAAACAAACAGACATCAAATCTGAAGGCCGGCTCAACCCGAAGTTGAGAAGAACATCTGACCTCGCCGTTAGGCATCAGTTAAACAAACAGGAATCGGACCCGAAGTTGATAAGAACATTAGACCTTGTCGTCAGGCATCTGTTAAACAAACAGGCATCGAACCCGAAGGCCGGCTCAACCCGAAGTTGAAAAGAACATTTGATCTCGTCGTCAGGCATCTGTTAAACAAACAGGCATCGAACCTGAAGGACGGCATAACACGAAGTTGTGAGGAACATCTGACCTCGTCGTCAGGCATCTGTTAAACAAACTGGCATAGAACCCGAAGGTCGGATCAACATGAAATTGAGAGGAACATTTGACGTCGCCGTCAAGCATCTGTTAAACAAACAGGCATCGAACCCGAAGGCCTGCTCAACCCGAATTTTAGAGGAACATTTGACCTCACCGTTAGGCATCTGTTAAACAAACAAGCATCGAACCCGAAGGTCGGCTCAACATGAAGTTGAGAGGAACATTTGACTTCACTGTCAAGCATATGTTAAACAAACAGGCATCAAATCTATAGGTCGGATCAACCATAAGTTGAGAAGAACATCTGACCCCACCGTCAGGTATCTATTAAACAAACAGGGATTGAACCTGAAGGCCGGCAAAACACGAAGTTGAGAGGAACATCTGACCTCGCCGTCAGGCATCGGTTAAACAAACAGGCATAGAACCCGAAGGTCGACTCAACATGAAATTGAGAGGAACATTTGACCTCGCTGTCAGGCATCTGTTAAAAAAACAGGCATCGAACCCGAAGGCCGGCTCAACCCGAAATTTAGAAGAACATTTGGCCTCGCCGTCAGGCATCTATTAAACAAACAGGCATCGAACCTGAAGGCCATCTCAATCCTTAGTTGGGAAGAACATTTGACCTCGCCGTCAAACATCTTTTAAACAAAGAGGCATCGAACCCGAAGGTCGGCTCAACATGAAGTTGAGAGGAACATTTGACTTCACTGTCAAGCAACTATGAAACAAACAGACATCAAATCTAAAGGCCGGCTCAACCCGAAGTTGAGAAGAACATCTGACCTCGCCGTTAGGCATCAGTTAAACAAACAGGAATCGGACCCGAAGTTGATAAGAACATTAGACCTTGTCGTCAGGCATCTGTTAAACAAACAGGCATCGAACCCGAAGGCCGGCTCAACCCGAAGTTGAAAAGAACATTTGATCTCGTCGTCAGGCATCTGTTAAACAAACAGGCATCGAACCTGAAGGCCGGCATAACACGAAGTTGTGAGGAACATCTGACCTCGTCGTCAGGCATCTGTTAAACAAACTGGCATAGAACCCGAAGGTCGGATCAACATGAAATTGAGAGGAACATTTGACGTCGCCGTCAAGCATCTATTAAACAAACAGGCATCGAACCCGAAGGCCTGCTCAACCCGAATTTTAGAGGAACATTTGACCTCACCGTTAGGCATCTGTTAAACAAACAAGCATCGAACCCGAAGGTCGGCTCAACATGAAGTTGAGAGGAACATTTGACTTCACTGTCAAGCATATGTTAAACAAACAGGCATCAAATCTATAGGTCGGATCAACCATAAGTTGAGAAGAACATCTGACCCTACCGTCAGGCATCTATTAAACAAACAGGGATTGAACCTGAAGGCCGGCAAAACACGAAGTTGAGAGGAACATCTGACCTCGCCGTCAGGCATCAGTTAAACAAACAGGCATAGAACCCGAAGGTCGACTCAACATGAAATTGAGAGGAACATTTGACCTCGCTGTCAGGCATCTGTTAAAAAAACAGGCATCGAACCCGAAGGCCGGCTCAACCCGAAATTTAGAAGAACATTTGGCCTCGCCGTCAGGCATCTATTAAACAAACAGGCATCGAACCTGAAGGCCATCTCAATCCTTAGTTGGGAAGAACATTTGACCTCGCCGTCAAACATCTTTTAAACAAAGAGGCATCGAACCCGAAGGTCGGCTCAACATGAAGTTGAGAGGAACATTTGACTTCACTGTCAAGCAACTATGAAACAAACAGACATCAAATCTGAAGGCCGGCTCAACCCGAAGTTGAGAAGAACATCTGACCTCGCCGTTAGGCATCAGTTAAACAAACAGGAATCGGACCCGAAGTTGATAAGAACATTAGACCTTGTCGTCAGGCATCTGTTAAACAAACAGGCATCGAACCCGAAGGCCGGCTCAACCCGAAGTTGAAAAGAACATTTGATCTCGTCGTCAGGCATCTGTTAAACAAACAGGCATCGAACCTGAAGGACGGCATAACACGAAGTTGTGAGGAACATCTGACCTCGTCGTCAGGCATCTGTTAAACAAACTGGCATAGAACCCGAAGGTCGGATCAACATGAAATTGAGAGGAACATTTGACGTCGCCGTCAAGCATCTGTTAAACAAACAGGCATCGAACCCGAAGGCCTGCTCAACCCGAATTTTAGAGGAACATTTGACCTCACCGTTAGGCATCTGTTAAACAAACAAGCATCGAACCCGAAGGTCGGCTCAACATGAAGTTGAGAGGAACATTTGACTTCACTGTCAAGCATATGTTAAACAAACAGGCATCAAATCTATAGGTCGGATCAACCATAAGTTGAGAAGAACATCTGACCCCACCGTCAGGTATCTATTAAACAAACAGGGATTGAACCTGAAGGCCGGCAAAACACGAAGTTGAGAGGAACATCTGACCTCGCCGTCAGGCATCGGTTAAACAAACAGGCATAGAACCCGAAGGTCGACTCAACATGAAATTGAGAGGAACATTTGACCTCGCTGTCAGGCATCTGTTAAAAAAACAGGCATCGAACCCGAAGGCCGGCTCAACCCGAAATTTAGAAGAACATTTGGCCTCGCCGTCAGGCATCTATTAAACAAACAGGCATCGAACCTGAAGGCCATCTCAATCCTTAGTTGGGAAGAACATTTGACCTCGCCGTCAAACATCTTTTAAACAAAGAGGCATCGAACCCGAAGGTCGGCTCAACATGAAGTTGAGAGGAACATTTGACTTCACTGTCAAGCAACTATGAAACAAACAGACATCAAATCTGAAGGCCGGCTCAACCCGAAGTTGAGAAGAACATCTGACCTCGCCGTTAGGCATCAGTTAAACAAACAGGAATCGGACCCGAAGTTGATAAGAACATTAGACCTTGTCGTCAGGCATCTGTTAAACAAACAGGCATCGAACCCGAAGGCCGGCTCAACCCGAAGTTGAAAAGAACATTTGATCTCGTCGTCAGGCATCTGTTAAACAAACAGGCATCGAACCTGAAGGCCGGCATAACACGAAGTTGTGAGGAACATCTGACCTCGTCGTCAGGCATCTGTTAAACAAACTGGCATAGAACCCGAAGGTCGGATCAACATGAAATTGAGAGGAACATTTGACGTCGCCGTCAAGCATCTGTTAAACAAACAGGCATCGAACCCGAAGGCCTGCTCAACCCGAATTTTAGAGGAACATTTGACCTCACCGTTAGGCATCTGTTAAACAAACAAGCATCGAACCCGAAGGTCGGCTCAACATGAAGTTGAGAGGAACATTTGACTTCACTGTCAAGCATATGTTAAACAAACAGGCATCAAATCTATAGGTCGGATCAACCATAAGTTGAGAAGAACATCTGACCCTACCGTCAGGCATCTATTAAACAAACAAGGATTGAACCTGAAGGCCGACAGAACACGAAGTTGAGAGGAACATCTGACCTCGCCGTCAGGCATCAGTTAAACAAACAGGCATAGAACCCGAAGGTCGACTCAACATGAAATTGAGAGGAACATTTGACCTCGCTGTCAGGCATCTGTTAAAAAAACAGGCATCGAACCCGAAGGCCGGCTCAACCCGAAATTTAGAAGAACATTTGGCCTCGCCGTCGGGCATCTATTAAACAAACAGGCATCGAACCTGAAGGCCATCTCAATCCTTAGTTGGGAAGAATATTTGACCTCGCCGTCAAACATCTTTTAAACAAAGAGGCATCGAACCCGAAGGTCGGCTCAACATGAAGTTGAGAGGAACATTTGACTTCACTGTCAAGCAACTATGAAACAAACAGACATCAAATCTGAAGGCCGGCTCAACCCGAAGTTGAGAAGAACATCTGACCTCGCCGTTAGGCATCAGTTAAACAAACAGGAATCGGACCCGAAGTTGATAAGAACATTAGACCTTGTCGTCAGGCATCTGTTAAACAAACAGGCATCGAACCCGAAGGCCGGCTCAACCCGAAGTTGAAAAGAACATTTGATCTCGTCGTCAGGCATCTGTTAAACAAACAGGCATCGAACCTGAAGGCCGGCATAACACGAAGTTGTGAGGAACATCTGACCTCGTCGTCAGGCATCTGTTAAACAAACTGGCATAGAACCCGAAGGTCGGATCAACATGAAATTGAGAGGAACATTTGACGTCGCCGTCAAGCATCTGTTAAACAAACAGGCATCGAACCCGAAGGCCTGCTCAACCCGAATTTTAGAGGAACATTTGACCTCACCGTTAGGCATCTGTTAAACAAACAAGCATCGAACCCGAAGGTCGGCTCAACATGAAGTTGAGAGGAACATTTGACTTCACTGTCAAGCATATGTTAAACAAACAGGCATCAAATCTATAGGTCGGATCAACCATAAGTTGAGAAGAACATCTGACCCCACCGTCAGGTATCTATTAAACAAACAGGGATTGAACCTGAAGGCCGGCAAAACACGAAGTTGAGAGGAACATCTGACCTCGCCGTCAGGCATCGGTTAAACAAACAGGCATAGAACCCGAAGGTCGGCTCAACATGAAATTGAGAGGAACATTTTACCTCGCTGTCAGGCATCTGTTAAAAAAACAGGCATCGAACCCGAAGGCCGGCTCAACCCGAAATTTAGAAGAACATTTGGCCTCGCCGTCAGGCATCTATTAAACAAACAGGCATCGAACCTGAAGGCCATCTCAATCCTTAGTTGGGAAGAACATTTGACCTCGCCGTCAAACATCTTTTAAACAAACAGGCATCGAACCCGAAGGTCGGCTCAACATGAAGTTGAGAGGAACATTTGACTTCACTGTCAAGCAACTATGAAGCAAACAGACATCAAATCTGAAGGCCGGCTCAACCCGAAGTTGAGAAGAACATCTGACCTCGCCGTTAGGCATCAGTTAAACAAACAGGCATCGGACCCGAAGTTGATAAGAACATTAGACCTTGTCGTCAGGCATCTGTTAAACAAACAGGCATCGAACCCGAAGGTCGGCTCAACCCGAAGTTTAAAAGAACATTTGATCTCGCCGTCAGGCATCTGTTAAACAAACAGGCATCGAACCTGAAGGCCGGCATAACAAGAAGTTGTGAGGAACATCTGACCTCGTCGTCAGGCATCTGTTAAACAAACTGGCATAGAACCCGAAGGTCGGATCAACATGAAATTGAGAGGAACATTTGACGTCGCCGTCAAGCATCTGTTAAACAAACAGGCATCGAACCCGAAGGCCTGCTCAACCCGAAGTTTAGAGGAACATTTGACCTCACCGTTAGGCATCTGTTAAACAAACAAGCATCAAACCCGAAGGTCGGCTCAACATGAAGTTGAGAGGAACATTTGACTTCACTGTCAAGCATATGTTAAACAAACAGGCATCAAATCTATAGGTCGGATCAACCATAAGTTGAGAAGAACATCTGACCCCACCGTCAGGCATCTATTAAACAAACAGGGATTGAACCTGAAGGCCGACAGAACACGAAGTTGAGAGGAACATCTGACCTCGCCGTTAGGCATCGGTTAAACAAACAGGCATAGAACCCGAAGGTCGGCTCAACATGAAATTGAGAGGAACATTTAACCTCGCTGTCAGGCATCTGTTAAAAAAACAGGCATCGAACCCGAAGGCCGGCTCAACCCGAAATTTAGAAGAACATTTGGCCTCGCCGTCAGGCATCTATTAAACAATAAGGCATCGAACCTGAAGGCCATCTCAATCCTTAGTTGGGAAGAACATTTGACCTCGCCGTCAAACATCTTTTAAACAAACAGGCATCGAACCCGAAGGTCGGCTCAACATGAAGTTGAGAGGAACATTTGACTTCACTGTCAAGCAACTATGAAACAAACAGACATCAAATCTGAAGGCCGGCTCAACCCGAAGTTGAGAAGAACATCTGACCTCGCCGTTAGGCATCAGTTAAACAAACATGCATCGGACCCGAAGTTGATAAGAACATTAGACCTTGTCGTCAGGCATCTGTTAAACAAACAGGCATCGAACCCGAAGGCCGGCTCAACCCGAAGTTGAAAAGAACATTTGATCTCGCTGTCAGGCATCTGTTAAACAAACAGGCATCGAACCTGAAGGCCGGCATAACACGAAGTTGTGAGGAACATCTGACCTCGACGTCAGGCATCTGTTAAACAAACTGGCATAGAATCCGAAGGTCGGCTCAACATGAAGTTGAGAGGAACATTTGACCTCGCCGTCAGGCATCTGTTAAACAAACAGGCATCGAACCCGAAGGTCGGCTAAACATGAAGTTGAGAGGAACATTTGACTTCACTGTCAAGCATCTATTAAACAAACAAACATCAAATCTGAAGGTCGGCTCAACCCGAAGTTGAGAAGAACATATGACCTCACCATCAGGCATCTATTAAACAAACAGGCATCGAACCCGAAGGGCGGCTCAACCCAAAGTTGATAAGAACATTAGACCTCGCCGTCAGGCATCTGTTAAACAAACAGGCATCGAACCCGATGGTCGACTCAACCCGAAGTTGAAAATAACATTTGACCTCTCCGTCAGGCATCTGTTAAACAAACAGGCATCGAATCCGAAGGCCGACTAAACACGAAGTTGAGAGGAACATTTGACCTCACCGTCAGGCATCTGTTAAACAAACAAGCCTCGAACCCGAAGGTCGGTTCAACATGAAGTTGAGAGGAACATTTGACTTCACTGTCAAGCATCTGTTAAATAAACAGGCATCAAATCCGAAGGCCGGCTCAACCCGAAGTTGAGAAGAACATCTGACCTTACCGTCAGGCATCTATTAAACAAACAGGCATCGAGCCCGAAGGGCGGCTCAACCCGAAGTTGATAAGAACATTAGACCTCGCCGCCAGGCATCTGTTAAACAAACAGGCATCGAACCCGAAGGCCGGCTAAACCCGAAGTTTAGAAGAACATTTGACCTCGCCGTCAGGCATCTGTTAAACAAAAAGGCATCGAACCCGAAGGTCGTCTCAATCCTTAGTTGAGAAGAACATTTGACCTCGCCGTCAGGCATCATTTAAACAAACAGGCATCGAACCCGAAGGCCAGCTCAACCCGAAGTTGAGAAGAACATCTGACCTCACTGTCAGGCATTTATTAAACAAACAAGCATCGAGCCCGAAGGGCGGCTCAACCCGAAGTTGATAATAACATTAAACCTCTCCGCCAGGCTTCTGCTAAATAAATAGGAGTCGAACCCGAAGGCCGGGTAAACCCGATGTTTAGAAGAACATTTGACCTCGCAGTCAGGCATTTGTTAAACAAACAGGCATCGAACCCAAAGGCCGTCTCAATCCTTAGTTTAGAAGAACATTTGAGCTCGCCGTCAAACACCTTTTAAACAAACATGCATCGAACCTGAAGGTCGGCTCAACCCGAAGTTTAGAAGAACATCTGACCTGACCGTCAGGCATCTGTTAAACAAATAGGCGTTGAACCTGAAGGGCGGCTTAACCCGAAGTTGATAAGAACATCGGACCTCGCCGTCGGGCATCATTTAAACAATTAGGCATCGAATCCGAAGGCCGGCTCAACACGAAGTTGAGAGGAATATCTGACCACGCAGCCAGGCATCTGTTAAACAAACAGGCATCAAAACCGAAGGTCGGATCAACATGAAGTTGAGAGGAACATTTGACTTCACTGTCAAGCATCTATTAAACAAACAGGCGTCAAATCTGAAGGCCGGCTCAACCCGAAGTTGAGAAGAACATCTGACCTCGCCGTCAGGCATCTGTTAAACAAACAGACATCGGACCCGTAGGGCGACTCAACCCGAAGTGGATAAGAACATTAGACCTTGTCATCAGGCATCTGTTAAACAAACATGCAGCGAACCCGAAGGACGGCTCAACCCGAAGTTGAAAAGAACATTTGACCTCGCCGTCAGGCATCTGTTAAACAAACAGGCATCGAACCCGAAGGTCGGCTCAACATGAAGTTGAAAAGAACATTTGACCTCACTGTCTTGCATCTGTTAAACAAACAGGCATCGAACCCGAAGGGCGGCTCAACCCGAAGTTGATAAGAACATCTGACCTCGTCGTCAGGCATCATTTAAACAAACAGGCATCGAACCCGAAGGCCGGCTCAACACGATGTTGAGAGGAATATATGACCTCGCCGCTAGGAATTTGTTAAACAAACAGGCATCGAACCCGAAGGTCGGCTCAACATGAAGTTGAGAGGAACATTTGACTTCACTGTCAAGCATCTGTGAAACAAACAGGCATTAAATCTGAAGGCCAACTCAACCCGAAGTTGAGAAGAACATCTGACCTCACCGTCAGGCATCTGTTAAACAAACAGGCATCGAACCCGAAGGGCGGCTCAACCCGAAGTTGATAAGAACATTAGACCTCGCCGTCAGGCATCTGTTAAACAAACAGGCATCGAACTTGAAGGCCGGCTCAACCCGAAGTTGAAAAGAACATTTGACCACACCGTCAGGCATCTGTTAAACAAACAGGCATCGAACTCGAAGGCCGGCTTAACACTAAGTTGAGAGGAACATTTGTCCTCACCGTCAGGCATCTGTTCAACAAACAGGCATCGAACCCGAAGGTCGACTCAACATGAAGTTGATAGGAACATTTAACTTCACTCCCAAGCATCTGTTAAACAAACAGGCATCAAATCCGAAGGCCGACTCAACCCGAAGTTGAGAAGAACATCTGACCTCGCCGCCAGGCATCTGTTAAACAAACAGGCATCGAACCCGAAGGCCGGCTAAACCCGATGTTTAGAAGAACTTTTCACCTCGCAGTCAGGCATCTTGTAATCAAACACGCATCGAACCCGAAGGCCGTCTCAATCCTTAGTTTAGAAGAAGATTTGACCTCGCCAACAAACACCTTTTAAACAGACATGCATCGAACCTGAAGGTCGGCTCAACCCGAAGTTGAGAAGAACATCTGACCTGACCGTCAGGCTTCTGTTAAACAAATAGGCGTCGAACCTGAAGGGCGTCTCAACCCGAAGTTGATAAGAACATCTGACCTCGCCGTCAGGAATCATTTAAACAAACAGGCATCGAACCCGAATGCTGGCTCAACAAGAAGTTGAGAGGAATATCTGACCTCGCAGCCAGGCATCTGTTAAACAAGCAGGCATCGAAACCGAAGGTCGGATCAACATGAAGTTGAGAGGAACATTTGACTTCACTGTCATGCATCTGTTAAACAAAAGGCGTCAAATCTGAAGGCCGGCTCAACCCGAAGTTGAGAAGAACATCTGACCTCGCCGTCAGGTATATGTTAAACAAACAGGCATCGGACCCGTAGGGCGGCTCAACCCGAATTTGATAAGAACATTAGACCTCGCCGTCAGGCATCTGTTAAACAAACAGGCATCGAACCTGAAGGCCGGCTCAAACCGAAGTTGAAAAGAACATTTGACCACGCCGTCAGGCATCTCTTAAACAAACAGGCATCGAACCCGAAGGCTGGCTTAACACGAAGTTGAGAGGAACATTTGACCTCACCGTCAGGCATCTGTTCAACAAACAAGCATCGAACCCGAAGGTCGACTCAACATGAAGTTGAGAGGAACATTTGAATTCACTGTCAAGCATCCGTTAAACAAACAGGCATCAAATCCGAAGGCCGACTCAACTCGAAGTTGAGAAGAACATCTGACCTCATCGTCAGGAATCTATTAAACAAATATGCATCGAGCCCGAAGGGCGGCTCAACCCGAAGTTGATAAGAACATTAGACCTCACCGCGAGGCATCTGTTAAACAAACAGGCATCGAACCCGAAGGCCGGCTAAACCCGAAGTTTAGAAGAACATTTGACCTCGCCGTCAGGCATCTGTTAAAGAAACAGGCATTGAACCCGAAGGCCGTGTCAATGCTTAGTTGAGAAGTACATTTGACCTCGCCGTCAAACATCTTTTAGACAAACATGCATCGAACCCGAAGGCTGGCTCAACCCGAAGTTGAGAAGAACATCTGACCTCACCGTCAGGGATCTGTTAAACAAATAGGCATCAAACCTGAAGGGCGGCTCAACCCGAAGTTGATAAGAACATCTGACCTCGCTGTCAAGCATCATTTAAACAAACAGGCATCGAACCCGAAGGCCGGCTCAACACGAAGTTGAGAGGAATATCTGACCTCACCGCCAAACATCTGTTAAACAAACAGGCATCGAACCCGAAGGTCGGATCAACATGAAGTTGAGAGGAACATTTGACTTCACTGTCAAGCATCTGTTAAACAAACAGGCATTAAATCTGAAGGCCGACTCAACCCGAAGTTGAGAAGAACATCTGACCTCACTGTTAGGCATCTGTTAAACAAACAGGCATCGAATCTGAAGGCCGGCACAACACAAAGTTGAGAGGAACATTTGAACTCGCCATCAGGCATCTGTTAAACAAACAGGCATAGAACCCGAAGGTCGGCGCAACATGAAGTCGAGAGGAACATTTTACCTCGCCGTCAGGAATCTGTTAAACAAACAGACATCGAACCCGAAGGTCGGCTCAACATGAAGTTGAGAGGAACATTTGACTACACTGAGAAGAAACTATTAAACAAACAGACATCAAATCCGAAGGCCGGCTCAACCCAAAGTTGAGATGAACATCTGACCTTACCGTCAGGAATCTGTTAAACAAACAGGCATCGGACCCGAAGGGCGGCTCAACCCAAAGTTGATAAGAACATTAGACCTCGTCGTCAGGCATCTGTTAAACAAACAGGCATAGAACCGGAAGGTCGGCTCAACATGAAGTTGAGAGGAACATTTGACCTCGCCATCAGGCATCTGTTAAACAAACAGGCATCGAACTCGAAGGTAGGATCAACATGAAGTTGAGAGGAACATTTGACTTCACTATCAAGCATCTGTTAAACAAACAGGCGTCAAATCTGAAGGTCGGCTCAACCCGAAGTTGAGAAGAACATCTGACCTCACCGTCAGGCATCTGTTAAACAAACAAGCATCGGACCCGAAGGGCGGCTCAACCCGAAGTTTATAAGAACATTAGACCTCGTCGTCAGGCATCTGTTAAACAAACAGGCATCGAACCCGAAGGCCAGCTCAATCCGAAGTTGAAAAGAACATTTGACCTCGCCGTCAGGCATCTGTTAAACAAACAGGCATCGAACCCGAAGGCCGATTTAACACGAAATTGAGAGGAACATCTGACCTCGCTGTCACGCATCTGTTAAAGAAACAGGCATCGAACCCGAAGGTCGGCTCAACATGAAGTTGAGAGGAACCTTTGACTTCAGTGTCAAGCATCTGTTAAACAAACAGGCATCAAATCTGAAGGACGACTCAACCCGAAGTTGAGAAGAACATCTGACCTCACCGTCAGGAATCTGTTAAACAAACAGGCATCGAACCCGAAGGGCGGCTCAACCCGAAGTTGATAAGAACATCTGACCGCACCTTCAGGCATCTGTTAAACAAACAGGCATCCAACCCGAAGGCCGGCTCAACCCGAAGTTTAGAAGAACATTTGACCTCGCCGCCAGGCATCTTTTAAACAAACAGGCATCGAACCGGAAGGCCGTCTCAATCCTTAGTTGAGAAGAACATTTGACCTTGCCGTCAAACATCTTTTAAACAAACAAGCATCGAACCCGAAGGCCGGCTCAACCCGAAGTTGAGAAGAACATCTGACGTCACCATCAGGCATCTGTTAAACAAATAGGCATCGAACCCGAAAGGCGGATCAACCCGAAGTTGATAAGAACATCTGACCTCGTTCTCAGGCATCATTTAAACAAACAAGCATCGAACCCGAAGGACGGCTCAACACGAAGTTGAGAGGAATATCTGACCTCGCCGTCAGGCATCTGTTAAACAAACAGGCATCGAACCCGAAGGTCGGCTCAACATGAAGTTGAGAGGAACATTTGACTTCACTGTCAAGCATCTATTAAACAAACAGACATCAAATCCGAAGGTCGGCTCAACCCGAAGTTGAGAAGAACATCTGACCTCACTCTCAGGCATCTGTTAAATAAACAGGCATCGTACCCGAAGGGCGGCTCAATCCGAAGTTGATAAGAACATTAGACCTCGCCACCAGGCATCTGTTAAACAAAATGTAAGTACAGAGTATGCCTAAGAGGGGGGGGGGGGTGAATTAAGACTTTAGAAAATTTTTCGGTTTTTATGGTTTCTTGAAATTTTACTGGTTTGTGTTCTTGGTTATGAAAGCAGAAGAAAGTAAAAGAACAATGGACACCAGGATTTATAGTGGTTCCCCTCACAATCCGAGAGTACTCCACTCCCCTTTCAACACGAAAGAGAGTTTTCACTATTGTTTAATAAAGTACAACCTATCACACCATCAACCGGTGAGGCCTACTATCAAACAATAAAACTAACAAGTGTACAAGAACAATCCTCTTGTAAACACTCACCCTTGTGTCCAACAATCCTGGATCACAAGTCAGAATACAAATACTTGTAAAGATTTTTGTTTTGAGAATATTACTATCAAAGTTGATCTTCTCCAAATGATCAAAATTCACTCTTATAATTTTCAACACAAGTGTTCAAAGATGAATATGAAATTTTATGCACATATGAACACTTAATAAAAGATTTTGAAAATGGTGAATTTGATTCTAATAAAATTTGAAAATGAATGTAGAAAGTGTTTGGAGATTGGAGGTTTTAGTGTGTGTTTTTCAAAATTGAAAAACTCAGAATTTATATGAGTAAAATACCCTTTCAAAAAGGTATATTTGAGTAGATTTGAAAAATATGAAATGGTGTAATTTTCAAATAATTTTTGAACTTGAAACAAAGCCATTTTTCACTTTATGTTCAGTGTTAATCGGTTAACCTATATGGTTAATCGGTTAACACTGGAACGTTAGCCCAGATTATTTAAAATATGAAATGGTTAACCGGTTAACCTATATGGTTAATCGGTTAACACTGCTATTTTTCAGAAAAAATGCTTTTAAAAATAAATGCTATACCAATTTTAAAGTTCCAAAAACATGCTCATATATTATGCTAAAATGCTTGATGTTTTTGAACACTCGTATATCAATCATAAGGGTAGAATTTGATATACCCGCAATACGTCCAAGTCTTGAAGAATCATAGTTCCATATGTAGCTTGACTTGAAAGATAGCTTGACTTGATCTTGAGACCTTTGAAAGGCTTGTCTTTTTGCAATCAAGAGATGACCTTGAGTAGTGTTGACATCATCAAAACTTGAGATTGAAGCATGCTTCTACATTCTCCCCCTTTTTGATGATGGCAATCAAAAAATGTTGTGCGATATCTCTTGGTTCTTGATATGTTTCTCCCCCTATGTCTAGCAACTCCCCCTATCTTAACAGAGGAAAAAAATCTGCACACAGAGAAACATTAACAGAACCAAGCTCTTCTCCCCCTTTGACATCAGCAAAAAGAAAGAGCTTTCAAAGAAAACACAAGATAACAACATATATATAGTAATAAGCACATGCAACGCCAAGTAAACACATAGCATAAACAGTAGTACATATAAAATGCAGCAAATAGAAATTGTACTTGTTACACAGAAATAAGCCATAGTTCAAATGGAAATTGGAAATCTAAAACTGAAACTAGAAAGCAAGGCAATAAAAACAACAACAGGAACATATTCTCTAAGAATCCTCATCCGCCAAATCCTCCTCCTCTTCTTCTTCATCACTATCTCCTCTTCTTCAATCTCTTCGTCCACAACTCAGGTGTTGGAATGTGGAGGGTTAAGAATGAGGTTTCTGAGGGAGGCAATTGCTCGGGAGGTCTCTCTATGCTTATTCATTGACTCTCGATGCTGGTTCATCATGGTTGTATAGAGAAACTCACTTGTAAGACCCCCTTCAGGCATTGGATATGCGTGATGGACAGGACCGTCATCAGTATACCTGTAGGTACCATCAGCCGCTTTGATGATTCCAATATTCTTCACAATATTAATCTCATTGATCTCATTAGTTGTACGTTTCGTCTTGGAGGATGGTTCTCTGTTGAGGTCAAGTTCAGTTAATTCCATAATTTTAGAAACCAAGCGAGCATACGGCAGCCGGGTAATGCAATGAAGTTATTACTGCAGATGATACATAATAGTTAAAATCCAATTGACCTTGATGCGATTCTTAATTGCAAAGATCAGCTGCATTTCCAAGTCGTTGATCTGAGAGTGATTTGAGTCCTTTGGAATGAGGACATAGCAGAAAATGTAGTGAAGCATTCGATCAGATACTGTCAGATTCTTGGCATAGTACAGCATACGAGCGGTGCGAGAGTTTGCAATAACGGTTTCTTTTGGGAACCTGCAAATCTGATAGTAATACTCCATTTTATCATAATTTGCCCAGGGTCCATCTACATGGTTTACACCTTTCCTCAGGAAGCAGCCTTTTGATGGAATCTTAAGGTGTCTAGCAAGGGTGGATAAATTCTCAACAAACTCATGATCTCTAATGGTGGAACGGATCATGTGGTTCTCATCCATGTCCAGATATACATCCATTTTATTCATAAAAGCTTTAACAAGATCAGGATAAATAATACCAGAGTCGGTGACGAACTTGTCGATACGCTGATATTCCAATAGAGTAGGAAAATCAAAAGATATTGCAGGAAAAGCTCGAAGATTTACGTACTTTACTGGCATAAGTTGACGAACACGAACTTTGAAATCCATCAGCCTCTTTTTGGTGGTTTCCATTGGAATGCTGTCGTCATCAGATTCTGATGCAGAATGATGTTCTGGTAGTTTTCCCTTGCCGCGATTTGATGCTGAAGCCATGGATAAAGGTTTGAGAAGAACTGAGGTTGTGGGTTCTGAGGAAGTTAGGGTTTGAGAAGTTGTGGGGAGTTTTCCAACTTTAGAGAGTGGGAGAGAGAAGTTAGGGTTTGAAGAGGGAATATGGATTTTGGATATGGATTTGGATATTTGAGAGAATATGGACCACATAAAAATACATTTATAATATATAATATTTTCAAAAAATTAATTAATTTTCGTTTCTGATTTTTAGAAAATTTAACAGTGTTAATCGGTTAACCATATAGGTTAATCGGTTAACACATTAAAAAAATTGAATCAGAATTGAAAATTCAACAGTGTTAATCGGTTAACCCATATGGTTAATCGATTAACACACTCAAATTTTTGAAAAATACTTAAAAACAGAATGCATACACATGAAAACATATCACAAATGATGCATACACATATTAGAGAAAAGGTCAGATGTCACCTTCATCAAGAATCCCAAGTTCTCTCCGAATTTTGTAGAACGGTTCTTTCGCCAAAGGCTTGGTAAAGATGTCGGCGAGTTGGTTGTGTGTGTCGACGAACGTAACATCGACATCTCTGTTCAATACGTGATCTCGAAGGAAGTGATGCCGGATATCAATATGCTTTGTTCTGGAATGCATAACCGGATTCTTCGTGATATTTATAGCACTAGTATTGTCACATCGTAGAGGAATGCATCCGAGGTCAACACCATAATCTAGAAGTTGTTGTTTCAGCCATAAAATCTGTGCACAGCAACTTCCCGCGGCGATGTGTTCTGCTTCGGCGGTGCTGAGTGCTACACAAGCTTGCTTCTTGCAGGCCCATGATACTAGAGCATTTCCGAGAATGTGACATGTATCACTTGTACTTTTTCTATCGGTTTTGCATCCTGTATAGTCAGCGTCAGAATAACCAACTAAAGAACAAGTACTACCTTTAGGATACCATAATCCGACGTTGGTCGTTCCTTTGAGATACTTGATAATTCTCTTCACAGCAGTGAGATGCGATTCCTTCGGATTTTCTTGGAAGCGCGCACACAAACAAACACTAAACATAATGTCAGGACGGCTTGCCGTCAAATATAGTAATGAACCAATCATACCTCGATATTTAGTAATATCAATTGGAGTACCAGATTCATCTTGATCAACATACGTTCCGGATCCCATAGGAGTAGACATCGTCTTGCAACTATCCATATCGAATTTCTTTATTAATTCCTTACAGTACTTGGAATGGTTGAGAAAGATTCCATCCTTGGTTTGCTTGATTTGTAGTCCAAGAAAATAGTTTAACTTTCCCATCATGGACATCTCGAATTCCCCTTGCATCATGAGTGAGAATTCTTCGCAAAGTTCTTTGTTTGTTGATCCGAATATGATGTCGTCGACGTAGACTTGTACCAAGAAGGTGTTACCCTTGATTTTCTTTATAAACAGCGTCTTGTCAACCTTTCCTTTTGTAAATCCTTTCTCACATAAGAAGTTGCTAAGGCGATCATACCATGCTCGTGGTGCTTGTTTTAAACCCGTAGAGAGCCTTCTTCAGTTTGAAAACATGTGAGGGATTTTTGAAGTCTTCAAAACCCGGAGGTTATTTGACGTAGACTTCCTCATTAATGTACCCATTCAGGAAGGCGCTTTTGACATCCATCTGGAACAACTGAAAATTCATAGAACAAGCGTAAGCAAGCAGTAATCTAATTGCTTCTAACCTTGCTACCGGAGCGAATGTTTCATCAAAATCAATTCCTTCCTCCTGGTTGTAGCCTTGTGCGACCAATCTTGCCTTGTTACGAACTATAATCCCATTCTCGTCAAGTTTGTTCTTGAACACCCATCTGGTTCCTATGATATGCTTATTATCTGGTCTTGGTACAAGGGTCCAAACTTGATTTCTTTCAAATTGATTAAGTTCTTCTTGCATTGCTATAATCCATTGGTCGTCGCATAAAGCTTCATCGATCTTTGATGGTTCAATTTGAGATACAAACGCCATGTTGAGACAAGCATCCTTTAAATTAAGTCGAGTTGCAACGCCTTGACTAATATCACCAATAACTTTATCAATTGGGTGATCTCTGTGTGTTCTCCATTCTTTCGGAAGATCTTGATTTTCTTGAATAACATCTTCTCGTAATATTGTTTGATCATTTGATACAATTTCTTCATTTTGTGGAGTATCTTCGTCGGACTTCTCATCAAACTTACCGAGATTGTCCTTATTATTGTTGAGAACGAAGTATTTGCAGCCAAATATGTGGAAGAATGATATATTTGGTTTCCTTCCCTTGAACAACTCATACGGAGTCTTTTTGAGTAACGGTCGAATATTCACGCGGTTGCTTACAAAACACGCCGTGCTTACTACTTCTACCCAAAAATATTTTGGAAGATTTGTGTCGCTGAGCATTGTTCTAGCAAGTTCCACTAGTGAACGATTCTTTCGTTCTACGACGCCGTTTTGTTGAGGAGTCCTTGGTGCCGATAAATTATGAGAAATTCCATGTTCTTCGCAAAATTCTTCAAAGTCTGAATTTTGAAATTCTCCACCGTGGTCGCTTCTTATGGAGGCTATAGTGAGTGACTTCTCGTTTTGAATTTGTTTTGCATACTTTTTGAATGCTTCGAAAGCATCATTTTTCTGCACTAAAAACATTGTCCAGGTATATCGAGAAAAATCATCAACAATAACTAAAGCATAAATACTACCTCTGAAGCTTTTTGTTCTTGATGGACCAAAAAGATCCATGTGCAACAATTGAAGTGGTCTTGATGTAGAAACCACTTGCTTGGATTTGAAAGTTGTCTTGGTCTGTTTTCCCTTTTGACATGCATCGCATAATTTATCCTTGATGAATTTTATCTTCGGAAGCCCAACAACCAGATCATGTTTGATTAATTTGTTTAGATGCTCCATGTGAATGTGAGCAAATCTTTTATGCCAAAGCCATGTCTCGTTGTTGTTTGCCATAAGACATTTTACCTTCAAGGAAGAATCATCAAAAGAGATCATAAAAATATTATTATATCTTTTACCTTTTAGCAGAATGTCATGAGTGACTTCGTGTTCGATCAAGCATTCCTCCTTTGTGAAGTTGATTTTGAACCCTTTGTCACACAATTGACTGATGCTAAGCAGGTTATGCTTAAGGCCTTCAACATAAAGAACGTCTTTGATGATTGTACATGGAGGTGCACCAATGGTTCCAACTCCAAGAATTTTTCCTTTATTATCATCACCGTAAGTGACGTATCCTTTGGCCTTTAATGATAGACTTGAAAATTTATTTATGTCTCCCGTCATATGCATTGAGCAACCACTATCAAGATACCATTGATTTGTGGTTGTCTTCAAGCATACCTACAAAACAAAATTAGGTAGTGTTAGGTACCCAAATTGCTTTGGGTCCTTGGTAGTTAGTACCCTTTTCAACACACACATAATGCCCCTTTGCAACACCAATATTACGTACATAGCAGGCATTAGGTGTGTGTCCTTTAATTCCACAGTAAAAACATGTAGGTTGAAAATGACTTCTATATCTAGGAATATAATTCTTTTTCTTATCAATTCTTTTCTGGTTATGATTTTGATGCTGAATTTTAGAAGTGCTTGGCTCATCTTTAACAATTTGTTCACTTGATCTTACGAAAATGGTCTTATTGGTGCTTGGTTTTGAAAATTTAGAATATCCCAATCTACTTTTATCATTAGGATACCTTTGATGTTTAAGAATTTCTTCCAAGCCAATTTGACATTTTTCATATCTTTCTAAAACATTTTTAAGTTGAACAATTTGAAAAGACAAAGACTCACAATTCTTACATACAAGACTTTGTTTTTCATCCATCACCTTTTGTTTTTCATCTTCAATATTTTTCAAGAAATCAGAATTTTGTCTTTCTAAAAGTAAAATTCTTTTCTTTTGTGATGAGATGTCTTTATACAAAGTCTTGCACTCTTTTAGAAGTTCATCTATAACTTCTTGTGCATCATTATCATAGACAGAAAAATTACTACTAACCTCATTTTCTTCATCGGAATGGTGAGAGGCCATTAAAGCCATATTTGCGCATTCATCGTTATCTGATTCCAATGATGAACTCACTTCGTTGTCGTCCCATGCGACATAAGCCTTCTTCGTTTTGAAATCCTTCTTGCCTTTGAATTTTCCTTTATTTGCGAGTTTCGGGCAATCTGGCTTTATGTGACCTTGTTTCCCACATTCGTAACATGTAATTTCTTGGTTTGATGTGGGTGCCTCCTTTTTCCTGAAATGTCTATTCTTTTTAGAAAAAGAATAAGTTTTATTATTATTAAAAAACTTACCAAGCTTCTTTACTAGAAGCATGAAATTTTCGTCTTCGGAAGATTCGTCATTTTTATCATCCCTTGTGTCAATCTTCGAGGCAATTCCTTTGGACTTCTTGTCTTGACTTTCATGTTTCTCAAGCCTTCCAAGTTCCAGTTCATGCTCTTGAAGTTTCCCGAATAATGAAGCGAATGTCATTGTTGAAAGACTTTTCTTTTCCGAAATGGCAATCACCTTCGGTTGCCATTCTCTTGTCAAGGATCTTAGGACTTTTAAGTTGAGATCATCATTGGTGAAGGTCTTCCCGAGAGCAATCAGATGATTTGTTAGATGAACGAACCTTTTTTGCAAGGCAACAATAGATTCACCGGGCTGCATACGGAACATCTCATATTCTTGACTTAACGTGTTAAGTCTTGATCTTTTTACTTCTGCTGTTCCTTCATGCGTTTCTACCAAGGTATCCCAAATCTGTTTTGCCGATTGACACTGTGATATGCAAAAGAATTCATCCATACTGAGAGCGCTTTAAAGTATATTGATTGTTTTCTTCTCATTCATGATTCTCTTTTTGTCATCTTCATCATATGAGGATTTAATCTTTGGGGTTCCAACACCATTTACCACACTTGTAGGAACATGTGGACCAGTTTCTACGGTTTCCCATATACCATCTCCTTGAGCCTCAAGATGTGCCTTCATACGGATTTTCCAAAAATCGAAGTATTCTCCAGAAAAGAGTGGTGGCTTGTGACTACTTCCACCATATTTGAAAATCAGGTTAGTACTAGCGGAAGCCATTAGGATCGATAGGAACAGGTTACCTTAACCTGCTCTGATGCCAATTGTAAGTGCAGAGTATGCCTAAGAGGGGGGGGGGGTGAATTAGGACTTTAGAAATTTTTTCGGTTTTTATGGTTTCTTGAAATTTTACTGGTTTGTGTTCTTGGTTATGAAAGTAGAAGAAAGTAAAAGAACAATGGACACCAGGATTTATAGTGGTTCCCCTTACAATCCGAGAGTACTCCACTCCCCTTTCAACACGAAAGAGAGTTTTCACTATTGTTTAATAAAGTACAACCTATCACACCATCAACCGGTGAGGCCTACTATCAAACAATAAAACTAACAAGTGTAGAAGAACAATCCTCTTGTAAACACTCACCCTTGTGTCCAACAATCGTGGATCACAAGTCAGAATACAAATACTTGTAAAGATTTTTGTTTTGAGAATAATACTATCAAAGTTGATCTTCTCCAAATGATCAAAATTCACTCTTATAATTTTCAACACAAGTGTTCAAAGATGAATATGAAATTTTATGCACATATGAACACTTAATAAAAGATTTTGAAAATGGTGAATTTGATTCTAATAGAATTTGAAAATGAGTGTAGAAAGTGTTTGGAGATTGGAGGTTTTAGTGTGTGTTTTTCAAAATTGAAAAACTCAGAATTTATATGAGTAAAATACCCTTTCAAAAAGGTATATTTGAGTAGATTTCAAAAATATGAAATGGTGTAATTTTCAAATAATTTTTGAACTTGAAACAAAGCCATTTTGCACTGTACGTTCAGTGTTAATCGATTAACCTATATGGTTAATCGGTTAACACTGGAACGTTAGCCCAAATTATTTAAAATTTGAAATGGTTAACCGGTTAACCTATATAGTTAATCGGTTAACACTGCTTTTTTTTTTCAGAAAAAATGCTTTTAAAAATAAATGCTATACCAATTTTAAAGTTCCAAAAACATGCTCATGTATTATGCTAAAATGCTTGATGTTTTTGAACACTTGTATATCAATTATAAGGGTAGAATTTGATATACCCGCAATACATCCAAGTCTTGAAGAATCATAGTTCCATATGTAGCTTGACTTGAAAGATAGCTTGACTTGACTTGAGACCTTTGAAAGGATTGTCTTTTTGCAATCAAGAGATGACCTTGAGTAGTGTAGGCATCGAACCCGAAGGTCGGATGAACATGATGTTGAGAGGAACATTTGACTTCACTATCAAGCATCTGTTAAACAAACAGGCATTAAATCTGAAGGTCGGCTCAACCCGAAGTTGAGAAGAACATCTGACCTCACCGTTAGGCATCTGTTAAACAAACAGGCATCGAATCCGAAGGCCGGCACAACACAAAGTTGAGAGGAATATTTGACCTCGCCGTCAGGCATCTGTTAAACAAACAGGCATAGAACCCGATGGTCGGCTCAACATGAAGTTGAGAGGAACATTTGACCTCGCCGTCAGGCATCTGTTAAACAAACAGACATCGAACCCGAAGGTCGGATCAACATGAAGTTGAGAGGAACATTTTACTTCACTCTGAAGCAACTATTAAACAAACAGACATCAAATCCGAAGGCCGGCTCAACCCGAAGTTGAGAAGAACATCTGACCTTACCGTCAGGAATCTGTTAAACAAACAGGCATCGGACCCGAAGGGCGGCTCAACCCAAAGTTGATAAGAACATTAGACCTCGTCGTCATGCATCTGTTAAACAAACATGCATAGAACCCGAAGGTCGGTTCAACATGAAGTTGAGAGGAACATTTGACCTCGCCATCAGACATCTGTTAAACAATTTTGTTCATTCTTTTTGAACTTGTAGAATTTTGTTTAGGTAGATCCCTTAGCATTTTTAGTTCATTCTTTTTAGGATAGTTAGATATATGTTTTAGCTTCCCCCTGGATGTATTCCCGAATTTTGTGATGATTTTTAGGATAGTTTTGATTAGATGCCATTAGGTTGTGTAGAATTAGGTTAAACTTCAACATAGGTCCATAATAACACTAGAATTTTGGGTTTTTAGGACAAATTAGACTATGGGACATATAGGGCATTAAGGGTAGGTATGTAGGATCCCTTAGAAATTATATTAGGATTTAATATAGTAGTATGCTATTTTTAGTTGATTTTTGTATTGGTTAATTGTTTGTGTTGCCTTTAGGGCATTTTTGCTTTAGTTGCTTTGCTTTGGAGTTTTCCTTTGGCTTGGAGAGTTTGATCTTGTTCCAAGGAGCATTGAGGAGCATAGTAGAAGACTTGAAGATGCATTGAGGAGCTTGAGAGCTTGATCTTATTTCTTTTTTTGTTGTTTTAGGGTTAAGGATTAGGAAGAGTTTAGACTTAGACAACTTCTTTCTCAAACATGGATGGTATCTGTCACCTCCATTCCTCCCTATGATTCAAAGTACTTCCATGGTATACACCTCTCTCCTTTGGAGGGATAAGTGATTGTACCTAGGAAGTAGAACTTTTGAGGGAACCATTCCTTTGATGTTGGACCCTTAAAGGTCACCTTTGGTGGTCAATAAGCAGTTCAATATCCCCCAGCTTATCCAGTAAGTGATTTTCTCTGGTTTGATTGTCTTGAGAGAGGTTGAGCCTGAGCTTGAAGATGAATACTTCATTGAAGAGTGTAGAAGAGGATGAATCCTTGAGTATTGCCATTCCAGCTGAAGCTTGAAGAGCAACAAGAGCAAGTTGATACTTGAAGACCCCTGAAGATGAAGTAAAGACTGAAGGATGAAGTTGACACTTCTAAGTGATTGAGAGTGATTCTGAAGAGCTAAAGCGAAAATGTTCTGTGAATGCCTGATGGCATGATCAACCTGATGGTTGAAGTCCGGCTGATGCCTGACAAGATCTTTGGATGCCTGATGGCATGGCCGACTATGTATTACCGGTTACCGTGTGACCAATTCCCCAGTGGATTTCCTTCATCCTGGCTGCGAGGTCAGATTATTTTGAGTTCTCCAGCGGCGATGTTGGATGCTTGTTTTTGACGGCGAGGTCAGATTATTTTGAGTTCTCCAGTGGCGATGTTGGATGCTTGTTTTTGACGGCGAGGTCAGATTATTTTGAGTTCTCCAGCGGCGATGTTGGATGTTTGTTTTTGACGGCGAGGTCAGATTATGTTAAGTACTTGACGGCGATGTCGGGTGTCTCCCAGAGTTATAGTTTGTTTCTGGCGGCGATGTCAGGTGAGTTAGTTCTCCTGCGGCGATGTTGAATATTTGTTTGTTTCTGGCGGCGATGCTAGGTGATGTAGTTCTCCAGCGGCGAGGTTGGATGTTTGCTTATGACGGCGATGTCAGATTCTTTATAGCTCCAGCGGCGATGTTGGGTGTTTTGTTTGGTTGGCGGCGAGGCCGGTTGATTTAGTTCTCCAGCGGCGATGTTGGATGTTTGTTTCTGATGGCGATGTCAGATTCTTTAGTTTTCCAGCGGCGATGTTGGGTATTTTGGTTGTTTGACGGTGATGTCAGGTTCTCTAGTTCTCCGACGGCGATGTTGGGTGTTTTGGTTGTCCGACGGCGAGGTCAAATTATTTTAAGTTCTCAAGCAGCGATGTTGGGTGTTTTAGTGGTCTGACGGTGATGTCAGGTGATTTAGTTTTCCAGCGGCGATGTTGGGTGTTTCTCAGAGTTGTGTTTGTTTCTGGCGGCGATGTCAGGTTCTTTAGTTCTCCAGTGGCGATGTTGGATGATTGTTTCTGGCGGCGTTGTCAGGTGGTTTGGTTCTCCAGCAGCGATGTTGGATGTTTGGTTCCGACGGCGATGTCAGATTCCTTAGTCCTCCAGCGGCAATGTTGAATGTTTGTTTGGCGGCGATGTCATATCCTCCAGTTTTCCAGCGGCGATGTTGGGTGTTCTGGTTGCCTGACAGCGATGTCCGGTGGCTGATGACAATGTCAGAGGAATTTAATGTGGATAACTGACGACAAGGTTCAGATCAGTATGTCTCCAGCTAGTTGTCGTGCAGCTACTATTCCAGTGTTCGAAGATTTGTTCCCGCCAGAGTACCGTGTGCTTGGGCAGTTGGGAAATTTAAGGGTTTATCGGTATTCAACCGTCTCGCACCTTGATTGGCTGAGAGCCGTTCGCTCCTCACCCAGTCAGGTTCAAGCCATTCGAATAGGGGCAGCTGTTGCACCCCAAAAATTTGACCAACATTTATTTACCTATCAAGAGTTGTATGAGACTTTGAAGCTAGCCAAGAAGGTAATTCAAAGGATCAAAGGTTGATACCTTTGTCAGAGAACTTAAGAGATCCTCAGAGGAATTGGTTGAAACCAAGGTTGTGTGCCTCATAACTTGAGAATTGTGGGAGCCCCTCAGATGATTCTGAGACTATGAGGATGGACTTGAAGCTTTGAGAAAGCTTATTAGATGTCTTGAAAGCCATCATGAAGCCTAGAGAGGTCATTGTACAAGATTCCAGAAGATTCAGCCATGAGTGGTGGAATTAGGGTTTGACTGGGTCAACCCTAGGTCAACTGAAGATTTGGAGAGGGTTGAGACCTAATCCAAGAGCCATGTGATCATGGAATGATGTATTAAAGTGATATAAGGATGATTCCTAGACCAAATCATCATGATTGAGGAGTTTCAGAAGTTTTAAGCTAGGGTTTCTAAGGATTGACAGTGTAAAATCCCCTAGTTTGATCCCTATCTTCAAGGCAGTTTAGATCCAGATGTGATTGTCATCTCATCTTCCCCATAACATGAATGTTGTAGAGCTTGTTCTTAGCTTTAATTTGAGTACTAGAAGTCCTTGATAGGATTTGTAGAGCTCAAGTTATGACTTTGACAAATTACAGGTCATCTGAGGTATGTGAATCTGGGTCCTTGAAAGTCACCCAACTTGCATCCAACTTTTGCCCTAGTAGGATGATTCCTATGAACTCTTGGTCAACATTAATGTTGAATAGCATCTTCTTAGATTTCTAGAGAGTACTAGAAGTCCTTGATAGGATTTGAGGAACTCAACCTATGGCTTTGACAAGTCAAGGGCATTTTGGTCATTTGGAAGTTATAGGTCATTTCAAGCATAAGGCCATATCTCCTATTTCCAAGCTTCAAATGGAAAAATCTTCAACATCAAACTTTCTTAGAATGATGTTTTAAGGCTAGTAGGGAGGTCATGAGATGTTCAAAAGTCTTGTATCAAAAAGTGATAAAAATGGCCTAAAATGGAGGCATAAGTTAATTCAAGTGAAATTGAAAAATGGAAATCCCAAGTTATAAATCCAAACCATGTCATGTGATAGGTCATTTTGACTCCAAATGACATTCTAAGAACAATGGTTCAGCCACAATTTTGATTTGAGGCTTGGATCATAGGGCTGGTTTGGAAAAAGCTTACTTGCATCTTAAGGTACCAAACCAAAATTCAACCAAACTCAATAAACAAGGTAATTATGCATTGTAACTCATCCTAAATCTCATGTGGGGATAAATTCAAGTCAAAATTGGTAGTTACAAGGAGCTTGGCATGAGATAGCATGTAAGGAGAATTGGATTCAAAATGTCATGACATGAAAAGTTCAATTTCTCATTGGATGATCCTAGATGGTTCTAGATGATTCTAAACCACTCTATAAGATGATTGTAACTTGCTCAGATGTAAGGTTGGTGTGAATTGGTGTAGAGAAGAGAGAGTGAGATCCAAATTCTTCCATTGCAAGTCAAGTGTCAATTCTTCATTCTTCTTCATTTCCTTTCATTTTTTTCACACAAACACATTCCATACATCATAGAGAAGCTGTGCAGATTGAATTGAGATCACATCCATGGAGAATTGAAGAGTTGGTGATTGAGATTTCAAGGTTGCATTTCAAAATCAGATTTCAAGAATCAGGCTATTTCAACCATTCTTTTTGCATACAGAAGCTAGAAGATTGCTCAGTGAAGGAATTGGGAAAGATTCAAGGCTTGAATTGAAGGATTACTACCTCTGTTCACTCAATTTTACCAGGTTTGCAATTTCCTTCGTGCACCTTAATTTATGCATAATTAGATTAGTTTGATAGGTTAGAATGGTTAGAAATCAATAGGAGATCATTTCTGGGAAGTTTGAAGAGAATTGGTGATGATTTTGTTATGGACAAGATTTCTATTTGGACCAAGAACTCCCTGAATTTTGAGTGATAACCTTAGTTCTTTAGTGGAATTTGATCAGTGATAAGAGGTGAGCATTTTAGTGTAAGCAATTCCAAGAATGGTGAGTTTTGAGTTTTGAGCAAATCTTGAGGATTAATTCGTGTTTTGAGTTTGAGTGGGATTCAAGGGATTTTAAGGGTATGATCGTGTTCAGCATGGAATTCTAGGCATGTTAGGGTTTTAAACTTTGAGAATTGATGAAGTTTTGAGGGAGTTCGAGTTGAAGAAGATGAAGCTTGGTTCTGCATTTCCATGGAGGTCCCTTAGAACCCTAGCTCAAGGAAGAAGATGACTTCCCAGTCCTCAGATGCAAGCAAGACTTTTTGACCCCCGCGCGATCCAACGGCCTACATTCAATCTCGTTTTGGAGGGAAGCCAGAAGCGCCTGAAACGCACCGTTTCATTAAACGGTGGTTCTGGGCTTAGTGGATCCCATTTCTATCCCCACCCCCAATTGAGGCCCAATTGCATAATGAACTGAAATCCTTTACTACTTGCACCGTAGTTTTTTCATTTTCTTTTGGTTTTATTATTTGTTTTTCTGATTTAATACTGGGCCAGGCGCGTTGCTTTTCGTACCCCACAGTCTGGGCCCAGGCGCATATTGCATTGTATCTTGTTACTGATTGCACCCCATCTCATATTTCCATTTTTATTTTTCTCCATTTTCTTTCATACTTCATATTTTTGTCAAATAAAGATTTTTTAATGTGAGTTTTTTCTCCTACTTCATATTTTTGTCAAGAAAAATATAAAATAAAAATATTTTCCTTTCATGCATTTTTAGTATTTTTTGTATATTTTCTTCTTTAATTGAATTTTATTTCTTTTATATTGATATATGAACTTGTAGAATTTTGTTTAGGTAGATCCCTTAGTGTCGCTTGCGCGAAAAATAAGGTGCCGGCATGACAGAAGAGTCGCCACCTTTCGTTATTTATCCCTCAGAGCGGGAAAGGAAACGATCGGAAAAACCTGACGAATAAGGGTAAGACAAGGTCGTCGCAACCATTGTCTGGGTTCGGGAGTCAGTTACGCAAGGGGAAGGTATTAGCACCCCTCACGTCCGTCGTACTCGACGGGATCCTCGCTTATTTGTTTACTTGGACGGGTTGGTTATAATCTATCTACCTATCAAGGCTGGCTGAAAAATAAAAAAAGAAAAATGACTCGGCAAAGCGTCGCGCTTTATGCCTACGTATTCTCATCAGAGAATGAGAAATCAGAGTCAACGTAGTTTGGCCTACGAAGGATTGTGAGGGAAGGTTGCTCGCTAGGATATCGCATCCTATGCCTACGTACTTCCACACTGTATGGAAGATCAGAGCAAACGTAGTTCAGGAAACTACGGCTTATCTCTTGAAAGAAGTGTTTTTTATTGTGTCTGCGATTTCAACCGCACTAGAGACTATGACCTGAGAGTGAATGCGTCGCATGTCACCCAAAGGGTACCATACTAAACATCCAGACTATGGAAAAGAAACTCTCCCACAATCCTTTCTCAGATAGCTTAAGGCTCGTAGCGTACGAAAGAAATCATTCATGATTACTGTGTCTTAAACTGCTTCGAGATGAGAAGAGAACAGGCCCAACTAGGAGGGAGACTATCAAGTCCTACTGTTATCATGCCATGGATTCATCCTATGGTTGAGGTTTGAACAGGGAACTCCTAGATGTTGTCATGCATAGGTTTCAACCTAAAAGTCTATCATCAAATCCTCATTAGAGGAAATGAGAGTCCTAAGGGATCATGTCAATGATACACCAAAACAGACAAAAGCATCAGCTTTAACAATCAAAATGCATGCAATGCAAGTGAGGGAGGAAATATGTGTGTGGGGCTTCAGCCTCCACAAGCTCGTCTCGACCTCAAGCCAGTCATGAAATAACAGTAATCATACTGAAAATAAACAACTTGCTATCAAGCACTAAAAACAGTAAACTGCAGTCATACAGGTAAAAGAAGTGAAATCATGCTATCAAGCAATAATAAACACATGGGCAAGGGAGCTGGGCTCTACCGAATACCCGCAAGCAAAGCCAAGCAGTAACAATACAATCAGATGCACTCATGCTCTTAGGCTGAACTTATTCTAGATGGGCTTAGTCTAATGCAGCAGACAAATCAGACAAAACAATCAATACATCAAAGAAAAGCAGAAGAAAGCCTCAGCTCCTCCAGCAGCAACCCAGTCTTCAGACTTCAAAGATCACTTGCTTTCCAGGTGTCAACCTTACAACATGAGTATCAACTCATTTCCTCCCTTGAGCTTCAGCTCCTTTGATCAGTTCTACCTTCAGGCTTTACTATCTTCAGGGGTCTTCAGGCATCAACTTGATCTTCACAAAGTCTTCAGACTTCAACAATCTTCAAGGAATCATCCTCTTCAAAGCTTCAGCCTCTGTCTTCAATGGCTCAAATGCTCCAGCAAACAAGATTCAGTCAACAAGATGGGGTGAGGATGTTAGAGTGCTCACTGACTTCCAAAGGATGCCATTGAGGACTTAACATCAAAGGGAAAGGCTCTCTCAAAGTTCTACCTCAGAGGGTAAGGTCACTAATCTCTCCAAAGGAGAGAGGTGAATACCCTTAAGGGACTCTATGTCACAGAGAAGAAAGGAGGTGAACAAGACACTCCTTGTTTATTGAACAAAGTATTCTATCTAGGGCTCTGCCTATACACCTATGATCCTATAAACAAAACAAACAAAAGCTATGCTAGACTCCTCTTCAAGGTCTTCAAAGCTTCCATGATGATCCACAAGGTCTTCAACTCAATCTCCAAACTCACACACTCACAGGAGAAGAAAATCACACACAACAATACAAACTATGCCTTTAAGCAACACACATACTATCCATACATTCAAAAATCAATGAAAAATACTAAAACACCATACAATATTCTAGCAAAATTCTAGGGGATTCTATACATACTTACCCTTAACCCATATATTCCCCATACACTAATTTGGCCTATAAACCCCAAACAAATTCTAGGGGATTCGAAATCTGACTCTGTCGCTTCCGCGAAAATAAGGTTCTTGCAAAACAGAAGAGTCGCCACCTTTCGTTATTTATCCCTCCGAGCGGGAAAGGAAACGATCGGAAAAACCTGACGAAAAAGGTATAAGACAAGGTCGTCGCAACCATTGTCTGGGTTTGGGAGTCGGTTACGTAAGGGGAAGGTATTAGCACCCCTCACGCCATCGTACTCGATGGGATCCACGTTTGTTGTGTTTACTGGATGAGTTGGTTTATCTATCTACCTATCAAGGCTGGCTTAAAAAAGAAAAGAAAATGACTCGACAAAGGGTTGCGCTTTATGCCTACGTATTCTAATCAGAGAATGAGAAATCAGAGTCAACGTAGTTCGACCTAACTACGGGTTACGGGGAAGGTGGCTCGCCAATACATCAGTATTGTGCCTACTTACTCTCAACAGATATGAGAGATCAGAGCTTACGTAGTTCGGGGTAATACGGATTACGGGGATTCAGATTCATCTGTTTTATCGAGTAGGGTTAAACAACAGTTCCAGCAGTTAGGGACAAAGCCTGTTTGCGTTGGCGTTGAAGTTTAACGACACTCTTTTCTTCAGAAAAGCTTCCTTTGAATTAAGGGCCCGCGGGGCAAAAAGGTTTGAAGTTTGTTTTCTGCCTTTTACGGAAGAAGTGTTTTTTATTGTGTTTGCAATTTCAATCGCACTAAAGACTATGACCTGAGAGTGAATGCGTTGCATGTCACCCAAAGGGTGCCATACTAAACATTCGGACTGTTGAAAAGAAGCTCTCCAACAATCCTTTCTCAGGTAGCTTAAGGCTCGTAACGTACGAAAGAAATCATTCATGATTACTGTATCTTAAGCTGTTTTGAGATGAGAAGAGAACAGGCTCAACTAAAGGGAGACTATCAAGTCCTACTGTTGTCATGCCAAGGATTCATCCTATGGTTGAAGTTTGAAACAGGGAACTCCTAGAAGTTATCATGCATAGGTTTCCACCTAAAGTTCTATCATCACTTCCTTATCAAAGGAAGTGAGAGTCCTAAGGGATCATGTCAACGATACACGGAAACAGATAAAGCATCAGCTTAACAGTAAACAGTACAGGAAACAACTGTAAAATGCATGCAATGCAAGTGAGGGAGGAAATGTGTGTGGGGCAGCAGCCTCCACAAGCTCATCTCAACCTCAAGCCAGAATGAATAACAGTAATCATACTGAGGAAATAACAACATGCTATCAAGCAAAATAGAATAAACTGCAATCATACAGAAAGAATAAAATGCTATCAAGCAAACTAAACACATGGGCAAGGGAGCTGGGCTCTACCGAATACCCGCAAGCAAAGCCATACAATAACAATACAAGTAGAGGGAGCAACTCAACCTCTAGTGCAATCATGCTCCTAGATTAAAGTCAGTCTAATCATGGACTTATTCTAATGCATCAAGCAAGTCAAACAAGGCACATCAGCAATACAGAAAAGAAAACAGACAAGAAAAGCAGATCAACAACTCTCTCAACTCCAAGCTTCAGCTCTTCTGACAGCAACTCAATCTTCAGACTTCAACCACCCTTCAAGGCTATCATCTCTCATGACAACTATTAATTTGCTTTTCCAGGTTTCAACCCTTCAACATAAGTTTCAACTTAATCTTCACTTCTCCAAGCTTCAGCTTTACAGTCAATTCCACCTTCAGGCTTCACTCCTAACCACAAGTATCAACGTGATTCCTTCAGGCTCTCCAAGCATCAATGTACAAGTATCAACTTATCCTTTATTCCTCAAGCCTCAGCTCTACACTCAATCTCAATTGAACCCTCTTCATAAGTATCAACTTAGTCTTCAAGCTTCAGCTCTCTTTGCTTTACCAGTCTCGACTTGGTCTTCTTCTCCTACAAGCCTCAGCTTCCCAGAGTAGTCTTCAATCATCTGGAAGTGTCAACTTCATCCTTCAATTCTTTCTCAAGCAAGGAAATCCTCACACTCTTCATTCAATCTCCATTGGATCTTCAAGCATCAACTTGTTCTTCAAGCTCTTCAGGCTTCAGCTGCAATGGCACTGCTAAAGCAATCATCCTCTTCCACACTCTTCAGTGAAGTCTTCATCTTCAAACTCAAGTCCAACATCTCTCAAGATACTCAAACTAGAAGATAATGGATTTAACAGGATGAGAAGAAATGATAAACAGCTTACTGACAACCAAAGGAAGCCTGTAAGGGTTCATCATTGTGCGAGACTGGTTCCCTCAAAGTTCTACTTCCCAGATAAAGCCACTCATCCTTCCAAAGGAGGGATGTGAATATCTGAGAAGGAATTTTAGTCATTGGGAGGAATGGAAGCACAAGATGCTTTCCATGTTTGTGAAAGAAATCATTCTAACTACAAGGCTCTCCCTATGTCCTATCTCCTAGCCTTCATCAATCACCTTCAGGCACAAACAATCCAAAGCTCCAAGCAACTTCAAGCAACTTCAAGCATCCTCCTCTTGTCTTCAACTTGTCTTCAATCTCAACCAAAGGCAAACCAAGCACAACCCTAATCTAAGGGACCTAGGGAAGTTAAACTAGTTGAATTAGTAATTTAGGATAACATAAAACCTAATACTAAAGTTAGTCCTAAATAAAATACTAAAATCAATTGTAAAATCCTACAAAAATTACTATGGGAACCTAGGTCAATCATGACTCTACCACATTAGTTTCAAAGATCAAACCATCAAATTGGATCTAGAACTAAATTCTACATTCTAAGGCATCAAACCTAAAACCCTAAAAGGAGGCACCTAAATATCAATCTAAAAAGAGCATCTGACCTCACCATCAGGCTTCTGTTAAACAAACAGGCATCGAACCCGAAGGGCGGCTCAAGCCGAAGTTGATAAGAACATCTGACCTCGCCGTCAGGCATCTGTTAAACAAACAGGCATCGAACCCAAAGGCCGGCTCAACAGGAAGTTGAGAGGAACATAGGACCTCGCTGTCAGGCATCTGTTAAACAAACAGGCAACGAACCCGAAGGTCGGCTCAACATGAAGTTGAGAGGAACATTTGACTTCACTGTCAAACATTTGTTAAACAAACAGGCATCAAATCCGAAGGCCGGCTCAACCCGGGATTGAGAAGAACATCTGACCTCACTGTCAGGCATCTGTTAAACAAACAGGCATCAAATCCGAAGGCCGGCTCAACCCGAAGTTGATAAGAACTTTATACCTCTTCGTCAGGTATCTATTAAACAAAAAGGCATCGAACCCGAAGGCTGGCTCAACCCGAAGATGAGAAGAACATTTGACCTCGCCGTCAGGCATCTGTTAAACAAACAGGCATCGAACCCGAAGGCCGTCTCAATCTTTAATTGAGAAGAACATCTGACCTCGCTGTCAAACATCTGTTAAACAAATAGGCATCTAACTCAAAGGCCTGCTCAACTTGAAGTTGAGAGGAACATCTAACCTCCCCATCAGGCATTAGTTAAAAAAACAGGCATTGAACCCGAAGGCCATCACAACACGAAGTTGAGAAGAACATCTGACCTCGCTGTCAGGCATTTCTTAAACAAACAGGCATTGAATTTGATGGCCGACTCAACCCGAAATTGAGAAGAACATCCGACCTTGCTGTCAGGCATTAGTTAAACAAACAGGAATCGAACCCGAAGGCGGGTGTAATACCCCAAATTTTACCCTTATAATTAGCCAGTCATTTCGCATATCATCTCATATGAACATCGCTAACCGCTAACCAGTTATGGAGGTTTTTGTTTTGCAGATTTGGTTCCGGGGGTATTTTGGTCATTTTACACAACTACTGCTAATTCCTTGAAGACGGGCTGTTATTAAGTTATGAGGCGTTTGATACACTATTATCCCCAGGTCTGATTGAATTAAGGTGCCAATTTGATGTGGTCGGTATTAAAACTTGTTAAGCACAACTGGATTTAAGATCCATTCCATCGCTCATGGTTTATTTCCTAAGCGCTTCCGCTCTGTTATTAAGGCACAGTCATAATTGGGTATTGTTGATTTGTGGCTCTCGGCGTTGGGTCAGGGGAATTTAATTACGTTTAGTTTTGTTGTTGATGCTGAAATTGTCGTGATTACGGTGCACATACGCATTTGGTTACGAAATGGTTGGTTAACATTTAAAAGGGATTTTAATCGGATGATGAGATGAGGATTACAAATGAGAAGAGTACACAAATAAGAATATCACTTGGGAGTGTTCATGTTTTATGCTTATGTTAATGAATTAAATACTTGTGGATTTATTCACAAATGTTTATATTTTAACTAAGAATAAAAATAAGTGAATTCAAATTTTGGGAATTTTATTTCATAAAAGAATCTCATCATACAAGAAGTAAAGAATACTTCACATTTCAAAATGCTGTTACAAGGAGTTACATTAATTCTAGAAGTTCTAAGTCCTAAATCCTAAAGACTTCTAAATGTCTTCGTGATGTCCTTGAGCTTCTCCGAAGAATCTCCAATTCACCTGCACATCAAAACAGAACAAACAGTATAGAAAAAAAAATGTTAGAAGTTGTTTTTGACACTCTCAGAACAGTGTCATCATCGAGTGCCGGGAGTGGCACAACCGAAGCTGCGTCCTACCCCCGTTACCGATCCACGCCGTGGGCATCAGATCAGGTAATGCTTGTTCTTATCAATACGGGACATCCGAGAGATAGAAAAATAAAAGAAGTGGGGCTGATTCGTTTTGCCGCGATTGGATTTCCAAACTGATACGAGAATAAGGCAACATAGGCAAGTTTTGACTCAGACCCGGATGCCGGCAGGTCTGAGTCGCTGTGGTTCCGAAGTTCCAACACCTGAAAAGCCACAAACGCATCAATGTCAAATTCAGAATTTGGAATTCAAAGCCTAAATATTTCATGAGCAGCATCAGTTCTGAACCATGTGCAGAAGAATGAGACACACAACAAGCTGCGGCAAGATAACATAGGACAAGGTATCAAAAGATTCATTACCCCAATTTCATAACAGTTCAGTTCAAGAAACAGGCAACAAAACCATAGAACCAATATCAACTACAGCAAGCAAAGAGAAACAACACGAGTCACAACCTGCAATAACAGGGTAGCATCAGCTGTAAGCATCACAGTGCCACAACAACAAGTTTTTCACATCAACAATATCAGCTACGAGCAAGCATCATTCGCAAGCACCAACATTGCAACATTAGCCTCTTAGAAACGGTTCAGATTCAAGAATCATCATCACCGTTTCAAGCAATTTCTGAGCTACAAACCATAGCAGCAACAGATATCAGTTGCAAACAACAACACAGCGAGCAACACCAGTTCAACCTCTGCAGGTATCAATTGCAAGCAAAACAAGTCGACTAGCATCTGCAAACAATTTCAAGAGCAACCATTAGTAACACCAACAGCGGTACAATCAATATCAGTCACAAACAGGTAGCAAGCGAGGCGAGCTACGAGCACGACAACCCTTATCATAAGAATTGAGGTCGAGCAAATCAGAGAAGCATGTTTCAGTTTATCACGAAGCCGTATCAGAATAAAAATCCAGTTAACCAAGACGAAACAGATGTACGGCAAAATCACAGGGGTAGCCATAAACGAACACATACACGGCTCAGCTCAACATAATAGCTAATCGTCCCCACCAATTCAATCAGAAGCAGTAACATAAGCAAAACTAGGATTGTAGCATACTACTCCAAATGGTTCAGACTCATCGTCATCATTACCGCGTACCCGTCTCGGCGGCTAAGACCAACACAACATCAAGCCCTCTCTGAAAGAAGAAGAGGAAGAGAATCTGAGCTGCATCAATCAAAAATGAATCAGTTCGAGATCGATAACAGAGCAGAAAAACGAATCCTTCAAGGAATTCTGTGAATCAAAATCAGATATCAATCCAATCTAAAAGCAAATCATATCAGAAAAACAATAGAAAGATTTTGATTCCCAATCTGAATCAATCAAACAAATCAGTCCAAAAACAAATCAGTTCGAATTAATTCAGATATCCAACAGGTCAACGGAAATCCAAAGGCAATCCAATCTATCTGCAAAAATCCAACAAAATCGAATCAATCAAGGAATTCTGGAAAAGGAAGGTATGAAGGAGTAGGGCAAACTATATCAGAGAAAGACAGAAAACAAATTTGACATCGAATCAGGGATGGAATCAAGTGAATCAAAACAAGTTCAGAATCGTATCAAGAGAAGTCCCAATCAAATCCTAAAAGGAGAAATAGGATCCAATCATGTATCAGCAAGAACCAAATCATATCCCAGTGGAATGTATTTTGGATCAATCAACGAACTAGTATCAAGTTCATACCAGAAAAAGGAATTGAGATCCCAATCGTCTCAGAAAGCATCGCATTAGAACTCAATCTGGAAAATCAAAATCAAATCGCATCAAATCAAATCTCAGAGCAATACAAATCCAATACAGATTGAAAGCCCAAAAAGTAAAGCGTATATAAAGAGAGAGATACAACCTGGTACGAGGGAGGAGGAATCGCGTACGAACCCTAACTAGAGGGCCAAGAAAAATCACCAAGGAGAAACCCTAGCGAAGAAATCGCACGCAGAAAACCCTAAACAGCGTGAGCTCAGACGAAGCAATCGTCCTCATCGCTCAGAGATCACCATCACCGAACGCGAATCCATAACATCAGAGAGATCACCTTCATCGTTCACAAAGAACGACGGGCAATCAACTCCACGGCCTCAGCTTCAGCATCATCGGCCAAATCAAAGGTAAAACGTATTATCTCACACGATTTTGTGGTTCGTTTCAGGAACAGAGAATGTCGCGGCGTGAGGAAGAAGAGAGCATCGAGGAAGAAGAAAGAGAAGAGGAACGATAATATGAGAAGAAGAGAAACGAGGCGCCGTTAGGGTTCTGGGGGGGGAACCCTAATCCCCTTCCAAATTTGTGATCCGTTTGGGTTGGGTCCGGAAGTGATACCCGGCCCAACTTTCTTTTATTTTATTTATTTATATTTTATTTGTTTATTTGTTTATTATTTTTTAAATTTTTATTAAAACTTTTTTTTTTTTTCTAAAAATTAAACATTTGTTTTTAAAAAAAATAATAATTTAAACCTCTTTTAAAAAAAATCTAGCTTAAACTCTTTTAGAAAATGATAACATAAAAAATAAAATTTTTTAGATAGTTAAATTAAACTATTGTGTTTTTAAAAAAATTAAACTTAATCTTTTTTTTATTTTAACATTTTTTTAACTTATTACGCATGAGCAATAAAAAATCTCTCCGATCTTGCACTTTTGTCTCATAATTCATCCGTTGACTGTCTGATTCGGTTTATTAACAGTGTTTCCTCGTTCTGTAGCTTGTTACGCTGCCAGTAGTTATTTTTGTGTATTTTCAATTCAAATTTTCATTATCCTATTGTATCTGCTCCTATCATGTAATCTCGCGAATCCTAATAATCGCGCTTTAATTTCTGCCTTTAAATTTCTGCTTACATTATCTCTCTGTTTGCATGATTCAATTATCTCACGCGTTTACCACTGTTTCTGTCACACTACACACACCCGAGGGTTAGGTCTAACCGTTTGGCCGCCGTGTCAATAGTCCTCAACCTCAAAACCCCTTCAACCCTTACACCTTTTCAACCCTAAATTTTCACAAATGCCTCGCCGCAGGCAAGATTACAATTTTACCCCTAGCATTAGGTCAAAGAGCCGCCGCGCTCATTTTAGGGTTTCCCGCCGCGAAATCCCTAACCTAACCTAACCCTAATTACAACTTAATAATTCAACGTAGAGATTTGGAGTTTCTACACTCCGCGTAAGCATGTCCTTAAGACATGTTTATTCCCCTTGAGACCTTGACCACAGTCAAGAAGTCTCTAACCTCCCTTTTGAGGGGAACTACGATTACTCTGATTCCACTCCCGTAAGGATACGTAGGCACGAGATGCGATGTCTTGCCGAGTAAACTTAGAATTAACCCCTTAGGTCTCCTTTCTCTCTTTTAATCCCTTTGTACATATACCTTAAGCAAATGAATAAAGCAAATAGTAAACATCTGAACAAAAGGTTCCTGTAGAGTACTACAGAAGTTTAGGGTGCTAATACCTTCCCTAGATTTAACCAACCCCCGAACCCTAGAATTTCCCCGCATTGTGTTTACGATGCAAAATAGGTTTTCCCTCTTTTGACCTTTTCCATCGGATAAATCAAAGAGCGGTTGTGAATTGAATTGCGATTCAAACTCATTAATAGTTTGTGATCCTATTTCCACCGCAACAGAAAATGGCGACTTCACTGGGGATTCTCTTAACATTTGAGGGTTATCCCTAACTTGTTCATATTTATTACTATCTGTGTTATTATTCACTTGCAGGTATATATTGGTGCTTTGATTGTGGGACTGTTTCTTGTGCTGTGAGATAGGTCCTAACCCGGATCTAGTGTACCTTAGGTAAATGGCAATAGACCAAGGAAACTGTACGACGTATATCGATACGGTTGATCTGGTGGCCATAGTTAGTGCGACTTCTTGGTTGGTGCTTATATTCCTTAAGTCAAGTTGAGGATAATATTGAGGCTGCCATGTGTTGTCAATGCACTAACTGACTTTTAGAACCCTAGTTAACTCATCTTGGCCTTTAGAAAGTAGTGAGGTAGCCGGCTTTGGTGCAGACTGAAGTTGGTTGACACTCGATACTACGCTCATTGAGATCTTAAACTTGGAGGGTTTTGGTTGGCAAGTAAGTTGCCTTCTGAACAACCACCCTTGTGAAGGATCAATGATATTGAGATCCCTTAGAACCTGGTTACTTTTGTAGGACAGGATGAACCATCTAACTTCAGGGGAGGGTATTTGCCTTTGAACCTCATGCAAGCTTTTAACCTAGGACCTTGTGTGTTTCCATGCATTGCATCCATAAAGCATCTCATTGCATTGTATTTCATGGAGTTCAAACATCATTAACGGATATCGCGGGATACCATAAATATAAAAAAAAGTATAAAATGAAAAAACAAGAAAAATATTTCTTTGGTACCCCACGACATTCGTAAATGTTTTAAATTCCGTGAAATCTTCATTTACATTCACATTTTAGCATCATTTACTCTTTTTTTTTGCATTGCATGTGTCTCCCGTTTTCTCACACTCGGTTCTCTCACCTTCCAGTTTCGTCACCCTGAGTTCTCGGCACCAATACAACACCAGAGCTCAAACTCGGAAAAGAATGGAGGATCAGGCAAAAGAGATCGATCGCCTTAGCAATGAACTTGAAGACCTTCGAGGGGGTATGGGGCGTATGATGGAATTGTTACATGTCATGAATGCTAAGATGGATACCCAGCCCACTGTTGTTTCTGAGATTACCGGCGTTACTGTGGACCCTTCACCAAGTGTGACTGTAGCAAAGGACCCACCTTATGGGCTTGCTCCAGGTTTTGTGCCTCTTCAAGCCACTGTTCCGATTAATCAACCGGTTCAGCAAGCCGTGCCCTTGTTTTCTGAAGTTACTAGGGGGGCTCCTATCTTTGCACCACCTGTTGTACACACTCGTGCGCAACCGTACTTCAATGAGACAGCTTTTGATGATCTTGATGAGAATGTTGAGGGTTATGAGAAACATGATAAGCTTCGTGAGGAAGTAAACACTATCGTCCATAGATTGAAAAAGGTAGAGGGTGATCAAATTTTTGGGACTGCTGCAAGGGATGTTTGTTTGGTCTCAGGTTTGGTTATTCCCCCGAAGTTCAAAACTCCGAACTTCGATCGCTATGAAGGTGCCACTTGTCCTAAGAGTCATTTGATCATGTATTATCGCAAAATGGCTGCCCATGTTGAGAATGATAAACTGATGATTCATTGCTTCCAAGACAGTTTGAAGGGTGCTTCTTCCAAATGGTATTTAACTTTGGACCAATCCCGCGTTAAGAGCTTTCAAGATTTATCTGACGCTTTCATCAAACACTACAAGTACAATATGGATCTGGCTCCTGACAGAAGACAATTGCTGAGTATGTCACAAAAGAATTCTGAGTCATTCAAAGAGTATGCTCAAAGGTGGAGAGAGACGGCTTCGCAGGTAGAACCCCCTTTGACCGAGAAAGAGTTAGCTGATTGGTTTGTCGACACAGTCCGTCCAGAATTTTACGAGAGAATGGTTGGTAGTGTGACTTCAAATTTCTCCGACATCGTTGCTGTGGGTGTCAAGATTGAATTGGGTATGAAGAGTGGTAAAATGACAAATAATCATGGTGCTTCTAAGGATCAGCCGAAGAAACCTCCGTATAGCTCCCAGAAAAAGAAGGAGAGTGAGACTAATGCTATATCCTCTGGTAGACCAAAGGAACGCTTTTATCGACATCCGCAAGGTTATGCTCAACCTCAAGGGTACCCAGTCCAATATGCTCAACAACCCTATGTGGCAGCTATTACACCTTCTTTCAATCAACAGGTTCCCATGTATCAACCTATGCAACAACCTCCTGTTTATCCACCTCCTGTCAACTACCTACAGGCGCCCAACGCTCCTGCTCCTCAACAGCCAAAGAATCCGGCTCCTCGCCAGAATGTTCCGAACAGAAGAACGTATAAACCTTGTCCGCCGATCCCAATGACTTTTACCGAGTTGTACCCCTCTTTGGTCAAGCAAGGTCTCATCACCACTCGGGCTTTGGGCCCGCCTCCTAATCCTCTACCCGCCAATTACAACGCCGCCGCTCATTGTTTATTTCATGAGGGTGCGCCTGGCCATGATCTGGAGAATTGCTATGCTCTCAAAAATATTGTCAGGGATTTATTGGAAAAGAAAATTTTGACATTCGAAGATCCTCAACCAAATGTTAAGAAGAACCCTTTTCCTAACCATGAGAGTGTCAATGCCGTTAGTGTTGATTCGGGGGATGGTTATGCCCTTGACGTTGAACAGATTAAGACCCCTCTCAGATTGTTCCATTCAAAACTGTTTGAAGCTGGTTTAGTAGATACTTCCCACGTTGCATGTGTAAGTTGTGAAGCCAGTACTAAGGGTTGTGTGGTGGTTCAGAATGATGTTCAGAGATTAATTAATGAGGGTGTTTTACAAGTGACAAGCCAAGCCAAGAAGGATGTAGTCGCCGTGGTTGAGCCCGTCTTCCATCAGCCTGAATCAAAGAGTAAGGTACCCGTGTTTAATTTATCAGGGGCAGGCTCCGCCAACCTCGTGTTCGATATACCGAGGTCGTATATCCCTGAAGTGAATCAGCCTAAGCCTATAGTTATTCGAAGACCGAGTCCGTTTCCTTTCAGTGATCCTAAAGCTGTGCCTTGGAAATATGACGTGACGATGATTGACAAGGAGTCCGGGAAGGTTATTCCAAATGAAGAGGTTAAGGGCACGGTGACCAATATCGCAGAGGTAAGCAGGATGACCCGCAGTGGCCGTGTGTATACTCCCCATTCCAGTGAGGTCCCACCTAAGGAAACAGCTAGTATCCCAGTGCCTGCCAAAGACAAAGGTAAGGGAGCCGTTACGAACGATGAAGATGCTGAATTTTTGAGGATCATTAAGAAAAGTGACTATAAAGTTATTGATCAACTTCATCAGACTCCTTCCAAGATCTCAATTCTATCTCTGTTAATGAATTCACCCGCTCATAGGATGGCCTTGCAGAAGGTTTTGACTCAAGCACATGTGGATCAAGATATTAGCACCAGTCGGTTTGATAGTGTGATTGCCAATTTAACCGCTTGTAACACCCTCAGTTTCAGCAATGAAGAGTTACCGAAGGAGGGTCCGAACCATAATCGTGCTTTACATATATCGGTAAAATGTCAAGAGGACAATTTAGCGAGAGTACTAGTGGACACCGGTTCTTCTCTGAATGTTCTACCCAAGAGGGTTCTTGATAAGTTGGCTTGTAAAGAGACTGTGTTGAAACCTACTCCTTTGGTTGTCAAGGCTTTCGATGGCTCTCGCCGGTCGGTAATGGGGGAGGTTGAGCTTCCTATCCTGATTGGTCCGCAAATTTTTAATATCACGTTTCAAGTCATGGACATTAATCCCAATTACAGTTGTTTACTCGGAAGGCCGTGGATTCATGCCGCTGGGGCAGTGACCTCAACGTTACATCAAAGGATGAAATTCGTGATCGACGGAAAGTTGGTTATTATACACGGTGAGGAATATCTGATGGTCAGTAACCTGTCTTCTTTCCGTTACATCGAGACCGATGAGAATGCTTTAGACATTTCCTTTCAAGCACTTGAGATCGCCAATGCTGTTCTGCTGGAAGTCGAAGAGACAGTGGGTCAGGGTAATCCATCTTTTGCATCTCTGAAGAGTACCAAATCAACAATTGACAGGGGTATTCCTGAAGGTTGGGGAGAGGTAATTGATGTCAAGACCAAGACTGATCGCTCTGGGTTGGGTTACAAACCAACTCAGAATGGAGCTGCCACCACTGTCGAAGGGCGTCCGAAGGTTATCCAAGAAGTATTTGTCAGCGGAGGCTTCCAAATCAATGCCATCAGCAACTGTGAAGAAAATGAAGAGCTGAGCAACCTGGTGTCTAAGGGTGATGCAGTTTTGAACAACTGGGAGGCCGTAGAGATCCCTGTTATTTTTCCCTTGTCAAAGTAATTGTTTTTTTAAAGTTTCATTTACATTTTCAAATAAAAATCTGTAGCTCTGCCCAAGGCTATAGGGTTGTTTTGTCGGGCCACCTTTCATTCATAAAAAGATATTAATAAAAGTATTTTGTTCGATTCCACTTTGTTTCATTTGCGTTTTTTCGTTTTCACCTTTAAAAATGAAATTGGCAATCTTTCTTCCAATAATAAAAATAAAAAAAAACAGCATTTCATTCTTACATGTCTTCGAGCATTTTAATTAAGTAAGCCTTCCATCATGCAGAGATATCGTAAACCTTGTTGGATCCGATGACTTTACTGACACTCCTGACTGGGATGCACCCATCAATCAAGCTGAGGACGAGGGTGAAGAAGATTTTGAAGTACCCGCGGAACTGACAAGATTGATTGAGTACGAGTACACAGAGCTTCGACCGCATAAAGAGCAGGTGGACCTAATTAATCTCGGTACAGATGAGAACAAAAAAGAGGTCAAGATTGGTGCAATGCTTGGGACGGAGATTAGGTCGAGATTGATTGAGTTGTTAAAAGAGTATAGTGATGTGTTTGCATGGTCGTATCAAGATATGCCGGGCCTAGACACGGACATTGTTGTTCACAAGTTGCCACTTAAGCCAGATTGTCCACCTATCAAACAAAAGCTTCGAAGAACGAGACCCGACATGGCTTTGAAGATTCGAGATGAGGTTAAAAAGCAGTTGGATGCAGGCTTCTTGGCAGTCGCAAAATATCCAGATTGGGTTGCCAACATTGTACCAGTGCCCAAGAAGGACGGTAAAGTTAGGATGTGTGTGGATTACAGGGACCTGAACAAAGCAAGTCCGAAAGACGACTTCCCTCTGCCACATATTGATACACTGGTAGACAATACGGCCAGTTTTGCGTTGTTTTCATTTATGGATGGTTTCTCTGGCTATAATCAGATCAAGATGGATCCCGATGATCGAGAGAAGACTACTTTCATTACTCCTTGGGGAACCTTCTGCTACAAAGTCATGCCCTTCGGTTTAAAGAATGCAGGGGCAACTTACCAGCGTGCTATGACCACTCTTTTTCATGATATGATGCACAAAGAAATTGAGGTGTATGTGGACGATATGATAGCCAAATCTCAGAGTGAAGAGGAGCATTTAGACCATTTGGTGAAGTTGTTTGAACGACTCAGGAAATATCAGTTGAAATTGAATCCTGCAAAATGTACCTTCGGTGTCAGATCCGGAAAATTGCTTGGTTTCATCGTTAGCCAGCGAGGGATTGAGGTGGATCCTGACAAAGTCCGAGCCATTCAAGATATGCCGGCTCCGCGAACCGAGACGCAAGTTAGGGGTTTTTTGGGGCGTCTGAATTACATTTCCAGGTTTATCTTTAATATGACCGCTACTTGTGAGCCGATATTCAAGTTGCTTTGCAAGGGGCAGACAGTTGAGTGGAACCCAGATTGTCAGAAAGCGTTTGAGAAGATTAAAGGTTATTTGCAAGATCCCCCTATTCTGATCCCGCCTGTACCTGGAAGGCCGTTGTTTATGTACCTTACTGTTCTCGAGAAGTCTATGGGTTGTGTGCTTGGACAACATGATGAGACCGGGAAAAAGGAACATGCGATTTATTACCTGAGCAAGAAGTTTACCGATTGCGAGAACAGATATTCACCATTAGAGAAAACTTGTTGTGCATTGGCATGGGCCGCAAAGCGCCTTCGGCAGTATATGGTCTGTCATACCACGTTATTGATTTCTAAAATGGATCCGATCAAGTACATTTTTGAAAAACCTGCTCAAACCGGGAGGCTAGCCCGTTGGCACATGTTGCTATCCGAATATGACATCCAGTATGTACCCCAGAAGGCGATTAAGGGTAGTATTTTATCTGATTATCTTGCAGACCAGCCAGTTGAAGATTATGAACCTCTTAAGCTCGATTTTCCTGATGAAGATATTTTGTTGATTAAAAGGGATTGTGAAGAGCCAGATCCGAGCGAAGGCCCAAAACCAGGTCTTTGGTGGAAGATGATGTTTGATGGTTCCTCAAATTTCAATGGGCATGGTATAGGCGCCGTTTTGATGAACCCAAAGGGTGGATTCACTCCATTTACAGCAAGGTTGGACTTTGAGTGTACTAATAATGTCGCAGAATATGAAGCATGTATCCTCGGCCTCGAAGCAGCGATTCACCTCCGAATCAAACTTCTTAAAGTAAGTGGTGACTCAGCCTTGGTTATCTACCAGGTACAAGGCAAATGGGAAACGAAGAATGAGAAGCTGATCCCTTATAAGGACTACATTATTGAACTGATCAAGTATTTCGACGAGATAGAGTTCGAGCATGTTCCTAGATCCAAGAATCACGTAGCTGATGCATTAGCCATGTTAGCATCTATGTGGAAAGTTAAATTCGTTAATGAAGCACCTCTTATCCATATTGAGCGCAAGGTTGAGCCCGCTTATTGTCAGTTGGTCGAAGAAGTCGAGGTGGAGGAAAAGCCTTGGTTTCACGATATCAAGAACTATCTCGTCAAGCAGGAGTATCCCGATGGTGCTACTGGTCTGGACAAAAAGACATTGAGAAGACTGGCGTCCAAATTCTTTATCAGTAATGGTGTGTTGTACAAGAGAAATCACGACATGGTCCTGCTCAGATGTGTTGATAAACGGGAAGCGGACATGTTACTGCAGGAAATTCATGAGGGGACCTTTGGAACCCATGCCAATGGTTATGCTATGTCCAAGAAGATGTTAAGGGCTGGGTATTATTGGTTAACCATGGAAGCTGACTGCATCCAATACACTAGAAAATGCCATAAGTGCCAAATCTACGCTGATAAAATGCATGTACCTCCGTCACCGTTGAATGTGTTGTCTTCACCATGGCCGTTCTCTATGTGGGGCATTGACATGATTGGGGAAATCGAGCCGAAGGCTTCTAACGGTCATCGTTTTATTCTCGTTGCTATTGATTATTTCACCAAGTGGGTAGAGGCTGCCTCCTACACCAACGTGACCAAGCAAGTGGTTGCCCGCTTCATCAGGAAAGAGATCATCTGCCGTTATGGAATCCCAAGCCGGATAATAACTAACAATGGCACTAATCTGAATAATAAGACTATGAAAGAGTTGTGTGACAATTTCAAGATCACTCACCACAATTCTTCTCCGTACCGTCCTAAGATGAATGGGGCCGTTGAAGCTGCGAATAAGAATATCAAGAAAATCCTGCAAAAGATGGTTGTGACTTACAAAGATTGGCATGAGATGTTACCGTTTGCTTTGCATGGATACAGAACCTCAGTAAGAACTTCGACAGGGGCAACCCCTTTCTCATTGGTGTATGGAATGGACGCCGTGCTCCCCATCGAAGTAGAGATACCTTCGCTAAGAGTGTTAATGGAGGCTGAACTTGAGGAAGCTGAGTGGGTTCAAGACAGATTGGATCAGTTGAATCTCATTGACGAGAAGCGTTTGACAGCCATGTGCCATGGGCAATTATATCAGAAACGGATGAAAAGAGCGTTTGACAAGAAGATTCGTATCCGTGAGTTCCGTCAAGGAGAGCTCGTACTCAAAAAGATCTTACCAGTACATAAAGATATGCGTGGAAAGTGGATGCCCAATTATGAAGGCCCGTTCGTTGTAAAGACTGTCTTCTCCGGAGGGTCTCTAATACTTACGACAATGGACGGTGAGGAACTAGCACATCCCGTGAATTCTGATGCAGTCCGAAAATATTATGCCTAAAAACCCGCTAAGTCGAAAACCTGCAAAAGGCGACTTAGGCAAAAGTAAGGGTTGGAAAAAAATAATAATAATAAAAAGCTCACTAAGACGAAAACCCGAAAGGGCGGCTTAGGCAAAAAAGAGCGTCCCGGTGGATTGAAAACCCGAAAGGGCGGTCCAGGCAAAAGTTAGGGACAAAGGCATTTCATTGCATCCGAAGACACTGATTATCTCATAAGAGCCATGTTTCAGTTTCTTTCATCCTTGCCCAAAGCAGGATTCTGGATTAGTCTTAGTTATTAGTGTCAGTAGGCGTTATTGGATTCGATGTAACCTTTTCCCATGTTGCCAATTTCAAAATGTAATCATCTGTGGAGCTATGCCTTCAGCAAGCAGCCACCCTTTAATAAAAGATACCATCTCGTTACTTACATTCCTTGGTGCATTGCTCTTTATTTTCTATTGTTATGCAAAATGCGTTTATTCTTAAAATTTGAAAATGAAAGGTGCATTGTAGATTTTTCAAAACTGTTTTTCAAAAAAAACAAACAAATTTGAAATGTAATAAATTACTTTGACTAGTGGAAATTCCGACAGGACCTCTTCAGTCCCCGGAAATATCATTATTGCAGAAACACTTTCAAACCATTGCCCAGTGATAGTCCCCAGAGAGACTATAAGTTGACAACTTCTTCTTGGGGTAACTTAAAAGTGTCCCTCAGGTTTTCTTCTCCCCATATGAAGACGTGATACTGTACACCCAAGCAGATTACCTTCTCCCCAGAGAATTCAGAACTTTAAAACCAGACTTGGTTCTACCATTGATCTTTCTTGCCCATGATTGACGTATTGGTTGCAGAGAGCGCAGGGTATTTCCGTCGAGATGTTTATTTCATCTCTCGTCCTGTCTCTAGTCTGTTTCGTCAGCATACGCAGGGGCATAAGCATCACATGCCTATGTCATATATTCATTTCACATACTCATTACATACTCATTTCATAACATCTTGCATATTTGACTACATACATAGACATTAACATACATTCACATATGCGTTAGCATTCACAGGTTCATTGCGTCTCTATCCTTGGTCGTTACCGCCGAGTAACTGGGTTCGTCCATCCTCTCCAAATAGATTGTCAGCCCTAAGCATAAAATACATAGGTGTTTCCAGTCTCCCCACAGAGATCGATCCTCGTGGATGACGGTTACTTCGGCTATCTTTCCTCGTCAGGATAAGATATCTACCCTTCGAGTTCATTCCCTCGATGGAGTCTTGATTACCAGTCTTCTTTCTAGCTCGATCCTAGATTGAATCTCAGTCTTGTCGGTCGTCGAGCCCAACCGGACGTGCATTTATTTTGCACCATCTAAAGGTTTTCACCATACCATGACAAATACACGACATTTCTTAACTAAGAAGTCGATCATATCCTCGTTATGACTCGCAGCAAATGGCCATCTCCATGGAGCAGTTGGGCTTCCATTTCCCTGCCGTCTTGAGGTTTGAACCAAATCGTATTCAGGAGAGCACGATCTTGAGTTACGGGGAGGTTTGAGCAGTTTCATATTCAGGAGAGCACGATTCTGAGCATGAAGAAGTTCATTTATCCTTTAGTAAAAGAAGGAGCGGAATCATATTCAGGAGAGCACGATTCTGAGTTATGAGGAAGTTCAGTTGGCCGTTTTTCAGGAGAGCACGATTCTGAAGAATGAAGAAATTTCAGGAGCCGAATCATATTCAGGAGAGCACGATTCTGAGTTATGAGGAAGTTCGATTATCCAGTTTCATATTCAGGAGAGCACGATTCTGAAATATGAAGAAATTCAGTCATCCAGTATCATATTCGCGAGAGCACGATTCTGAAATATGAAGAAATTCAGTCATCCAGTATCATATTCAGGAGAGCACGATTCTGAAATATGAAGAAGTTCAGTTTACCCGTTTTATGCTCAGGAGAGCACGATCTTGAAGCATGAAGAAGTTTATTTATCCTTCAGTAAGAGAAAACTCAGAATCGCATTCCAGGCGCCGACCTTAAAATGCGAGAAGATTTATCAGATAAGCAGCATCCTCTTTATTTGAGTGCTTATCCATTTTGGCACATAAGTCCCTTCCAACGATGAGTGACAGTTCTCCCGCGAGAAGCTTATCAGGGCACTTCCCATCAAAGTCCATTTATTTTGGCGTACAGTCAGTTTTTTACCCTGTATATTTGCTACGGAGTTCCGAAAAGTCCGTTTGATCCTGTCACGAGGGGTAGTTTACAGAAGCTTGGATGTTATTCTTTGCTCAATGCTCCAGCATTCTGTAATCGATCTTACCATCGTACGTGATCCAGTTTTATTTTTAGATTCCCCAGTGGAGGCCGTCTCATAGGTACCATCCTCATTTAAGGATCTCGGTCCTTTTCTAAATATGACAATTGGTCATTCGCACCAGTTGACTATCATTTTTAGAATTCCCCAGTGTTGTACCATATCTCAGCGCGTCATTTTCCCCAGTGAATTCTTCTCGTGGCGTCTGCCCCGGTGTCGTCATGTTCGTCAGCATTTCCGCATTCATTATTCCAACATACGCAACATATCATGTCCACGGCATCATCTGCATTAAGCTGTTCCCGTTTTATCCATGGCATTGCATACTGTCGCATATAAGGGCAAAATTTTCGGTTATCTATATTTAAATCTCTCCACCACGATTCCTCGAGTCTCTATCACTCAAATCGCCCGGTGTAGCTATTTAAATAGGGGCAACTGTAATACCCCAAATTTTACCCTTATAATTAGCCAGTCATTTCGCATATCATCTCATATGAACATCGCTAACCGCTAACCAGTTATGGAGGTTTTTGTTTTGCAGATTTGGTTCCGGGGGTATTTTGGTCATTTTACACAACTACTGCTAATTCCTTGAAGACGGGCTGTTATTAAGTTATGAGGCGTTTGATACACTATTATCCCCAGGTCTGATTGAATTAAGGTGCCAATTTGATGTGGTCGGTATTAAAACTTGTTAAGCACAACTGGATTTAAGATCCATTCCATCGCTCATGGTTTATTTCCTAAGCGCTTCCGCTCTGTTATTAAGGCACAGTCATAATTGGGTATTGTTGATTTGTGGCTCTCGGCGTTGGGTCAGGGGAATTTAATTACGTTTAGTTTTGTTGTTGATGCTGAAATTGTCGTGATTACGGTGCACATACGCATTTGGTTACGAAATGGTTGGTTAACATTTAAAAGGGATTTTAATCGGATGATGAGATGAGGATTACAAATGAGAAGAGTACACAAATAAGAATATCACTTGGGAGTGTTCATGTTTTATGCTTATGTTAATGAATTAAATACTTGTGGATTTATTCACAAATGTTTATATTTTAACTAAGAATAAAAATAAGTGAATTCAAATTTTGGGAATTTTATTTCATAAAAGAATCTCATCATACAAGAAGTAAAGAATACTTCACATTTCAAAATGCTGTTACAAGGAGTTACATTAATTCTAGAAGTTCTAAGTCCTAAATCCTAAAGACTTCTAAATGTCTTCGTGATGTCCTTGAGCTTCTCCGAAGAATCTCCAATTCACCTGCACATCAAAACAGAACAAACAGTATAGAAAAAAAAATGTTAGAAGTTGTTTTTGACACTCTCAGAACAGTGTCATCATCGAGTGCCGGGAGTGGCACAACCGAAGCTGCGTCCTACCCCCGTTACCGATCCACGCCGTGGGCATCAGATCAGGTAATGCTTGTTCTTATCAATACGGGACATCCGAGAGATAGAAAAATAAAAGAAGTGGGGCTGATTCGTTTTGCCGCGATTGGATTTCCAAACTGATACGAGAATAAGGCAACATAGGCAAGTTTTGACTCAGACCCGGATGCCGGCAGGTCTGAGTCGCTGTGGTTCCGAAGTTCCAACACCTGAAAAGCCACAAACGCATCAATGTCAAATTCAGAATTTGGAATTCAAAGCCTAAATATTTCATGAGCAGCATCAGTTCTGAACCATGTGCAGAAGAATGAGACACACAACAAGCTGCGGCAAGATAACATAGGACAAGGTATCAAAAGATTCATTACCCCAATTTCATAACAGTTCAGTTCAAGAAACAGGCAACAAAACCATAGAACCAATATCAACTACAGCAAGCAAAGAGAAACAACACGAGTCACAACCTGCAATAACAGGGTAGCATCAGCTGTAAGCATCACAGTGCCACAACAACAAGTTTTTCACATCAACAATATCAGCTACGAGCAAGCATCATTCGCAAGCACCAACATTGCAACATTAGCCTCTTAGAAACGGTTCAGATTCAAGAATCATCATCACCGTTTCAAGCAATTTCTGAGCTACAAACCATAGCAGCAACAGATATCAGTTGCAAACAACAACACAGCGAGCAACACCAGTTCAACATCTGCAGGTATCAATTGCAAGCAAAACAAGTCGACTAGCATCTGCAAACAATTTCAAGAGCAACCATTAGTAACACCAACAGCGGTACAATCAATATCAGTCACAAACAGGTAGCAAGCGAGGCGAGCTACGAGCACGACAACCCTTATCATAAGAATTGAGGTCGAGCAAATCAGAGAAGCATGTTTCAGTTTATCACGAAGCCGTATCAGAATAAAAATCCAGTTAACCAAGACGAAACAGATGTACGGCAAAATCACAGGGGTAGCCATAAACGAACACATACACGGCTCAGCTCAACATAATAGCTAATCGTCCCCACCAATTCAATCAGAAGCAGTAACATAAGCAAAACTAGGATTGTAGCATACTACTCCAAATGGTTCAGACTCATCGTCATCATTACCGCGTACCCGTCTCGGCGGCTAAGACCAACACAACATCAAGCCCTCTCTGAAAGAAGAAGAGGAAGAGAATCTGAGCTGCATCAATCAAAAATGAATCAGTTCGAGATCGATAACAGAGCAGAAAAACGAATCCTTCAAGGAATTCTGTGAATCAAAATCAGATATCAATCCAATCTAAAAGCAAATCATATCAGAAAAACAATAGAAAGATTTTGATTCCCAATCTGAATCAATCAAACAAATCAGTCCAAAAACAAATCAGTTCGAATTAATTCAGATATCCAACAGGTCAACGGAAATCCAAAGGCAATCCAATCTATCTGCAAAAATCCAACAAAATCGAATCAATCAAGGAATTCTGGAAAAGGAAGGTATGAAGGAGTAGGGCAAACTATATCAGAGAAAGACAGAAAACAAATTTGACATCGAATCAGGGATGGAATCAAGTGAATCAAAACAAGTTCAGAATCGTATCAAGAGAAGTCCCAATCAAATCCTAAAAGGAGAAATAGGATCCAATCATGTATCAGCAAGAACCAAATCATATCCCAGTGGAATGTATTTTGGATCAATCAACGAACTAGTATCAAGTTCATACCAGAAAAAGGAATTGAGATCCCAATCGTCTCAGAAAGCATCGCATTAGAACTCAATCTGGAAAATCAAAATCAAATCGCATCAAATCAAATCTCAGAGCAATACAAATCCAATACAGATTGAAAGCCCAAAAAGTAAAGCATATATAAAGAGAGAGATACAACCTGGTACGAGGGAGGAGGAATCGCGTACGAACCCTAACTGGAGGGCCAAGAAAAATCACCGAGGAGAAACCCTAGCGAAGAAATCGCACGCAGAAAACCCTAAACAGCGTGAGCTCAGACGAAGCAATCGTCCTCATCGCTCAGAGATCACCATCACCGAACGCGAATCCATAACATCAGAGAGATCACCTTCATCGTTCACAAAGAACGACGGGCAATCAACTCCACGGCCTCAGCTTCAGCATCATCGGCCAAATCAAAGGTAAAACGTATTATCTCACACGATTTTGTGGTTCGTTTCAGGAACAGAGAATGTCGCGGCGTGAGGAAGAAGAGAGCATCGAGGAAGAAGAAAGAGAAGAGGAACGATAATATGAGAAGAAGAGAAACGAGGCGCCGTTAGGGTTCTGGGGGGGGGAACCCTAATCCCCTTCCAAATTTGTGATCCGTTTGGGTTGGGTCCGGAAGTGATACCCGGCCCAACTTTCTTTTATTTTATTTATTTATATTTTATTTGTTTATTTGTTTATTATTTTTTAAATTTTTATTAAAACTTTTTTTTTTTTCTAAAAATTAAACATTTGTTTTTAAAAAAAATAATAATTTAAACCTCTTTTAAAAAAAATCTAGCTTAAACTCTTTTAGAAAATGATAACATAAAAAATAAAATTTTTTAGATAGTTAAATTAAACTATTGTGTTTTTAAAAAAATTAAACTTAATCTTTTTTTTATTTTAACATTTTTTTAACTTATTACGCATGAGCAATAAAAAATCTCTCCGATCTTGCACTTTTGTCTCATAATTCATCCGTTGACTGTCTGATTCGGTTTATTAACAGTGTTTCCTCGTTCTGTAGCTTGTTACGCTGCCAGTAGTTATTTTTGTGTATTTTCAATTCAAATTTTCATTATCCTATTGTATCTGCTCCTATCATGTAATCTCGCGAATCCTAATAATCGCGCTTTAATTTCTGCCTTTAAATTTCTGCTTACATTATCTCTCTGTTTGCATGATTCAATTATCTCACGCGTTTACCACTGTTTCTGTCACACTACACACACCCGAGGGTTAGGTCTAACCGTTTGGCCGCCGTGTCAATAGTCCTCAACCTCAAAACCCCTTCAACCCTTACACCTTTTCAACCCTAAATTTTCACAAATGCCTCGCCGCAGGCAAGATTACAATTTTACCCCTAGCATTAGGTCAAAGAGCCGCCGCGCTCATTTTAGGGTTTCCCGCCGCGAAATCCCTAACCTAACCTAACCCTAATTACAACTTAATAATTCAACGTAGAGATTTGGAGTTTCTACACTCCGCGTAAGCATGTCCTTAAGACATGTTTATTCCCCTTGAGACCTTGACCACAGTCAAGAAGTCTCTAACCTCCCTTTTGAGGGGAACTACGATTACTCTGATTCCACTCCCGTAAGGATACGTAGGCACGAGATGCGATGTCTTGCCGAGTAAACTTAGAATTAACCCCTTAGGTCTCCTTTCTCTCTTTTAATCCCTTTGTACATATACCTTAAGCAAATGAATAAAGCAAATAGTAAACATCTGAACAAAAGGTTCCTTTAGAGTACTACAGAAGTTTAGGGTGCTAATACCTTCCCTAGATTTAACCAACCCCCGAACCCTAGAATTTCCCCGCATTGTGTTTACGATGCAAAATAGGTTTTCCCTCTTTTGACCTTTTCCATCGGATAAATCAAAGAGCGGTTGTGAATTGAATTGCGATTCAAACTCATTAATAGTTTGTGATCCTATTTCCACCGCAACAGCGGGCCTAACCCAAAGTTGAGAAGAACATCTGACCTAGCCGCCAGGCATCTGTTAAACAAACAGGCATCAAACCCAAAGGCCGACTCAACCCGAAGTAGAGAAGAACATCTGACCTCGCTGTCAAAAAATGTTAAACAAATAGGTATCGAACCTGAAGGCCGGCTCACCTTGAAGTTGAGAGGAACATCTGACCTCCCCGTCAGGCATTAGTTAAACAAACAGGCATCGAACCAGAAGGTCGGCACAACACGAAGTTGAGAAGAACATCTGACCTTGCCGTCAGGCATCTGTTAAACAAACAGGAATTGAACCTGAAGGCCGGCTCAACACGAAGTTGAGAGGAACATCTCACCTCGCCGTCAGGCATGTGTTAAACAAACAGGCATCGAACCCGAAGGTCGGCTCAACATGAAGTTGAGAGGAACATCTGACCTCACCGTCAAGCTTCTGTTAAACAAACAAGCATCAAATCCGAAGGGCAGGCTCAACCCGAAGTTGAGAAGAACATCTGACCTCGCCATCAGGCATATGTTAAACAAACTAGCATCGAACCCGAAGGCCGGCTCAACAGGAAGTTGAGAGGAACATTTGACCTCGCTGTCAGGCATCTGCTAAACAAACAGGCAACAAACCCGAAGGTCGGCTCAACATGAAGTTGAGAGGAACATTTGACTTCACTGTCAAACATCTGTTAAACAAACAGGCATCAAATCCGAAGGCCGGCTCAACCCGGGATTGAGAAGAACATCAGACCTGACTGTCAGGCATCTGTTAAACAAACAGGCATCAAACCCGAAGGGCGGCTCAACCCGAAGTTGATAAGAAAATTAGACCTCTTCGTCAGGCATCTATTAAACAAAAAGGCATCGTACCCGAAGGCTGGCTCAACCCGAAGCTGAGAAGAACATTTGACCTCGCCGTCAGGAATCTGTTAAACAAACAGGCATCGAACCCGAAGGCTGTCTCAATCTTTAATTGAGAAGAACATCTGACCTCTCTGTCAAACATCTGTTAATCAAATAGGCATCGGACTCGAACGCCTGCTCAACTTGAAGTTGAGAGGAACATCTGACCTCCCCATCAGGCATTAGTTAAACAAACAGGCATTGAACCCGAAGGCCATCACAACTCAAAGTTGAGAAGAACATCTGACCTCGCTGTCAGGCATTTGTTAAACAAACAGGCATTGAATTTGATGGCCGACTCAACCCGAAGTTGAGAAGAACATCCGACCTTGCTGTCATTCATTAGTTAAACAAACGGGAATCGAACCCGAAGGCCGGCCTAACCCAAAGTTGAGAAGAACATCTGACCTAGCCGCCAGGCATCTGTTAAACAAACAGGCATCGAACCCAAAGGCCGACTCAACCCGAAGTAGAGAAGAACATCTGACCTCGCTGTCAAAAAATGTTAAACAAATAGGTATCGAACCTGAAGGCCGGCTCACCTTGAACTTGAGAGGAACATCTAACCTCCCTATCAGGCATTAGTTAAACAAACAGGCATCGAACCCGAAGGTCGGCACAACACGAAGTTGAGAAGAACATCTGACCTCGCCGTCAGGCATCTGTTAAACAAACAGGAATCGAACCTGAAGGCCGACTCAACACGAAGTTGAGAGGAACATCTGACCTCGCCGTCAGGCATGTGTTAAACAAACAGGCATGAAATTCGAAGGGCAGGCTCAACCCGAAGTTGAGAAGAACATTTGACCTCGCCGTCAGGCATATGTTAAACAAACCGGCATCGAACCCGAAGGCCAGCTCAACAGGAAGTTGAGAGGAACATATGACCTTGCTGTCAGGCATCTGTTAAACAAACAGGCAACGAACCCAAAGGTCGGCTCAACATGAAGTTGAGAGGAACATTTGACTTCACTGTCAAACATCTGTTAAACAAACAGGCATCAAATCCGAAGGCCAGCTCAACCCGGGATTGAAAAGAACATCTGATCTCACTGTCAGGCATCTGTTAAACAAACAGGCATCGAACCCGAAGGGCGGCTCAACCCGAAGTTGATAAGAACATTAGACCTCTTCGTCAGGCATCTATTAAACAAAAAGGCATCGAACCCGAAGGTTGGCTCAACCTGAAGCTGAGAAGAACGTTTGACCTCGCCGTCAGGCATCTGTTAAACAAACAGGCATCGAACCCGAAGGCCGTCTCAATCTTTAATTGAGAAGAACATCTGACCTCGCCGTCAAACATCTGTTAAACAAATAGGTATCGAACCTGAAGGCCGGCTCACCTTGAAGTTGAGAGGAACATCTGACCTCCCCTTCAGGCATTAGTTAAACAAACAGGCATCGAACCAGAAGGTCGGCACAACACGAAGTTGAGAAGAACATCTGACCTCGCTATCAGGCATTTGTTAAACAAACAGGCATCGAATTTGATGGCCGACTCAACCCGAAGTTGAGAAGAACATCCGACCTTGCTGTCAGGCATTAGTTAAACAAACAGGAATCAAACCCGAAGGCCGGCCTAACCCAAAGTTGAGAAGAACATCTGACCTAGCCGCCAGGCATCTGTTAAACAAACAGGCATCGAACCCAAAGGCCGACTCAACCCGAAGTAGAGAAGAACATCTGACCTCGCTGTCAAAAAAAGTTAAATAAATAGGTATCTAACCTGAAGGCCGACTCACCTTGATGTTGAGAGTAACATCTGACCTCCCCGTCAGGCATTAGTTAAACAAACAGGCATCGAACCCGAAGGTCGGCACAACACGAAGTTGAGAAGAATATCTGACCTCGCCGTCAGGCATCTGTTAAACAAACAGGCATCGAACCTGAAGGCCGGCTCAACAGGAAGTTGAGAGGAACATCTGACCTCGCCGTCAGGCATGTGTTAAACAAACTGGCATCGAACCCGAAGGTCGGCTCAACATGAAGTTGAGAGGAACATTTGACTTCACTGTCAAGCATCAGTTAAACAAACAGGAATCAAATCCGAAGGCAGGCTTAACCCGAAGTTGAGAAGAACATCTGACCTCGCCATCAGGCATATGTTAAACAAACCGGCATCGAACGCGAAGGGCGACTCAACACGAAGTTGAGAGGAACATATGACCTTGCTGTCAGGCATCTGTTAAACAAACATGCAACGAACCCGAAGGTCGGCTCAACATGAAGTTGACAGGAACATTTGACTTCACTTTCAAACATCTGTTAAACAAACAAGCATCAAATCCGAAGGCCGGTTCAACCCGGGGTTGAGAAGAACATCTGACCTCACTGTCAGGCATCTGTTAAAAAACAGGCATCGAACCCGAAGGGCGGCTCATCCCAAAGTTGATAAGAACATTAGACCTCTTCGTCAGGCATCTATTAAACAAAAAGGCATCGAACCCGAAGGCTGGCTCAACCCGAAGCTGAGAAGAACATTTGACCTCGCCGTCAAGCATCTGTTAAACAAACAGGCATCGAACCCGAAGGCCGTCTAAATCTTTAATTGAGAAGAACATCTGACCTCGCCGTCAAACATCTGTTAAACAAATAGGCATCGAACTCGAAGGCCTGCTCAACTTGAAGTTGAGAGGAACATCTGACCTCCCCATCAGGCATTAGTTAAACAAACAGGCATTGAACCCGAAGGCCATCACAACACAAAGTTGAGAAGAACATCTGACCTCGCTGTCAGGCATTTGTTAAACAAACCGGCATTGAATTGGATGGCCGACTCAACCCGAAGTTGAGAAGAACATCCGACCTTGCTGTCAGGCATTAGTTAAACAAACAGGAATCGAACCCGAAGGCCGGCCTAACCCAAAGTTGAGAAGAACATCTGACCTAGCCGCCAGGCATCTATTAAACAAACAGGCATCGAACCCAAAGACCGACTCAACCCGAAGTAGAGAAGAACATCTGACCTCGCTGTCAAAAAATGTTAAACGAATAGGTATAGAACCCGAAGGCCCGCTCACCTTGAAGTTGAGAGGAACATCTGACCTCCCCGTCAGGCATTAGTTAAACAAACAGGCATCGAACCCGAAGGTCGGCACAACACGAAGTTGAGAAGAACATCTGACCTCGCCGTCAGGCATCTGTTAAACAACCAGGCATCGAACCTGAAGGCCGGCTCAACACGAAGTTGAGAGGAACATCTGACCTCGCCGTCAGGCATGTGTTTAACAAACTGGCATCGAACCCGAAGGTCGGCTCAACATGAAGTTGAGAGGATCATTTGACTTCACTGTCAAGCATCTGTTAAACAAACAGGAATCAAATCCGAAGGCAGGCTCAACACGAAGTTGAGAGGAACATATGACCTTGCTGTCAGGCATCTGCTAAACAAACAGGCAACGAACCCGAAGGTCGGCTCAACATGAAGTTGACAGGAACATTTGACTTCACTTTCAAACATCTGTTAAACAAACAAGCATCAAATCCGAAGGCCGGTTCAACCCGGGGTTGAGAAGAACATCTGACCTCACTGTCAGGCATCTGTTAAACAAACAGGCATCGAACCCGAAGGGCGGCTCAACCCAAAGTTGATAAGAACATTAGACCTCTTCGTCAGGCATCTATTAAACAAAAAGGCATCGAACCCGAAGGCTGGCTCAACCCGAAGCTGAGAAGAACATTTGACCTCGCCGTCAGGCATCTGTTAAACAAACAGGCATCGAACCCGAAGGCCGTCTAAATCTTTAATTGAGATGAACATCTGACCTCGCCGTCAAACATCTGTTAAACAAATAGGCATCGAACTCGAAGGCCTGCTCAACTTGAAGTTGAGAGGAACATCTGACCTCCCCATCAGGCATTAGTTAAACAAACAGGCATTGAACCCGAAGGCCATCACAACACAAAGTTGAGAAGAACATCTGACCTCGCTGTCAGGCATTTGTTAAACAAACAGGCATTGAATTGGATGGCCGACTCAACCCGAAGTTGAGAAGAACATCCGACCTTGCTGTCAGGCATTAGTTAAACAAACAGGAATCGAACCCGAAGGCCGGCCTAACCCAAAGTTGAGAAGAACATCTGACCTAGCCGCCAGGCATCGAACCCAAAGGCCGACTCAACCCGAAGTAGAGAAGAACATCTGACCTCGCTGTCAAAAAATGTTAAACGAATAGGTATAGAACCTGAAGGCCCGCTCACCTTGAAGTTGAGAGGAACATCTGACCTCCCCGTCAGGCATTAGTTAAACAAACAGGCATCGAACCCGAAGGTCGGCACAACACGAAGTTGAGAAGAACATCTGACCTCGTCGTCAGGCATCTATTAAACAAACAGGCATCGAACCTGAAGGCCGGCTCAACACGAAGTTGAGAGGAACATCTGACCTCGCCGTCAGGCATGTGTTTAACAAACTGGCATCGAACCCGAAGGTCGGCTCAACATGAAGTTGAGAGGAACATTTGACTTCACTGTCAAGCATCTGTTAAACAAACAGGAATCAAATCCGAAGGCAGGCTCAACACAAAGTTGAGAGGAACATATGACCTCGCTGTCAGGCATCTGCTAAACAAACAGGCAACAAACCCGAAGGTCGGCTCAACATGAAGTTGAGAGGAACATTTGACTTCACTGTCAAACATCTGTTAAACAAACAGGCATCAAATCCGAAGGCCGGCTCAACCCGGGATTGAGAAGAACATCTGACCTCACTGTCAGGCATCTGTTAAACAAACAGGCATCGAACCCGAAGGGCGGCTCAACCCGAAGTTGATAAGAACATTAGACCTCTTCGTCAGGCATCTATTAAACAAAAAGGCATCGAACCCGAAGGCTGGCTCAACCCGAAGCTCAGAAGAACATTTGACCTCGCCGTCAGGAATCTGTTAAACAAACAGGCATCGAACCCGAAGGCTGTCTCAATCTTTAATTGAGAAGAACATCTGACCTCTCTCTCAAACATCTGTTAAACAAATAGGCATCGAACTCGAAGGCCTGCTCAACTTAAAGTTGAGAGGAACATCTGACCTCCCCATCAGGCATTAGTTAAACAAACAGGCATTGAACCCGAAGGCCATCACAACACGAAGTTGAGAAGAACATCTGACCTCGCTGTCAGGCATTTGTTAAACAAACAGGCATCGAATTTGATGGCCGACTCAACCCGAAGTTGAGAAGAACATCTGACCTTGCTGTCAGGCATTAGTTAAACAAACAGGAATCGAACCCGAAGGCCGGCCTAACCCAAATTTGAGAAGAACATCTGACCTAGCCGCCAGGCATCTGTTAAACAAACAGGAATCGAACCCAAAGGCCGACTCAACCCGAAGTAGAGAAGAACATCTGACCTCGCTGACAAAAAATGTTAAACAAATAGGTATCGAACCTGAAGGCCGGCTCACCTTGAACTTGAGAGGAACATCTGACCTCCCTGTCAGGCATTAGTTAAACAAACAGGCATCGAACCCGAAGGTCGGCACAACACGAAGTTGAGAAGAACATCTGACCTCGCCGTCAGGCATCTGTTAAACAAACAGGAATCGAACCTGAAGGCCGGCTCAACACGAAGTTGAGAGGAACATCTGACCTCGCCGTCAGGCATGTGTTAAACAAATAGGCATCGAACCCGAAGGTCGGCTCAACATGAAGTTGAGAGGAACATCTGACCTCACCGTCAAGCTTCTGTTAAACAAACAGGCATCAAATCCGAAGGGCAGGCTCAACCCGAAGTTGAGAAGAACATTTGACCTCGCCGTCAGGCATATGTTAAACAAACCGGCATCGAACCCGAAGGCCGGCTCAACAGGAAGTTGAGAGGAACATATGACCTCGCTGTCAGGCATCTATTAAACAAACAGGCAACGAACCCAAAGGTCGGCTCAACATGAAGTTGAGAGGAACATTTGACTTCACTGTCAAACATCTGTTAAACAAACAGGCATCAAATCCGAAGGCTAGCTCAACCCGGGATTGAGAAGAACATCTGATCTCACTGTCAGGCATCTGTTAAACAAACAGGCATCGAACCCGAAGGGCGGCTCAACCCGAAGTTGATAAGAACATTAGACCTCTTCGTCAGGCATCTATTAAACAAAAAGGCATCGAACCCGAAGGTTGGCTCAACCTGAAGCTGAGAAGAACATTTAACCTCGCCGTCAGGCATCTGTTAAACAAACAGGCATCGAACCCGAAGGCCGTCTCAATCTTTAATTGAGAAGATCATCTGACCTCGCCGTCAAACAAATAGGCATCGAACTCGAAGGCCTGCTCAACTTGAAGTTGAGAGGAACATCTGACCTCCCCATCAGGCATTAGTTAAACAAACAGGCATTGAACCCGAAGGCCATCACAACACGAAGTTGAGAAGAACATCTGACCTCGCTGTCAGGCATTTGTTAAACAAACAGGCATCGAATTTGATGGCCGACTCAACCCGAAGTTGAGAAGAACATCCGACCTTGCTGTCAGGCATTAGTTAAACAAACAGGAATCGAACCCGAAGGCCGGCCTAACCCAAAGTTGAGAAGAACATCTGACCTAGCCGCCAGGCATCTGTTAAACAAACAGGCATCGAACCCAAAGGCCGACTCAACCCGAAGTAGAGAAGAACATCTGGCCTTGCTGTCAAAAAATGTTAAACAAATAGGTATCGAACCTGAAGGCCGGATCACCTTGAAGTTGAGAGGAACATCTGACCTCCCCGTCAGGCATTAGTTAAACAAACAGGCATCGAACCAAAAGGTCGGCACAACACGAAGTTGAGAAGAACATCTGACCTCGCTGTCAGGCATTTGTTAAACAAACAGGCATCGAATTTGATGGCCGAATCAACCCGAAGTTGAGAAGAACATCCGACCTTGCTGTCAGGCATTAGTTAAACAAACAAGAATCGAACCCGAAGGCCGGCCTAACCCAAAGTTGATAAGAACATCTGACCTAGCCGCCAGGCATCTGTTAAACAAACAGGCATCGAACCCAAAGGCCGACTCAACCCGAAGTAGAGAAGAACATCTGACCTCGCTGTCAAAAAATGTTAAACAAATAGGTATCGAACCTGAAGGCCGGCTCACCTTGAAGTTGAGAGGAACATCTGACCTCCCCGTCAGGCATTAGTTAAACAAACAGGCATCGAACCCGAAGGTCGGCACAACACGAAGTTGAGAAGAACATCTGACCTCGCCGTCAGGCATCTGTTAAACAAACAGGCATCGAACCTGAAGGCCGGCTCAACACGAAGTTGAGAGGAACATCTGACCTCGCCGTCAGGAATGTGTTAAACAAACTGGCATCGAACCCGAAGGTCGGCTCAACATGAAGTTGAGAGGAACATTTGACTTCACTGTCAAGCATCAGTTAAACAAACAGGAATCAAATCCGAAGGCAGGCTCAACCCGAAGTTGAGAAGAACATTTGACCTCGCCATCAGGCATATATTAAACAAACCGGCATCGAACGCGAAGGGCGACTCAACACGAAGTTGAGAGGAACATATGACCTTGCTGTCAGGCATCTGTTAAACAAACAGGCAACGAACCCGAATGTCGACTCAACATGAAGTTAACAGGAACATTTGACTTCACTTTCAAACATCTGTTAAACAAACAAGCATCAAATCCGAAGCCGGTTCAACCCGGGGTTGAGAAGAACATCTGACCTCACTGTCAGGCGTCTGTTAAACAAACAGGCATCGAACCCGAAGGGCGGGTCAACCCGAAGTTGATAAGAACATTGGACCTCTTCGTCAGACATCTATTAAACAAAAAGGCATCGAACCCGAAGGCTGGCTCAACCCGAAGCTGAGAAGAACATTTGACCTCGCCGTCAGGCATCTGTTAAACAAACAGGCATCGAACCCGAAGGCCGTCTCAATCTTTAATTGAGAAGAACATCTGACCTCGCCGTCAAACATCTGTTAAACAAATAGGCATCGAACTCGAAGGCCTGCTCAACTTGAAGTTGAGAGGAACATCTGACCTCTCCATCAGGCATTAGTTAAACAAACAGGCATTGAACCCGAAGGCCATCACAACACAAAGTTGAGAAGAACATCTGACCTCGCTGTCAAGCATTTGTTAAACAAACAGGCATCGAATTGGATGGCCGACTCAACCCGAAGTTGAGAAGAACATCCGACCTTGCTGTCAGGCATTAGTTAAACAAACAGGAATCGAACCCGAAGGCCGGCCTAACCCAAAGTTGAGAAGAACATCTGACCTAGCCGCCAGGCATCTGTTAAACAAACAGGCATCGAACCCAAAGGCCGACTCAACCCGAAGTAGAGAAGAACATCTGACCTCGCTGTCAAAAAATGTTAAACGAATAGGTATAGAACCTGAAGGCCCGCTCACCTTGAAGTTGAGAGGAACATCTGACCTCCCCGTCAGGCATTAGTTAAACAAACAGGCATCGAACCCGAAGGTCGGCACAACACGAAGTTGAGAAGAACATCTGACCTCGCCGTCAGGCATCTGTTAAACAAACAGGCATCGAACCTGAAGGCCGGCTGAACACGAAGTTGAGAGGAACATCTGACCTCGCCGTCAGGCATGTGTTAAACAAACTGGCATCGAACCCGAAGGTCGGCTCAACATGAAGTTGAGAGGAACATTTGACTTCACTGTCAAGCATCTGTTAAACAAACAGGAATCAAATCCGAAGGCAGGCTCAACACAAAGTTGAGAGGAACATATGACCTCGCTGTCAGGCATCTGCTAAACAAACAGGCAACAAACCCGAAGGTCGGCTCAACATGGTGTTGAGAGGAACATTTGACTTCACTGTCAAACATCTGTTAAACAAACAGGCATCAAATCCGAAGGCCGACTCTACCTGGGATTGAGAAGAACATCTGACCTCACTGTCAGGCATCTGTTAAACAAACAGGCATCGAACCCGAAGGGCGGCTCAACCCGAAGTTGATAAGAACATTAGACCTCTTCGTCAGGCATCTATTAAACAAAAAGGCATCGAACCCGAAGGCTGGCTCAACCCGAAGCTGAGAAGAACATTTGACCTCGCCGTCAGGAATCTGTTAAACAAACAGGCATCGAACCCGAAGGCTGTCTCAATCTTTAATTGAGAAGAACATCTGACCTCTCTGTCAAACATCTGTTAAACAAATAGGCATCGAACTCGAAGGCCTGCTCAACTTAAAGTTGAGAGGAACATCTGACCTCCCCATCAGGCATTAGTTAAACAAACAGGCATTGAACCCGAAGGCCAGCACAACACGAAGATGAGAAGAACATCTGACCTTGCTGTCAGGCATTTGTTAAACAAACAGGCATCGAATTTGATGGCCAACTCAACCCGAAGTTGAGAAGAACATCCGACCTCGCTGTCAGGCATTAGTTAAACAAACAGGAATCGAACCCGAAGGCCGACCTAACCCAAAGTTGAGAAGAACATCTAACCTAGCCGCCAGGCATCTGTTAAACAAACAGGCATCGAACTCAAAGGCCGACTCAACCCGAAGTAGAGAAGAACATCTGACCTCGCTGTCAAAAAATGTTAAACGAATAGGTATAGAACCTGAAGGCCCGCTCACCTTGAAGTTGAGAGGAACATCTGACCTCCCCGTCAGGCATTAGTTAAACAAACGGGCATCGAACCCGAAGGTCGGCACAACACGAAGTTGAGAAGAACATCTGACCTCGCCGTTAGGCATCTGTTAAACAAACAGGCATCGAACCTGAAGGCCGGCTCAACACGAAGTTGAGAGGAACATCTGACCTCGCCGTTAGGAATGTTTTAAACAAACAGGCATCGAACCCGAAGGTCAGCTCAACATGAAGTTGAGAGGACGATTTGACTTCACTGTCAAGCATCTGTTAAACAAACAGGAATTAAATCCGAAGGCAGGCTCAACCCGAAGTTGAGAAGAACATCTGACCTCACCGTCATTCATCTGTTAAACAAACAAGCATCGAACCAGTAGGGCGGCTCAACCCGAAGTTGATCAGAACATCTTACCTCGCCGTCAGGCATCATTTAAACAAACAGGCATCGAACCCGAAGGCACAACACGAAGTTGAGAGGAACATCTGACCTCGCAGTTAGGCATCTGTTCAACAAACAGGCATCGAACCCGAAGGTCGGGTTAACATGAAGTTGAGAGGAACATTTGACATTACTTTCAAGCATCTGTTAAACAAACAGGCACAAATCCGAAAGCCGGCTCAACCCGAAATTTAGAAGAACATCTGACTTCACCGTCAGGCATCTGTTAAACAAACAGGCATCGAACACGAAGGGCGGCTAAACCCGAAGTTGATAAGAACATTAGACCTCACCGTCAGGCGTCTATTAAACGAAAAGGCATCGAACCCGAAGGCCGGCTCAACCCGAAGTTGAGAAGATCATTTGACCTCACCGTCAGGCATCTGTCAAAAAAACAGGCATCTAACCCGAAGGCCTGCTCAACTTGAAGTTTAGAGGAATATCTGACCTCCCCATCAGGCATTAGTTAAATAAACAGGCATCGAACCCGAAGGCCGGCACAACACGAAGTTGAGAAGAACATCCGACCTCGCTGTCAGGCATTAATTAAACAAACAGGAATCGAACCCGAAGGTCGGCTTAACCCGAAGTTGATAAGAACATCTGACCTAGCCGCCAGACATCTGTTAAACAAACAGGCATCGAACCCAAAGGCCGACTCAATCCGAAGTTGAGAAGAACATCTGACCTTGCCGTCAGGCATCTGTTAAACAAAAAGGTTTGGAACCCGAAGGCCGGCTCATCCCAAAGTTGAGAAGAACATCTGACCTCGCTGTCAGGCATCTTTTAAACAAACAGGCATCAAACCCGAAGGCCGTCTTAACCCTTAGTTGAGAAGAACATCTGACCTCGCCGTCAAACATCTGTTAAACCAAAAGGTATCAACCTGAAGGCCAGCTCACCTTGAAGTTGAGAGGAACATCTGACCTCCCCGTCAGGGATTAGTTAAACAAACAGGCCTCGAACCCGAAGGTCGGTACAACACGAAGTTGAGAAGAACATCTGACCTCGCCGTCAGGCATCTGTTAAACAAACAAGCATTGAACCTGAAGGCCGGCTCAACACGAAGTTGAGAGGAACATCTGACCTCGCCGTTAGGCATCTGTTAAACAAACAGGCATCGAACCCGAATGTCGGCTCAACATGAAGTTGAGAGGAACATTTGACTTCACTGTCAAGCATCCGTTAAACAAACAGGAATCAAATCCGAAGGGAGGCTCAACCCGAAGTTGAGAAGATCATCTTACCTCAGCGTCAGGAATCTGTTAAACAAACAGGCATCGAACTCGTAGGGCGGCTCAACACGAAGTTGATAAGAACATCTAACCTCGCCGTCAGGCATATGTTAAACAAACTAGCATCAAACCCGAAGGATGACTTAACACGAAGTTGAGAGGAATATCCGACCTCGCCGTCAGGCATCTGTTAAACAAACATGCATCAAATCCGAAGGCCGGCTCAACACGAAGTTGAGAGGAACATCTGACCTCGCCGTCAGGCATCTGTTAAACAAACAGGCATCGAACCCGAAGGTCGGCTTAACATGAAGTTGAGAGGAACATTTGGCATTACTGTCAAGCCTCTGTTAAATGAACAGGCACCAAATCCGAAAGCCGGCTCAACCCGAAGTTGAAAAGAACATCTGACCTTACCGTCAGGTTTTTGTTAAACAAACAGGCATCAAACCCGAAGGGCGGCTCAACCCAAAGTTGATAAGAACATCTGACGTCGCCGTCAGGCATCTGTTAAACAAACAGGCATCGAACCCGAAGGCCGGCTCAACCCGAAGTTTACAAGAACATTTGACCTCGTCGTCAGGCATCTGTTAAACAAACAGGCATCGAACCCGAAGGTTGTCTCAACCCGAAATTGAGAGGAACATCTGACCTCGCTGTCAGGCATCTGTTAAATAAACAGGCATCGAACCCGAAGGGCGGCTCAACCCAAAGATGATAAGAACATCTGACCTCGCCGTCAGGCATCATTTAAACAAACAGGCATCGATTCTGAAGGCCGACTCAACAAGAAGTTGAGAGGAACATCTGACCTCGCCGTCAGACATCTGTTAAACAAACAGGCATCGAACCCGAAGGTCGGCTCAACATGAAGTTGAGAGGAACATCTGACTTCACTCTCAAGCATTTGTTAAAGAAACAGGCATCAAATCTAAAGGCCTGCTCAACCCGAAGTTGAAAAGACAATTTGTCCTCACCATAAGGCGTCTGTTAAACAAACAGGTATCGATCCCGAAGGGCGGCTCAATCCTTAGTTGAGAAGAACATTTGACCTCGCCGTCAAACATCTATTAAACAAACAGGCATCGAACCCAAAGGCCGGCTCAACCCGAAGTTGAGAAGAACATCTGACCTCACTGTCAGGCATCTGTTAAACAAACAAGCATCGAACTCATATGGAGGCTCAACCCGAAGTTGATAAGAACATCTGACCTCGCTGTCAGGCATATGTTAAACAAACTGGCATTGAACCCGAAGGACGGCTCAACACGAAGTTGAGAGGAACATCTGACCTCGCCGTCAGGCATCTGTTAAACAAAAAGGCATCGAACCCGAAGGTCGGCTCAACATGAAGTAGAGAGGAACATTTGACTTCACTTTCAAGCATCTGTTAAACAAACAGGCATCAAATTTGAAGGCCGACTCAACCTGAAGTTGAGAAAAACATCTGACCTCACCGTCAGGCATCTGTTAAACAAACAGGCTTTGAACCCGAAGGGCGGCTCAACCCGAAGTTGATAAGAACATCTGACCTCGCTGTCAGGCATCATTTAAACAAACAGGCATCGAACCCGAAGGCCGGCTCAACACGAAGTTGAGAGGAACATCTGAACTTGCCGTCAAGCATCTGTTAAACAAACAGGCATTGAACCCGAAGGTCGGCTTATTATGAAGTTGATAGGAACATTTGGCATTACTGTCAAGCATCTGTTAAACAAACAGGCACCAAATCCGAAAGCCGGCTCAACCCGAAGATGAGAAGAACATCTGACCTCACCGTCAGGTTTTTGTTAAACAAACAGGCATCGAACCCGAAGGGCGGCCCAACCCAAAGTTGATAAGAACATCTGACCTCGCCGTCAGGCATCTGTTAAACAAACAGGCATCGAACCCGAAGGCCGACTCAACACGAAGTTGAGAGGAACATCTGACCTCGCCGTCAGGCATCTGTTAAACAAACAGGCATCGAACCCGAAGTTTGGCTCAATTCGAAGTTTAGTAGAACATTTCACCTTGCCGTCAGGCACCTGTTAAACAAACAGGCATCGAACCCGAAGGCTGTCTCAACTCGAAATTGAGAAAAACATCTGACCTCACCGTCAGGCATCTGTTAAACAAACAGGCATTGAACCCGAAGGGCGGCTCAACACAAAGTTGATAAGAACATCTGACCTCGCCGTCAGGCATCATTTCAACAAACAGGTATCGAACCTAAGGACGGCTCAACACGAAGTTGAGAGGAACATCTGACCTCCCCGTCAGGCATCTGTTAAACAAACAGGCATCGAACCCAAACGTCGGATCAACATGAAGTTGAGAGGAACATTTGAATATACTGTCAAGCATCTGTTAAAGAAACAGGCATCAAATCCGAAGGCCGGCTCAACCCGAAGTTGAGAAGAACATCTGACCTCACCGTCAGGCATTTGTTATACAAAAAGGTGTGGAACCCGAAGGCCGGCTCAACACGAAGTTGAGAGGAACATCTGACCTCGCCGTCAGGCATCTGTTAAACAAACAGGCATTGAACCCAAAGGTGGGCTTAACTTGAAGTTGAGAGGAACATTTGGCATCACTGTCAAGCCTCTGTTAAACAAACAGGCACTAAATCCGAAAGCCGGCTCAACCCGAAGTTGAGAAGAACATCAGACCTCACCGTCAGGCATCTGCTAAAAAAACAGGCATCGAACCCGAAGGCCGGCTCAACCCGAAGTTTACAAGAACATTGGACCTCGTCGTCAGGCATCTGTTAAATAAACAGGCATCGAACCCGAAGGCTGTCTCAACCCGAAATTGAGAGGAACATCTGACCTCGCTGTCAGGCATCTGTTAAACAAACAGGCATCGAACCCGAAGGGTGGCTCAACCCAAAGTTGATAAGAACATCTGACCTCGCCGTCAGGCATCATTTAAACAAACAGGTATCGAACCTAAGGGCGGCTCAACACGAAGTTGAGAGGAACATCTGACCTCCCCGTCAGGCATCTGTTAAACAAACATGCATCGAACCCAAACGTCGGATCAACATGAAGTTGAGAGGAACATTTGACTTCACTGTCAAGCATCTGTTAAAGAAACAGGCATCAAATCCGAAGGCCGGCTCAACCCGAAGTTGAGAAGAACATCTGACCTCACCGTCAGGCATTTGTTATACAAAAACGTGTGGAACCCGAAGGCCGGCTCAACACGAAGTTGAGAGGAACATCTGACCTCGCCGTCAGGCATCTGTTAAACAAACAGGCATCGAACCCAAAGGTCGGCTTAACTTGAAGTTGAGAGGAACACTTGGCATTACTGTCAAGCCTCTGTTAAACAAACAGGCACCAAATCCGAAAGCCGGCTCAACCCGAAGTTGAGAAGAACATCAGACCTCACCGTCAGGTTTTTGTTAAACAAACAGGCATCGAACTCGAAGGGCGGCTCAACCCAAAATTGATAAGAATATCTGAGGTCGCCGTCAAGCATCTGTTAAAAAAACAGGCATCGAACCCGAAGGCCGGCTCAACCCGAAGTTTACAAGAACATTGGACCTCGTCGTCAGGCATCTGTTAAACAAACAGGCATCGAACCCGAAGGCTGTCTCAACCCAAAATTGAGAGGAACATCTGACCTCGCTGTCAGGCATCTGTTAAACAAACAGTCATCGAACCCGAAGGGCGGCTCAACCCAAAGTTGATAAGAACATCTGACCTCGACGTTAGGCATCATTGAAATAAACAGGCATCGATTCTGAAGGCCGACTCAACACGAAGTTGAGAGGAACATCTGACCTCGCCGTCAGACATCTGTTAAACAAACAGGCATCGAACCCGAAGGTCGGCTCAACATGAAGTTGAGAGGAACATCGGACTTCACTCTCAAGCATTTGTTAAAGAAACATGCATCAAATCCGAAGGCCTGCTCAACCCGAAGTTGAAAAGACAATTTGTCCTCACCATAAGGCATCTGTTAAACAAACAGGTATCGATCCCGAAGGGCGGCTCAACCCGAAGTTGAGAAGAACATTTGACCTTGCCGACAGCCATGTGTTAAACAAACAGGCATCGAACCCGAAGGCCGTCTCAATCCTTAGTTGAGAAGAACATTTGACCTCGCCGTCAACCATCTGTTAAACAAACAGGCCTCGGACCCAAAGGCCGGCTCAACCCGAAGTTGAGAGGAACATCTGACCTCGCCATCAGGCATCTGTTAAACAAAAGGGCATCGAACCTGAAGGTCGGCTCAACATGAAGTAGAGAGGAACATTTGACTTCACTGTCAAGCATCTGTTAAACAAACAGACATCAAATTTGAAGGCCGACTCAACCCGAAGTTGAGAAAAACATCTGACCTCACCGTCAGGCATCTGTTAAACAAACAGGCACCGAACCCGAAGGGCGGCTCAACCCAAAGTTGATAAGAACATCTGACCTTGCCGACAGGTATCATTTAAACAAACAGGCATCGAACCCAGCTCAACCCGAAGTTGATAAGAACATCTGACCTCGCCGTCAGGCATCATTTAAACAAACAGGCATCGAACCCGAAGGCCGGCTCAACACGAAGTTGAAAGGAACATCTGACCTCGCCGTCAGGACTCTGTTAAACAAACAGGCAACGAACCCGAAGGTCGGCTTAATATGAAGTTGAGAGGAACATTTGGCATTACTGTCAAGCATCTGTTAAACAAACAGGCACCAAATCCGAAGTCGGCTCAACCCGAAGATGAGAAGAACATCTGACCTTACCGTCAGGTTTTTGTTAAACAAACAGGCATCGAACCCGAAGGGCGACCCAACCCAAAGTTGATAAGAACATCTGACCTCGCCGTCAGGCATCTGTTAAACAAACAGGCATCGAACCCGAAGGCCGGCTCAACACGAAGTTGAGAGGAACATCTGACCTCGCCGTCAGGCATCTGTTAAACAAACAGGCATCGAACCCAAATGTCGGATCAACATGAAGTTGAGAGGAACATTTGACTTCACTGTCAAGCATCTGTTAAAGAAACAGGCATCAAATCCGAAGGTCGGCTCAACCCGAAGTTGAGAAGAACATCTGACCTCACCGTCAGGCATCTGTTAAACAAAAAGGTGTGGAACCCGAAGGCCGACTCAACACGAAGTTGAGAGGAACATCTGACCTCGCCGTCAGGCATCTGTTAAACAAACAGGCATCAAACCCGAAGGTCGGCTTAACATGAAGTTGAGAGGAACATTTGGCATTACTTTCAAGCATCTGTTAAACAAACAGGCACCAAATCCGAAAGCCGGCTCAACCCGAAGTTGAGAAGAGTATCTGACCTCACCGTCAGGCATCTGTTAAACAAACAGGCATCGAACCCGAAGGGCGGCCAAACCCAAAGTTGATAAGAACATCTGACCTCGCCGTCAAGCATCTGTTAAACAAACAGGCATCAAACCTGAAGGCCGGCTCAACACAAAGTTGAGAGGAACATCTGACCTCTCCGTCAGGCATCTGTTAAGCAAACAGGTATCGAACTCGAAGGTTGGCTCAACTCGAAGTTTAGAAGAACATTTTACCTTGCCGTCAGGCATCTGTTAAACAAATAGGCATCGAACCCGAAGGCTGTCTCAACCCGAAATTGAGAAAAACATCTGACCTTACCGTCAGGCATCTGTTAAACAAACAGGCATCGAACCCGAAGGGCGGCTCAACCCAAAGTTGATAAGAACATCTAACCTCGCCGTCAGGCATCATTTAAACAAACAGGTATCGAACCCAAGGACGGCTCAACACGAAGTTGAGAGGAACATCTGACCTCGCCGTCCGGCATCTCTTAAACAAACAGGCATCGAACCCAAACGTCGGATCAACATGAAGTAAAGAGGAACATTTGACTTCACTATCAAGTATCTGTCAAAGAAATAGGCATCAAATTCGAAGGCCGGCTCAACCCAAAGTTGAGAAGAACATCTGACCTCACCGTCAGGCATCTGTTAAACAAAAAGGTGTGGAACCCGAAGGCCGGCTCAACCCAAAGTTGAGAAGAACATCTGACCTCGCCGTCAGGCATCTGTTAAACAAACAGGCATCAAACTCGAAGGCCGTCTTAACCCTTAGTTGAGTAGAACATCTGACCTCGCCATCAAACATCTGTTAAACAAAAAGGTAACAACCTGAAGGTCGGCTCACCTTGAAGTTGAGAGGAACATCTGACCTCCTCGTCAGGCATTAGTTAAACAAACAGGCCTCGAACCCGAAGGTCGGTACAACACGAAGTTGAGAAGAACATCTGACCTCGCCGTCAGGCATCTGTTAAACAAACAGGCATTGAACCTGAAGGCCAGCTCAACACGAAGTTGAGAGGAACATCTGACCTCGCCGTTAGGCATCTATTAAACAAACAGGCATCGAACCCGAATGTCGGCTCAACATGAAGTTGAGAGGAACATTTGACTTCACTATCAAGCATCCGTTAAACAAACAGGAATCAAATCCGAAGGGAGGCTCAACCCGAAGTTGAGAAGAACATCTAACCTCACCATCAGGCATTTGTTAAGCAAACAGGCATCGAACTCGAAGGGCGGCTCAACCCGAAGTTGATAAGAACATCTGACCTCGCCGTCAGGCATCATTTAAACAAACAGGCATCGAACCCGAAGGCCGGCTCAACACGAAGTTGAAAGGAACATCTGACCTCGCCGTCAGGCATTTGTTAAACAAACAAGCATCGAACCCGAAGGTCGGCTTAACATGAAGTTGAGAGGAACATTTGACATTACTGTCAAGCATCTGTTAAACAAACAGGCACAAAATCCGAAAGTCGGCTCAACCCGAAGTTGAGAAGAACATCTGACCTCACCGTCAGGTTTTTTTAAAACAAACAGGCATCGAACCTGAAGGGCGGCTCAACCCGGAGTTGATAAGAACATCTGACGTCGTCGTCAGGCATCTGTTAAACAAACAGGAATCGAACCCGAAGGCTGTCTCAACCCAAAATTGAGAGGAACATTTGACCTCACTGTCAGGCATCTGTTAAACAAACAGGCATCGAACCCGAAGGGCGGCTCAACCCAAAGTTGATAAGAACATCTGACCTCGCCGTCAGGCATCATTTAAACAAACAGGCATCGATTCCGCAGGCCGGCTCAACACGAAGTTGAGAGGAATATCTGACCTCGCCGTCAGAAATCTGTTAAACAAGCAGGCATCGAACCCGAAGAGCGGCTCAACCCGAAGTTGAGAAGAACATTTGACCTTGCCGTCAGCCATCTGTTAAATAAACAGGCATCGAACCCGAAGGCCGTCTCAATCCTTAGTTGAGAAGAACATTTGACCTCGCCGTCAAACATCTGTTAAACAAACAGGCATCGAACCCAAAGGCCGTCTCAACCCGAAGTTGAGAAGAACATCTGACCTCACTGTCAGGCATCTGTTAAACAAACAAGCATCGAACCCGTAGGGAGGCTCAACACGAAGTTGAGAGGAACATCTGACCTCGCCGTCAGGCATCTATTAAACAAACGGGCATCGAACCCAAACGTCGGATCAACATGAAGTTGAGAGGTACATTTGACTTCACTGTCAAGCATTTGTTAAAGAAACAAGCATCAAATCCGAAGGACGGCTCAACCCAAAGTTGAGAAGAACATCTGACCTCACCGTCAGGCATCTGTTAAACAAAAAGGTGTGGAACCCGAAGGCCGGCTCAACCCAAAGTTGAGAAGAACATCTGACCTCGCCATCAGGCATCTCTTAAACAAACAGGCATCAAACCCGAAGGCCGTCTTAACCCTTAGTTGAGAAGAACATCTGACCTCGCCGTCAAACATCTGTTAAACAAAAAGGTATCAACCTGAAGGCCGGCTCACCTTGAAGTTGAGAGGAACATCTGACCTCCCTGTCAGGAATTAGTTAAACAAACAGGCCTCCAACCCGAAGGTCGATACAATAGGAAGTTGAGAAGAACATCTGACATCGCCGTTAGGCATCTGTTAAACAAACAGACATTGAACCTGTAGGCCGGCTCAACACGAAGTTGAGAGGAACATCTGACCTCGCCGTTAGGCATCTGTTAAACAAACAGGCATCGAACCCGAATGTCGGCTAAACATGAAGTTGAGAGGAACATTTGACTTCACTGTCAAGCATCCGTTAAACAAACAGGATTCAAATCCGAAGGGAGGCTCAACCCGAAGTTGAGAAGAACATCTAACCTCACTGTCAGACATCTGTTAAACAAATAGGCATCGAACCCGAAGGCCGGCTCAACACGAAGTTGAGAGGAACATCTGACCTCGCTGTCAGGCATCTGTTAAACAAACAAGCATCGAACCCGAAGGTCGGCTTAACATGAAGTTGAGAGGAACATTTGACATTACTGTCAAGCATCTGTTAAACAAACAGGCACAAAATCCGAAAGTTGGCTTAACCCGAAGTTGAGAAGAACATCTGACCTCACCGTCAGGTTTTTTTTAAACAAACAGGCATCGAACCTGAAGGCCGGCTCAACCCGGAGTTGATAAGAACATTTTGTGTCGTCGTCAGGCATCTGTTAAACAAACAGGCATCAAACCCGAAGGCTGTCTCAACCCAAAATTGAGAGGAACATTTGACCTCGCTGTCAGGCATCTGTTAAACAAACAGGCATCGAACCCGAAGGGCGGCTCAACCCAAAGTTGATAAGAACATCTGACCTCGCCGTCAGGCATCATTTAGACAAACAGGCATAGATTCCGCAGGCCGGCTCAACACGAAGTTGAGAGGAACATCTGACCTCGCCGTCAGGCATCTGTTAAACAAACAGGCATCGAACCCGTAGGTCGGCTCAACATGAAGTTGAAAGGAACATCTGACTTCACTCTTAAGCATTTGTCAAAGAAACATGCATCAAATCCGAAGGCCTGCTCAACCCGAAGTTGAAAAGACAATTTGTCCTCACCGTCAGGCATCTGTTAAACAAATAGGCATCGAACCCGAAGGGCGGCTCAACCCGGAGTTGATAAGAACATCTGACGTCATCGTCAGGCATCTGTTAAACAAACAGGAATCGAACCCGAAGGCTGTCTCAACCCAAAATTGAGAGGAACATTTGACCTCGCTGTCAGGCATCTGTTAAACAAACAGGCATCGAACCCGAAGGGCGGCTCAACCCAAAGTTGATAAGAACATCTGACCTCGCCATCAGGCATCATTTAAACAAACAGGCATCGATTCCGCAGGCCGGCTCAACACGAAGTTGAGAGGAATATCTGACCTCGCCGTTAGAAATCTGTTAAACAAACAGGCATCGAACCCGAAGGTCGGCTCAACATGAAGTTGAAAGGAACATCTGACTTCACTCTGAAGCATTTGTTAAAGAAACAGGCATCAAATCCGAAGGCCTGCTCAACCCGAAGTTGAAAAGACAATTTGTCCTCCCCGTCAGGCATCTGTTAAACAAACAGGCATCGAACCCGAAGGGCGGCTCAACCCGAAGTTGAGAAGAACATTTGACCTTGCCGTCAGCCATCTGTTAAATAAATAGGCATCGAACCCGAAGGCCGTCTTAATCCTTAGTTGAGAAGAACATTTGACCTCGCCGTCAAACATCTGTTAAACAAACAGGCATCGAACCCAAAGGCCGGATCAACCCGAAGTTTAGAAGAACATCTGACCTCACTGTCAGGCATCTGTTAAACAAACAAGCATCGAACCCGTAGGGAGGCTCAACACGAAGTTCAGAGGAACATATGACCTCGCCGTCAGGCATCTGTTAAACAAACGGGCATCGAACGCAAACGCCGGATCAACATGAAGTTGAGAGGAACATTTGACTTCACTGTCAAGCATCTGTTAAAGAAACAGGCATCAAATCCGAAGGCCGGCTCAACCCAAAGTTGAGAAGAACATCTGACCTCACCGTCAGGCATCTGTTAAACAAAAAGGTGTGGAACCCGAAGGCCGGCTCAACCCAAAGTTGAGAAGAACATCTGACCTCGGCGTCAGGCATCTGTTAAACAAACAGGCATCAAACCCGAAGGCCGTCTTAACCCTTAGTTGAGAAGAACATCTGACCTCGCCGTCAAACATCTGTTAAACAAAAAGGTATCAACCTGAAGGCCGGCTTACCTTGAAGTTGAGAGGAACATCTGACCTCCCCGTCAGGCATTAGTTAAACAAACAGGCCTCGAACACGAAGGTCGGCACAACAGGAAGTTGAGAAGAACATCTGACCTCGCCGTCAGGCATCTGTTAAACAAACAGGCATTGAACCTGAAGGCCGGCTCAACACGAAGTTGAGAGGAACATCTGACCTCGCCGTTACGCATCTGTTAAACAAACAGGCATCGAACCTGAATGTCGGCTCAACATGAAGTTGAGAGGAACATTTGACTTCACTGTCAAGCATCCGTTAAACAAAAAGGAATCAAATCCGAAGGGAGGCTCAACCCGAAGTTGAGAAGAACATCTAACCTCACTGTTAGGCATCTCTTAAACAAACAGGCATCGAACCTAAAGGCCGGCTCAACACGAAGTTGAGAGGAACATCTGACCTCGCCGTCAGGCATCTGTTAAACAAACAAGCATCGAACCCGAAGGTCGGCTTAACATGAAGTTGAGAGGAACATTTGACATTACTGTCAAGCATCTGTCAAACAAACAGGCACAAAATCCGAAAGTCGGCTCAACCCGAAGTTGAGAAGAACATCTGACCTCACCGTCAGGTTTTTTTTAAACAAACAGGTATCGAACCCGAAGGCCGGCTCAACCCAAAGTTGAGAAGAACATCTGACCTCGGCGTCAGGCATCTGTTAAACAAACAGGCATCAAACCCGAAGGCCGTCTTAACCCTTAGTTGAGAAGAACATCTGACATCCCCGTCAAACATCTGTTAAACAAAAAGGTATCAACCTGAAGGCCGGCTTACCTTGAAGTTGAGAGGAACATCTGACCTCCCCGTCAGGCATTAGTTAAACAAACAGGCCTCTAACCCGAAGGTCGGCACAACATGAAGTTGAGAAGAACATCTGACCTCGCTGTCAGGCATCTGTTAAACAAACAGGTATTGAACCTGAAGGCCGGCTCAACACGAAGTATAGAGGAACATCTGACCTCGCCGTTAGGCAACTGTTAAACAAACAGGCATCGAACCCGAATGTCGGCTCAACATGAAGTTGTGAGGAACATTTGACTTCACTGTCAAGCATCCGTTAAAAAAACAGGAATCAAATCCGAAGGGAGGCTCAACCCGAAGTTGAGAAGAACATCTAACCTCACCGTCAGGCATCTGTTAAACAAACAGGCATCGAACCCGAAGGGCGGCTCAACCCGAAGTTGATAAGAACATCTGACCTCGCCGTCAGGCATCATTTAAACAAACAGGCATCGAACCCGAAGGCCGGCTCAACACGAAGTTGAGAAGAACATCTGACTTCACTCTCAAGCATTTGTTAAAGAAACAGACATCAAATCCGAAGGCCTGCTCAACCCGAAGTTGAAAAGACAATCTGTCCTCACCGTCAGGCATATGTTAAACAAACAGGCATAGAACCCAAAGGGCGGCTCAACCCGAAGTTGAGAAGAACATTTGACCTTGCCGTCAACCATCTGTTAAATAAACAGGCATCGAACCCGAAGGCCGTATCAATCCTTAGTTAAGAAGAACATTTGACCTCGCCGTCAAACTTCTGTTAAACAAACAGGCATCAAACCCAAAGGCCGGCTCAACCCGAAGTTGAGAAGAACATCTGACCTCACTGCCAGGCATCTGTTAAACAAACAAGCATCAAACCCGTAGGGAGGCTCAACACGAAGTTGAGAGGAACATCTGACCTCGCCGTCAGGCATCTGTTAAACAAACAGGCATAGAACCCAAACGTCGGATCAACATGAAGTTGAGAGGAACATTTGACTTCACTGTCAAGCACTGTTAAAGAAACAAGCATCAAATCCAAAGGCCGGCTCAACCCAAAGTTGAGAAGAACATCTGACCTCACCGTCAGGCATCTGTTAAACAAAAAGGTGTGGAACCCGAAGGCCGGCTCAACCCAAAGTTGAGAAGAACATCTGACCTCGCCGTCAGGCATCTATTAAACAAACAGGCATCAAACCCGAAGGTCGTCTTAACCCTTAGTTGAGAAGAACATCTGACCTCGCTGTCAAATATCTGTCAAACAAAAAGGTATCAACCTGAAGGCCGGCTCACCTTGAAGTTGAGAGGAACATCTGACCTCCCCGTCAGGCATTAGTTAAACAAACAGGCCTCGAACCCGAAGGTCGGCACAACACGAATTTGAGAAGAACATCTGACCTCGCTGTTAGGCATCTGTTAAACAAACAGGCATTGAACCTGAAGGCCGGCTCAACACGAAGTTGAGAGGAACATCTGACCTCGCCGTTAGGAATCTGTTAAACAAACAGGCATCGAACCTCACCGTCGGTTCAACATGAAGTTGAGAGGAACATTTGACTTCACTGTCAAGCATCCGTTAAACAAACAGGAATCAAATCCGAAGGGAGGCTCAACCCGAAGTTGAGAAGAACATCTAACCTCACCGTCAGGCATCTGTTAAACAAACAGGCATCGAACCCGAAGGGCGGCTCAACCCGAAGTTGATAAGAACATCTGACCTCGCCTTCAGGCATCATTTAAACAAACAGGCATCGAACCCGAAGGCCGACTCAACACGAAGTTGAGAGGAACATCTGACCTCGCCGTCAGGCATCTGTTAAACAAACAGGCATTGAACCCGAAGGTTGGCTTAACATGAAGTTGAGAGGAACATTTGACATTACTATCAAGCATCTGTTAAACAAACAGACACAAAATCCGAAAGTCGGCTCAACCCGAAGTTGAGAAGAACATATGACCTCACCGTCAAGTTTTTTTTAAACAAACAGGCATCGAACCTAAAGGGCGACTCAATCCGGAGTTGATAAGAACATCTGACGTCGTTGTCAGGCATCTGTTAAACAAACAGGCATCAAACCCGAAGGCTGTCTCAACCCAAAATTGAGTGGAACATTTGACCTCGCTGTCAGGCATCTGTTAAATAAACAGGCATCGAACCCGAAGGGCGGCTCAACCCAAAGTTGATAAGAACATCTGACCTCGCCGCCAGACATCATTTAAACAAACAGGCATCGATTCCAAAGGCCGGCTCAACACGAAGTTGAGAGGAACATCTGACCTTGCCGTCAGACATCTGTTAAACAAACAAGCATCAAACCCGAAGGTCGGCTTAACATGAAGTTGAGAGGAACATTTGGCATTACTTTCAAGCATCTGTTAAATAAACAGGCGCCAAATCCGAAAGTCGGCTCAACCCGAAGTTGAGAAGAACATCTGACCTCACCGTCAGGTTTTTGTTAAACAAACAGGCACCGAACCCGAAGGGCGGCCCAACCCAAAGTTGATAAGAACATCTGACCTCGCTGTCAGGCATCTGTTAAACAAACAGGCATCGAACCCGAAGGCCGGCTCAACACGAAGTTGAGAGGAACATCTGACCTCGTCGTCAAACATCTGTTAAACAAATAGGCATCGAACCCAAAGGTAGGTACAACACAAAGTTGAGAAGAACATCTGACCTTGCCGTCAGGCATATGTTAAACAAATTGGCATCGAACCCGAAGGACGGCTCAACACGAAGTTGAGAGGAACATCTGACCTCGCCGTCAGGCATCTGTTAAACTAACGGGCATCGAACCCGAAGGTCGGCTCAACATGAAGTAGAGAGGAATATTTGGCATTACTGTCAAGCATCTGTTAAACAAACAGGCATCAAATTTGAAGGCTGACTCAACCCGAAGTTGAGAAGAACATCTGACCTCACCGTCAGGCATCTGTTAAACAAACAGGCATCGAACCCGAAGGACGGCTCAACCCGAAGTTGACAAAAACATCTGACCTCGCCGTCTGGCATCATTTAAACAAACAGGCATCTAACCCGAAGGCCGGCTCAACACGAAGTTGAGAGGAACATCTGACCTCGCCGTCAGGCATCTGTTAAACAAACAGGCATCGAACCCGAAGGTCGGCTTAACATGAAGTTGAGAGGAACATTTGGCATTACTGTCAAGCATCTGTTAAACAAACAGGCACCAAATCCAAAAGCCGGCTTAACCCGATGTTGAGAAGAAAATCTGACCTCACTGTCAGGTTTTTGTTAAACAAACAGGCATCGAACCCGAATGGCGGCCCAACCAAAAGTTGATAAGACCATCTGACCTCACCATCAGGCATCTGTTAAACAAACAGGCATCGAACCCGAAGGCCGGCTCAACACGAAGTTGAGAGGAACATCTGACCTCGCCGTCAGGCATCTGTTAAACAAACAGGCATCGAACTAGAAGGTTGGCTCAACTCGAAGTTTAGAAGAACATTTCACCTTGCCGTCACGCATCTGTTAAACAAATAGGCATCGAACCCGAAGGTTGTCTCAACCCGAAATTGAGAAAAACATTTGACCTCACCGTCAGGCATCTGTTAAACAAACAGGCATCGAACCCGAAGGGCGACTCAACCCAAAGTTGAGAAGAACATCTGACCTCACCGTCAGGCATCTGTTAAACAAACAGGCATCGAACCCGAAGGGCGGCTCAACCCAAAGTTGAGAAGAACATCTGACCTCACCGTCAGGCATCTGTTAAACAAACAGGCATCGAAGCCGAAGGTCGTCTCAACCCGAAGATGAGAAGAACATTTGACCTCGCCGTTAGGCATCTTTTAAACAAAAAGGCATCGAACCCGAAGGCCGGCTCAAACATTAGTTGAGAAGAACATCTGACCTCGCCGTCAAACATCTGTTAAACAAACTGGCATCGAACCCAAACGTCGGATCAACATGAAGTTGAGAGGAACATTTGACTTCACTGTCAAGCATATGTTAAACAAACAGGCATCGAACCCGAAGGTTGTCTCAACCCGAAATTGAGAAGAACATCTGACCTCACCATCAGGCATCTGTTAAACAAACAGGCATCGAACCCGAAGGGCGGCTCAACCCGAAGATGAGAAGAACATTTGACCTTACCGTTAGGCATCTGTTAAACAAACAGGCATCGAACCCGAAGGTCGTCTCAAACATTAGTTGAGAAGAACATTTGACCTCGCCGTCAAACATCTGTTAAACAAACAGGCATCGAACCCAAAAGTCGGCTCAACCCGAAGTTGAGAAGAACATCGGACCTTACCGTCAGGCATCTGTTAAACAAACAGGCATCGAACCCGAAGGCTGTCTCAACCCGAAATTGAGAAGAACATCTGACCTCACCGTCAGGCATCTGTTAAAAAAACAGGCATCGAACCCGAAGGGCGGCTCAACTCGAAGTTGATAAGAACATCTGACCTCGCCGTCAGGCATCATTTAAACAAACAGGCATCGAACCCGAAGGCCGGCTCAACACGAAGTTGAGAGGAACATCTGACCTCACCGTCAGGCATCTGTTAAACAAACAAGCATCGAACCCGAAGGTCGGCTCAACATGAAGTTGAGGGGAACATTTGACTTCACTGTCAAACATCTGTTAAACAAACAGGCATCGAACCCAAAGGGCGGCTCAACCCGAAGTTGAGAAGAACATCTGACCTCGCCGTCAGGTATCTGTTAAACAAACAGGCATCGAACCCGAAGGCCAGCTCAACACAAAGTTGAGAAGAACATCTGACCTCGCTGTCAAACATCTGTTAAACAAACAGGCATCGAACCCAAAGGTCGGCTCAACCCGAAGTTGAGAAGAACATCTGACCTTACGGTCAGGTTTTTGTTAAACAAAAAGGCATCGAACCCGTAGGGCGGCACAACCCGAAGTTGATAAGAACACATGACCTTGCCGTCAAGCATCTGTTAAACAAACAGGCATCGAACCCGAAGGCTGACTCAACACGAAGTTGAGAGGAACATCTGACCTCGCCGTCAGGCATCTGTTAAACAAATGGGCATCGAACCCGGTGGTCGGCTCAACATGAAGTTGAGAGAAACATTTGACTTCCCTGTGAAGCATCTGTTAAACAAACAAGCACCAAATCCGAAAGTTGGCTCAACCCGAAGTTGAGAAGGACATTTGACCTCACCGTCATGCATCTGTTAAACAAACAGGCATCGAACCCAAAGGCCGAATCAACCCGAAGTTGAGAAGAACATCTGACCTCGTTGTCAGGCATCTGTTAAACAAAAAGGTGTGGAACCCGAAGGCCGGCTCAACCCAAAGTTGAGAAGAACATCTGACCTTACCGTCAGGTTTTTGTTAAACAAACAGGCATCGAACCCGAAGGGCGGCTCAACCCAAAGTTGATAAGAAAACATGACCTCGTCGTGAGGCATCTGTTAAACAAACAGGCATCGAACCCGAAGGCCAACTCAACACAAAGTTGAGAGGAACATCTGACCTCGCTGTCAGGCATCTGTTAAACAAACGGGCATCAAACGCGAAGGTCGGCTCAACATGAAGTTGAGAGGAACATTTGACTTCACTGTCAAGCATCTGTTAAACAAACAGGAAACAAATCTGAAGGCCGGCTCAACCCGAAGTTGAGAAGAACATCTGACCTCGCCGTCAGGCATCTGTTAAACAAACAGGCATCGAACCCAAAGGCCGGCTCAACACGAAGTTGAGAAGAACATTTGACCTCGCTGTCAAACATCTGTTAAACAAATAAGTATCGAACCCGAAGGCCGGCTCACCTTTAAGTTGAGAGGAACATCTGACCTCCCCGTCAGGAATTCGTTAAACAAACAAGCATCGAACCCGTAGGTTGGCACAACACGAAGTTGAGAAGAACATCTCACCTCGCCGTCAGGCATCTCTTAAACAAAGAGGCATCGAACCTGAAGGCCGGCTCAACACGAAGTTGAGAGGAACATCTGACCTCGCCGTTAGGCATCAGTTAAACAAACAGGCATCGAACCCGAAGGTCGGCTCAAGATGAAGTTGAGAGGAACATTTGACTTCACTGTCAAGCATCTGTTAAACAAACAGGAAACAAATCCGAAGGTCGGCTCAACCCGAAGTTGAGAAGAACATCTGACCTCACTGTAAGGCATCTGTTCAACAAATAGGCATCAAACCCGTAGGGCGGCTCAACCTGAAGTTGATAAGAACATATGACCTTGCCGTCAGGCATCTGTTAAACAAACAGGCATCGAACCCAAAGGTTAGCTCAACACGAAGTTGAGAGGAACATCTGACATCGCCGTCAGGCATCTGTTAAACAAACAGGCAACGAACCCGAAGTTCGGCTCAACATGAAGTTGAGAGGAACATTTGACTTCACTGTCAAACATCTGTTAAACAAACAGGCATCAAATCCGAAGGCCGGCTCAACCCGAAGTTGAGAAGAACATCTGACTTCACCTCAGGCATCTGTTAAACAAACAGGCATCGAACCCGAAGGGTGGCTCAACCCGAAGTTGATAAGAACATTAGACCTTACCGTCAGACATCTATTAAACAAAAAGGCATCGAACATGAAGGCCCGTTCAACCCGTAGTTGAGAAGAACATTTGACCTCGCCATCAGGCATCTGTTAAACAAACAGGCATCAAATCCGAAGGACGTCTCAATATTTAATTGAGAAGAACATCTGACCTCACCGTCAAACATCTGTTAAACAAATAGGCATTGAACCCGAAGGCCGACTCAACTTGAAGTTGAGAGGAGCATCTGACCTCCCCATCAGGAATTAGTTAAACAAACAAGCATCGAACCCGAAGGCCGGCACAACACGAAGTTGAGAAGAACATCTGACCTCGCTGTTAGGCATTTGTTAAAGAAACAGGCATCGAATTTGATGGCCGACTCAACCCGAAGTTGAGAAGAACATCTGGCCTCGCTGTCAGGCATTAGTTAAACAAATAGGAATCGAACCCGAAGGCCGGCTCAACCTGAAGTTTAGAAGAAGATATGACCTAGCCGCCAGGCATCTGTTAAACAAACAGGCATCGAACCCAAAGGCCGACTCAACCCAAAGTAGAGAAGAACATCTGACCTTGCCGTGAGGCATCTGTTAAACAAAAAGGTGTGGAACCCGAAGGTCGGCTCAACCCGAAGTTGAGAAGAACATTTGACCTCGCCGTCAGGCATTTGTTAAACAAACAGGCATCAAACCCGAAGGCCATTACAACCCTTAGTTGAGGAGAACATTTGACCTCGCCATCAAACATCTGGTAAAAAAATAGGTATCGAACCCGAAGGCCGGCTCACCTTGAAGTTGAGAGGAACATCTGACCTCCCCGCCAGACATTAGTTAAACAAACAGGCATCGAACCCGAAGGTCGGTACAACACGAAGTTGAGAAGAACATCTGACCTCGCCATCACGCATCTGTTAAATAAACAGGCCTCGAACTTGAAGGCCGGCTCAACACGAAGTTGAGAGGAAAATCTGACCTCGCCGTTAGGCATCTGTTAATCAAACAGGCATCGAACTCGAAGGTCGGCTGAACATGAAGTTGAGAGGAACATTTGACTTCACTGTCAAGCATCTGTTAAACAAACAGGAATCAAATCCGAAGGAAGGCTCAACCTGAAGTTGAGAAGAACATCTGACCTAACCGTCAAGCATCTGTTAAACAAACAAGCATCGAACCCGTAGGGCGGCTCAACCCGAAGTTGATAAGAAGATTTGACCTCGCCATCAGATATATGTTAAACAAACTGGCATCGAACCCAAAGGACGACTCAACACGAAGTTGAGAGGAAAATCTGACCTCGCCGTCAGGCATCTGTTAAACAAACGGGCATCGAACCCGAAGGTCGGCTCAACATGAAGTTGAGAGCAAGATTTGACTTCGCTGTCAAGCATCTGTTAAACAAACAGGCATCAAATCTGAAGGTCGACTCAACCCGAAGTAGAGAAGAACATATGACCTCACTGTCAGGCACCTGTTAAACAAACAGGCATCGAACCCGTAGAGCGGCTCAACCCGAAGTTGATAAGAACATCTGACCTCGCCGTCAGGAATATGTTAAACAAAATGGCATTGAACCCGAAGGACGGCTCAACACGAAGTTGAGACGAAAATTTGACCTCACCGTCAGGCATCTGTTAAACAAACGGGCTTCGAACCCGAAGGTCGGCTCAACATGAAGTTGAGAGGAACATTTGACTTCGCTGTCAAGCATCTGTTAAACAAACAGGCATCAAATCCGATGGCTGACTCAATCCGAAGTTGAGAAGAACATCTGACCTCGCCGTCAGGCATCATTTAAACAAACAGGCATCGAACCCGAAGGTCGGCTCAACCCGAAGTTGATATGAACATCTGACCTCACTGTCAGGCATCTGTTAAACAAACAGGCATCGAACCCAAAGGTTGGCTCAACACGAAGTTGAGAGGAACATCTGACCTTGCCGTCAGGCATCTGTTAAACAAACAGGCAACGAACCCGAAGTTCGGCTCAACATGAAGTTATGAGGAACATTTGACTTCACTGTCAAACATCTGTTAAACAAATAGGCATCAAATCCGAAGGCCGGCTAAACCGGAAGTTGAGAAGAACATTTGACCTCACCTCAAGCATCTGTTAAACAAACAGGCATCGAACCCGAAGGGCGGCTTAACCCGAAGTTGATAAGAACATTAGACCTTACCGTCAGGCATCTATTAAACAAAAAGGCATCGAACCCGAAGGCCGGCTCAACCCGAAGTTGAGAAGAACATTTGACTTCGCCGTCAGGCATCTGTTAAACAAACAGGCATCGAACCCGAAGGACTTCTCAATATATAATTGAGAAGAACATCTGACCTCGCCGTCAAACATCTGTTAAACAAATAGGCATCGAACTCGAAGGCTTGCTCAACTTGAAGTTGAGAGGAACATCTGAACTCCCCATCAGGCATTAGTTAAACAAACATGCATCGAACCCGAAGACCGACACAACACGAAGTTGAGAAGAACATCTGACCTCGCTGTTAGGCATTTGTTAAATAAACAAGCATGGAATTTGATGGCCGAATCAACTCGAAGTTGAGAATAACATCCGACCTCACTGTCAGGCATTAGTTAAACAAACAAGAATCGAACCCGAAGGCCGGCTCAACCCAAAGTTGAGAAGAACATCTGACCTAGCCGCCAGGCATCTGTTAAACAAACAGGCAACAAACCCAAAGGCTGGCTCAACCCGAACTTGAGAAGAATATCTGACCTCGCCGTCACGCATCTGTTAAACAAAAAGGTGTGGAACCTGAAGGCCGGCTCAACCCGAAGTTGAGAAGAACATATGACCTCCCTGTCAGGCATCTGTTAAACAAACAGGCATGAAACTCGAAGGCCGTCTCAACCCTAAGTTGAGGAGAACATTTGACCTTGCCTTCAAACATCTGTTAAACAAACAGGTATCGAACCCGAAGGCCGGCTCACCTTGAAGTTGAGAGGAACATCTGACCTCCCCGTCAAGCATTTGTTAAACAAACAGCCATCGAACCCGAAGGTCGGAACACCACGAAGATGAGAAGAACATCTGACCTCGGCATCTGGCATCTGTTAAACAAACTGGCATCGAACTTGAAGGCCGGCTCAACACGAAGTTGAGAGGAAAATCTGACCTCGCCGTTAACCATCTGTTAAACAAACAGGCATCGAACCCGAAGGTCGGCTCAACATGAAGTTGAGAGGAACATTTGACTTCACTGTCAAGCATATGTTAAACAAACAGGAATCAAATCCGAAGGCAGGCTCAACCCGAAGTTGAGAAGAACATCTGACCTCACCGTCATTCATCTGTTAAACAAACAAGCATCGAACCCAAAGGCCTACTTAACACAAAGTTGAGAGGAACATCTGACCTCGCCGTCAGGCATCTGTTCAACAAACAGGCATCGGACCCGAAGGTCGGCTTAACATGAAGTTGAGAGGAACATTTGACATTACTGTCAAGCATCTGTTAAACAAACAGGCATCAAATCCGAAGGCCGACTCAACCCGAAGTTGAGAAGAACATCTGACCTCACCGCCAGGCATCTGTTAAACAAACAGGGATCGAACCCGAAGGGCGACTCAACCCGAAGTTGATAAGAACATTAGGCCTCACCTTCAGGCGTCTATTAAACAAAAAGGCATTGAACCCGAAGGCCGGATCAACCCGAAGTTGAGAAGAACATCTGACCTCACCGTCAGGCATCTATCATACAAACAGGCATCGAACTCGAAGACCTTCTCAACTTGAAGTTTAGAGGAACATCTGACCTCCCCATAAGGCATTAGTTAAACAAACAGCCATCGAACCCGAAGGCCGGCACAACACGAAGTTGAGAAGAACATCTGACCTCGCTGTTAGGCATTTTTTAAACAAACAAGCATCGAATTTGATGGCCGACTCAACCCAAAGTTGAGAAGAACATCCGACCTCACTGTTAGGCATTAGTTAAACAAACAGGAATCAAACCCGAAGGCCGGCTCAACCCGAAGTTGAGAAGAACATCTGACCTAGCCGTCAGGCATCTGTTAAACAAACAGGCATCGAACCCAAAGGCCGACTCAACCCGAAGTTGAGAAGAACATCTGACCTCGCCGTCCGATATTTGTTAAACAAAAACGTGTGGAACCCGAAGGCCGGCTCAACCCGAAGTTGAGAAGAACATTTGACCTCGTCGTCAGGCATCTATCAAACAAACAGGCATCGAACCCGAAGACCTGCTCAACTTGAAGTTTACAGGAACATCTGACCTCCCCATAAGGCATTAGTTAAACAAATAGGCATCGAACCCGAAGGCCGGCACAACACGAAGTTGAGAAGAACATCTGACCTCGCTGTTAGGCATTTGTTAAACAAACAAGCATCGAATTTGATGGCCGACTCAACCCAAAGTTGAGAAGAACATCCGACCTCACTGTCAGGCATTAGTTAAACAAACAGGAATCAAACCCGAAGGTCGGCTCAACCCGAAGTTGAGAAGAAAATCTGACCTAGCCGCCAGGCATCTGTTAAACAAACAGGCATCGAACCCAAAGGCCGACTCAACCCGAAGTTGAGAAGAACATCTGACGTCGCCGTCCGACATTTGTTAAAAAAAACGTGTGGAACCCGAAGGCTGGCTCAACCCGAAGTTGAGAAGAACATCTGACCTTGCCGTCAGGCATCTGTTAAACAAACAGGCATCAAACCCGAAGGCCGTCTCAACCCTTAGTTGAGGAGAACATCTGACCTCGCCGTCAAACAACTGTTAAACAAATAGGTATCGAACCCGAAGGCCGGCTCACCTTGAAGTTGAGAGGAACATCTGACCTCTCTGTCAGGCATTAGTTAAACAAACAGGCATCGAACCCGAAGGGCGGCTCAACACGAAGTTGAGAGGAACATCTGACCTTGCCATTAGGCATCTGTTAAACAAACAGGCATCGAACCCGTAGGTCGGCTCAACATGAAGTTGAGAGGAACATTTGACTTCACTGTCAAGCATCTGTTAAACAAACAGGAATCAAATCCGAAGGAAGGCTCAACATGAAGTTGAGAAGAACATCTGACCTCACCGCCAGGCATCTGTTAAACAAACAAGCATCGAACCCGTAGGGCGGCTCAACCCGAAGTTGATAAGAACATCTGACCTCGCTGTCAGGCATATGTTAAACAAATTGGCATCGAACCCGAAGGACGGCTCAACACGAAGTTGAGAGGAAAATCTGACTTCGCCGTCAGGCATCTGTTAAACAAACGGGCATCGAACCCGAAGGTTGGCTCAGCATGAAGTTGAGAGGAACATTTGACTTCGCTGTCAAGCATCTGTTAAACAAACAGGCCTCAAATCCGAAGGCCGACTCAACCCGAAGTCGAGAAGAACCTCTGACCTCACCGTCAGGCATCAGTTAAACAAACAGGCATCGAACCCGAAGGGCGGCTTAATCTGAAGTTGACAAGAACATCTGACCTCGCCATCAGGCGTCTATAAACAAACAGGCATCGAACCCGAAGGCTGGCTCAACACAAAGTTGAGAGGAACATCTGACCTTGTCGTCAGGCATCTGTTAAACAAACAGGCATCGAACCCGAAGGTTGGCTTAACATGAAGTTGAGAGGAACATTTGACATTACTGTCAAGCATCTGTTAAATAAACAGGCACCAAATCTGAAAGTCGGCTCAACCCGAAGTTGAGAAGAATATCTGACCTCTCCGTCAGGCATCTATTAAACAAACAGGCATCGAACCTGAAGGGCGGCTCAACCCGAAGTTGATAAGAACATTAGACCTCACCGTTAGGTATCTATTAAACAAAAAGGCATCAAACCCGAAGGCCGGCTCAACCCGAAGTTGAGAAGAACATTTGACCTCGCCGTCAGGCATCTATCAAACAAACAGGCATCGAACCCGAAGACCTGCTCAACTTGAAGTTTAGAGGAACATCTGACCTCCCCGTAAGGCATTAGTTAAACAAATAGGCATCGAACCCGATGGCCGGCACAACACGAAGTTGAGAAGAACATCTGACCTCGCTGTTAGGCATTTGTTAAACAAACAAGCATCGAATTTGATGGCCGACTCAACCCAAAGTTGAGAAGAACATCCGACCTCACTGTCAGGCATTAGTTAAACAAACAGCAATCGAACCCGAAGGCCGGCTCAACCCGAAGTTGAGAAGAACATCTGACCTAGCCGCCAGGCATCTGTTAAACAAACAGGCATCGAACCCAAAGGCCGACTCAACCCGAAGTTGAGAAGAACATCTGACGTCGCCGTCCGACATTTGTTAAACAAAAACGTGTGGAAACCGAAGGCCGACTCAACCCGAAGTTGAGAAGAACATCTGACCTCGCCGTCAGGCATCTGTTAAACAAACAGGCATCCAACCCGAAGGCCGTCTCAAACCTTAGTTGAGGAGAACATCTGACCTTGCCGTCAAACATCTGTTAAACAAATAGGTATCGAACCCGAAGGCCGGCTCACCTTTAAATTGAGAGGAACATTTGACCTCTCTGTCAGGCATTAGTTAAACAAACAGGCATCGAACCCGAAGGGCGGCTCAACACGAAGTTGAGAGGAAAATCTGACCTTGCCATTAGGCATCTGTTAAACAAACACGCATCGAACCCGTAGATCGGCTCAACATGAAGTTGAGAGGAAATTTGACTTCACTATCAAGCATCTGTTAAACAAACACGAATCAAATCCGAAGGAAGGCTCAACATGAAGTTGAGAAGAACATCTGACCCCACCGTCAGGCATCTGTTAAACAAACAAGCATCGAACCCGTAGGGCGGCTCAACCTGAAGTTGATAAGAACATCTGACCTCGCCGTCAGGCATATGTTAAACAAATTGGCATCGAACCCGACGGACGGCACAACACGAAGTTGAGAGGAAAATCTGACTTCACCGTCAGGCATCTGTTAAACAAACGGGCATCGAACCCGAAGGTCGGCTCAGCATGAAGCTGAGAGGAACATTTGACTTCGCTGTCAAGCATCTGTTAAAGAAACAGGCCTCAAATCCGAAGGTCGACTCAACCCGAAGTTGAGAAGAACATCTGACCTCACCATCAGGCATCGGTTAAACAAACAGGCAACGAACCCGAAGGGCGGCTTAATCTGAAGCTGACAAGAACATCTGACCTCGCCATCAGGCGTCTATAAACAAACAGGCATCGAACCCGAAGGCTGGCTCAACACAAAGTTGAGATGAACATCTGACCTTGTCGTCAAGCATCTGTTAAACAAACAGGCATCGAACCCGAAGGTTGGCTTAACATGAAGTTGAGAGGAACATTTGACATTACTGTCAAGCATCTGTTAAATAAACAGGCACCAAATCCGAAAGTCGGCTCAACCCGAAGTTGAGAAGAACATCTGACCTCTCCGACAGGCATCTGTTAAACAAATAGGCATCTAACCCGAAGGCCGGCTCAACCCGAAGTTGAGAAGAACATTTGACTTCGCCGTCAGGCATCTATCAAACAAACAGGCATCGAACCCGAAGACCTGCTCAACTTGAAGTTTAGAGGAACATCTGACCTCCCCGTAAGGCATTAGTTAAACAAATAGGCATCGAACCCGATGGCCGGCACAACAAGAAGTTGAGAAGAACATCTGACCTCGCTGTTAGGAATTTGTTAAACAAACAAGCATCGAATTTGATGGCCGACTCAACCCAAAGTTGAGAAGAACATCCGACCTCACTGTCAGGCATTAGTTAAACAAACAGCAATCGAACCCGAAGGCCGGCTCAACCCGAAGTTGAGAAGAACATCTGACCTAGCCGTCAGGCATCTGTTAAACAAACAGGCATCGAACCCAAAGGCCGACTCAACCCGAAGTTGAGAAGAACATCTGACCTCGCTGTCCGACATTTGTTAAACAAAAACGTGTGGAAACCGAAGGCCGGCTCAACCCGAAGTTGAGAAGAACATCTGACCTCGCCGTCAGGCATCTGTTAAACAAACAGGCATCCAACCCGAAGGCCGTCTCAAACCTTAGTTGAGGAGAACATCTGACCTTGCCGTCAAACATCTGTTAAACAAATAGGTATCGAACCCGAAGGCCGGCTCACCTTTAAATTGAGAGGAACATTTGACCTCTCTGTCAGGCATTAGTTAAACAAACAGGCATCGAACCCGAAGGGCGGCTCAACACGAAGTTGAGAGGAAAATCTGACCTTGCCATTAGGCATCTGTTAAACAAACACGCATCGAACCCGTAGATCGGCTCAACATGAAGTTGAGAGGAAATTTGACTTCACTATCAAGCATCTGTTAAACAAACACGAATCAAATCCGAAGGAAGGCTCAACATGAAGTTGAGAAGAACATCTGACCCCACCGTCAGGCATCTGTTAAACAAACAAGCATCGAACCCGTAGGGCGGCTCAACCTGAAGTTGATAAGAACATCTGACCTCGCCGTCAGGCATATGTTAAACAAATTGGCATCGAACCCGACGGACGGCACAACACGAAGTTGAGAGGAAAATCTGACTTCACCGTCAGGCATCTGTTAAACAAACGGGCATCGAACCCGAAGGTCGGCTCAGCATGAAGCTGAGAGGAACATTTGACTTCGCTGTCAAGCATCTGTTAAAGAAACAGGCCTCAAATCCGAAGGTCGACTCAACCCGAAGTTGAGAAGAACATCTGACCTCACCATCAGGCATCGGTTAAACAAACAGGCAACGAACCCGAAGGGCGGCTTAATCTGAAGCTGACAAGAACATCTGACCTCGCCATCAGGCGTCTATAAACAAACAGGCATCGAACCCGAAGGCTGGCTCAACACAAAGTTGAGATGAACATCTGACCTTGTCGTCAAGCATCTGTTAAACAAACAGGCATCGAACCCGAAGGTTGGCTTAACATGAAGTTGAGAGGAACATTTGACATTACTGTCAAGCATCTGTTAAATAAACAGGCACCAAATCCGAAAGTCGGCTCAACCCGAAGTTGAGAAGAACATCTGACCTCTCCGACAGGCATCTGTTAAACAAACAGGCATCTAACCCGAAGGGCGGCTCAACCCGAAGTTGATAAGAACATTAGACCTCACCATTAGGTATCTATTATACAAAAAGGCATTAAACCCGAAGGCCGGCTCAACCCGAAGTTGAGAAGAACATTTGACCTCGCCGTCAGGCATCTATCAAACAAACAGGCATCGACCCTGAAGGCCGTCTCAATCTTTACTTGAGAAGAACACCTGACCTCGCCGTCAAATATCTATTAAACAAATAGGCATCGAACTCGGAGACCTGCTCAACTTGAAGTTTAGAGGAACATCTGACCTCCCCATCAGGCATTAGTTAAACAAACAGGCATCGAACTCGAAGGTCGGCACAACACGAAGTTGAGAAGAACATCTGACCTTGCTGTTAGGCATTTTCTTAAACAAATAAGCATCGAATTTGATGGCTGACTCAACCCGAAGTTGAGAAGAACATCCGACCACACAGTCAGGCATTAGTTAAACAAACAGGAATCAACCCCGAAGGCCGGCTCAACCCGAAGTTGAGAAGAAAATCTGACCTAGCCGCCAGGCATATGTTAAACAAACAGGCATCAAACCCAAAGCCCGACTCAACCCGAAGTTGAGAAGAACATCTGACCTCGTCGTCCGGCATCTGTTAAACAAAAAGGTGTTGAACCCGAAGCCCGGCTCAACCCGAAGTTGAGAAGAACATCTGACCTCGCCGTCAGGCATCTGTTAAACAAACAAGCATCAAACCCGAAGGTCGTCTCAACCCTTAGTTGAGGAGAACATCTGACCTCGTCGTCAAACATCTATTAAACAAACAGGTATCGAACCCGAAGGCCGGCTCACCTTGAAGTTGAGAGGAACATCTGACCTCCCCGTCAGGCATTAGTTAAACAAACAGGCATCGAACCCGAAGGGCGGCTCAACACGAAGTTGAGAGGAACATCTGACCTTGCCGTTAGACATCTGTTAAACAAACAGGCATCAAACCCGTAGGTCGGCTCAACATAAAGTTGAGAGGAAATTTGACTTCACTGTCAAGCATCTGTTAAACAAGCAGGAATCAAATCCGAAGGAAGGCTCAACATGAAGTTGAGAAGAACATCTGACCCCACCGTCAGGCATCTGTTAAACAAACAAGCATCGAACCCGTAGGGCGGCTCAACCCGAAGTTGATAAGAACATCTGACCTCACCGTCAGGCATATGTTAAACAAATTGGCATCGAACCCGACGGACGACACAACACGAAGTTGAGAGGAAAATCCGACTTCCCCGTCAGGCATCTGTTAAACAAACGGGCATCGAACCCGAAGGTCGGCTCAGCATGAAGTTGAGAGGAACATTTGACTTCGCTGTCAAGCATCTGTTAAACAAACAGGCCTCATATCCGAAGGCCGACTCAACCCGAGGTTGAGAAGAACATCTGACCTCACCATCAGGCATCGGTTAAACAAACAGGCAACGAACCCGAAGGGCGGCTTAATCTGAAGTTGACAAGAACATCTGACCTCGCCATCAGGCGTCTATAAACAAACAGGCATCGAACCCGAAGGCTGGCTCAACACAAAGTTGAGATGAACATCTGACCTTGTCGTCAAGCATCTGTTAAACAAACAGGCATCGAACCCGAAGGTTGGCTTAACATGAAGTTGAGAGGAACATTTGACATTACTGTCAAGCATCTGTTAAATAAACAGGCACCAAATCCGAAAGTCGGCTCAACCCGAAGTTGAGAAGAACATCTGACCTCTCCGACAGGCATCTGTTAAACAAACAGGCATCTAACCCGAAGGGCGGCTCAACCCGAAGTTGATAAGAACATTAGACCTCACCATTAGGTATCTATTATACAAAAAGGCATCAAACCCGAAGGCCGGCTCAACCTGAAGTTGAGAAGAACATTTGACCTCACCGTCAGGCATCTATCAAACAAACAGGCATCGACCCCGAAGGCCGTCTCAATCTTTAGTTGAGAAGAACACCTGACCTCGCCGTCAAATATCTATTAAACAAATAGGCATCGAACTCGAAGACCTGCTCAACTTGAAATTTAGAGGAACATTTGACCTCCCCATCAGGCATTAGTTAAACAAACAGGCATCGAACTCGAAGGTCGGCACAACACGAAGTTGAGAAGAACATCTGACCTTGCTGTTAGGCATTTTCTTAAACAAATAAGCATCGAATTTGATGGCCGACTCAACCCGAAGTTGAGAAGAACATCCGACCACACAGTCAGGCATTAGTTAAACAAACAGGAATCAACCCCGAAGGCCGGCTCAACCCGAAGTTGAGAAGAAAATCTGACCTAGCCGCCAGGCATATGTTAAACAAACAGGCATCAAACCCAAAGCCCGACTCAACCCGAAGTTGAGAAGAACATCTGAGCTCGTCGTCCGGCATCTGTTAAACAAAAAGGTGTTGAACCCGAAGCCCGGCTCAACCCGAAGTTGAGAAGAACATCTGACCTCGCAGTCAGGCATCTGTTAAACAAACAAGCATCAAACCCGAAGGCCGTCTCAACCCTTAGTTGAGGAGAACATCTGACCTCGCCGTCAAACATCTGTTAAACAAACAGGTATCGAACCCGAAGGCCGGCTCACCTTGAAGTTGAGAGGAACATCTGACCTCCCCGTCAGGCATTAGTTAAATAAACAGGCATCGAACCCGAAGGGCGGCTCAACACGAAGTTGAGAGGAACATCTGACCTTGCTGTTAGACATCTGTTAAACAAACAGGCATCAAACCCGTAGGTCGGCTCAACATGAAGTTGAGAGGAACATTTGACTTCTCTGTCAAGCATCTGTTAAACAAACAGGAATCAAATCCGAAGGAAGGCTCAACATGAAGTTGAGAAGAACATCTGACCTCACCGTCAGGCATCTGTTAAACAAACAAGCATCGAACCCGTAGGGCAGCTCAACCCGAAGTTGATAAGAACATCTGACCTCTCCGTCAGGCATATGTTAAACAAATTGGCATCGAACCCGAAGGACGGCTCAACACGAAGTTGAGAGGAAATATGACTTCACCGTCAGGAATCTGTTAAACAAACGGGCATCGAACCCGAAGGTCGGCTCAACATGAAGTTGAGAGGAACATTTGACTTCGCTGTTAAGCATCTGTTAAACAAATAGGCCTCAAATCCGAAGGCCGACTCAACCCGAAGTTGAGAAGAACATCTGACCTCACCGTCAGGCATCTGTTAAACAAACAGGCATCGAACCCGAAGGCCGGCTTAATCTGAAGTTGAAAAGAACATCTGACCTCGCCATCAGGCGTATATAAACAAACAGGCATCCAACCCGAAGGCCGGCTCAACACAAAGTTGAGAGGAACATCTGACCTTTCCGTCAGGCATCTGTTAAACAAACAAGCATCGAACCCGAAGGTCGGCTTAACATGAAGTTGAGAGGAACATTTGACATTAATGTCAAGCATCTGTTAAATAAACAGGCACCAAATCCGAAAGTCGGCTCAACCCGAAGTTGAGAAGAACATCTGACCTCTCCGTCAGGCATCTGTTAAACAAACAGGCACCGAACCCGAAGGGCGGCTCAACCCGAAGTTGATAAGAACATTAGACCTCACCGTTAGGTATCTATTAAACAAAAAGGAATCAAACCCGAAGGCCGGCTCAACCCAAAGTTGAGAAGAATATTTGACCTCGCCGTCAGGCATCTATCAAACAAACAAGCATCGAACCCGAAGGCCGTCTCAATCTTTACTTGAGAAGAACACCTGACCTCGCCGTCAAATATCTGTTAAACAAATAGGCATCGAACTTGAAGACCTGCTCAACTTGAAGTTTAGAGGAACATCTGACCTCCCCATCAGGCATTAGTTAAACAAACAGGCATCGAACTCGAAGGCCGGCACAACACGAAGTTGAGAAGAACATCTGACCTCGCTGTTAGGCATTTGTTAAACTAACAAGCATCGAATTTGATGGCCGACTCAACCCGAAGTCGAGAGGAACATCCGACCTCGCTGTCAGGCATCTGTTAAACAAACGGGCATCGAACCCGAAGGTCGGCTCAGCATGAAGTTGAGAGGAACATTTGACTTCGCTGTCAAGCATCTGTTAAACAAACAGGCCTCAAATCCGAAGGCCGACTCAACCCGAAGTTGAGAAGAACATCTGACCTCACCGTCAGGCATCGGTTAAACAAACAGGCATCGAACCCGAAGGGCGGCTTAATTTGAAGTTGACAAGAACATCTGACCTCGCCATCAGGCGTCTATAAACAAACAGGCATCGAACCCGAAGGCTGGCTTAACACAAAGTTGAGAGGAACATCTGACCTTGTCGTCAGGCATCTGTTAAACAAACAGGCATCGAACCCGAAGGTTGGCTTAACATGAAGTTGAGAGGAACATTTGACATTACTATCAAGCATCTGTTAAATAAACAGGCACCAAATCTGAAAGTCGGCTCAACCCGAAGTTGAGAAGAACATCTGACCTCTCCGTCAGGCATCTGTTAAACAAATAGGCATCGAACCCGAAGGGCGGCTCAACCCGAAGTTGATAAGAACATTAGACCTCACCGTTAGGTATCTCTTAAACAAAAAGGCATCAAACCCGAAGGCCGGCTCAACCCGAAGTTGAGAAGAACATTTGACTTCGCCGTCAGGCATCTATCAAACAAACAGGCATCGAACCCGAAGACCTGCTCAACTTGAAGTTTAGAGGAACATCTGACCTCCCCGTAAGGCATTAGTTAAACAAATAGGCATCGAACCCGATGGCCGGCACAACAAGAAGTTGAGAAGAACATCTGACCTCGCTGTTAGGAATTTGTTAAACAAACAAGCATCGAATTTGATGGCCGACTCAACCCAAAGTTGAGAAGAACATCCGACCTCACTGTCAGGCATTAGTTAAACAAACAGGAATCGAACCCGAAGGCCGGCTCAACCCGAAGTTGAGAAGAACATCTGACCTAGCCGTCAGGCATCTGTTAAACAAACAGGCATCGAACCCAAAGGCCGACTCAACCCGAAGTTGAGAAGAACATCTGACCTCGCTGTCCGACATTTGTTAAACAAAAACGTGTGGAAACCGAAGGCCGGCTCAACCCGAAGTTGAGAAGAACATCTGACCTCGCCGTCAGGCATCTGTTAAACAAACAGGCATCCAACCCGAAGGCCGTCTCAAACCTTAGTTGAGGAGAACATCTGACCTTGCCGTCAAACATCTGTTAAACAAATAGGTATCGAACCCGAAGGCCGGCTCACCTTTAAATTGAGAGGAACATTTGACCTCTCTGTCAGGCATTAGTTAAACAAACAGGCATCGAACCCGAAGGGCGGCTCAACACGAAGTTGAGAGGAAAATCTGACCTTGCCATTAGGCATCTGTTAAACAAACACGCATCGAACCCGTAGATCGGCTCAACATGAAGTTGAGAGGAAATTTGACTTCACTATCAAGCATCTGTTAAACAAACACGAATCAAATCCGAAGGAAGGCTCAACATGAAGTTGAGAAGAACATCTGACCCCACCGTCAGGCATCTGTTAAACAAACAAGCATCGAACCCGTAGGGCGGCTCAACCTGAAGTTGATAAGAACATCTGTCCTCGCCGTCAGGCATATGTTAAACAAATTGGCATCGAACCCGACGGACGGCACAACACGAAGTTGAGAGGAAAATCTGACTTCACCGTCAGGCATCTGTTAAACAAACGGGCATCGAACCCGAAGGTCGGCTCAGCATGAAGTTGAGAGGAACATTTGACTTCGCTGTCAAGCATCTGTTAAAGAAACAGGCCTCAAATCCGAAGGTCGACTCGACCCGAAGTTGAGAAGAACATCTGACCTCACCATCAGGCATCGGTTAAACAAACAGGCAACGAACCCGAAGGGCGGCTTAATCTGAAGTTGACAAGAACATCTGACCTCGCCATCAGGCGTCTATAAACAAACAGGCATCGAACCCGAAGGCTGGCTCAACACAAAGTTGAGATGAACATCTGACCTTGTCGTCAAGCATCTGTTAAACAAACAGGCATCGAACCCGAAGGTTGGCTTAACATGAAGTTGAGAGGAACATTTGACATTACTGTCAAGCATCTGTTAAATAAACAGGCACCAAATCCGAAAGTCGGCTCAACCCGAAGTTGAGAAGAACATCTGACCTCTCCGACAGGCATCTGTTAAACAAACAGGCATCGAACCCGAAGGGCGGCTCAACCCGAAGTTGATAAGAACATTAGACCTCACCATTAGGTATCTATTATACAAAAAGGCATTAAACCCGAAGGCCGGCTCAACCCGAAGTTGAGAAGAACATTTGACCTCGCCGTCAGGCATCTATCAAACAAACAGGCATCGACCCCGAAGGCCGTCTCAATCTTTACTTGAGAAGAACACCTGACCTCGCCGTCAAATATCTATTAAACAAATAGGCATCGAACTCGAAGACCTGCTCAACTTGAAATTTAGAGGAACATTTGACCTCCCCATCAGGCATTAGTTAAACAAACAGGCATCGAACTCGAAGGTCGGCACAACACGAAGTTGAGAAGAACATCTGACCTTGCTGTTAGGCATTTTCTTAAACAAATAAGCATCGAATTTGATGGCCGACTCAACCCGAAGTTGAGAAGAACATCCGACCACACAGTCAGGCATTAGTTAAACAAACAGGAATCAACCCCGAAGGCCGGCTCAACCCGAAGTTGAGAAGAAAATCTGACCTAGCCGCCAGGCATATGTTAAACAAACAGGCATCAAACCCAAAGCCCGACTCAACCCGAAGTTGAGAAGAACATCTGAGCTCGTCGTCCGGCATCTGTTAAACAAAAAGGTGTTGAACCCGAAGCCCGGCTCAACCCGAAGTTGAGAAGAACATCTGACCTCGCAGTCAGGCATCTGTTAAACAAACAAGCATCAAACCCGAAGGCCGTCTCAACCCTTAGTTGAGGAGAACATCTGACCTCGCCGTCAAACATCTGTTAACCAAACAGGTATCGAACCCGAAGGCCGGCTCACCTTGAAGTTGAGAGGAACATCTGACCTCCCCGTCAGGCATTAGTTAAATAAACAGGCATCGAACCCGAAGGGCGGCTCAAAACGAAGTTGAGAGGAACATCTGACCTTGCCGTTAGACATCTGTTAAACAAACAGGCATCAAACCCGTAGGTCGGCTCAACATGAAGTTGAGAGGAACATTTGACTTCTCTGTCAAGCATCTGTTAAACAAACAGGAATCAAATCCGAAGGAAGGCTCAACATGAAGTTGAGAAGAACATCTGACCTCACCGTCAGGCATCTGTTAAACAAACAAGCATCGAACCCGTAGGGCAGCTCAACCCGAAGTTGATAAGAACATCTGACCTCTCCGTCAGGCATATGTTAAACAAATTGGCATCGAACCCGAAGGACGGCTCAACACGAAGTTGAGAGGAAATATGACTTCACCGTCAGGAATCTGTTAAACAAACGGGCATCGAACCCGAAGGTCGGCTCAACATGAAGTTGAGAGGAACATTTGACTTCGCTGTTAAGCATCTGTTAAACAAATAGGCCTCAAATCCGAAGGCCGACTCAACCCGAAGTTGAGAAGAACATCTGACCTCACCGTCAGGCATCTGTTAAACAAACAGGCATCGAACCCGAAGGCCGGCTTAATCTGAAGTTGAAAAGAACATCTGACCTCGCCATCAGGCGTATATAAACAAACAGGCATCCAACCCGAAGGCCGGCTCAACACAAAGTTGAGAGGAACATCTGACCTTTCCGTCAGGCATCTGTTAAACAAACAAGCATCGAACCCGAAGGTCGGCTTAACATGAAGTTGAGAGGAACATTTGACATTAATGTCAAGCATCTGTTAAATAAACAGGCACCAAATCCGAAAGTCGGCTCAACCCGAAGTTGAGAAGAACATCTGACCTCTCCGTCAGGCATCTGTTAAACAAACAGGCACCGAACCCGAAGGGCGGCTCAACCCGAAGTTGATAAGAACATTAGACCTCACCGTTAGGTATCTATTAAACAAAAAGGAATCAAACCCGAAGGCCGGCTCAACCCAAAGTTGAGAAGAATATTTGACCTCGCCGTCAGGCATCTATCAAACAAACAAGCATCGAACCCGAAGGCCGTCTCAATCTTTACTTGAGAAGAACACCTGACCTCGCCGTCAAATATCTGTTAAACAAATAGGCATCGAACTTGAAGACGTGCTCAACTTGAAGTTTAGAGGAACATCTGACCTCCCCATCAGGCATTAGTTAAACAAACAGGCATCGAACTCGAAGGCCGGCACAACACGAAGTTGAGAAGAACATCTGACCTCGCTGTTAGGCATTTGTTAAACTAACAAGCATCGAATTTGATGGCCGACTCAACCCGAAGTCGAGAGGAACATCCGACCACACTGTCAGGCATTAGTTAAACAAACAGGAATCGAACCCGAAGGCCGGCTCAACCTGAAGTTGAGAAGAACATCTGACCTAGCCGCCAGGCATCTGTTAAACAAACATGCATCGAACCCAAAGGCCGACTCAACCCGAAGTTGAGAAGAACATCTGACCTCACCGTCCGGCATCTGTTAAACAAAAAGGTGTTGGACCCGAAGCTCGACTCAACCCGAAGTTGAGAAGAACATCTGACCTCGCCTTCAAGCATCTGTTAAACAAATAGGCATCAAACCCGAAGGCCGTCTCAACCCTTAGTTGAGGAGAACATCTGACCTTGCTGTCAAACATCTGTTAAACAAACAGGTATCGAACCCGAAGGCCGGCTCACCTTGAAGTTGAGAGGAACATCTGACCTCCCCGTCAGGCATTAGTTAAACAAACAGGCATCGAACCCGAAGGGCGGCCGCAACACGAAGTTGAGAGGAACATCTGACCTTGCCGTTAGACATCTGTTAAACAAACAGGCATCAAACCCGTAGGTCGGCTCAACATGAAGTTGAGAGGAACATTTGACTTCTCTGTCAAGCATCTGTTAAACAAACAGGAATCAAATCCGAAGGAAGGCTCAACATGAATTTGAGAAGAACATCTGACCTCACCGTCAGGCATCTGTTAAACAAACAAGCATCGAACACGTAGGGCAGCTCAACCCGAAGTTGATAAGAACATCTGACCTCTCCGTCAGGCATATGTTAAAAAAATTGGCATCGAACCCGAAGGACGGCTCAACAGGAAGTTGAGAGGAAATATGACTTCACCGTCAGGAATCTGTTAAACAAACGGGCATCGAACCCGAAGGTCGGCTCAACATGAAGTTGAGAGGAACATTTGACTTCGCTGTCAAGCATCTGTTAAACAAATAGGCCTCAAATCCGAAGGCCGACTCAACCCGAAGTTGAGAAGAACATCTGACCTCACCGTCAGGCATCTGTTAAACAAACAGGCATCGAACCCGAAGGCCGGCTTAATCTGAAGTTGAAAAGAACATCTGACCTCGCCATCAGGCGTATATAAACAAACAGGCATCCAACCCGAAGGCCGGCTCAACACAAAGTTGAGAGGAACATCTGACCTTTCCGTCAGGCATCTGTTAAACAAACAGGCATCGAACCCGAAGGTCGGCTTAACATGAAGTTGAGAGGAACATTTGACATTACTGTCAAGCATCTGTTAAATAAACAGGCACCAAATCCGAAAGTAGGCTCAACCCAAAGTTGAGAAGAACATCTGACCTCTCCGTCAGGCATCTGTTAAACAAACAGGCACCGAACCCGAAGGGCGGCTCAACCCGAAGTTGATAAGAACATTAGACCTCACCGTTAGGTATCTATTAAACAAAAAGGAATCAAACCCGAAGGCCGGCTCAACCCAAAGTTGAGAAGAATATTTGACCTCGCCGTCAGGCATCTATCAAACAAACAAGCATCGAACCCGAAGGCCGTCTCAATCTTTACTTGAGAAGAACACCTGACCTCGCCGTCAAATATCTGTTAAACAAATAGGCATCGAACTTGAAGACCTGCTCAACTTGAAGTTTAGAGGAACATCTGACCTCCCCATCAGGCATTAGTTAAACAAACAGGCATCGAACTCGAAGGCCGACACAACACGAAGTTGAGAAGAACATCTGACCTCGCTGTTAGGCATTTGTTAAACTAACAAGCATCGAATTTGATGGCCGACTCAACCCGAAGTTGAGAAGAACATCCGACCACACTGTCAGGCATTAGTTAAACAAACAGGAATCGAACCCGAAGGCCGGCTCAACCCGAAGTTGAGAAGAACATCTGACCTAGCCGCCGGGCATCTGTTAAACAAACATGCATCGAACCCAAAGGCCGACTCAACCCGAAGTTGAGAAGAACATTTGACCTCACCGTCCGGCATCTGTTAAACAAAAAGGTGTTGGACCCGAAGCCCGGCTCAACCCAAAGTTGAGAAGAACATCTGACCTCGCCTTCAAGCATCTGTTAAACAAATAGGCATCAAACCCGAAGGCCGTCTCAACCCTTAGTTGAGGAGAACATCTGACCTCGCTGTCAAACATCTGTTAAACAAACAGGTATCGAACCCGAAGGCCGGCTCACCTTGAAGTTGAGAGGAACATCTGACCTCCCCGTTAGGCATTAGTTAAACAAACAGGCATCGAACCCGAAGGGCGGCTTAACACGAAGTTTAGAGGAATATCTGACCTTGCCGTTAGACATTTGTTAAACAAACAGGCATCAAACCCGTAGGTCGGCTCAACATGAAGTTGAGAGGAACATTTGACTTCTCTGTCAAGCATCTGTTAAACAAACAAGAATCAAATCCGAAGGAAGGCAAAACATGAAGTTGAGAAGAACATCTGACTTCACCGTCAGGCATCTGTTAAACAAACAAGCATCGAACCCGTAGGGCGGCTCAACCCGAAGTTGATAAGAACATCTGACCTCGCCGTCAGGAATATGTTAAACAAATTGGCATCGAACCCGAAGGACGGCTCAACACGAAGTTGAGAGGAAATATGACTTCACCGTCAGGCATCTGTTAAACAAACGGGCATCGAACCCAAAGGTCGGCTCAACATGAAGTTGAGAGGAACATTTGACTTCGCTTTCAAGCATCTGTTAAACAAACAGACCTCAAATCCGAAGGCCAATTCAACCCGAAGTTGAGAAGAACATCTGACCTCACCGTCAGGCATCAGTTAAACAAACAGGCATCGAACCCGAAGGGCGGCTCAACCCGAAGTTGAAAAGAACATCTGACCTCGCCGTCAGGCGTCTATAAACAAACAGGCATCGAACCCGAAGGCCGGCTCAACACAAAGTTGAGAGGAACATCTTACCTCGCTATCAGGCATCTGTTAAACAAATAGGCATCGAACCCGAAGGTCGGCTCAACCCGAAGTTGAGAAGACATCTGACCTCACCGTCAGGCATCTTTTAAACAAACAGGCATCGAAACCGAAGGGCGGCTCAACCCGAAGTTGATAAGAACATTAGACCTCACCATCAGGCATCTATTAAACAAAAATGCATCGAACCCGAAGGCCGGCTCAACCCGAAGTTGAGAAGAACATTTGACCTCCCCGTCAGGCTTCTATCAAACAAACAGGCATCGAACCCGAAGGCCGTCTCAGTCTTTAGTTGAGAAGAATATCTAACCTCGCCGTCAAACATCTGTTAAACAAATAGGCATCGAACTCGAAGGCCTGCTCAACTTGAAGTTTAGAGGAACATCTGACCTCCTCATCAGGCATTAGTTAAACAAACAGGCATCGAACCCGAAGGCCGGCACAACACATAGTTGAGAAGAACATCTGACCTCGCTTTCAGGCATTTGTTAAACAAACAGTCATCGAATTTGATGGGTGACTCAACCCGAAGTTGAGAAGAACATCTGACCTCGCTGTCACGCATTAGTTAAACAAACATGAATCGAACCCGAAGGCCGGTTCAACCCGAAGTTGAGAAGAACATCTTACCTAGCCGCCAGGAATCTGTTAAACAAACAGGCAGCGGACCCAAAGGCCGACTCAACCCGAAGTTGAGAAGAACATCTGACCTCGCCGTCAGGCATCTATTAAACAAAAAGGTATGGAACCCGAAGGCCGGCTCAACCCAAAGTTGAGAAGAACATCTGACCTCGCCGTCAGGCATCTGTTAAACAAACAGGCATCAAACACGAAGGCCGTCTCAACCCATAGTTGAGAAGAACATCTGACCTCGCCGTCAAACATATGTTAAACAAACAGGTATCGAACCCAAATGCCGGCTCACCTTGAACTTGAGAGGAACATCTGACCTCCCCGTCAGGCATTAGTTAAACAAACAGGCATCGAACCCGAAGGGCGGCTCAACCCGAAGTTGATAAGAACATTTGACCTCGCTGTCAGGCATCTGTTAAACAAACAGGCATCGAACCCGTAGGGCGGCTCAACCCGAAGTTGATAAGAACATCTGACCTCGCCGTCAGGCATCATTTAAAAAAACAGGCATAGAACCTGAAGTCCGCCACAACACGAAGTTGAGAGGAGCATCTAACCTCGCCGTCAGGCATCTGTTAAACAAACAGGCATCAAACCCGATGGTCGGCTCAACATGAAGTTGAGAGGAACATTTGAATTCACTGTCAATCATCTGTTAAAGAAACAGGCATCAAATCCGAAGGCCGGCTCAACCCGAAGTTGAGAAGAACATCTGACCTCACCGTCAGTCATCTGTTAAACAAACAGGCATCGAACCTGAAGGCCGGCTCAACCCGAAGTTGAGAAGAACATTTGACCTCGCCATCAGGCATCTGTTAAACAAACAGGTATCGAACCCGAAGGCCGTCTCAATCCTTAGTTGAGAAGAACATTTGACCTCACCATCAAACATATGTTAAACAAACAGGCATTGAACCCTAAGGCCGGCTCAACTCGAAGTTGATAAGAACATCTGACCTCACCGTTTGGAATCTGTTAAACAAACAGGCATCGAACTCGAAGGGCGACTCAACCCAATGTTGATAAGAACATCTGACCTCGGCGTCAAACATCATTTAAACAAATAGGCATCGAACCCGTAGGGCGGCTCAACCCGAAGATGATAAGAACATTTGACCTCGCCGTCAGGCATATGTTAAACAAACTGGAATCGAACCCGAAGGTCGGTTCGACATGAAGTTGAGAGGAACATCTGACCTCGCCGTCAGGCATCTTTTAAACAAACAGGCATCAAACCCGAAGGCCGACTCAACCCGAAGTTGATAAGAACATTTGACCTCGGCGTCAGGCATCATTTAAACAAATAGGCATCGAACCCGTAGGGCGGCTCAACCCGAAGTTGATAAGAACATTTGACCTTGCCGTCAGGCATATGTTAAACAAACTGGCATTGAACCTGAAGGTCGGTTTGACATGAAGTTGAGAGGAACATCTGACCTCACCGTCAGGCATCTTTTAAACAAACAGGCATCAAACCCGAAGGCCGACTCAACCCGAAGTTTAGAAGAACATTTGACCTCGCCGTCAGGCATCTGTTAAACAAACAGGCATCGAACCCGAAGGGCGGCTCAACCGAAAGTTGATAAGAACATCTGACCTCGCCGTAAGGCATCATTTAAATAAATAGGCATCGAACCCGAAGGCCGGCTCAACACGAAGTTGAGAGGAACTTCTGACCTCGCCGTCAGGCATCTGTTAAACAAACAGGCATCGAACCCGAAGGTCGGCTCAACATTAAGTTAAGAGGAACATTTGACTTCACTGTCAATCATCTGTTAAAGAAACAAGCATCAATTCCGAAGGCCGGCTCAACCCGAAGTTGAGAAGAACATCTTACCTCACCGTTAGGCGTCTGTTAAACAAACAGGCATTGAACCCGAAGGCCAGCTCAACCTGAAGTTGAGAAGAACATTTGACCTCGTCATCAGGAATCTGTTAAACAAACAGGTATTGAACCCGAAGGCCGTCTCAATCCTTAGTTGAGAAGAACATTTGACCTCACCGTCTGGAATCTGTTAAACAAACAGACATCGAACCCAAAGGGCGGCTCAACCCAAAGTTGATAAGAACATCTGACCTCGGCGTCAGGCATCATTTAAACAAACAGGCATCGAACCCGTAGGGCGGCTCAACCCGAAGTTGATAAGAACATTTGACCTTGTCGTCAGGCATATGTTAAACAAACTGGCATCGAACCCGAAGGTCGGTTCGACATTAAGTTGAGAGGAACATCTGACCTCGCCTTCAGGCATCTTTTAAACAATTAGGCATCAAACCCGAAGGCCGGCTCAACCCGAAGTTTTGAAGAACATTTGACCTCGCCGTCAGGCATCTGTTAAACAAACAGGCATCGAACCCGAAGGGCGGCTCAACCCGAAGTTGATAAGAACATCTGACCTCGCCGTAAGGCATCATTTAAACAAACAGGCATCGAACCCGAAGGCCGGCTCAACACGAAGTTGAGAGGAACATCTGACCTCGCCGTCATGATGGAAAATTGCGATCTAAACGCAGCGGAAAACAAAACAATTTCCTTTAGTGATCCTTACGAATGAGCATGGTCAGTGATAGAATCGTTACCTCTTTGTGGCGATTCAGATCTTTGATGCAGCGATCACAAGCGTTGATGAAGTGCAACGCCTCTACTCAGTCCACACGAACAGCTTCCGGTCACAGTGCTAGCTGCTTAAGAACGGAATTATTTGAGTGAGAAAAGAGAATCAAAAACGAAATTGCATCAAGTGAAAGCTTCATCACAAGGGTTCCTTTTATAGACTCTCTTGTGGGCTGCGGGCTAAAAACCCAATTCACATGATCCATAATAATATTATATATTATTATAATAACTATTATTATAATAAATATATTTATTTTATTATTATTTTATAACCATTATAAAATAACAATAATTATTATTATATTATCCGAATTTCTATTTTTCACTTAAGTGCACCGTACCTTACGACGTTCCTTTGATTTCTCTATCTCTCATCAAACTGTCCTTATGTGTGTGACCCTGTAGGATTTCGTAACGTTGGTAATTATATTAAATTATATATTTAACATAATAAACAGTAAGAGGTATCTAGCAACACATCACTGCTACCCAAGTCACAAAAATGTCATGTGATCTGACAAAACCTTTTTCGTGATAATATATGTTTGTACAATTACCCTTTTGCCCCTATGTCTATATTGAACACAAGGCATACACTGTGTCATCCTTATCCAGTTCAATATTGGGCCCTTAGACATTTCTCCTGTTATGCAGGATTGGCAAATTCCATCTAGGACACTCATGTCCCTCAGCATGCTTCGTGGAGTGCCCATCAACTGTCTTTATGATCATCCAGTTACGGATAATGTTTGATCAGCAATAAAGCACCCGACTCTACATCTAGGGTCCATAGTGGTTTCAGGTCGAAGGGTGGTAATACACCATTATCACCATGAGAATAACTTATGACACTTTGCATAACATACTATGTAGTATTCTCATAGCGGGTCAATCTGGTATAAATATTACTCCTAATATTTATACCTATGTCAAGACTTGATAACTCTTTATCCATGATCCATGAGATGTGATCATCAGTCTATCTTCATAATAGTCTCAATGCTTTTAATGTTATCCCACTTTGCAATAAAGCTTGACTACGGATATTTTAAGAATAATGTCTTTATGTTTAATGGGATCTCATGATTAAGTCACACTTAACATTTCATTAAACAGACTAACTATTCTAGGGACTTTATTATTCTGAAAGACAAACATAATAAAGAAATGCCTTTTATTATTAAACGAATAATCTGATACAAGTACCAAAAAGTATTGGCCTCTAGGGCTTACACCAACACGTCAGGCATCTGTTAAACAAACAGGCATCGAACCCGAAGGTCGGCTCAACATTAAGTTAAGAGGAACATTTGACTTCACTGCCAATCATCTATTAAAGAAACAAGCATCAATTCCGAAGGCCGGCTCAACCCGAAGTTGAGAAGAACAACTTACCTCACCGTTAGGCATCTGTTAAACAAACAGGCATCGAACCCGAAGGCCAGCTCAACCCGAAGTTGAGAAGAACATTTGACCTCGCCATCAGGCATCTGTTAAACAAACAGGTATTGAACCCAAAGGCCGTCTCAATGCTTAGTTGAGAAGAACATTTGACCTCACCGTCAAACATCTGTTAAACAAACAGGCATTGAACCCTAAGGTCGGCTCAACCCGAAGTTGAGAAGAACATCTGACCTCACCGTCTGGAATCTGTTAAACAAACAGGCATCGAACCCGAAGGGCGGCTCAACCCGAAGTTGATAAAAACATCTGACCTCGGCGTCCGACATCATTTAAACAAACAGGCATCGAACCCGTAGGGCGGCTCAACTCGAAGTTGATAAGAACATTTGACCTCGCCGTCAGGCATATGTTAAACAAACTGGCATCGAACCCGAAGGTCGGTTCGACATGAAGTTGAGAGGAACATCTGACCTCGCCTTCAGGCATCTTTTAAACAATTAGGCATAAAAACCGAAGGCCGGCTCAACCCGAAGTTTAGAAGAACATTTGACCTCGCCGTCAGGCATCTGTTAAAAAAACAGGCATCGAACCCGAAGGGCGGCTCAATCCGAAGTTGATAAGAACATCTGACCTCGCCGTAAGGCATCATTTAAACAAACAGGCATCGAACCCGAAGGCCGGCTCAACACGAAGTTGAGAGGAACATCTGACCTCGCCGTCAGGCATCTGTTAAACAAACAGGCATCGAACCCGAAGGTCGGCTCAAGATTAAGTTAAGAGGAACATTTGACTTCACTGTCAATCATCTGTTAAAGAAACAAGCATCAATTCCGAAGGCCAGCTCAACCCGAATTTGAGAAGAACATCTTACCTCACCGTTAGGCATCTGTTAAACAAACAGGCATTGAACCCGAAGGCCAGCTCAACCCGAAGTTGATAAGAAAATTTGACCTCACCGTCAAACATCTGTTAAACAAACAGGCATCGAACCCAAAGGCCGGCTCAACCCGAAGTTGAGAAGAACATCTGACCTCACCGTCTGGAATCATTTAAACAAACGTGCATCGAACCCGAAGGCCGGCTCAACACGAAGTTGAGAGGAACATCTGACCTCTCTGTCAGGCATCTGTTAAACAAACAGGCATCGAACCCGAAGGTCGGCTCATCATGAAGTTGAGAGGAACATTTGACATTACTGTCAAGCATCTGTTAAACAAATAGGCATCAAATCCGAAAACCGGCTCAACCCAAAGTTGAGAAGAACATCTGACCTCACCCTCAGGCTTTTGTTAAACAAACAGGCATCGAACCCGAAGGGCGGTGTTGCACCCCAAAATTTGCTCAACCTATTTCACTTGGTTTATGTTTCAATTGCATTGTCATTTTCATACTATGTCATGTACATAGTCTAATCATTTGCATAACATAGAATAACAAGGCATCTAACAAGGGATCTAGTTCCATTTTCATCAGAAAGAGGCCCATCAAGAGGTTTTATTCAAGTTCAAGATCATCCAAGCAATCAAGAAATGTGTTGAAGCTGTGAGGAGTTTGAAGGTCAACCAATGGATTTCTCTCCTATATAGGGGTGTGTTTAATGATCATCAATGAATGTGTGAGTCATGACTGAGGGTATGGAATGTATACAATGATCATGGAAGACCTAGAGGGTCATTTTGAAGATGAGACAAGTCATTGATACAAGTACAAGAGCCAGAGTTGAAGTACAGTCAACTAGGGTTTCATCTGGGTCAACCCTAGGTCAACCCTAGGTCAAATGAGTGATTGAAGAGCAACAAGGCTTAGTTGGAGGATGTGGAATTCATTATTGGATATGTGTATACATGTGTTGAGAGGAACATCTGACCTCCCCATCAGGCAATAGTTAAACAAACAGGCATCAAACCCGAAGGCCGGCATAACACGAAGTTAAGAAGAACATCTGACCTCGCTCCAGGCATTTGTTAAACAAACAGGCATCGAATTTGATGGCCGACTCAACTCGAAGTTCAGATGAACATCCGACCTCGCTGTCAGGCATTAGTTAAACAAATAGGAATTGAAACCGAAGGTCGGCTCAACCCGAAGTTGAGAAGAACATCTGACTTAGCCGCCAGGCATCTGTTAAACAAACAGGCATCGAACCAAAAGGCCGACTCAACCCGAAGTTGAGAAGAACATCTGACCTCGCTGTTAGACATCTGTTAAACAAAAAGTTGTGGAACCCGAAGGCCGTCTAACCCGAAGTTGAGAAGAACATCTGACCTCGCCGTCAGGCATCCGTTAAACAAACAGGCATCAAACCCGAAGGCCGTCTCAACCCTTAGTTTTGAAGAACATCTGACCTCGCTGTCAAACATCTGTTAAACAAACAGGTATCGAACCCGAAGGCCGGCTCACCTTGAAGTTGAGAGGAACATCTAACCTCCCCGTCAGGCATTAGTTAAACAAACAGGCATCGAACCCGAAGGCCGGCACAAAACGAAGTTGAGAAGAACATCTGACCTTGCCGTCAGGCATCTATTAAACAAACAGGAATCGAACCTGAAGGTTGGCTCAACACGAAGTTGAGAGGAACATCTGACCTCGCTGTTAGGCATCTGTTAAACAAACAGGCATCGAACCCGAAGGTCGGCTCAACATGAAGTTGAGAGAAACATTTGACTTCGCTGACAAGCATCGGTTAAACAAACAGGCATCAAATCGGAAGGTCGGCTCAACCCGAAGTTGAGAAGAACATCTGACCTCACCGTTAGGCATCTGTTAAACAAACAGGCATCGAACCCGAAGGCCGGCTCAACCCGAAGTTGATAAGAACATCTGACCTCCCCATCAGGCAATAGTTAAACAAACAGGCATCGAACCCGAAGGCCGGCATAACACGAAGTTGAGAAGAACATCTGACCTCGCTGCAGGAATTTGTTAAACAAACAGGCATCGAATTTGATGGCCGACTCAACTCGAAGTTCAGATGAACATACGACCTCGCTGTCAGGCATTAGTTAAACAAATAGGAATTGAACCCGAAGGCCGGCTCAACCCGAAGTTGAGAAGAACATCTGACTTAGCCGCCAGGCATCTGTTAAACAAACAGGCATCGAACCAAAAGGCCGACTCAACCCGAAGTTGAGAAGAACATCTGACCTCGCTGTTAGACATCTGTTACACAAAACGTTGTGGAACCTGAAGGCCGGCTAACCCGAAGTTGAGAAGAACATCTGACCTCGCCGTCAGGCATCCGTTAAACAAACAGGCATCAAACCCGAAGGCCGTCTCAACCCTTAGTTTTGAAGAACATCTGACCTCGCTGTCAAACATCTGTTAAACAAACAGGTATCGAACCCGAAGGCCGGCTCACCTTGAAGTTGAGAGGAACATCTAACCTCCTTGTCAGGCATTAGTTAAACAAACAGGCATCGAACCCGAAGGCCGGCACAAAATGAACTTGAGAAGAACATCTGACCTTGCCGTCAGGCATCTGTTAAACAAACAGGCATCGAACCTGAAGGCTGGCTCAACACGAAGTTGAGAGGAACATCTGACCTCGCTGTTAGGTATCTGTTAAACAAACAGGCATCGAACCCGAAGGTCGGCTCAACATGAAGTTGAGAGAAACATTTGACTTCGTTGTCAAGCATCGGTTAAACAAACAGGCATCAAATCCGAAGGTCGGCTCAACCCGAAGTTGAGAAGAACATCTGACTTCACCGTTAGGCATCTGTTAAACAAACAGGCATCGAACCCGAAGGCCGGCTCAACTCGAAGTTGATAAGAACATCTGACCTCGCCGTCAGGCATCATTTAAACAAACATGCATTGAACCCGAAGGCCGGCTCAAGTTAAAGGGTAGAGGAACATCCGACCTCGCCGTCAGTCATCTGTTAAATAAACAGGCATCGAACCCGATGGTCGGCTTAACATGAAGTTGAGAGGAACATTTGACATTGCTGTCAAGCATCTGTTAAACAAACAGGCACCAAATCCAAAAGCCGGCTCAACCCGAAGTTGAGAAGAACATTTGACCTCACCTCAGGTTTTTGTTAAACAAACAGGCATCGAACCCGAACGGCGGCTCAACCCGAAGTTGAAAAGAACATCTGACATCACCGTCAGGCATCTGTTAAACAAACAGGCATCGAACCCGAAGGCCGACTCAACACGAAGTTGAGAGGAACATCTGACCTCGCTGTCTGGCATCTATTAAACAAACAGGCATCGAACCCGAAGGTCGGCTCAACATGAAGTTGAGAGGAACATTTGACTTCACTGTCAAGCATCTATTAAACAAACAGGCATCAAATCCAAAGGCAGGCTCAACCCAAAGTTTAGAAGAACATTTGACCTCACTGTCAGGCATCTGTTAAATAAACAGGCATCGAACCCGAAGGGTGGCTCAACTCAAAGTTGATAAGAACATTTGACCTCACCGTCAAGCATCTATTAAACAAAAAGTTATCGAACCCGAAGGCCGACTCAACCCAAAGTTGAGAAGAACATTTGAGCTCGCCGTCAGGCATCTGTTAAACAAACAAGCATCGAACCCAACGGTCGGCTTAACATGAAGTTGAGAGGAACATTTGTCATTACTGTCAAGCATCTGTTAAACAAACAGGCACCAAATCCGAAAGCCGGCTCAACCCGAAGTTGAGAAGAACATCTGACCTCACCGTCAGGTTTTTGTTAAACAAATAGGCATCGAACCCGAACGGCGGCTCAACCCAAAGTTGAGAAAAACATCTGACCTCACCGTCAGGCATCTGTTAAACAAATAGGCACCGAACCCGAAGGCCGGCATAACACGAAGTTGAGAAGAACATCTGACCTCCCCATCAGGCATTAGTTAAATAAACAGGCATCGAACCCAAAGGCCGGCACAACACGAAGTTGAGAAGAACATCTGACCTCGCTGTCAGGCATCTGTTAAACAAACAGGCATCGAACCTGAAGGCCGGCTGAACACAAAGTTGAGAGGAACATCTGACCTCGCTGTTAGGCATCTGTTAAACAAACAGGCATCGAACCTGAAGGCTGGCTCAAGACGAAGTTGAGAGGAACATCTGACCTCGCTGTTAAGCATCGGTTAAACATATAGGCATCGATCCCGCAGGCCGACTCAACATGAAGTTGAGAGGAACATTTGACTTTGCTGTCAAGCATCGGTTAAACAAACAGGCATCAAATCTGAAGGTCGGCTCAACCCGAAGTTGAGAAGAACATCTGACCTCACCGTCAGGTTTTTGTTAAACAAACAGGCGTCGAACCCGAACGGCGGCTCAACCCGAATTTGAGAAGAACATCTGACCTCGCCATCAAACATGTGTTATACAAACAGGCATCGAACCCAAATGCCGACTCAACTTGAAGTTGAGAGGAACATCTGACCTCCCCATCTCGCATTAGTTAAACAAACAGGCATCGAACCCGAAGGCCGACACAACACGAAGTTGAGAAGAACATCTGACCTTGCCGTCAGGCATCTGTTAAACAAACAGGCATCGAACCTGAAGGCCGGCTCAACACGAAGTTGAGGGGAACATCTGACCTCGCTGTTAGGCATCTGTTAAACAAACAGGCATCAAACCCGAAGGCCGGCTCAGTTTGAAGTTGAGAGGAACATCTGACCTCACTGTTAGGCATCTGTTAAACAAAGAGGCATTGAACCCGAAGTTCGGCTTAACATGAATTTGAGAGGAACATTTGACATTACTGTCAAGCATCTGTTAAACAAACAGGCACCAGATCCGAAAGCCGGCTCAACCCGAAGTTGAGAAGAACATCTGACCTCGCCGTCAGGCATCTGTTAAACAAAGAGGCATTGAACCCGAAGGTCGACTCAACACGAAGTTGAGAGGAACATCTGACCTCGCTGTCAGGCATCTATTAAACAAACAAGCATCAAACCCGAAGGTCGGCTCAACATGAAGTTGAGAGGAACATTTGAGTTCACTATCAAACATCTATTAAACAAACAGGCATCAAATCCAAAGGCCGGCTCAACCCAAAGTTGAGAAGAACATCTGACCTCACTGTCAGGCATCTGTTAAACAAACAGGCATCGAACCCGAAGGGTGGCTCAACTCGAAATTGATAAGAACATTTGACCTCACCGTCAGGCATCTATTAAACAAAAAGGCATCGAACCCGAAGACCGACTCAACCCGAAGTTGAGAAGAACATTTGACCTTGCCGTCAGGCATCTGTTAAACAAACAAGCATCGAACCCAAAGGTCGGCTTAACATGAAGTTGAGAGGAACATATGACATTACTGTCAAGTACCTGTTAAACAAACAGGCACCAAATCCGAAAGCCGGCTCAACCCGAAGTTGAGAAGAACATCTGACCTCACCGTCAGGTTTTTATTAAACAAACAGGCATCGAACCCGAACGGAGGCTCAACCCGAAGTTGAGAAGAACATCTGACCTCACCGTCAGGAATCTTTTAAACAAACAGGCATCGAACCCGAAGGCCGACTCAACTTGAAGTTAACAGGAACATCTGACCTCCCCATCAGGCATTAGTTAAACAAACAGGCATCGAACCCAAAGGCCGGCACAACACGAAGTTGAGAAGAACATCTGACCTCGCCGTCAGGCATCTGTTAAACAAACAGGCATCGAACCTGAAGGCCGGCTTAACACAAAGTTGAGAGAAACATCTGACCTCGCTGTTAGGCATCTGTTAAACAAACAGGAATCGAACCTGAAGGCTGGCTTAACACGAAGTTGAGAGGAACATCTGACCTCGCTGTTAAGCACCGGTTAAACAAATAGGCATCGAACCCGCATGCCGACTCAACATGATGTTGAGAGGAACATTCGACTTCGCTGTCAAGCATCAGTTAAACAAACAGGCATCAAATCTGAAGGCCGGCTCAACCCGAAGTTGAGAAGAACATCTGACCTCACCGTCAGGTTTTTGTTAAACAAACAGGCATCGAACCCGAACGACGGCTCAACCCGAATTTGAGAAGAACATCTGACCTCGCCGTCAAACATCTATTAAACAAACAGGCATTGAACCCGAAGGCCGACACAACTTGAAGTTGAGAGGAACATCTGACCTCCCAATCTCGCATTAGTTAAACAAACAGGCATCGAACCCGAAGGCCGGCATAACACGAAGTTGAGAAGAACATCTGACCTTGCCGTCAGGCATCTGTTAAACAAACAGGCATCGAACCTGAAGGCCGTCTCAACACGAAGTGGAGACGAATATCTGACCTCGCTGTTAGGCATCTGTTAAACAAACAAGCATCGAACCCGAAGGCCGGCTCAACTTGAAGTTGAGAGGAACATATGACCTCGCCGTCAGGCATCTGTTAAACAAACAGGCATCGAACCCGAAGGTCGGCGTAACATGAAGTTGAGAGGAACATTTGATATTACTGTCAAGCATCTGTTAAACAAACAGGCACCAAATTCGAAAGCCGGCTCAACCCGAAGTTGAGAAGAACATCTGACCTCACCGTCAGGTTTTTGTTAAACAAACAGGCATCGAACCCGAACGGCGGCTCAACCCGAAGTTGAAAAGGAACATCTGACCTCGCCGTCAGGCATCTGTTAAACAAACAGGCATCGAACCCGAAGGCCGGCTCAACACGAAGTTGAGAGGAACATCTGACCTCGCTGTCAGGCATCTATTAAACAAACAGGCATCGAACCCGAAGGTCGGCTCAACATGAAGTTGAGAGGAACATTTGACTTCACTGTCAAGCATCTGTTAAATAAACAGACATCAAATTCGAAGGTCGGCTCAACCCGAAGTTGAGAAGAACATCTGACCTCACTGTCAGGCATCTGTTAAACAAACAGGCACCAAACCCGAAGGCCGTCTCAATCCTTAATTAAGAAGAACATCTGACCTTACCGTCAAACATCTGTTAAACAAACACGCATCGAACCCGAAGGCCGACTCAACTTGAAGTTGAGAGGAACATCTGACCTCCCCATCAAGCATTACTTAAACAAACAGGCGTCGAACCCGAAGCCCGGCACAACACAAAGTTGAGAAGAACATCTGACCTCGCCGTCAGGCAACTGTTAAACAAATAGGCATCGAACCCTATTGCCGGCCCAACACAAAGTTGAGAAGAACATCTGACCTCGCTGTTAGGCATCTGTGAAACAAACAGGCATTGAACCTGAAGGTCGGCTCAACATGAAGTTGAGAGGAACATTTGACCTCGCTGTCAGGCATCTATTAAACAAACAGGCATCAAAACCGAAGGCCGGCTCAACCCGAAGTTGAGATAAACATCTGACCTCACCGTCAGGCATCTGTTTGTTTAACAGATGCCTAACAGCGAAGTTAGATGTTCTTATCAACTGCGGGTTGAGCCACCCATCGGGTTCGATGCCTGTTTGTTTAATAGATGCCTGACGGTGAGGTCAGATGTTCTTCTCAACTTCAAGTTGAGCCGGCCTTCGGGTTCGATGCCTATTTGTGTAACAGATACCTGATGGTGAGGTCAGATGTTCTTCTCAACTTCGGGTTCAGCCGGCCTTCGGATTTGATGCCTGTTTGTTTAACAGATGTTTGACAGTGAAGTCAAATGTTCCTCTCAATTCACGTTTTGTTGAACTTCAGGTTCGATGCTTGTTTCTTTAACAGATGCCTGTCGGCGAGGTCAGATGTTCCTCTCAACTTCGTGTTGAGCCGGCCTTCGGGTTCGATGCCTGTTCTTTTAAGAGATGCCTGACGGCGAGGTCAGATGTTCTTATCAACTTCGGGTTGAGCCGGCCTTTGGTGTTTGATGCCTATTTGTTTAACAGATGCCTGGCGAAGAGGTCTAATATTCTTATCAACTTCGGGTTGAGCCGCCCTTCGGGTTCGATGCCTGTTTGTTTAACAAATGCCTGGCGGAGAGGTCTTATGTTCTTATCAACTTTGGGTTGAGCTGCCCTTCGGGTTCGATGCCTGTTTGTTTAACAGATGCTTGACAGTGAAGTCAAATGTTCCTCTTAACTTCATGTTGAGCCGGCCTTCGGGTTCGATGCCTGCTTGTTTAACAGATGCCTGACGGCGAGGTCAGATGTTCCTCTCAACTTCGTTTTGAGCCGGCCTTCGGGTTCGATGCCTCTTTGTTTAAGAGATGCCTGACGGCGATGTCAGATGTTCTTATCAACTTCGGGTTGAGCTGGCCTTCGGGTTCGATGCGTGTTTGTTTAGCATATGCCTAACGGCGAAGTCAGATGTTCTTATCAACTTCGGGTTGAGCCGCCCTTCGGGTTCGATGCCTGTTTTTTTAACCGATGCCTGACGGTGAGGTCAGATGTTCTTCTCAACTTCAAGATGAGCCGGCCTTCAGGTTCGATGCCTGTTTGTTTAACAGATGTTTGACGGCGAGGTCAGATGTTCTTCTCAATTAAGGATTGAGAGGGCCTTCGAGTTTGATGCCTGTTTGTTTAACAGATGCCTAACAGCGAGGTCAGAGGTTCTTCTCAACCTCGGGTTGAGCCGGCCTTCGGGTTCGATGCCTGTTTGTTTAACAGATGCCTAGCGGAGAGGTCTAATGTTCTTATCAACATCGGGTTCAGCCGCCCTTCGTGTTTGATGCCTGTTTGTTTAACATATGCCTGACGGTGAGGTCATAAGTTCTTCTCAACTTCGGGTTGAGCCAGCCTTCGAATTTGATGCCTGTTTGTTTAACATATGCTTGACAGTGAAGTCAAATGTTCCTATCAACATCATGTTGAGCCAACCTTGAGGTTCAATGCCTGTTTGTTTAACGGATGTCTGACAGCGAGGTCAGATGTTCCTCTCAAATTCGTGTTGATCCGGCCTTCGGGTTCGATTGCCTGTTTGTTTAACAGATGCCTGACGGCGAGGTCAAATGTTCTTATCAACATTGGGTTGAGCCGGCCTTCGGGTTCGATGCCTGTTTGTTTAACAGATACCTGACGGCGAAGTCAGATGTTCTTATCAACTTCGGGTTGAGCCGCCATTCGGGTTCGACGCCTGTTTGTTTAAGAGATGCTTGACGGCGAGGTCAGATGTTCTTATAAACCTCGGGTTGAGTCGGCCTTCGGGTTCGATGCCTGTTTGTTTAACAGATGCCTGACGGTGAAGTCAGATGTTCTTCTCCACTTCATGTTGTTCCGGCATTCGGGTTCGATGCCTGTTTGTTTAAATGATGCCTGACGGTGAGGTCAGATGTTCTTCTCAACTTCAAGTTGAGCCGGCCTTCGGGTTCGATGCCTGTTTGTTTAACAGATGTTTGACAGCGATGTCAGATGTTCTTCTCAATTAAGGATTGAGAGGGCCTTCAGGTTCGATGCCTGTTTGTTTAACAGATGCCTAACAGCGAGGTCAAATGTTCTTCTCAACTTCGGGTGGAGCCGGCCTTCAAGTTCAATGCCTATTTGTTTAACAGATGCCTGATGGAGAGGTCTAATGTTCTTATCAACTTCAGGTTGAGCCGCGCTTCGGGCTCACCGCCTATTTGTTTAACAGATGCTTGACGGTGAGGTCAGATGTTCTTCTCAATTTCGGTTGAGCCGGCCATCGGATTTGATGCCTGTTTGTTTAACAGATGCTTGACAGTGAAGTCAAATGTTCCTCTCAACTTCATGTTGAGCCGACCATCAGGTTCGATGCCTGTTTGTTTAACAGATTCCTGACGGCGAGGTCAGATGTTCCTCTCAACTTCGTGTTGAGTCGGCCTTCGGGTTCGATGCTTGTTTGTTTAAGAGATGCCTGGCGGCGAGGTCAGATGTTCCTCTCAACTTCATGTTGAGTCGACTTTCGGGTTTGATGCCTGTTTGTTTAAAAGATGCCTGACGGCGAGGTCAGATGTTCTTATTAACTTCGGGTTGAGCCGGCCTTTGGGTTTGATGCCTGTTTTTTTAACAGATGCCTGGCGGAGAGGTCTTATGTTCTTATCAACTTTGGGTTGAGCTGCCCTTCGGGTTCGATGCCTGTTTGTTTAACAGATGCTTGACAGTGAAGTCAAATGTTCCTCTTAACTTCATGTTGAGCCGGCCTTCGGGTTCGATGCCTTTTTGTTTAAGAGATGCCTGACGGCAAGGTCAGATGTTCCTCTCAACTTCGTGTTGAGCCGGCATTCGGGTTCGATGCCTCTTTGTTTATGAGATGCCTGACGGCGATTTCAGATGTTCTTATTAACTTCAGGTTGAGCCGGCCTTCGGGTTCTATGCCTGTTTGTTTAACAGATGCCTAACGGCGAAGTCCGATGTTCTTATCAACTTCGGGTTGAGCCGCCCTTCGGGTTCGATGCCTGTTTTTTTAACAGATGCCTGACAGGGAGTTCAGATGTTCTTCTCAACTTCAAGTTGAGCCGGCCTTCGGGTTCGATGCCTGTTTGTTTAACAGATGTTTGACAGCGATGTCAGATGTTCTTCTCAATTAAGGATTGAGAGGGCCTTCAGGTTCGATGCCTGTTTGTTTAATAGATGCCTAACAGCGAGGTCAAATGTTCTTCTCAACTTCGGGTTGAGCCGGCCTACAAGTTCGATGCCTGTTTGTTTAACAGATGCCTGACGGAGAGGTCTAATGTTCTTATCAACTTCGGTTTGAGCCGCCCTTCGGGGTCGCCGCCTATTTGTTTAACAGATGCCTGACGGTAAGGTCAGATGTTCTTCTCAACTTCGGGTTGAGCCGGCCATCGGATTTGATGCCTGTTTGTTTAACAGATGCTTGACAGTGAAGTCAAATGTTCCTCTCAACTTCACGTTGAGCCGACCTTCAGGTTCGATGCCCGTTTGTTTGATAGATGCCTGACGACGAGGTCAGATGTTCCTCTCAACTTCGTGTTGAGCCGGCCTTCGGGTTCGATGCTTGTTTGTTTAAGAGATGCCTGACGGCGAGGTCAGATGTTCCTCTCAACTTCGTGTTGAGTCGGCTTTCGGGTTCGATGCCTGTTTGTTTAAGAGATGCCTGACGGCGAGGTCAGATGTTCTTATTAACTTCGGGTTGAGCCGGCCTTTGGGTTTGATGCCTGTTTTTTTAACAGATGCCTGGCGGAGAGGTCTTATGTTCTTATCAACTTTGGGTTGAGCCGCCCTTCGGGTTTGATGTCTGTTTATTTAATAGATGCTTGACAGTGATGTCAAATGTTCCTCTTAACTTCATGTTGAGCCGGCCTTCGGATTCGATGCCTGTTTGTTTAAGAGATGCCTGACGGCGAGGTCAGATGTTCCTCTCAACTTCGTGTTGAGCCGGCCTTCGGGTTCGATGCCTCTTTGTTTAAGAGATGCCTGACGGATGTGTCAGATGTTCTTATTAACTTCGGGTTGAGCTTGCCTTCGGGTTCTATGCCTGTTTGTTTAACAGATGCCTAACAGCGAAGTCCGATGTTCTTACAAACTTCAGGTTGAGCCGCGCTTCGGGTTCGATGCCTGTTTTTTTAACAGATGCCTGACGGTGAGGTCAGATGTTCTTCTCAACTTCAAGTTGAGCCGGCCTTCAGGTTCGATGCCTGTTTATTTAACAGATGTTTGACGGCGAGGTCAGATGTTCTTCTCAATTAAGGATTGAGACGGCCTTCGGGTTTGATGCCTGTTTGTTTAACAGATGCCTAACGGCGAGGTCAGATGTTCTTCTCAACTTCGGGTTGAGCCAGCCTTCGGGTTCGATGCCTGTTTGTTTAACAGATGCCTGGCGGAGAGGTCTAATGTTCTTCTCAACTTCGGGTTGAGCCGACCTTCGGGTTCGATGCTTGTTTGTTTAAAAGATGCCTGACAGGGAGTTCAGATGTTCTTCTCAACTTTGGGTTGAGCCGGCCTTTGGTTTTGATGCCTGTTTGTTTAACATATGCCTGGCGAAGAGTTCTAATGTTCTCATCAACTTCGGGTTGAGCCGCCCTTCGGGTTCAATGCCTGTTTGTTTAACAGATGCCTGGCAGTGAGGTCAGATGTTCTTCTCAACTTGGGGTGTAGCCGGCCTTTGGATTTGATGCCTGTTTGTTTAACAAATGCTTGACAGTGAAGTAAAATGTTCCTCCAACTTCATGTTGAGCCGACCTTCAGGTTCGATGCCTATTTGTTTAACAGATGCCTAACGGCGAGGTCAGATGTTCTTATCAACTTCGGGTTTAGCTGGCCTTTGGGTTCGATGCCTGTTTGTTTAATAGATGCTAACAGCGAAGTCAGATGTTCTTATCAACTGCGGGTTGAGCCACCCTTCGGGTTCGATGCCTGTTTGTTTAATAGATGCCTAACGGTGAGATCAGATGTTCTTCTCAACTTCCAGTTAAAGCGGCCTACGGGTTCGATGCCTATTTGTGTAACAGATGCCTGATGGTGAGGTTAGATGTTCTTCTCAACTTCGGGTTCAGCCGGCCTTCGGATTTGATGCCTGTTTGTTTAACAGATGCTTGATAGTGAAGTCAAATGTTCCTCTCAACTTCATGTTTTGCCGAACTTTAGGTTCGATGCTTGTTTCTTTAACAGATGCCTGTCGGCGAGGTCAGATGTTCCTCTCAACTTCGTGTTGAGCCGGCCTTCGGGTTCGATGCCTGTTTGTTTAAGAGATGCCTGACGGCGAGGTCAGATGTTCTTATCAACTTCAGTTTGAGCCGGCCTTTGGGTTTGATGCCTGTTTGTTTAACAGATGCCTGGCGAAGAGGTCTAATATTCTTATCAACTTCGGGTTGAGCCGCCCTTCGGGTTCGATGCCTGTTTGTTTAACAGATGCCTGACGGTGAGGTCAGATGTTCTTCTCAACTTCGGGGTGAACCGGCCTTCGGATTTGATGCTTGTTTGTTTAACAGATGCTTGACAGTGAAGTCAAATGTTCCTCTTAACTTCATGTTGAGTCGGCCTTCGGGTTCGATGCCTGTTTGTTTAACAGATGCCTGACGGCGAGGTCAGATGTTCCTCTCAACTTCGTGTTGAGCCGGCCTTCGGGTTCGATGCCTCTTTGTTTAAGAGATGCCTGACGACGATGTCAGATGTTCTTATTAACTTCGGGTTGAGCTTTCCTTCGGGTTCTATGCCTATTTGTTTAACAGATGCCTAACGGCGAAGTCCGATGTTCTTATCAACTTCGGGTTGAGCCGCCCTTCGGGTTCGATGCCTGTTTTTTTAATAGATGCCTGACGGTGAGGTCAGATGTTCTTCTCAACTTCAAGTTGAGCCGACCTTCAGGTTCGATGCCTGTTTGTTTAACAGATGTTTGACGGCGAGGTCAGATGTTCTTCTCAATTAAGGATTTAGACGGCCTTCGGGTTTGATGCCTGTTTGTTTAACAGATGCCTAACGGCAAGGTCAGATGTTCTTCTCAACTTCGGGTTGAGCCAGCCTTTGGGTTCGATGCCCGTTTGTTTAACAGATGCCTGGCGGAGAGGTCTAATGTTCTTCTCAACTTCAGGTTGAGTCGGCCTTCGGGTTCGATGTCTGTTTGTTTAACAGATGCCTGACAGGGAGTTCAGATGTTCTTCTCAATTTCGGGTTGAGCCGGCCTTTGGGTTTGATGCCTGTTTCTTTAACATATGCCTGGCGGAGAGTTCAAATGTCCTTATCAACTTCGGGTTGAGCCGCCCTTCGGGTTCAATGCATGTTTGTTTCACAGATGCCTGACAGTGAGGTCAGATGTTCTTCTCAACTTCGGGTTGAGTCGGCCTTCACATTCGATGCCTGTTTGTTTAACAAATGCTTGACAGCGAAGTCAAATGTTCCTCCAACTTCATGTTGAGCCAACCTTCAGGTTCGATGCCTATTTGTTTAACAGATGCCTAACGGCGAGGTCAGATGTTCTTATCAACTTCGAGTTGAGCTGGCCTTTGGGTTCGATGCCTGTTTGTTTAATAGATGCCTAACGGCGAAGTCAGATGTTTATATCAACTGCGGGTTGAGCCACCCTTCGGGTTCGATGCCTGTATGTTTAATAGATGCCTGACGGTGAGGTCAGTTGTTCTTCTCAACTTCAAGTTAATCCGGCCTTCGAGTTCGATGCCTGTTTATGTAACAGATGCCTGATGGTGAGGTCAGATGTTCTTCTCAACTTCGGGTTCAGCCGGCCTTCGGATTTGATGCCTGTTTGTTTAACAGATGCTTGAAAGTGAAGTCAAATGTTCCTCTCAACAGATGCTTGCTTCTTTAACAGATGCCTGTCGGCGAGATCAGATGTTCCTTTCAACTTCGTGTTGAGCCGGCCTTCGGGTTCGATGCCTGTTTGTTTAAGAGATGCCTGACGGCGAGGTCAGATGTTCTTATCAACTTCGGTTTGAGCCGGCCTTTGGGTTTGATGCCTGTTTGTTTAACAGATGCCTGGCGAAGAGGTCTAATATTCTCATCAACTTCGGGTTGAGTCGCTCTTCGGGTTCGATGCATGTTTGTTTAACAGATGCCTGACGGTGAGGTCAGATGTTCTTCTCAACTTCGAGGTGAGCCGGCCTTCGGATTTGATGCTTGTTTGTTTAACAGATGCTTGACAGTGAAGTCAAATGTTCTTCTTAAATTCATGTTGAGCCGTCCTTCGGGTTCGATGCCTGTTTGTTTAACAGATACCTGACGGCGAGGTCAGATGTTCTTATCAACTTCGGGTTGAGCCGCCCTTCGGGTTCGATGCCTGTTTTTTTAATAGATGCCTGACGGTGAGGTCAGATGTTCTTCTCAACGTCAAGTTGAGTCGGCCTTCAGGTTCGATGCCTGTTTGTTTAACAGATGTTTGACGGCGAGGTCAGATGTTCTTCTCAATTAAGGATTGAGACGGCCTTCGTGTTTGATGCCTGTTTGTTTAACAGATGCCTAACGGCGAGGTCAGATGTTCTTCTCAACTTCGGGTTGAGCCGGCCTTCAGGTTCGATTCCTGTTTGTTTAACAGATGCCTGGCGGAGAGGTCTAATGTTCTTATCAACATCGGGTTGAGCCGCCCTTCGTGTTCGATGCCTGTTTGTTTAACATATGCCTGACAGTGAAGTCAAATGTTCCTCTCAACTTCATGTTGAGCCAACCTTGAGGTTCAATGCCTTTTTGTTTAACAGGTGTCTGACGGCGAGGTCAGATGTTCCTCTCAAATTCGTGTTGAGCCGGCCTTCGGGTTCGATTGCCTATTTGTTTAACAGATGCTTGACGGCGAGGTCAAATGTTCTTATCAACATTGGGTTGAGCCGGCCTTCGGGTTCGATGCCAGTTTGTTTAACAGATACCTGACGGCGAAGTCTGATGTTCTTATCAACTTCGGGTTGAGCCGCCCTTCGGGTTCGACGCCTGTTTGTTTAAGAGATGCCTGACGGCAAGGTCAGATGTTCTTATAAACCTCAGGTTGAGCCGGCCTTCGGGTTCGATGCCTGTTTGTTTAATAGATGCCTGATGGTGAAGTCAGATGTTCTTCTCAACTTCGTGTTGTTCCGGCATTCGGGTTCGATGCCTGTTTGTTTGAATGATGCCTGACAGTAAGGTCAGATGTTCTTCTTAACTTCAAGTTGAGCCGGCCTTCGGGTTCGATGCCTGTTTGTTTAACAGATGTTTGACAGCGATGTCAGAAGTTCTTCTCAATTAAGGATTGAGAGGGCCTTCAGGTTCGATGCATGTTTGTTTAACAGATGCCTAACAGCGAGGTCAAATGTTCTTCTCAACTTCGGGTTGAGCCGGCCTTCGGGTTCGATGCCTGTTTGTTTAACAGATGCCTGGCGGAGAGGTCTAATGTTCTTATCAACTTCGGGTTGAGCCGCCCTTCGGGGTCGCCGCCTATTTTTTTAACAGATGTTCTTCTCAACTTCGGGTTGAGTCGGCCATCGGATTTGATGCCTGTTTGTTTAACAGATGCTTGACAGTGAAGTCAAATGTTCCTCTCAACTTCATGTTGAGCCAACCTTCAGGTTCGATGCCTGTTTGTTTAACAGATGCCTGACGGCGAGTTCAGATGTTCCTCTCAACTTCGTGTTGAGCCGGCCTTCGGGTTCGATGCTTGTTTGTTTAAGAGATGCCTAACGGCGAGGTCAGATGTTCCTCTCAACTTCGTGTTGAGCCGGCTTTCGGGTTCGATGCCTGTTTGTTTAAGAGATGCCTGACGGCGAGGTCAGATGTTCTTATTAACTTCGGGTTGAGCCGGCCTTTGGGTTTGATGCCTGTTTTTTTAAAAGATGCCTGGCGGAGAGGTCTAACGTTCTTATCAAATTTGGGTTGAGCCGCCCTTCGGGTTCGATGCTTGTTTATTTAACAGATGCTTGACAGTGAAGTCAAATGTTCCTCTTAACTTCATGTTGAGCCGGCCTTCGGGTTCGATGCCTCTTTGTTTAAGAGATGCCTGACGGTGATGTCAGATGTTCTTATTAACTTCAGGTTGAGCTTGCCTTCGGGTTCTATGCCTGTTTGTTTAACAGATGCCTAACGGCGAAGTCCGATGTTCTTATCAACTTCGGGTTGAGCCGCCCTTCGGGTTCGATGCCTGTTTTTTTAACAGATGCCTGACGGTGAGGTCAGATGTTCTTCTAAACTTCAAGTTGAGCCGACCTTCAGGTTCGATGCCTGTTTGTTTAACAGATGTTTTATGGCGAGGTCAGATGTTCTTCTCAATTAAGGATTGAGACGACCTTCGAGTTTGATGCCTGTTTGTTTAACAGATGCCTAACGGCAAGGTCAGATGTTCTTCTCAACTTCGGGTTGAGCCAGCCTTCGGGTTCGAAGCCTGTTTGTTTAACAGATGCCTGGCGGAGAGGTCTAATGTTCTTATCAACTTCGGGTTAAGCCGCCCTTCGGGTTCGATGCCTGTTTGTTCAACATATGCCTGACGGTGAGGTCAGAAGTTCTTCTCAACTTCGGGTTGAGCCGACCTTCGGATTTGATGCCTGTTTATTTAACTGATGCCTGACGTTGATGTCAGATGTTCCTTTCAACTTCGTGTTGAGCCGGCCTTCGGATTCGAGGCCTGTTTGTTTAACAGATGCCTGGCGGAGAGGTCTAATGTTCTTATCAACTTCGGGTTGAGCCGCCCTTCGGGTTCGATGCCTGTTTGTTTAACAGATGCCTGACGGTGAGGTCAGATGTTCTTCTCAACTTCGGGGTGAGCCGGCCTTCGGATTTGATGCCTGTTTGTTTAACAGATGCTTGACCGTGAAGTCAAATGTTCCTCTTAACTTCATGTTGAGCCGGCCTTCGGGTTCGATGCCTGTTTGTTTAACAGATGCTTGACGGCGAGGTCAGATGTTCCTCTCAACTTCGTGTTGAGTCGGCCTTCGGGTTCGATGCCTCTTTGTTTAAGGGATGCCTGACGGCGATGTCAGATGTTCTTATTAACTTCGGGTTGAGCTTGCCTTCGGGTTCTATGCCTGTTTGTTTAACAGATGCCTAACGGCGAAGTCCGATGTTCTTATCAACTTCGGGTTGAGCCGCCCTTTGGGTTCGATGCCTATTTTTTTAACAGATGCCTGACGGTGAGGTCAGATGTTCTTCTCAACTTCAAGTTGAGCCGGCCTTCAGGTTCGATGCCTGTTTGTTTAACAGATGCCTAACGGCGAGGTCAGATGTTCTTCTCAACTTCGGGTTGAGCCAGCCTTCGGGTTCGAAGCCTGTTTGTTTAACAGATGCCTGGCGGAGAGGTCTAATGTTCTTATCAACTTCGGGTTGAGCCGCCCTTCGGGTTCGATGCCTGTTTGTTCAACATATGCCTGACGGTGAGGTCAGAAGTTCTTCTCAACTTCGGGTTAAGCCGACCTTCGGATTTGATGCCTGTTTATTTAACTGATGCCTGACGTTGATGTCAGATGTTCCTTTCAACTTCGTGTTGAGCCGGCCTTCGGATTCGAGGCCTGTTTGTTTAACAGATGCCTGACAGGGAGGTCAGATGTTCTTCTCTACTTCGGGTTCAACCGCCCTTCGGATTCGACGCCTGTTTGTTTAACAGATGCCTGACCGCGAAGTCAGATGTTCTTATCAACTTCGGGTTTGATGCCTGTTTGTTTAAAAGATGTCTGACAGTGAGGTCAGATGTTCTTCTCAACTTCGGGTTAAGCCGACCTTTCGGTTTGATGCCTGTTTGTTTAACAGATGCTTGACGGTGAGGTCAGATGTTCTTCTCAACTTCAAGTTGAGCCGGCGTTCGGGTTTGATGCCTATTTGTTTAACAAATGTTTGACGGGGAGGTTAGATGTTCTTCTCAATTAAGGATTGCGACGGCCTTCGGGTTCGATGCCTGTTTGTTTAACAGATGCCTGGTGGAGAGGTCAAATGTTCTTCTCAACTTCGGGTTGAGCCGACCTTCGGGTTCGATGCCTGTTTGTTTAACAGATGCCTGACGGCGAAGTCAAATGTTCTTATCAACTTTGCGTTGAGCCGCCCTTCGGGTTCGATGCTTGTTTGTTTAACAGATGCATGACGGTGAGGTCAGATGTGCTTCTCAACTTCGGGTTGAGTCGACCTTTGGGTTTGATGCCTGTTTGTTTAACATATGCCTGGCGGAGAGTTCTAAAGTTCTTATCAACTTCGGGTTGAGCCGCCCTTCGGGACCAATGCCTGTTTGTTTAACAGATGCCTGACAGTGAGGTCATATGTTTTTCTCAACTTCGGGTTGAGCCGGCGTTCGGATTTGATGCCTGTTTGTTTAACAAATGCTTGACAGTAATGTCAAATGTTCCTCCAACTTCATGTTGAGCCGACCTTCATGTTCGATGCCTGTTTGTTTAACAGATGCCTGACGGCGAGGTCAGATGTTCTTATCAACTTCGGGTTGAGCTGGCCTTTGGGTTCGATGCCTGTTTGTTTAACAGATGCCTAACGGCGAAGTCAGATGTTCTTATCAACTGCGGGTTGAGCCACCCTTCGGGTTCGATGCCTGTTTGTTTAACAGATGCCTGATGGTGAGGTCAGATGTTCTTCTCAACTTCGGGTTCAGTTGGCTTTAGGATTTGATGCCTATTTGTTTAACAGATGCTTGACAGTGAAGTCAAATGTTCCTCTTAACTTCATGTTTTGCCGAACTTCAGGTTCGATGCTTGTTTCTTTAACAGATGCCTGTCGGCGAGGTCAGATGTTCCTCTCAACTTCGTGTTGAGCCGGCCTTCGGGTTCGATGCCTATTTGTTTAAGAGATGCCTGACGGCGAGGGCAGATGTTCTTATCAACTCCGGGTTGAGCCGACCTTTGGGTTTGATGCCTGTTTGTTTAACAGATGCCTGGCGAAGAGGTCTAATATTCTTATCAACTTCGGGTTGAGCCGCCCTTCGGGTTCGATGCCTGTTTATTTAACAAATTCCTGACGGTGAGGTCAGATGTTCTTCTCAACTTCGGGGTGAGCCGACCTTCGGATTTGATGCTTGTTTGTTTAATAGATGCTTGACAGTGAAGTCAAATGTTCCTCTTAGCTTCTTGTTGAGCCGGCCTTCGGGTTCGATGCCTGTTTGTTTAACAGATGCCTGACGGCGAGGTCAGATGTTCCTCTCAACTTCGTGTTGAGCCTGCCTTCGGGTTCGATGCCTCTTTGTTTAAGAGATGCCTGACGGCGATGTCAGATGTTCTTATCAACTTGTGGTTGATCTGGCCTTCGGGTTCGATGCCTATTTATTTAACATATGCCTAACGGCGAAGTCAGATGTTCTTATCAACTTCGGGTTGAGCCGCCCTTCGGGTTCGATGCCTGTTTTTTTAATAGATGTCTGCCGGTGAGGTCAAATGTTCTTCTCAACTTCAAGTTGAGCCGGCCTTCAGGTTCGATGCTTGTTTGTTTAACAGATGTTTGACGGCGAGGTCAGATGTTCTTCTCAATTAAGGATTGAGACGGCCTTCGAGTTTGATGCCTGTTTGTTTAACAGATGCCTAACGGCGACGTCAGATGTTCTTCTCAACTTCGGGTTGAGCCGGCCTTCGGGTTCGATGCCTGTTTGTTTAACAGATGCCTGGCGGAGAGGTCTAATGTTCTTATCAACATCGGGTTGAGCCGCCCTTCGTGTTCGATGCCTGTTTGTTTAACATATGCCTGACGATGAGGTCATAAGTTCTTCTCAACTTCGGGTTGAGTCGGCCTTCGAATTTGATGCCTGTTTATTTAACAGATGCCTGACAGTGAAGTCAAATGTTCCTCTCAACTTCATGTTGAGCCAACCTTGAGGTTCAATGCCTCTTTGTTTAACGGATGTCTGACGGCAAGGTCAGATGTTCCTCTCAAATTCGTGTTGAGCCGGCCTTCGGGTTCGATTGCCTGTTTGTTTAACAGATGCCTGACGGCGAGGTCAAATGTTCTTATCAACATTGGGTTAAGCCGGCCTTCGGGTTCGATGCCTGTTTGTTTAACAGATACCTGATGGCGAAGTCAGATGTTCTTATCAACTTCGGGTTGAGCCGCCCTTCGGGTCGACGCCTGTTTGTTTGAGTGATGCCTGATGGCGAGGTCAGATGTTCTTATAAACCTCGGGTTGAGTCGGCCTTCGGGTTCGATGCCTGTTTGTTTAACAGATGCCTGACGGTGAAGTCAGATGTTCTTCTCAACTTCATGTTGTTCCGGCATTCGGGTTCGATGCCTGTTTGTTTAAATGATGCCTGACAGTGAGGTCAGATGTTCTTCTCAACTTCCAGTTGAGCCGACCTTCGGGTTCGATGCCTGTTTGTTTAACAGAAGTTTGACAGCGATGTCAGATGTTCTTCTCAACTTCGGGTTGAGCCGGCCTTCGGGTTCGATGCCTGTTTGTTTAACAGATGCCTGGCGGAGATGTTCTTCTCAACTTCGGGTTGAGTCGGCCATCGGATTTGATGCCTATTTGTTTAACACATGCTTGACAGTGAAGTCAAATGTTCCTCTCAACTTCATGTTGAGCCGACCTTCAGGTTCGATGCCTGTTTGTTTAACAGATGCCTGACGGCGAGGTCAGATGTTCCTCTCAACTTCCTGTTGAGCCGGCCTTCGGGTTCGATGCTTGTTTGTTAAAGAGATGCCTGACGGCGAGGTCAGATGTTCCTCTCAACTTCGTGTTGAGCCGACTTTCAGGTTCGATGCCTGTTTGTTTAAGAGATGCCTGACGGCGAGGTCAGATGTTCTTATTAACTTAGGGTTAAGCCGGCCTTTGGGTTTGATGCCTGTTTTTTTAACAGATGCCTGGAGGAGAGGTCTAATGTTCTTATCAACTTTGGGTTGAGCCGCCCTTCGGGTTCGATGCCTGTTTGTTTAACAGATGCTTGACAGTGAAGTCAAATGTTCCTCTTAACTTCATGTTGAGCCGGCCTTCGGGTTCGATGCCTGTTTGTTTAACAGATGCCTGACGGCAAGGTCAGATGTTCCTCTCAACTTCGTGTTGAGCCGGCCTTCGGGTTCGATGCCTCTTTGTTTAAGAACTGCCTGACGGCGATGTCAGATGTTCTTATTAACTTCGGGTTGAGTTTGCCTTCGGGTTCTATGCCTGTTTGTTTAACAGATGCCTAACGGCGAAGTCCGATGTTCTTATCAACTTCGGGTTGAGCCGCCCTTCGGGTTCGATGCCTATTTTTTTAACAGATGCCTGACGGTGAGGTCAAATGTTCTTCTCAACTTCAAGTTGAGCCGGCCTTCAGGTTCGATGCCTGTTTGTTTAACAGATGTTTGACGGCAAGGTCATATGTTCTTCTCAATTAAGGATTGAGATGGCCTTCGGGTTTGATGCCTGTTTGTTTAACAGATGCCTAACGGCGAGGTCAGATGTTCTTCTCAACTTCGGGTTGAGCTAGCCTTCGGGTTCGATGCCTTTTTGTTTAATAGATGCCTGGCGGAGAGGTCTAATGTTCTTATCAACTTCGGGTTGAGCCGCCCTTCGGGTTCGATGCCTGTTTGTTTAACAGATGCCTGACGGTGAGGTCAGATGTTATTCTCAACTTCGGGGTGAGCCGGCCTTCGGATTTGATGCCTGTTTGTTTAACAGATTCTTGACAGTGAAGTCAAATGTTCCTCTTAACTTCATGTTGAGCCGGCCTTCGGGTTCGATGCCTGTTTGTTTAACAGATGCCTGACGACGAGGTCAGATGTTCCTCTCAACTTCGTGTAGAGCCGGCCTTCGGGTTCGAAGCCTCTTTGTTTAAGAGATGCCTGACGGTGATGTCAGATGTTCTTATTAACTTCGGGTTGAGCTTGCCTTCGGGTTCTATGCCTGTTTGTTTAACAGATGCCTAACGGCGAAGTCCGATGTTCTTATCAAATTCGGGTTGAGCCGCCCTTCGGGTTCGATGCCTGTTTTTTTAACAGATGCCTGACGGTGAGGTCAGATGTTCTTCTCAACTTCAAGTTGAGCCGGCCTTTAGGTTCGATGCCTGTTTGTTTAACAGATGTTTGACGGCGAGGTCAGATGTTCTTCTCAATTAAGGATTGAGACGGCCTTCGGGTTTGATGCCTGTTTGTTTAACAGATGCCTAACGGCGAGGTCAGATGTTCTTCTCAACTTCGGTTTGAGCCAGCCTTCGGGTTCGATGCCTGTTTGTTTAACAGATGCCTGGCGGAGAGGTCTAATGTTCTTATCAACTTCGGGTTGAGCCGCCCATCGGGTTTGATGCCTAATTGTTTAACATATGCCTGACGGTGAGGTCAGAAGTTCTTCTCAACTTCGGGTTGAGCCGACCTTCGGATTTGATGCCTGTTTATTTAACTGATGCCTGACGTTGATGTCAGATGTTCCTTTCAACTTCGTGTTGAGCCGGCCTTCGGGTTCGAGGCCTGTTTGTTTAACAGATGTCTGACAGGGAGGTCAGATGTTCTTCTCAACTTCGGGTTCAACCGCCCTTCGAATTTGATGCCTGTTTGTTTAACAGATGCCTGACCGCGAAGTCAGATGTTCTTATCAACTTCGGGTTCGATGCCTGTTTGTTTAAAAGATGTCTGACAGTGAGGTCAGATGTTCTTCTCAACATCGGGTTGAGCCGACCTTTCGGTTTGATGCCTGTTTGTTTAATAGATGCTTGACGGTGAGGTCCTATGTTCTTCTCAACTTCAGGTTGAGCCGGCCTTCGGGTTTGATGCCCGTTTGTTTAACAAATGTTTGACGGCGAGGTCAGATGTTCTTCTCAATTAAGGATTGAGACGGCCTTCGCGTTCGATGCCTGTTTGTTTAACAGATGCCTGGTGGAGAGGTCAAATGTTCTTCTCAACTTCGGGTTGAGCCTCCCTTCGGGTTCGATGCCTATTTGTTTAACAGATGCCTGACGGCGAAGTCAAATGTTCTTATCAACTTTGCGTTGAGCCTCCCTTCGGGTTCGATGCTTGTTTGTTTAACAGATGCATGACGGTGAGGTCAGATGTTCTTCTCAACTTCGGGTTGAGTCGGCCTTTGGGTTTGATGCCTGTTTGTTTAACATATGCCTGGCGGAGAGTTCTAAAGTTCTTATCAACTTCGGGTTGAGCCGCCCTTCGGGATCAATGCCTGTTTGTTTAACAGATGCGTGACAGTGAGGTCAGATGCTCTTCTCAACTTCGGGTTGAGCCGGCCTTCGGATTTGATGCCTGTTTGTTTAACAGATGCCTGACGGCGAGGTTAGATGTTCTTATCAACTACGGGTTGAGCTGGCCATTGGGTTCGATGCCTGTTTGTTTAACAGATGCCTAACGACGAAGTCAGATGTTCTTATCAACTGCGGGTGATCCACCCTTCGGGTTCGATGCCTGTTTGTTTAATAGATGCCTGACGGTGAGGTCATATGTTCTTCTCAACTTCAAGTTGAGCCGGCCTTCGGGTTCGATCCCTGTTTGTGTAACAGATACCTGATGGTGAGGTCAGATGTTCTTCTCAACTTCGGGTTCAGCCGGCCTTCGGATTTGATGCCTGTTTGTTTAACAGATGCTTGACAGTAAAGTCAAATGTACCTCTCAACTTCATGTTTTGCCGAACTTCAGGTTCGATGCTTGTTTCTTTAACAGATGCCTGTCGGCGAGGTCAGATGTTCCTCTCAACTTCATGTTGAGCCGGCCTTCGGGTTCGTTGCCTGTTTGTTTAAGAGATGCCTGACGGCGAGGTCAGATGTTCTTATCAACTTCGGGTTGAGTCGGCCTTTGGGTTTGATGCTTGTTTGTTTAACAGATGCCTGGCGAAGAGGTCTAATATTCTTATCAACTTCGGGTTGAGCCGCCTTTCAGGTTCGATGCCTGTTTGTTTAACAGATGCCTGACGGTGAGGTCAGATGTTCTTCTCAATTTCGGGGTGAGCCGGCCTTCGGATTTGATGCTTGTTTGTTTAATAGATGCTTGACAGTGAAGTCAAATGTTCCTCTTAACTTCATGTTGAGCCGGCCTTCGGGTTCGATGCCTGTTTGTTTAACAGATGCCTGACGGCGAGGTCAGATGTTCCTCTCAACTTCGTGTTGAGCCGGCCTTCGGGTTTGATGCCTCTTTGTTTAAGAGATGCCTGACGGCGATGTCAGATGTTCTTTTCAACTTCGGGTTGATCTGGCCTTCGGGTTTGATGCCTGTTTGTTTAACAGATGCCTAACGGCAAAGTCAGATGTTCTTATCAACTTCGGGTTGAGCCGCCCTTCGGGTTCGATGCCTGATTTTTTAATAGATGCCTGACAGTGAGGTCAGATGTTCTTCTCAACTTAAAATTGAGCCGGCCTTCAGGTTCGATGCCTGTTTGTTTAACAGATGTTTGATGGAGAGGTCAGATGTTCTTCTCAATTAAGGATTGAGACGACCTTCGAGTTTGATGCCTGTTTGTTTAACAGATGCCTGGCGGAGAGGTCTAATGTTCTTATCAACATCGGGTTGAGCCGCCCTTCGTGTTCGATGCCTGTTTGTTTAACATATGCCTGACGGTGAGGTCATAAGTTCTTCTCAACTTCGGGTTGAGCCAACCTTCGAATTTGATGCCTGTTTGTTTAACAGATGCTTGACAGTGAATTCAAATGTTCCTCTCAACTTCATGTTGAGCCAACCTTGAGGTTCAATGCCTCTTTGTTTAACGGATGTCTGACGGCAAGGTCAGATGTTCCTCTCAAATTCGTGTTGAGCCGGCCTTCAGGTTCGATTGCCTGTTTATTTAACAGATGCCTGAAGGCGAGGTCAAATGTTCTTATCAACATTGGGTTGAGCCGGCCTTCGGGTTCGATGCCTGTTTGTTTAACAGATACCTGACGGCGAAGTCAGATGTTCTTATCAACTTCGGGTTGTGCCGCCCTTCGGGTTCGACGCCTGTTTGTTTAAGAGATGCCTGACGGCGAGGTCAGATGTTCTTATAAACCTCGGGTTGAGCCGGCCTTCGGGTTCGATGCCTATTTGTTTAACAGATGCCTGACAGTGAAGTCAGATGTTCTTCTCAACTTCATGTTGTTCCGGCATTCGGGTTCGATGCCTGTTTGTTTAAATGATACCTAACAGTGAGGTCAGATGTTCTTCTCAACTTCAAGTTGAGCCGGCCTTCGGGTTCGATGCCTGTTTGTTTAACAGATGTTTGACAGCGATGTCAGATGTTCTTCTAAATTAAGGATTTAGAGGGCCTTCAGGTTCGATGCCTGTTTGTGTAATAGATGCCTAACGGCGATGTCAAATGTTCTTCTCAACTTCGGGTTGAGCCGGCCTTCGGGTTCGATGCCTGTTTGTTTAACAGATGCCTGGCGGAGAGGTCTAATGTTCTTATCAACTTCGGGTTGAGCCGCCCTTCGGGGTCGCCGCCTATTTGTTTAACAGATGCCTGACGGTGAGGTCAGATGTTCTTCTCAACTTCGAGTTGAGTCGACCATTGGATTTGATGCCTGTTTGTTTAACAGATGCTTGACAGTGAAGTCAAATGTTCCTCTCAACTTCATGTTGAGCCGACCTTCAGGTTCGATGCCTTTTTGTTTAACAGATGCCTGACGGCGAGGTCAGATGTTCATCTAAACTTCGTGTTGAGCCGGCCTTCGGGTTCGATGCTTGTTTGTTTAAGAGATGCCTGACGGCGAGGTCAGATGTGCCTCTCAACTTCGTGTTGAGCCGGCTTTCGGGTTCGATGCCTGTTTGTTTAAGAGATGCCTGACGGCGAGGTCAGATGTTCTTATTAACTTCGGGTTGAGCCGGCCTTTGGGTTTGATGCCTGTTTTTTGAACAGATGCCTGGCGGAGAGGTCTAATGTTCTTATCAACATTGGGTTGAGCCGCCCTTCGGGTTCGATGCCTGTTTGTTTAACAGATGCTTGACAGTGAAGTCAAATGTTCCTCTTAACTTCATGTTGAGCCGGCCTTCGGGTTCGATGCCGGTTTGTTTAACAGATGCCTGACGGAGAGGTCAGATGTTCCTCTCAACTTCGTGTTGAGCCAGCCTTCGGGTTCGATGCCTCTTTGTTTAAGAGATGCCTGACGGCGAGGTCAGATGTTCTTATAAACCTCGGGTTGAGCCGGCCTTCGGGTTCGATGCCTATTTGTTTAACAGATGCCTGACAGTGAAGTCAGATGTTCTTCTCAACTTCATGTTGTTCCGGCATTCGGGTTCGATGCCTGTTTGTTTAAATGATACCTAACAGTGAGGTCAGATGTTCTTCTCAACTTCAAGTTGAGCCGGCCTTCGGGTTCGATGCCTGTTTGTTTAACAGATGTTTGACAGCGATGTCAGATGTTCTTCTAAATTAAGGATTTAGAGGGCCTTCAGGTTCGATGCCTGTTTGTGTAACAGATGCCTAACGGCGAGGTCAAATGTTCTTCTCAACTTCGGGTTGAGCCGGCCTTCGGGTTCGATGCCTGTTTGTTTAACAGATGCCTGGCGGAGAGGTCTAATGTTCTTATCAACTTCGGGTTGAGCCGCCCTTCGGGGTCGCCGCCTATTTGTTTAACAGATGCCTGACGGTGAGGTCAGATGTTCTTCTCAACTTCGAGTTGAGTCGACCATTTGATTTGATGCCTGTTTGTTTAACAGATGCTTGACAGTGAAGTCAAATGTTCCTCTCAACTTCATGTTGAGCCGACCTTCAGGTTCGATGCCTTTTTGTTTAACAGATGCCTGACGGCGAGGTCAGATGTTCATCTAAACTTCGTGTTGAGCCGGCCTTCGGGTTCGATGCTTGTTTGTTTAAGAGATGCCTGACGGCGAGGTCAGATGTGCCTCTCAACTTCGTGTTGAGCCGGCTTTCGGGTTCGATGCCTGTTTGTTTAAGAGATGCCTGACGGCGAGGTCAGATGTTCTTATTAACTTCGGGTTGAGCCGGCCTTTGGGTTTGATGCCTGTTTTTTGAACAGATGCCTGGCGGAGAGGTCTAATGTTCTTATCAACATTGGGTTGAGCCGCCCTTCGGGTTCGATGCCTGTTTGTTTAACAGATGCTTGATAGTGAAGTCAAATGTTCCTCTTAACTTCATGTTGAGCCGGCCTTCGGGTTCGATGCCGGTTTGTTTAACAGATGCCTGACGGAGAGGTCAGATGTTCCTCTCAACTTCATGTTGAGCCAGCCTTCGGGTTCGATGCCTCTTTGTTTAAGAGATGCCTGACGGCGATATCAGATGTTCTTATTAACTTCGGGTTGAGCTTGCCTTCGGGTTCTATGCCTGTTTGTTTAACAGATGCCCAACGGCAAAGTCCGATGTTCTTATCAACTTTGGGTTTAGCCGCCCTTCGGGTTCGATGCCTGTTTTTTTAACAAATGCCTGACGGTGAGGTCAGATGTTCTTCTCAACTTCAAGTTGAGCTGACCTTCAGGTTCGATGCCTGTTTGTTTAACAGATGTTTGACGGCGAGGTCAGATGTTCTTCTCAATTAAGGATTGAGACGGCCTTCGGGTTTGATGCCTGTTTGTTTAACAGATGCCTAACGGCAAGGTCAGATGTTCTTCTCAACTTCAGGTTGAGCCAGCCTTCGGGTTCGATGCCTGTTTGTTTAACAGATGCCTGGCGGAGAGGTATAATGTTCTTATCAACTTCGGGTTGAGCCGCCCTTCGGGTTCGATGCCTGTTTGTTTAACAGATGCCTGACGGTGAGGTCAGATGTTCTTCTCAACTTCGGGGTGAGCCGGCCTTCGGATTTGATGCCTGTTTGTTTAACAGATATTTGACAGTGAAGTCAAATGTTCCTCTTAACTTCATGTTGAGCCGGCCTTCGGGTTCGATACCTGTTTGTTTAACAGATGCCTGACGGCGAGGTCATATGTTCCTCTCAACTTCGTGTTGAGCCGGCCTTCGGGTTCGATGCCTCTTTGTTTAAGAGATGCCTGACGGCGATGTCAGATGTTCTTATTAACTTCGGGTTGAGCTTGCCTTCGGGTTCTATGCCTGTTTGTTTAACAGATGCCTAACAGCGAAGTCCGATGTTCTAATCAACTTCGGGTTGAGCCGCCCTTCGGGTTCGATGCCTGTTTTTTTAACAGATGTCTGACGGTGAGGTCAGATGTTCTTCTCAACTTCAAGTTGAGCTGGCCTTCAGGTTCGATGCCTGTTTGTTTAACAGATGTTTGACGGCGAGGTCAGATGTTCTTCTCAATTAAGGATTAAGACGGCCTTCGGGTTTGATGCCTGTTTGTTTAACAGATGCCTAACGGCGAGGTCAGATGTTCTTCTCAACTTCGGGTTGAGCCAGCCTTCGGGTTCGATGCCTGTTTGTTTAACAGATGCCTGGCGGAGTGGTCTAATGTTCTTATCAACTTCGGGTTCAGCCGCCCTTCGGGTTCGATGCCTGTTTGTTTAACATATGCCTGACGGTGAGCTCAGAAGTTCTTCTCAACTTCGGGTTGAGCCGACCTTCGGATTTGATGCCTGTTTATTTAACTGATGCCTGACGTTGATGTCAGATGTTCCTTTCAACTTCGTGTTTAGCCGGCCTTCGGGTTCGAGGCCTGTTTGTTTAACAGATGCCTGACAGGGAGGTCAGATGTTCTTCTCAACTTCGGGTTCAACCGCCCTTCGGATTCGATGCCTGTTTGTTTAACAGATGCCTGACCGCGAAGTCAGATGTTCTTACCAACTTCGGGTTCGATGCCTGTTTGTTTAAAAGATGTCTGACGGTGAGGTCAGATGTTCTTCTCAACTTCGGGTTGAGCCGACCTTTCGGTTTGATACCTGTTTGTTTAACAGATGCTTGACGGTGAGGTCAGATGTTCTTCTCAACTTCAAGTTGAGTCGGCCTTCGGGTTTGATGCCTGTTTGTTTAACAAATGTTTGACGGCGAGGTCAGATGTTCTTCTCAATTAAGGATTGAGACGGCCTTCGGGTTCGATGCCTGTTTGTTTAACAGATGCCTGGTGGAGAGGTCAAATGTTCTTCTCAACTTCGGGTTGAGCCGCCCTTCGGGTTCGATGCCTGTTTGTTTAACAGATGCCTGACGGCGAAGTCAAATGTTCTTATCAACTTTGCGTTGAGCCACCCTTCGGGTTCAATTCTTGTTTGTTTAACAGATGCATGACGGTGAGGTCAGATGTTCTTCTCAACTTTGGGTTGAGCCGGCCTTTGGGTTTGATGCTTGTTTGTTTAACATATGCCTGGCGGAGAGTTCTAAAGTTCTTATCAACTTCGGGTTGAGCCGCCCTTCGGGTTCAATGCCTGTTTGTTTAACAGATGCCTCACAGTGAGGTCAGATGTTCTTCTCAACTTCGAGTTGAGCCGGCCTTCGGATTTGATGCCTCTTTGTTTAACAAATGCTTGACAGTGAAGTCAAATGTTCCTCCAACTTCATGTTGAGCCGACCTTCAGGTTCGATGCCTGTTTGTTTAATAGATGCCTGATGGCGAGGTCAGATGTTCTTATCAACTTCGGGTTAAGCTGGCCTTTGGGTTCGATGTCTGTTTGTTTAACAGATGCCTAACGGCGAAGTCAGATGTTCTTATCAACTGCGGGTTGAGCCACCCTTCGGGTTCGATGCCTGTTTGTTTAATAGATGCCTGATGGTGAGGTCATATGTTCTTCTCAACTTCAAGTTGAGCCGGCCTTCGGGTTCAATGCCTGTTTGTGTAACAGATGCCTGATGGTGAGGTCAGATGTTCTTCTCAACTTCGGTTCAGCCGGCCTTCGGATTTGATGCCTGTTTGTTTAACAGATGCTTGACAGTGAAGTCAAATGTTCCTCTCAACTTCATGTTGAGCCGAACTTCAGGTTCGATGCTTGTTTGTTTAACAGATGCCTGACGGCGAGGTCAGATGTTCTTATCAACTTCGGGTTGAGCCGGCCTTCGGGTTTGATGCCTGTTTGTTTAACAGATGCCTGGCGGAGAGGTCTAATATTCTTATCAACTTCAGGTTGAGCCGCCCTTCGGGTTCGATGCCTGTTTGTTTAACAGATGCCTGACGGCGAGGTCAGATGTTCTTCTCAACTTCAGGTTGAGCCAGCCTTCGGGTTCGATGCCTGTTTGTTTAACAGATGCCTGGCGGAGAGGTATAATGTTCTTATCAACTTCGGGTTGAGCCGCCCTTCGGGTTCGATGCCTGTTTGTTTAACAGATGCCTGACGGCGAAGTCAAATGTTCTTATCAACTTTGCGTTGAGCCACCCTTCGGGTTCAATTCTTGTTTGTTTAACAGATGCATGACGGTGAGGTCAGATGTTCTTCTCAACTTTGGGTTGAGCCGGCCTTTGGGTTTGATGCTTGTTTGTTTAACATATGCCTGGCGGAGAGTTCTAAAGTTCTTATCAACTTCGGGTTGAGCCGCCCTTCGGGTTCAATGCCTGTTTGTTTAACAGATGCCTCACAGTGAGGTCAGATGTTCTTCTCAACTTCGAGTTGAGCCGGCCTTCGGATTTGATGCCTCTTTGTTTAACAAATGCTTGACAGTGAAGTCAAATGTTCCTCCAACTTCATGTTGAGCCGACCTTCAGGTTCGATGCCTGTTTGTTTAATAGATGCCTGATGGCGAGGTCAGATGTTCTTATCAACTTCGGGTTAAGCTGGCCTTTGGGTTCGATGTCTGTTTGTTTAACAGATGCCTAACGGCGAAGTCAGATGTTCTTATCAACTGCGGGTTGAGCCACCCTTCGGGTTCGATGCCTGTTTGTTTAATAGATGCCTGATGGTGAGGTCATATGTTCTTCTCAACTTCAAGTTGAGCCGGCCTTCGGGTTCAATGCCTGTTTGTGTAACAGATGCCTGATGGTGAGGTCAGATGTTCTTCTCAACTTCGGTTCAGCCGGCCTTCGGATTTGATGCCTGTTTGTTTAACAGATGCTTGACAGTGAAGTCAAATGTTCCTCTCAACTTCATGTTGAGCCGAACTTCAGGTTCGATGCTTGTTTGTTTAACAGATGCCTGACGGCGAGGTCAGATGTTCTTATCAACTTCGGGTTGAGCCGGCCTTCGGGTTTGATGCCTGTTTGTTTAACAGATGCCTGGCGGAGAGGTCTAATATTCTTATCAACTTCAGGTTGAGCCGCCCTTCGGGTTCGATGCCTGTTTGTTTAACAGATGCCTGACGGCGAGGTCAGATGTTCTTCTCAACTTCAGGTTGAGCCAGCCTTCGGGTTCGATGCCTGTTTGTTTAACAGATGCCTGGCGGAGAGGTATAATGTTCTTATCAACTTCGGGTTGAGCCGCCCTTCGGGTTCGATGCCTGTTTGTTTAACAGATGCCTGACGGTGAAGTCAGATGTTCTTCTCAACTTCGGGGTGAGTCGGCCTTCGGATTTGATGCTTTTTTGTTTAACAGATGCTTGACAGTGAAGTCAAATGTTCCTCTTAACTTCATGTTGAGCCGGCCTTCGGGTTCGATGCCTGTTTGTTTAACAGATGCCTGACAGCGAGGTCAGATGTTCCTCTCAACTTCGTGTTGAGCCGGCCTTCGGGTTCGATGCCTCTTTGTTTAAGAGATGCCTGACAGCGATGTCAGATGTTCTTATCAACTTCAGGTTGAGCTGGCGTTCGGGTTCGATGCCTGTTTGTTTAACAGATGCCTAACGGCAAAGTCAGATGTTCTTATCAACTTCGGGTTGAGCCGCCCTTCGGGTTCGATGCCTGTTTTTTTTACAGATGCCTGACGGTGAGGTCAGATGTTCTTCTCAACTTCAAGTTGAGCCGGCCTTCAGGTTCGATGCCTTTTTGTTTAAAAGATGTTTGACGGCGAGGTCAGATGTTCTTCTCAATTAAGGATTGAGACGGCCTTCGAGTTTGATGCCTGTTTGTTTAACAGATGCCTAACGGCGAGGTCAGATGTTCTTCTCAACTTTGGGTTGAGCCGGCCTTCGGGTTCGATGCCTGTTTGTTTAACAGATGCCTGGCGGAGAGGTCTAATGTTCTTATCAACATCGGGTTGAGCCTCCCTTCGTGTTCGATGCCTGTTTGTTTAACATATGCGTGACGGTGAGGTCATAAGTTGTTCTCAACTTCGGGTTGAGCCGGCCTTCGAATTTGATGCATGTTTGTTTAATAGATGCTTGACAGTGAAGTCAAATGTTCCTCTCAACTTCATGTTGAGCCAACCTTGAGGTTCTATGCCTGTTTGTTTAACAGATACCTGACAGCGAAGTCAGATGTTCTTATCAACTTCGGGTTGAGCCTCCCTTTGGGTTCGATGCCTGTTTTTTTAAAAGATGCCTGACGGCGAGGTCAGATGTTCTTATAAACCTCGGTTTGAGCCGGCCTTCGGGTTTGATGCCTGTTTGTTTAACAGATACCTGACGGCGAAGTCAGATGTTCTTATCAACTTCGGATTGAGCCGCCCTTCAGGTTCGATGCCTGTTTGTTTAAGAGATGCCTGACGGCGAGGTCAGATGTTCTTATAAACCTCGGGTTGAGTCGGCCTTCGGGTTCGATGCCTGTTTGTTTAACAGATGCCTGACGGTGAATTCAGATGTTCTTCTCAACTTCGTGTTGTTCCGGCATTCGGGTTCGATGTCTGTTTGTTTAAATGATGCCTGAAGGTGAGGTCAGATGTTCTTCTCAACTTCAAGTTGAGCTGGCCTTCGATTTCGATACCTATTTGTTTAACAGATGTTTGACAGCGATGTCAGATGTTCTTCTCAATTAAGGATTGAGAGGGCCTTCAGGTTCGATGCCTGTTTGTTTAACAGATGCCTAACAGCGAGGTCAAATGTTCTTCTCAACTTCGGGTTGAGCCGGCCTTCGGGTTCGATGCCTGTTTGTTTAACAGATGCCTGGCGGAGAGGTCTAATGTTCTTATCAACTTCGGGTTGAGCCGCCCTTCGGGGTCGACGCCTATTTGTTTAACAGATGCCTGACGGTGAGGTCAGATGTTCTTCTCAACTTCGGGTTGAGCCGGCCATCGGATTTGATGCCTGTTTGTTTAACAGATGCTTGACAGCGAGGTCGGATGTTCCTCTCAACTTCGTGTTGAGCCGGCCTTCGGGTTTGATGCCTGTTTGTTTAACAGATGCCTGACAGCAAGGTCGGATGTTCCTCTCAACTTCGTGTTGAGCCGGCCTTCGGGTTCGATGCCTGTTTGTTTAAGAGATGCCTGACGGCGAGGTCAGATGTTCTTATTAACTTCGGGTTGAGCCGGCCTTTGGGTTTGATGCCTGTTTTTTTAACAGATGCCTGGCGGAGAGGTCTAATGTTCTTATCAACTTTGGGTTGAGCCGCCTTTCGGGTTCGATGTCTGTTTGTTTAACAGATTCCTGACGGTGAGGACAGATGTTCTTCTCAACTTCAGGGTGAGGCGGCCTTCGGATTTGATGCCTGTTTGTTTAACAGATGCTTGACAGTGAAGTCAAATGTTCCTCTTAACTTCACGTTGGGCCGGCCTTCGGGTTCGATGCCTGTTTGTTTAACAGATGCCTGACGGCGAGGTCAGATGTTCCTCTCAACTTCGTGTTGAGCCGGCCTTCGGGTTCGATGCCTCTTTGTTTAAGAGATGCCTGACGGTGATCTCAGATGTTCTTATTAACTTCGGGTTCAGCTAGACTTCGGGTTTTATGCCTGTTTGTTTAACAGATGCCTAACGGCGAAGTCAGATGTTCTTATCAACTGCGGGTTGAGCCACCCTTCGGGTTCGATGCCTGTTTGTTTAATAGATGCCTGACGGTGAGGTCAGATGTTCTTCTCAACTTCAAGTTGAGCCGGCCTTCGGGTTCGAGGCCTGTTTGTGTAACAGATGCCTGATGGTGAGGTCAGATGTTCTTCTCAACATCGGGTTCAGTCGGCCTTCGGATTTGATGCCTGTTTGTTTAACAGATGCTTGACAGTGAAGTCAAATGTTTCTCTCAACTTCATGTTGAGCCGAACTTCAGGTTCGATGCTTGTTTGTTTAACAGATGCCTGACGGCGAAGTCAGATGTTCCTCTCAACTTCGTGTTGAGCCGGCCTTCGGGTTCGAAGCCTGTATCTTTAAGAGATGCCAGACGGCGAGGTCAGATGTTCTTATCAACTTCGGGTTGAGCCGACCTTTAGGTTTGATGCCTGTTTTTTTAACAGATGCCTGGCGGAGAGGTCTATTATTCTTATCAACTTCGGGTTGAGCCGCCCTTCGGGTTCGATGCCTGTATGTTTTAATAGATGCCTGACGGTGAGGTCAGATGTTCTTCTCAACTTCGGGGTGAGTCGGCCTTCGGATTTGATGCTTGTTTGTTTAACAGATGCTTGACAGTTTAGTCAAATGTTCCTCTTAACTTCATGTTGAGCCGGCCATCGGGTTCGATGCCTGTTTGTTTAACAGATGCGTGACAGCGAGGTCAGATGTTCCTCTCAACTTCGTTTTGAGCCGGCCTTCGGGTTCGATGCCTCTTTGTTTAAGAGATGCCTGACGGCGATGTCAGATGTTCTTATCAACTTCGGGTTGAGCTGGCCTTCGGGTTCGATGCCTGTTTCTTTAACAGATGCCTAACGGCGAAGTCAGATGTTCTTATCAACTTCGGGTTGAGCCGCCCTTAGGTTTCGATGCCTGTTTTTTTAACAGATGCCTGACGGTGAGGTCAGATGTTCTTCTCAACTTCAAGTTGAGCCGGCCTTTAGGTTCGATGCCTGTTTGTTTAACAGATGTTTGACGACGAGGTCAGATGTTCTTCTCAATTAAGGATTGAGACGGCCTTCGAGTTTGATGCCTGTTTGTTTAACAGATGCCTAACAGCAAGGTCAGATGTTCTTCTCAACTTCGGGTTAAGCCGGCCTTCGGGTTCGATGCCTGTTTGTTTAAAAGATGCCTGAAACGAGAGGTCTAATGTTCTTATCAACATCGGGTTGAGCCGCCCTTCGTGTTCGATGCCTGTTTTTTTAACATATGCCTGACGGTGAGGTCATAAGTTCTTCTCAACTTCGGGTTGAGTCGGCCTTCGAATTTGATGCCTGTTTGTTTAACAGATGCGTGACAGTGAAGTCAAATGTTACTCTCAACTTCATGTTGAGCCAACCTTGAGGTTATATGCCTGTTTGTTTAACAGATACCTGACGGCGAAGTCAGATGTTCTTATCAACTTCGGGTTGAGCCGCCCTTCGGGTTCGATGCCTGTTTGTTTAAGAGATGCCTGACGGCGAGGTCAGATGTTCTTATAAACCTCGGGTTGAGCCGGCCTTCGGGTTCGATGCCTGTTTGTTTAACAGATACCTGACGGCGAAGTCAGATGTTCTTATCAACTTCGGGTTGAGCCGCCCTTCAGGTTCGATGCCTGCTTATTTAAGAGATGCCTGACGGCGAGGTCAGATGTTCTTATAAACCTCGGGTTGATCCGTCCTTCGGGTTCGATGCCTGTTTATTTAACAGATGTCTGACGGTGAAGTTAGATGTTCTTCTCAACTTCGTGTTGTTCCGGCATTCGGGTTTGATGTCTGTTTGTTTAAATGATGCCTGACGGAGAGGTCAGATGTTCTTCTCAACTTCAAGTTGAGCCGGCCTTCGGGGTCGATGCCTGTTTGTTTAACAAATGTTTGACAGTGATGTCAGATGTTCTTCTCAATTAAGGGTTGAGAGGGCCTTCAGGTTCGATGCATGTTTGTTTAACAGATACCTAACGGCGAGGTCAAATGTTCTTCTTAACTTCGGGTTGAGCCGGCCTTCGGGTTCGATGCCTGTTTGTTTAACATATGCCTGGCGGAGAGGTCTAATGTTCTTATCAACTTCGGGTTGAGCCGCCCTTCGGGGTCGACGCCTATTTGTTTAACAGTTGCCTGACGGTGAGGTCAGATGTTCTTCTCAACTTTGGGTTGAGCCGGCCATCGGATTTGATGCCTGCTTGTTTAACAGATGCTTGACAGTGAAGTCAAATGTTCCTCTCAACTTCATGTTGAGCCGACCTTCAGGTTCGATGCCTGTTTGTTTAACAGATGTCTGACGGTGAGGTCAGATGTTCTTCTCAACTTCAAGTTGAGCCAGCCTTCAGGTTCGATGCCTGTTTGTTTAACAGATGTTTGACGGAGAGGTCAGATGTTCTTTTCAATTAAGGATTGAGACGGCCTTCGGGTTTGATGCCTGTTTGTTTAACAGATGCCTAACGGCGAGGTCAGATGTTCTTCTCAACTTCGGGTTGAGCCAGCCTTCGGGTTCGATGCCTGTTTGTTTAACAGATGCCTGACAGAGAGGTCTAATGTTCTTATCAACTTCGGGTTGAGCCGCAATTCGGGTTCGATGCCTGTTTGTTTAACAGATGCCTGACGGTGAGGTCAGATGTTCTTCTCAACTTCGGGGTGAGCCGGCCTTCGGATTTGATGCCTGTTTGTTTAACAGATGCTTGTCAGTGAAGTCAAATGTTCCTCTTAACTTCATGTTGAGCTGGCCTTCGGGTTCGATGCCTGTTTGTTTAATAGATGCCTGACGGCGAGGTCAGATGTTCCTCTCAACTTCGTGTTGAGCCGGCCTTCGGGTTTGATGCCTCTTTGTTTGAGAGATGCCTGACGGCGATGTCAGATGTTCTTATTAACTTCGGGTTGAGCTTGCCTTCAGTTTCTATGCCTGTTTGTTTAACAGATGCCTAACGGCGAAGTCCGATGTTCTTATCAACTTCGGGTTGAGCCGCCCTTCGGGTTCGATGCCTGTTTTTTTAACAGATGCCTGACGGTGAGGTCAGATGTTCTTCTCAACTTCAAGTTGAGCCGACTTTCAGGTTCGATGCCTATTTGTTTAACAGATGTTTGACAGCGAGGTCAGATGTTCTTCTCAATTAAGGATTGAGACGGCCTTCGGGTTTGATGCCTGTTTGTTTAACAGATGCCTAACAGCGAGGTCAGATGTTTCTTCTCAACTTCGGGTTGAGCCAACCTTCGGGTTCGATGCCTGTTTGTTTAACAGATGCCTAGCGGAGAGGTCTAATGTTCTTATCAACTTCGGGTTGAGCCGCCCTTCGGGTTCGATGCCTGTTTGTTTAACATATGCCTGACGGTGAGGTCAGAAGTTCTTCTCAACTTCGTGTTGAGCCGGCCTTCGGGTTCGATGCCTGTTTGTTTAAGAGATGCCTGACAGGGAGGTCAAATGTTCTTTTCAACTTCGGGTTCAACCGCCCTTCGGATTCGATGCCTGTTTGTTTAACAGATGCTTGACCGCGAAATCAGATGTTCCTCTCAACTTCATGTTGAGCCGACCTTGAGGTTCAATGCATATTTGTTTAAAAGATGTCTGATGGTGAGGTCAGATGTTCTTCTCAACTTCGGGTTGAGCCGACCTTTGGGTTTGATGCCTGTTTGTTTAACAGATGCTTGGCGGTGAGGTCAGATGTTCTTCTAAACTTCAAGTTGAGCCAGCCTTCGGGTTCGATGCGTGTTTGTTTAACAAATGTTTGACGGCGAGGTCAAATGTTCTTCTCAATTAAGGATTGAGCCGGCCTTCGGGTTCGATGCCTGTTTGTTTAATAGATGCCTGGTGGAGAGGTCAAATGTTCTTCTCAACTTCGGGTTGAGCCGCCCTTCGGGTTCGATGCCTGTTTGTTTAACAGATGCCTGACGGCGAAGTCAAATGTTCTTATCAACTTCGCGTTGAGCCGCCCTACGGGTTCGATGCTTGTTTGTTTAACAGATGCATGACGGTGAGGTCAAATGTTCTTCTCAACTTCGGGTTGAGCCGACCTTTGGGTTTGATGCCTATTTGTTTAACATATGCTTGGCGGAGAGTTCTAATGTTCTTATCAACTTCGGGTTGAGCCGCCCTTCGGGTTCAATGCCTGTTTGTTTAACAGATGCCTGACAGTGAGGTCAGATGTTCTTCTCAACTTCGGGTTGAGTCGGCCTTCGGATTTGATGCCTGTTTGTTTAACAAATGCTTGACAGTGAAGTCAAATTTTCTTCCAACTTCATGTTGAGCTGAACTTCAGGTTCGATGCCTGTTTATTTAACAGATGCCTGGCAGCGAGGTCAGATGTTCTTATCAACTTCGGGTTGAGCTGGCCTTTGGGTTCGATGCCTGTTTGTTTAACAGATGCCTAACGGTGAAGTCAGATGTTCTTATCAACTGCGGGTTGAGCCACCCTTTGGGTTCGATGCCTGTTTGTTTAATAGATGCCTGACAGTAAGGTCAGATGTTCTTCTCAACTTCAAGTTGAGCCGGCCTTCGGGTTCGATGCCTGTTTGTGTAACGGATGCCCGATGGTGAGGTCAGATGTTCTTCTCAACTTCGGGTTCAGCCGGGCTTCGGATTTGATGCCTGTTTGTTTAACAGATGCTTGACAGTGAAGTCAAATGTTCCTCTCAACATCATGTTGAGCCGAACTTCAGGATCGATGCTTGTTTATTTAACAGATGCTTGACGGCGAGGTCAGATGTTCCTCTCAACTTCGGGTTGAGCCGGCCTTCGGGTTCGATTCCTGTTTGTTTAACAGATGCCTGGCGGAGAGGTCTAATATTCTTATCAACTTCGGGCTGAGCCTCCCTTCGGGTTCGATGCCTGTTTGTTTAACAGATGCCTAACGGTGAGGTCATATGTTTTTCTCAACTTCGGGGTGAGCCGGCCTTCGGGTTTGATGCTTGTTTGTTTTACAGATGCTTGACAGTGAAGTCAAATGTTCCTCTTAACTTCATGTTGATCCGGCCTTCGGGTTCGATGCGTGTTTGTTTAACAGATGCCTGACAGCGAGGTCAGATGTTCTTATCAACTTCGGGTTGAGCTGGCCTTCGGGTTCGATGCCTGTTTGTTTAACAGATGCCTAACAGCGAAGTCAGATGTTCTTATCAACTTCGGGTTGAGCCGCCCTTCGGGTTCGATGCCTGTTTTTTTAACAGATGCCTGACGGTGAGGTCAGATGTTCTTCTCAACTTCAACTTGAGCCGTCCTTCAGGCTCGATGCCTGTTTGTTTAACAGATGTTTGACGACGAGGTCAGATGTACTTCTCAATTAAGGATTGAGACAGCTTTCGAGTTTGATGCCTGTTTGTTTAACAGATGCCTAACGGCAAGGTCAGATGTTCTTCTCAACTTCGGGTTGAGCCGGCCTTCGGGTTCGATGCATGTTTGTTTAACAGATGCCTGACGGAGAGGTCTAATGTTCTTATCAACATCGGGTTGAGCCGCCCTTCGTGTTCGATGCCTGTTTGTTTAACATATGTCTGACGGTGAGGTCATAAGTTCTTCTCATCTTCGGGTTGAGCCGGCCTTCGAATTTGATGCCTGTTTGTTTAATAGATGCTTGAAAGTGAAGTCAAATATTCCTCTCAACTTCATGTTTAGCCAACCTTGAGGTTCACTGCCTGTTTGTTTAACGGATGTCTGACGGCGAGGTCAGATGTTCCTCTCAACTTCGTGTTGAGCCGGACTTCGGGTTCGATTGCCTGTTTGTTTAACAGATGCCTGACGGCGAGGTCAAATGTTCTTATCAACATTGGGTTGAGTCGGCCTTCGGGTTCGATGCCTGTTTGTTTAACAGATACCTGACGGCGAAGTCAGATGTTCTTATTAACTTCGGGTTGAGCCGCCCTTCCGGTTCGATGCCTGTTTGTTTAAGAGATGCCTGACGGCGAGGTCAGATGTTCTTATAAACCTCGTGTTGAGCCGGCCTTCGGGTTCAATGCCTGTTTGTTTAACAGATGCCTGACGGTGAAGTCAGATGTTCTTCTCAACTTCGTGTTGTTCCGGCATTTGGGTTCGATGCCTGTTTGTTTAAATGATGCCTGACGGTGAGGTCAGATGTTCCTCTCAACTTCGTGTTGAGCCGGACTTCGGGTTCGATGCTTGTTTGTTTAACAGATGCCTGGCGGAGAGGTCTATTGTTCTTATCAACTTCGGGTTGAGCCGCCCTTCGGGGTCGCCGCCTATTTGTTTAACAGATGCCTGACGGTGAGGTCAGATGTTCTTCTCAACTTCGGGTTGAGTCGGCCATCGGATTTGATGCCTGTTTGTTTAACAGATGCTTGACAGAGAAGTCAAATGTTCCTCTCAACTTCATGTTGAGCCGACCTTCAGGTTCGATGCCTGTTTGTTTAAGAGATGCCTGACGGCGAGGTCAGATGTTCCTCTCAAGTTTGTGTTGAGCCGGCCTTCGGGTTCGATGCTTGTTTGTTTAAGATATGCCTAACGGCGAGGTCAGATGTTCCTCTCAACTTCGTGTTGAGCTGGCTTTCGGGTTCGATGCCTGTTTGTTTAAGAGATGCCTGACGGCGAGGTCAGATGTTCTTATTAACTTCGGGTTGAGCCGACCTTTGGGTTTGATGCCTGTTTTTTTAACAGATGCCTGGCGGAGAGGTCTAATGTTCTTATCAACTTTGGGTTGAGCCGCCCTTCGGGATCGATGCCTGTTTTTTTAACAGATTCCTGACGGTGAGGTCAGATGTTCTTCTCAACTTCGGGGTGAGCCGACCTTCGGATTTGATGCCTATTTGTTTAACAGATGCTTGACAGTGAAGTCAAATGTTCCTCTAAACTTCATGTTGAGCCGGCCTTCGGGTTCGATGCCTGTTTGTTTAACAGATGCCTGACGGCGAGGTCAGATGTTCCTCTCAACTTCGTGTTGAGCCGGCCTTCGGGTTCGATGCCTCTTTGTTTAAGAGATGCATGAAGGTGATGTCAGATGTTCTTATTAACTTCGGGTTGAGCTTGCCTTCGGGTTCTATGCCTATTTGTTTAATAGATGCCTAACGGCGAAGTCCGATGTTCTTATCAACTTCGGGTTGAGCCGCCCTTCGGGTTCAAGGCCTGTTTTTTTAACAGATGCCTGACGGTAAGGTCATATGTTCTTCTCAACTTCAAGTTGAGCCGGCCTTCAGGTTCAATGCCTGTTTGTTTAACAAATGTTTGACGGCGAGGTCAGATGTTCTTCTCAATTAAGGATTGAGACGGCCTTCGGGTTTGATGCCTGTTTGTTTAACAGATGCCTAACAGCGAGGTCAGATGTTCTTCTCAACTTCGGGTTGAGCCAGCCTTCGGGTTCGATGCCTATTTGTTTAACAGATGCCTTGCGGAGAGGTTTAATGTTCTTATCAACTTCGGGTTGAGCCGCCCTTCGAGTTCGATTCCTGTTTGTTTAACAGATGCCTGACGGTGAGGTCCGATGTTCTTCTCAACTTCGGGGTGAGCCGGCCTTTGAATTTGATGCCTGTTTGTTTAACAGATGCTTGACAGTGAAGTCAAATGTTCCTCTTAACTTCATGTTGAGCCGGCCATCGGGTTCGATGCCTGTTTGTTTAATAGATGCCTGACGTCGAGGTCAGATGTTCCTCTCAACTTCGTGTTGAGCCGGCCTTCGGGTTCGATGCCTCTTTGTTTAAGAGATGCCTGACAGTGAGGTCAGATGTTCTTATTAACTTCGGGTTGAGCTTGCCTTCGGGTTCTAAGCCTGTTTGTTTAATAGATGCCTAACGGCGAAGTCCGATGTTGTTATCAACTTCGGGTTGAGCCGCCCTTCGGGTTCGATGCCTGTTTTTTGAACAGATGCCTGACGGTGAGGTCAGATGTTCTTCTCAACTTCAAGTTGAGCCGGCCTTCAGGTTCGATGCCTATTTGTTTAACAGATGTTTGACGGCGAGGTCAGATGTTCTTCTCAATTAAGGATTGAGACGGCCTTCGGGTTTGATGCCTGTTTGTTTAACAGATGCCTAACGGCGAGGTCTGATGTTCTTCTCAACTTCGGGTTGAGCCAGCCTTCGGGTTCGATGCCTGTTTGTTTAACAGATGCCTGGCGGAGAGGTCTAATGTTCTTATCAACTTCGGGTTGAGCCGCCCTTCGGGTTCGATACCTGTTTGTTTAACATATGCCTGACGGTGAGGTTAGAAGTTCTTCTCAATTTCGGGTTGAGCCGGCCTTCAGATTTGATGCCTGTTTGTTTAACAGATGCTTGACAGTGAAGTCAAATGTTCCTCTCAACTTCATGTTGATCCGACCTTGAGGTTCAATGCCTGTTTGTTTAACAGATGCCTGACGGCGAGGTTAGATGTTCCTCTCATCTTCGTGTTGAGCCAACCTTCGGGTTCGATGCCTGTTTGTTTAAGAGTGCCTGATGGCGAGGTCAGATGTTCTTATCAACTTCGGGTTAAGCCGGCCTTTGGGTTTGATGCCTGTTTTTTTAAAAGATGCCTGGCGGAGAGGTCTAATGTTCTTATCAACTTCGGGTTGAGCCGCCCTTCGGGTTCGATGCCTCTTTGTTTAAGAGATGCCTGACGGTGATGTCAGATGTTCTTATTACCTTCGGGTTGAGTTGGCCTTCAGGTTCTATGCCTGTTTGTTTAATAGATACCTGACGGCGAAGTCAGATGTTCTTATCAACTTCGGGTTGAGCCGCCATTCGGGTTCGATGCCTGTTTGTTTAAGAGATGCCTGACGGCGAGGTCAGATTTTTTATAAACCTCGGGTTGAGCCGCCCTTCGGGTTCGATGCCTGTTTGTTTAACAGATACCTGACGGTGAAGTCAGATGGTCTTATCAACTTCGGGTTGAGCCGCCCTTCGGGTTCGATGCCTGTTTGTTTAAGAGATGCCTGACGGCGAGGTCAGATGTTCTTATAAACCTCGGGTTGAGCCGGCCTTCGGGTTCGATGCCTGTTTGTTTAACAGATGCCTGACAGTGAAGTCAGATGTTCTTCTCAACTTCGTGTTGTTCCGGCATTCGGGTTCGATGCGTGTTTGTTTAAATGATGCGTGACGGTGAGGTCAGATGTTCTTATCAACTTCAAGTTGAGCCGACCTTCGGGTTTGATGCCTGTTTGTTTAACAGATGTTTGACAGCGATGTAAGATGTTCTTTTCAATTAAGGATTGAGAGGGCCTTCAGGTTCGATGCCTGTTTGTTGAACAGATGCCTAACGGCGAGGTCAAATGTTCTTCTCAACTTCAGGTTGAGCCGGTCTTCGGGTTCGATGCCTGTTTGTTTAACAGGTGCCTGGCGGAGAGGTCTAATGTTCTTATCAACTTCGGGTTGAGCCGCCCTTCGGGGTCGACGCCTATTTGTTTAACAGATGCCTGGCAGTGAGGTCAGATGTTCTTCTCAACTTCGGGTTGAGCCGACCATCGAATTTGATGCCTCTTTGTTTAACAGATGCTTGACAGTGAAGTCAAATGTTCCTCTCAACTTCATGTTGAGCCGACCTTCAGGTTCGATGCCTGTTTGTTTAACAGATGTCTGACGGTGAGGTTAGATGTTCCTCTCAACTTCGTGTTGAGCCGGCTTTCGGGTTCGATGCCTGTTTGTTTAAGAGATGCCTGACGGCAAGGTCAGATGTTCTTATTAACTTCGGGTTGAGCCGGCCTTTAGGTTTGATGCCTGTTTTTTTAACAGATGCCTGGCGGAGAGGTCTAATGTTCTTATCAACTTTGGGTTGAGCCTCCCTTCTGGTTCGATGCCTGTTTGTTTAACAGATGCCTGACGGTGAGGTCAGATGTTCTTCTCAACTTCGGGGTGAGCCGGCCGTCGGATTTGATGCCTGTTTGTTTAACAGATGCTTGACAGTGAAATTAAACGTTCCTCTTAACTTCATATTTAGCCGGCCTTCGGGTTCGATGCCTGTTTGTTTAACAGATGCTTGACAGCGAGGTCAGATGTTCCTCTCAACTTCGTGTTGAGCCGGCCTTCGGGTTCGATGCCTCTTTGTTTAAGAGATGCCTGACGGCGATGTCAGATGTTCTTATTAACTTCGGGTTGATCTGGCCTTCGGGTTCTATGCCTGTTTGTTTAACAGATGGCTAATGGTGAGATCAGATGGTCTTCTCAACTTCAAGTTGAGTCGGCCTTCAGGTTCGATGCCTGTTTGTTTAACAGATGTTTGACGGAGAGGTCAGATGTTCTTCTCAATTAAGGATTGAGACGGCCTTCGGGTTTGATGCCTATTAGTTTAACAGATGCCTAACGGCGAGGTCAGATGTTCTTCTCAACTTCGGGTTGAGCCAGCCTTCGGGTTCGATGCCTGTTTGTTTAACAGATGCCTGGCGGAGAGGTCTCATGTTCTTATCAACTTCGGGTTGAGCCGCCCTTCGGGTTCGATGCCTGTTTGTTTAACATATGCCTGATGGTGAGGTCAGAAGGTCTTCTCAACTTCGGGTTGAGCCTGCCTTCGGATTTGATGCCTGTTTGTTTAACAGATGCTTGACAGTGAAGTCAAATGTTCCTCTCAACTTCATGTTGAGCCGACCTTGAGGTTCAATGTCTGTTTCTTTAACAGATGCCTAACAGCGAGGTCAGATGTTCCTCTCAACTTCGTGTTGAGCCGGCCTTCGGGTTCGATGCCTGTTTGTTTAAGAGATGCTTGATGGCGAGGTCAGATGTTCTTATCAACTTCGGGTTGTGCCGGCCTTTGGGTTTGATGCCTGTTTTTTTAACAGATGCCTGGCGGAGAGCTCTCATGTTCTTATCAACTTCGGGTTGAGCCGCCCTTCGGGTTCGATGCCTGTTTGTTTAACAGATGCCTGACGGTGAGGTCAGATGTTCTTCTCAACTTCGGGGTGAGACGCCCTTCGGATTTGATGCCTGTTTGTTTAACAAATGCTTGACAGTGAAGTCAAATGTTCCTCTTAACTTCATGTTGAGTCGGCCTTCGTGTTCGATGCGTGTTTGTTTAACAGATGCCAGATGGCGAGGTCAGATGTTCCTCTCAACTTCGTGTTGAGCCTGCCTTTGGGTTCGATGCCTCTTTGTTTAAGAGATGCCTGACGGTGATGTCAGATGTTCTTATTAACTTCGGGTTGAGCTGGCCTTCGGGTTCTATCCCTGTTTGTTTAACAGATGCCTAACGTCGAAGTCCGATGTTCTTATCAACTTCGGGTTGAGTCGCCCTTCGGGTTTGATGCCTGTTTTTTTAACAGATGCCTGACGGTGAGGTCAGATGTTCTTCTTAACTTCAAGTTGAGCCGACCTTCAGGTTCGATGGCTGATTGTTTAACAGATGTTTGACGGCGAGGTCAGATGTTCTTCTCAATTAAGGATTGAGACGGCCTTCGGGTTTGATGCCTGTTTGTTTAACAGATGCCTAACGGCGAGGTCCGATGTTCTTCTCAACTTCGGGTTGAGTCAGCCTTTGGGTTCGATGCCTGTTTGTTTAACAGATGCCTGGCGGAGAGGTCTAATGTTCTTATCAACTTCGGGTTGAGCCGCCCTTCGGGTTCGATGCCTGTTTATTTAACATTTGCCTGACGGTGAGGTAAGAAGTTCTTCTCAACTTCGGGTTGAGCCGGCCTTCGGATTTGATGCCTGTTTGTTTAACAGATGCTTGACAGTGAAGTCAAATGTTCCTCTATACTTCATGTTGAGCCGACCTTGAGGTTCAATGCCTGTTTGTTTAACAGATGCCTGACGGCGAGGTCAGATGTTCCTCTCAACTTCGTGTTGAGCTGACCTTCGGGTTCGATGCCTGTTTGTTTAAGAGATGCCTGATAGCGAGGTCAGATGTTCTTATCAACTTCGGGTTGAGCCGGCCTTTGGGTTTGATGCCTGTTTTTTTAACAAATGCCTGGTGGAGAAGTCTAATGTTCTTATCAACTTCAGGTTGAGCCGCCCTTCGGGTTCGATGCCTGTTTGTTTAACAGATGCCTGACGGTGAGGTCAGATGTTCTTCTCAACTTCGGGGTGAGACGACCTTCGTATTTGATGCCTGTTTGTTTAAGAGATGCTTGACAGTGAAGTCAAATGTTCCTCTTAACTTCATGTTGAGCCGGCCTTCGGGTTCGATGCCTGTTTGTTTAACAGATGCCTGGCGGCGAGGTCATATGTTCCTCTCAACTTCGTGTTGAGCCGGCCTTCGGGTTCGATGCCTCTTTGTTTAAGAGATGCCTGACGGTGATTTCAGATGTTCTTATTAACTTCGGGTTGAGCTGGCCTTCGGGTTCGATGCCTATTTGTTTAACAGATGCCTAACGGCGAAGTCAGATGTTCTTATCAACTTCGGGTTGAGCCGCCCTTCGGGTTCGATGCCTGTTTTTTTAACAGATGCCTGACGGTGAGGTCAGATGTTCTTCTCAACTTCAATTTGAGCCGACCTTGAGGTTCGATGCCTGTTTATTTAACAGATGTTTGACGGCGAGGTCAGATGTTCTTCTCAATTAAAGATTGAGATGGCCTTCGGGTTTGATGCCTGTTTGTTTAACAGATGCCTAACGGCGAGGTCAGATGTTCTTCTCAACTTCGGGTTGAGCCGGCCTTCAGGTTTGATGCCTGTTTGTTTAACAGATGTCTGGCAGAGAGGTCTAATGTTCTTATCAACTTCGGGTTGAGCCGCCCTTCGGGTTTGATGCCTGTTTGTTTAACATATGCTTGACGGTGAGGTCAGAAGTTCTTCTCAACTTCGGGTTGAGTCGGCCTTTAGATTTGATGCCTGTTTGTTTAACAAATGCTTGACAATGAAGTCAAATGTTCCTCTCAACTTCATGTTGAGCCGACCTTGAGGTTCAATGCCTGTTTGTTTAACAGATTACTGACGGCGAGGTCAGATGTTCCTCACAACTTCGTGTTGAGCCGGCCTTCGGGTTCGATTTCCATTTTTTCTTAACAGATGCCTGACGACGAGGTCAAATGTTCTTATCAACATTGGGTTGAGCCGGCCTTCGGGTTCGATGTCTGTTTGTTTAACAGATGCCTGACGGCGAAGTCAGATGTTCTTATCAACTTCGGGTTGAGCCGCCCTTCGGATTTAATGCCTGTTTGTTTAAGAGATGCCTGACGGCGAGGTCAGATGTTCTTATAAACTTCGGGTTGAGCCGGCCTTCGGGTTCGGCGCCTGTTTGTTTAACAGATGTTTGACGTTGAGGTCAGATGTTCTTCTCAATTTCGTGTTGTTTCGGCATTCGTGTTCGATGCCTGTTTGTTTAACAGATGCCTGACGGTGAGGTCATATGTTCTTCTCAACTTCAAGTTGAGCCGGTATTCGGGTTCGATGCCTGTTTGTTTAACAGATGTTTGACAGCGATGTCAAATGTTCTTCTCAATTAAGGATTGAGAGGGCCTTCAGGTTCGATTCCTGTTTGTTTAACAGATGCCTAACGGCGAGGTCAAATGTTCTTCTCAACTTCAGGTTAAGCCGGCCTTCGGGTTCTATGCCTTTTTGTTTAACAGATGCCTGGCTGAGAGGTATAATGTTCTTATCAACTTCGGGTTGAGCCGCCCATCGGGTTCGACGCCTATTTGTTTAACAGATGCCTAACAGTGAGGTCAGATGTTCTTCTCAACTTCGGGTTGAGCCGACCATAGGATTTCATGCCTGTTTAGTTAACAAATGCTTGACAGTGAGGTCAAATGTTCCTCTCAACTTCATGTTGAGCCGACCTTCAGGTTCGATGCCTGTTTTTTTAACAGATGCCTGACGGCGAAGTCAGATGTTCCTCTCAACTTCGTGTTGAGCCGGCCTTCGGGTTCGATGCCTGTTTGTTTAAGAGATGCCTGACGGCGAGGTCAGATGTTCTTATCAACTTCGGGTTGAGCCGCCCTTCGGGTTCAATGCCTGTTTTTTAACAGATGCCTGACGTTGAGGTCAGATGTTCTTCTCAACTTCAAGTTGAGCCGACCTTGAGGTTCGATGCCTGTTTATTTAACAGATGTTTGACGGCGAGGTCAGATGTTCTTCTCAATTAAAGATTGAGATGGCCTTCGGGTTTGATGCCTGTTTGTTTAACAGATGCCTAACGGCGAGGTCAGATGTTCTTCTCAACTTCGGGTTGAGCCGGCCTTCAGGTTTGATGCCTGTTTGTTTAACAGATGTCTGGCAGAGAGGTCTAATGTTCTTATCAACTTCGGGTTGAGCCGCCCTTCGGGTTTGATGCCTGTTTGTTTAACATATGCTTGACGGTGAGGTCAGAAGTTCTTCTCAACTTCGGGTTGAGTCGGCCTTTAGATTTGATGCCTGTTTGTTTAACAAATGCTTGACAATGAAGTCAAATGTTCCTCTCAACTTCATGTTGAGCCGACCTTGAGGTTCAATGCCTGTTTGTTTAACAGATTACTGACGGCGAGGTCAGATGTTCCTCACAACTTCGTGTTGAGCCGGCCTTCGGGTTCGATTTCCATTTTTTCTTAACAGATGCCTGACGACGAGGTCAAATGTTCTTATCAACATTGGGTTGAGCCGGCCTTCGGGTTCGATGTCTGTTTGTTTAACAGATGCCTGACGGCGAAGTCAGATGTTCTTATCAAATTCGGGTTGAGCCGCCCTTCGGATTTAATGCCTGTTTGTTTAAGAGATGCCTGACGGCGAGGTCAGATGTTCTTATAAACTTCGGGTTGAGCCGGCCTTCGGGTTCGGCGCCTGTTTGTTTAACAGATGTTTGACGTTGAGGTCAGATGTTCTTCTCAATTTCGTGTTGTTTCGGCATTCGTGTTCGATGCCTGTTTGTTTAACAGATGCCTGACGGTGAGGTCATATGTTCTTCTCAACTTCAAGTTGAGCCGGTATTCGGGTTCGATGCCTGTTTGTTTAACAGATGTTTGACAGCGATGTCAAATGTTCTTCTCAATTAAGGATTGAGAGGGCCTTCAGGTTCGATTCCTGTTTGTTTAACAGATGCCTAACGGCGAGGTCAAATGTTCTTCTCAACTTCAGGTTAAGCCGGCCTTCGGGTTCTATGCCTTTTTGTTTAACAGATGCCTGGCTGAGAGGTATAATGTTCTTATCAACTTCGGGTTGAGCCGCCCATCGGGTTCGACGCCTATTTGTTTAACAGATGCCTAACAGTGAGGTCAGATGTTCTTCTCAACTTCGGGTTGAGCCGACCATAGGATTTCATGCCTGTTTAGTTAACAAATGCTTGACAGTGAGGTCAAATGTTCCTCTCAACTTCATGTTGAGCCGACCTTCAGGTTCGATGCCTGTTTTTTTAACAGATGCCTGACGGCGAAGTCAGATGTTCCTCTCAACTTCGTGTTGAGCCGGCCTTCGGGTTCGATGCCTGTTTGTTTAAGAGATGCCTGACGGCGAGGTCAGATGTTCTTATCAACTTCGGGTTGAGCCGCCCTTCGGGTTCAATGCCTGTTTTTTAACAGATGCCTGACGTTAAGGTCAGATGTTCTTATCAACTTCGGGTTGAGTCGGCCTTCTGATTTGATGCCTGTTTGTTTAACAGATGCTTGAGAGTGAAGTCAGATGTTCCTCTATACTTCATGTTGAGCCGACCTTGAGGTTCAATGCCTGTTTGTTTAACAGATGCCTGACGGCGAGGTCAGATGTTCCTCTCAACTTCGTGTTGAGCTGACCTTCGGGTTCGATGCCTGTTTGTTTAAGAGATGCCTGATGGCGAGGTCAGATGTTCTTATCAACTTCGGGTTGAGCCGGCCTTTGGGTTTGATGCCTGTTTTTTTAACAGATGCCTGGCGGAGAAGTCTAATGTTCTTATCAACTTCAGGTTGAGCCGCCCTTCGGGTTTGATGCCTGTTTGTTTAACAGATGCCTGACGGTGAGGTATAATGTTCTTATCAACTTCGGGTTGAGCCGCCCATCGGGTTCGACGCCTATTTGTTTAACAGATGCCTAACAGTGAGGTCAGATGTTCTTCTCAACTTCGGGTTGAGCCGACCATAGGATTTCATGCCTGTTTATTTAACAAATGCTTGACAGTGAGGTCAAATGTTCCTCTCAACTTCATGTTGAGCCGACCTTCAGGTTCGATGCCTGTTTTTTTAACAGATGCCTGACGGCGAAGTCAGATGTTCCTCTCAACTTCGTGTTGAGCCGGCCTTCGGGTTCGATGCCTGTTTGTTTAAGAGATGCCTGACGGCGAGGTCAGATGTTCTTATCAACTTCGGGTTGAGCCGCCCTTCGGGTTCAATGCCTGTTTTTTAACAGATGCCTGACGTTGAGGTCAGATGTATTTATCAACTTCGGGTTGAGTCGGCCTTCTGATTTGATGCCTGTTTGTTTAACAGATGCTTGACAGTGAAGTCAGATGTTCTTCTATACTTCATGTTGAGCCGACCTTGAGGTTCAATGCCTGTTTGTTTAACAGATGCCTGACGGCGAGGTCAGATGTTCCTCTCAACTTCGTGTTGAGCTGACCTTCGGGTTCGATGCCTGTTTGTTTAAGAGATGCCTGATGGCGAGGTCAGATGTTCTTATCAACTTCGGGTTGAGCCGGCCTTTGGGTTTGATGCCTGTTTTTTTAATAGATGCCTGGCGGAGAAGTCTAATGTTCTTATCAACTTCAGGTTGAGCCGCCCTTCGGGTTCGATGCCTGTTTGTTTAACAGATGCCTGACGGTGAGGTCAGATGTTCTTCTCAACTTCGGGGTGAGACGGCCTTCGTATTTGATGCCTGTTTGTTTAAGAGATGCTTGACAGTGAAGTCAAATGTTCCTCTTAACTTCATGTTGAGCCGGACTTCGGGTTCGATGCCTGTTTGTTTAACAGATGCCTGGCGGCGAGGTCATATGTTCCTCTCAACTTCGTGTTGAGCCGGCCTTCGGGTTCGATGCCTCTTTGTTTAAGAGATGCCTGACGGTGATGTCAGATGTTCTTATTAACTTCGGGTTGAGCTGGCCTTCGGGTTCGATGCCTATTTGTTTAACAGATGCCTAACGGCGAAGTCAGATGTTCTTATCAACTTCGGGTTGAGCCGCCCTTCGGGTTCGATGCCTGTTTTTTTAACAGATGCCTGACGGTGAGGTCAGATGTTCTTCTCAACTTCAAGTTGAGCCGACCTTGAGGTTCGATGCCTGTTTATTTAACAGATGTTTGACGGCGAGGTCAGATGTTCTTCTCAATTAAAGATTGAGATGGCCTTCGGGTTTGATGCCTGTTTGTTTAACAGATGCCTAACGGCGAGGTCAGATGTTCTTCTCAACTTCGGGTTGAGCCGGCCTTCAGGTTTGATGCCTGTTTGTTTAACAGATGTCTGGCAGAGAGGTCTAATGTTCTTATCAACTTCGGGTTGAGCCGCCCTTCGGGTTCGATGCCTGTTTGTTTAACATATGCTTGACGGTGAGGTCAGAAGTTCTTCTCAACTTCGGGTTGAGCCGGCCTTCGGATTTGATGCCTGTTTGTTTAACAAATGCTTGACAATGAAGTCAAATGTTCCTCTCAACTTCATGTTGAGCCGACCTTGAGGTTCAATGCCTGTTTGTTTAACAGATTACTGACGGCGAGGTCAGATGTTCCTCACAACTTCGTGTTGAGCCGGCCTTCGGGTTCGATTTCCATTTTTTCTTAACAGATGCCTGACGACGAGGTCAAATGTTCTTATCAACATTGGGTTGAGCCGGCCTTCGGGTTCGATGTCTGTTTGTTTAACAGATGCCTGACGGCGAAGTCAGATGTTCTTATCAACTTCGGGTTGAGCCGCCCTTCGGGTTCAATGCCTGTTTTTTAACAGATGCCTGACGTTGAGGTCAGATGTTCTTATCAACTTCGGGTTGAGTCGGCCTTCTGATTTGATGCCTGTTTGTTTAACAGATGCTTGACAGTGAAGTCAGATGTTCCTCTATACTTCATGTTGAGCCGACCTTGAGGTTCAATGCCTGTTTGTTAAACAGATGCCTGACGGCGAGGTCAGATGTTCCTCTCAACTTCGTGTTGAGCTGACCTTCGGGTTCGATGCCTGTTTGTTTAAGAGATGCCTGATGGCGAGGTCAGATGTTCTTATCAACTTCGGGTTGAGCCGGCCTTTGAGTTTGATGCTTGTTTTTTTAACAGATGCCTGGCGGAGAAGTCTAATGTTCTTATCAACTTCAGGTTGAGCCGCCCTTCGGGTTCAATGCCTGTTTGTTTAACAGATTACTGACGGCGAGGTCAGATGTTCCTCACAACTTCGTGTTGAGCCGGCCTTCGGGTTCGATTTCCATTTTTTCTTAACAGATGCCTGACGACGAGGTCAAATGTTCTTATCAACATTGGGTTGAGCCGGCCTTCGGGTTCGATGTCTGTTTGTTTAACAGATGCCTGACGGCGAAGTCAGATGTTCTTATCAACTTCGGGTTGAGCCGCCCTTCGGATTTAATGCCTGTTTGTTTAAGAGATGCCTGACGGCGAGGTCAGATGTTCTTATAAACTTCGGGTTGAGCCGGCCTTCGGGTTCGGCGCCTGTTTGTTTAACAGATGTTTGACGTTGAGGTCAGATGTTCTTCTCAATTTCGTGTTGTTTCGGCATTCGTGTTCGATGCCTGTTTGTTTAACAGATGCCTGACGGTGAGGTCATATGTTCTTCTCAACTTCAAGTTGAGCCGGTATTCGGGTTCGATGCCTGTTTGTTTAACAGATGTTTGACAGCGATGTCAAATGTTCTTCTCAATTAAGGATTGAGAGGGCCTTCAGGTTCAATTCCTGTTTGTTTAACAGATGCCTAACGGCGAGGTCAAATGTTCTTCTCAACTTCAGGTTGAGCCGGCCTTCGGGTTCGATGCCTTTTTGTTTAACAGATGCCTGGCTGAGAGGTATAATGTTCTTATCAACTTCGGGTTGAGCCGCCCATCGGGTTCGACGCCTATTTGTTTAACAGATGCCTAACAGTGAGGTCAGATGTTCTTCTCAACTTCGGGTTGAGCCGACCATAGGATTTCATGCCTGTTTATTTAACAAATGCTTGACAGTGAGGTCAAATGTTCCTCTCAACTTCATGTTGAGCCGACCTTCAGGTTCGATGCCTGTTTTTTTAACAGATGCCTGACGGCGAAGTCAGATGTTCCTCTCAACTTCGTGTTGAGCCGGCCTTCGGGTTCGATGCCTGTTTGTTTAAGAGATGCCTGACGGCGAGGTCAGATGTTCTTATCAACTTCGGGTTGAGCCGCCCTTCGGGTTCAATGCCTGTTTTTTAACAGATGCCTGACGTTGAGTTCAGATGTTCTTATCAACTTCGGGTTGAGTCGGCCTTCAGATTTGATGCCTGTTTGTTTAACAGATGCCTGACGTCGATGTTAGATGTTCATCTCAACTTCGTGTTGAGCCGGCCTTCGGGTTTGATGCCTGTTTGTTTAACAGATGGCTGACGGTAAGGTCAGATGTTCTTCTCAACTTCAAGTTGAGCCGGCCTTCGGGTTCAATGCCTTTTTGTTTAACAGATGTTTGACAGCGAGGTCAGATGTTCTTCTCAATTAAGGATTGAGCCGGCCTTCGGGTTCGATGCCTATTTGTTTAACAGATGCCTGACGGTGAGGTCAGATGTTCTTCTCAACTTCGGGTTGAGTCGGCCTTCGGATTTGATGCATGTTAGTTTAACAGATGCTTGACAGTGAAGTCAAATGTTCCTCTCAACTTTATGTTGAGCTGACCTTCAAGTCCAATGCCTGTTTGTTTAACAGATTCCTGACGGCGAGGTCAGATGTTCCTCTCGACTTCGTGTTAAGCCGGCCTTCGGGTTCGATGCCTGTTTGTTTAACAGATGCCTGACGGTGAGGTCAGATGTTCTTCTCAACTTTGGGGTGAGCCGACCTTCAGATTTGATGCCTGTTTGTTTAACAGATGCTTGACAGTGAAGTCAAATGTTCCTCTTAACTTCATGTTGAGTCGGCCTTCGGGTTCGATGCCTGTTTGTTTAACAGATGCCTGACGGCGAGGTCAGATGTTCCTCTCAACTTTGTGTTGAGCAGGCCTTCGATTTGATGCCTCTTTGTTTAAGAGATGCCTGACGGCGATGTCAGATGTTCTTATCAACTTCGGGTTGTGCTGGCCTTCAGGTTCGATGCCTGTTTGTTTAACAAATGCCTAACGGCGAAGTCAGATGTTCTTACAAACTCCGGGTTGATCCGCCATTCGGTTTCGATGCCTGTTTGTTTAACAGATGCCTGACGGTGAGGTCAGATGTTCTTCTCAACTTCGGGGTGATCCGGCCTTTGGATTTGATGCCTGTTTGTTTAACAGATGCTTGACAATGAAGTCAAATGTTCCTCTTAACTTCATGTTGAGCTGGCCCTCGGGTTCAATGCCTGTTTGTTTAACAGATGCCTGACGGCGAGTTCAGATGTTCCTCTCAACTTCGTGTTGAGCCAACCTTTGGGTTCGATGCCTCTTTGTTTAAGAGATGTCTGACGGCGATGTCAGATATTCTTATCAACTTCGGGTTGAGCTGGCCTTCGGGTTCGATGCCTGTTTGTTTAAAAGATGCCTAACGGCGAAGTCAGATGTTCTTATCAACTTCGGGTTGAGCCGCCCTTCGGGTTCGATGCCTGTTTTTTTAACAGATGCCTGACGGTGAGGTCAGATGTTCTTCTCAACTTCAAATTGAGCCGGCCTTCAGGTTCGATGCCTGTTTGTTTAACAGATGTTTGACGACGAGGTCAGATGTTCTTCTCAGCTAAGGATTGAGACGGCCTTCGGGTTTGATGCCTGTTTGTTTAACAGTTGCCTAATGGGGAGGTCAGATGTTCTTCTCAACTTCGGGTTGAGTCAGCCTTCGGGTTCGATGCCTATTTGTTTAACAGATTCATGGCGGAGAGGTCTAATGTTCTTATCAACTTCGGGTTGAGCCGCCCTTCGGATTCGATGCCTGTTTGTTTAACATTTGCCTGACGGTGAGGTCAGAAGTTCATCTCAACTTCGGGTTGAGCCGGCCTTCGGATTTGATGCCTGTTTGTTTAACAGATGCTAGACAATGAAGTCAAATGTTCCTCTCAACTTCATGTTGAGTCGACCTTGAGGTTCAATGCCTGTTTGTTTAACAGATGCCTGACGGCGAGGTCAGATGTTCCTCTCAACTTCGTGTTGAGCCGGCCTTCGGGTTCGATTTCCTTTTTTGCTTAACAGATGCCTGACAGCGAGGTCAAATGTTCTTATCAACATTGGGTTGAGCCGGCCTTCAGGTTCGATGCCTGTTTGTTTAACAGATGCCTGACGTCGAAGTCAGATGTTCTTATCAACTTCAGGTTGAGCCGCCCTTCGGATTCGATGCCTGTTTGTTTAAGAGATGCCTAACAGCGAGGTCAGATGTTCTTATAAACTTCAGGTGGAGCCGGCCTTCGGGTTCGACGCCTGTTTGTTTAACAGATGTTTGACTTTGAGGTCAGATGTTCTTCTCAATTTCGTGTTGTTTCGGCATTCGGGTTCGATGCCTGTTTGTTTAACAGATGCCTGACGGTGAGGTCTAATGTTCTTATCAACTTCGGGTTGAGCCGCCCATCGGGTTCAACGCCTATTTGTTTAACAGATGCCTGACAGTGAGGTCAGATGTTCTTCTCAAGTTCGGGTTGAGACGGCCATCGATTTCATGCCTGTTTGTTTAACAGATGCTTGACAGTGAAGTCAAATGTTCCTCTCAACTTCATGTTGAGCCGACCTTCAGGTTCGATGCCTGTTTTTTTAACAGATGCCTGACGGCAATGTCAGATGTTCCTCTCAACTTCGTGTTGAGCCGGCCTTCGGGTTCGATGCCTGCTTGTTTAAGAGATGCCTGACGGCGAGATCAGATGTTCTTATCAAATTCGTGTAGAGCCGCCCTTCGGGTTCGATACCTGTTTTTTAACAGATGCCTGACGTTGAGGTCAGATGTTCTTTTCAACTTCGGGTTGAGTCGGCCTTCAGATTTGATGCCTGTTTGTTTAACAGATGCTTGACAGTGAAGTCAGATGTTCCTCTCAACTTCGGGTTGAGCTGGCCTTCAGATTTGATGCCTGTGTATTTAACAGATACCTGACATCGATGTCAGATGTTCCTCTCAACTTCGTGTTGAGCCGGCCTTCGGGTTCGATGCCTGTTTGTTTAACAGATGCCTGACGGGGACGTCAGATGTTCTTATCAAATTCAGGTTGAGCCGCCCTTCAGGTTCGATGCCTGTTTGTTTAACAGATGTTTGACGGCGAGGTCAAATGTTCTTCTCAACTAAGGGTTGAGACGGCCTTCGGGATTGATGCCTGTTTATTTAACAGATGCCTGGCGGGAAGGTCAGATGTTCTTCTCAACTTCGGGTTGAGCCGGCCTTCGAGTTCCATACCTTTTTTTTAACAGATCCCTGACGGCGAGGTCAGATTTCCCTCTCAACTTCGTGTTGAGCCGGCCTTCGGGTTTGATGCCTGTTTGTTTAACAGATGGCTGACGGTAAGGTCAGATGTTCTTCTCAACTTCAAGTTGAGCCGGCCTTCGGGTTCGATGCTTGTTTGTTTAACAGATGTTTGACAGCAAGGTCAGATGTTCTTCTCAATTAAGGATTGAGCCGCCCTTCGGGTTCGATGCCTATTTGTTTAACAAATGCCTGACGGTGAGGTCAGATGTTCTTCTCAACTTCGGGTTGAGCCGGCCTTCGGATTTGATGCATGTTAGTTTAACAGATGCTTGACAGTGAAGTCAAATGTTCCTCTCAACTTCATGTTGAGCCGACCTTCAGGTCCAATGCCTGGTTGTTTAACAGATTCCTGACGGCGAGATCAAATGTTCCTCTCAACTTCTTGTTAAGCCGGCCTTCGGGTTCGATGCCTGTTTGTTTAACAGTTGCCTGACGGTGAGGTCAGATGTTCTTCTCAACTTCGGGTTGAGTCGGCCATCGGATTTGATGCCTGTTTGGATACCAGATGCTTGACAGTGAAGTCAAATGTTCCTCTCAACTTCATGTTGAGCCGACCTTGAGGTTCAATGCTTGTTTGTTTAACAGATGCCTGACGGCGAGGTCAAATGTTCTTATCAACGTTGGGTTGAGCCGGCCTTCGGGTTCGATGCCTGTTTGTTTAACAGATGCCTGACGGCGAAGTCAAATGTTCTTATAAACTTCGGGGTGAGCCGCCCTTCGGGTTCGATGCCTGTTTGTTTAAGAGATGCCTGACGGCGAGGTCAGATGTTCTTATAAACTTCGGGTTGAGCCGGCCTTCGGGTTCGATACCTGTTTGTTTAACAGATGCCTGACATCCAGGTTAGATGTTCATCTCAACTTCGTGTTGAGCCGGCCTTCGGGTTTGATGCTTGTTTGTTTAACAGATGGCTGACTGTGAGGTCAGATGTTCTTCTCAACTTCAAGTTGAGCCGGGCTTCGGGTTCGATGCCTGTTTGTTTAACAGATGTTTGACGGCAAGGTCAGATGTTCTTCTCAATTAAGGATTGAGCCGCCCTTCGGGTTCGATGCATATTTGTTTAACAAATGCCTGACAGTGAGGTCAGATGTTCTTCTCAACTTCGGGTTGAGCCGGCCTTTGGATTTGATGCATGTTAGTTTAACAGATGCTTGACAGTGAAGTCAAATGTTCCTCTCAACTTCATGTTGAGCAGACCTTCAGGTTCAATGCCTGTTTGTTTAACAGGTTCCTGACGGCGAGGTCAGATGTTCCTCTCAACTTCGTGTTAAGTCGGCCTTCGGGTTCGATGCCTGTTTGTTTAACAGATGCCTAACGGCGAGGTCAGATGTCCTTCTCAACTTCGGGTTGAGCCTCCCTTCAGGTTCGATGCATGTTTGTTTAAGAGATGCCTGACGGCGAGGTCAGATGTTCTTAACAACTTCGGGTTTATCCGGCCTTCGGGTTTGATGCCTGTTTGTTTAACAGATGCCTGCCGGTGAGGTCAGATGTTCTTCTCAACTTCGGGTTGAGCCGACCTTCGGATTTGATGCCTGTTTGTTTCACAGATGCTTGACAGTGAAGTCAAATGTTCCTCTCAACTTCATGTTGAGCCGACCTTGAGGTTCAATGCCTGTTTGTTTAACAGATGCCTGACGGCGAGGTCAAATGTTCTTATCAACATTGGGTTGAGCCGGCCTTCGGGTTCGATGCCTGTTTGTTTAACAGATGCCTGACGGCGAAGTTCGATGTTCTTATCAACTTCGGGGTTCGCCGCCCTTCGGGTTCGATGCCTGTTTGTTTAAGAGATGCCTGACGGTGAGGTCAGATGTTCTTATAAACTTCGGGTTGAGTCGGCCTTCGGGTTCGATGCCTGTTTTTTTAACAGATGCCTGACAGCCAGGTTAGATGTTCATCTCAACTTTGTGTTGAGCCGGCCTTCGGGTTTGATGCTTGTTTGTTTAACATATGGCTGACTGTGAGGTCAGATGTTCTTCTCAACTTCAAGTTGAGCCGGGCTTCGGGTTCGATGCCTGTTTGTTTAACAGATGTTTGACGGCGAGGTCAGATGTTCTTCTCAATTAAGGATTGAGCCGCCCTTCGGGTTCGATGCCTATTTATTTAACAGATGCCTGACGGTGAGGTCAGATGTTCTTCTCAACTTCGGGTTGAGCCGGCCTTCGGATTTGATGCATGTTAGTTTAACAGATGCTTGACAGTGAAGTCAAATGTTCCTCTCAACTTCATGTTGAGCCGACCTTCAGGTTCAATGCCTGTTTGTTTAACAGGTTCCTGACGGCGAGGCAAGATGTTCCTCTCAACTTCGTGTTAAGTCGGCCTTCGGGTTCGATGCCTGTTTGTTTAACAGATGCCTAACGGCGAGGTCAGATGTCCTTCTCAACTTCGGGTTGAGCCTCCCTTCAGGTTCGATGCATGTTTGTTTAAGAGATGCCTGTCGGCGAGGTCAGATGTTCTTAACAACTTTGGGTTGAGTCGGCCTTCGGTTTCGATGCCTGTTTGTTTAACAGATGCCTGCCGGTGAGGTCAGATGTTCTTCTCAACTTCGGGTTGAGCCGGCCTTCGGATTTGATGCCTGTTTGTTTAACAGATGCTTGACAGTGAAGTCAAATGTTCCTCTCAACTTCATGTTGAGCCGACCTTGAGGTTCAATGCCTGTTTGTTTAACAGATGCCTGACGGCGAGGTCAAATGTTCTTATCAACATTGGGTTGAGCCGGCCTTCGGGTTCGATGCCTGTTTGTTTAACAGAAGCCTGACGGCGAAGTCAGATGTTCTTATCAACTTCGGGGTGAGCCGCCCTTCGGTTTCGATGCCTAATTGTTTAAGAGATGCCTGACGACGAGGTCAGATGTTCTTATAAACTTCGGGTTGAGCCGGCCTTCGGGTTCGATGCCTGTTTGTTTAACAGATGCTTGACGGTGAAGTCAGATGTTCTTCTCAGCTTCGTGTTGTTCCGACATTCGGGTTCGATGCCTATTTGTTTAACAGATGCCTGACGGTGAGGTCAGATGTTCTTCTCAACTTCAAGTTGAGCCGGCCTTCGGGTTCGATGCCTGTTTGTTTAACAGATGTTTGACAGTGATGTCAGATGTTCTTCTCAATTAAGGATTGAGAGGGCCTTCAGGTTCGATGCCTGTTTGTTTAACAGATGCCTAACGACGAGGTCAAATGTTCTTCTCAACTTCGGGTTGAGCCGGCCTTCGGGTTCGATGCCTGTTTGTTTAACAGATGCCTGGCGGAGAGGTCTAATGTTCTTATCAACTTCGGGTTGAGCCGCCCATCGGGTTCTACGCCTATTTGTTTAACTGATGCCTGACGGTGAGGTCAGATGTTCTTCTCAACTTCGGGTTGAGTCGGCCATCGGATTTGATGCCTGTTTGGTTAACAGATGCTTGACAGTGAAGTCAAATGTTCCTCTCAACTTCATGTTAAGACGACCTTCAGGTTCGATGCCTGTTTGTTTAACAGATACCTGACGGCGATGTCAGATGTTCCTCTCAACTTCATGTTGAGTCGGCCTTCGGGTTCGATGCCTGTTTGTTTAAGAGATGCCTGACGGCGAGGTCAGATGTTCTTATCATCTTCGGGTTGAGCCGCCCATCGGGTTCTACGCCTATTTCTTTAACTGATGCCTGACGGTGAGGTCAGATGTTCTTCTCAACTTCGGGTTGAGTCGGCCATCGGATTTGATGCCTGTTTGGTTAACAGATGCTTGACAGTGAATTCAAATGTTCCTCTGAACTTCATGTTAAGCCGACCTTCAGGTTCGATGCCTGTTTGTTTAACAGATACCTGACGGCGATGTCAGATGTTCCTCTCAACTTCGTGTTGAGCCGGCCTTCCGGTTCGATGCCTTTTTGTTTAAGAGATGCCTGACGGCGAGGTCAGATGTTCTTCCCAACTTTGGGGTGAGCCGGCCTTCGGATTTGATGCCTGTTTGTTTAACAGATGCTTGACAGTGAAGTCAAATGTTCCTCTTAACTTCATGTTGAGCCGGCCTTCGGGTTCGATGCCTGTTTGTTTAACAGATGTTTGACGGCGAGGTCAGATGTTCTTCTCAATTAAGGATTGAGACGGCCTTGGGGTTTGATGCCTGTTTGTTTAACAGTTGCCTAATGGGGAGGTCAGATGTTCTTCTCAACTTCGGGTTGAGCCGACCTTCGGGTTCGATGCCTGTTTCTTTAACAAATGCCTGGCGGAGAGGTCTAATGTTTTTATCAACTTCGGGTTGAGCTGCCCTTCGGGTTCGATGCCTGTTTGTTTAACATATGCCTGACGGTGAGGTCAGAAGTTCTTCTCAACTTCGGGTTGAGCCGGCCTTCGGATTTGATACCTGTTTGTTTAACAGATGCTTGACAGTGAAGTCAAATGTTCCTCCTAACTTCATGTTGAGCCGACCTTGAGGTTCAATGCCTGTTTGTTTAACAGATGCCTGACGGCAAGGTCAGATGTTCCTCTCAACTTCGTGTTGAGCCGGCCTTCGGGTTTGATTGCCTGTTTGTTTAACAGATGCCTGACGGCGAGGTCAAATGTTCTTATCAACATTTGGTTGAGCCGGCCTTCGGGTTCGATGCCTGTTTGTTTAAAAGATGCCTGACGGTGAAGTTAGATGTTCTTATGAACTTCGGGTTGAGCCGCCCTTCGGGTTCGATGCCTGTTTGTTTAAGAGATGCTTGACGGCGAGGTCAGATGTTCTTATAAACTTCGGGTTGAGCCGGCCTTCGGGTTCGATGCCTATTTGTTTAACAGATGCCTGACGGTGAAGTCAGATGTTCTTCTCAACTTCGTGTTGTTTCGGCATTCGGGTTCGATGCCTGTTTGTTTAATATATGTTTGACAGCAATGTCAGATGTTCTTCTCATTTAAGGATTGAGAGGGCCTTCAGGTTTGATGCCTGTTTGTTTAACAGGTGCCTAATGGCGAGGTCAAATGTTCTTCTCAACTTCGTGTTGAGCCGCCCTTCGGGTTCGATGCCTGTTTTTTAACAGATGCTTGACGTTGAGGTCAGATGTTCTTTTCAACTTCGTGTTGAGTTGGCCTTCAGATTTGATGCCTGTTTGTTTAACAGATGCTTGACAGTGAAGTCAGATGTTCCTCTCAACTTCGGTTTGAGCCGACCTTCGGATTTGATGCCTGTTTATTTAACAGATGCCTGACGTCGATGTTAGATGTTCCTCTCAACTTCGTGTTGAGCCGGCCTTCGGGTTCGATGCCTGTTTGTTTAACAGATGCCTGACAGGGAGGTCAGATGTTCTTATCAAATTCAGGTTGAGCCGCCCTTCGGGTTCGATGCCTGTTTGTTTAACAGATGTTTGACGGCGAGGTCAGATGATCTTCTCAACTAAGGGTTAGGACGGCCATCGGGTTTGATGCTTGTTTATTTAACAGATGCCTGACGGGGAGGTCAGATGTTCTTCTCAACTTCAGGTTGATCCGGCCTTCGGGTTCCACACCTTTTTGTTTAACAGATGCCTGACAGCCAGGTTAGATGTTCATCTCAACTTCGTGTTGAGCCGGCCTTCGGGTTTGATGCTTGTTTGTTTAACAGATGGCTGACGGTAAGGTCAGATGTTCTTCTCAACTTCGGGTTGAGCCGACCTTCGGATTTGATGCCTGTTTGTTTAACAGATGCTTGACAGTGAAGTCAAATGTTCCTCTCAACTTCATGTTGAGCCGACCTTGATGTTCAATGCCTGTTTGTTTAACAGATGCCTGACGGCGAGGTCAAATGTTCTTATCAACATTGGGTTGAGCCGGCCTTCGGGTTCGATGCCTGTTTGTTTAACAGATGCCTGACGGCGAAGTCAGATGTTCTTATCAACTTCGGGGTGAGCCGCCCTTCGGGTTCGATGCCTGTTTGTTTAAGAGATGCCTGACGGCGAGGTCAGATGTTCTTATAAACTTCGGGTTGAGCCGGCCTTCGGGTTCGATGCCTGTTTGTTTAACAGATGCCTGACAGCCAGGTTAGATGTTCATCTCAACTTCGTGTTGAGCCGGCCTTCGGGTTTGATGCTTGTTTGTTTAACAGATGGCTGACTGTGAGGTCAGATGTTCTTCTCAACTTCAAGTTGAGCCAGGCTTCGGGTTCGATGCCTGTTTGTTTAACAGATGTTTGACGACGAGGTCAGATGTTCTTCTCAATTAAGGATTGAGCCGCCCTTCGGGTTCGATGCCTATTTGTTTAACAGATGCCTGACGGTGAGGTCAGATGTTCTTCTCAACTTCGGGTTGAGCCGACCTTTGGATTTGATGCATGTTAGTTTAACAGATGCTTGACAGTGAAGTCAAATGTTCCTCTCAACTTCATGTTGAGCCGACCTTCAGGTTCAATGCCTTTTTGTTTAACAGGTTCCTGACGGCGAGGTCAGATGTTCCTCTCAACTTCGTGTTAAGTCGGCCTTCGGGTTCGATGCCTGTTTGTTTAGCAGATGCCTGATAGGGAGGTCAGATGTTCTTATCAAATTCGGGTTGAGCCGCCCTTCGGGTTCGATGCCTGTTTGTTTAACAGATGTTTGACGGCGAGGTCAGATGATCTTCTCAACTAAGGGTTGAGACGGCCATCGGGTTCGATGCCTGTTTATTTAACAGATGCCTGACGGGGAGGTCAGATGTTCTTCTCAACTTCAGGTTGAGCCGGCCTTCGGATTTGATGTCTGTTTGTTTAACAGATGCTTGATAGTGAAGTCAAATGTTCCTCTCAACTTCATGTTGAGCCGACCTTGAGGTTCAATGCCTGTTTGTTTAACAGATGCCTGACGGCGAGGTCAAATGTTCTTATCAACATTGGGTTGAGTCGGCCTTCGGGTTCGATGCCTGTTTGTTTAACAGATGCCTGACAGCGAAGTCAGATGTTCTTATCAACTTCGGGGTGAGCCGCCCTTCGGGTTCGATGCCTGTTTGTTTAAGAGATGCCTGACGGCGAGGTCAGATGTTCTTATAAACTTCGGGTTGAGCCGGCCTTCGGGTTCGATGCCTGTTTGTTTAACAGATGGCTGACTGTGAGGTCAGATGTTCTTCTCAACTTCAAGTTGAGCCGGGCTTCGGGTTCGATGCCTATTTGTTTAACAGATGTTTGACGGCGAGGTCAGATGTTCTTCTCAGTTAAGGATTGAGCCGCCCTTCGGGTTCGATGCCTATTTGTTTAACAGATGCCTGACGGTGAGGTCAGATGTTCTTCTCAACTTCAGGTTGAGCCGGCCTTCGGATTTGATGCATGTTAGTTTAAGAGATGCTTGAGAATAAAGTCAAATGTTCCTCTCAACTTCATGTTGAGCCGACCTTCAGGTTCAATGCCTGTTTGTTTAACAGGTCCCTGACGGCGAGGTCAGATGTTCCTCTCAACTTGGTGTTAAGTCGGCCTTCGGGTTCGATGCCTGTTTGTTTAACAGATGCCTAACGGCGAGGTCAGATGTCCTTCTCAACTTCGGGTTGAGCCTCCCTTCAGGTTCGATGCATGTTTGTTTAAGAGATGCCTGACGGCCAGGTCAGATGTTCTTAACATCTTCGGGTTGAGCCGGCCTTCGGGTTCGATGCCTGTTTGTTTAAAAGATGCCTGACAGTGAGGTCAGATGTTCTTCTCAACTTCGGGTTGAGTCGGCCTTCGGATTTGATGCCTGTTTGTTTAACAGATGCTTGACAGTGAAGTCAAATGTTTCTCTCAACTTCATGTTGATCCGACCTTGAGGTTCAATGCCTGTTTGTTTAACAGATGCCTGACGGCGAGGTCAAATGTTCTTATCAACATTGGGTTGAGCCGGCCTTCGGGTTCGATGCCTGTTTATTTAACAGATGCCTGACGGCGAAGTCAGATGTTCTTATCAACTTCGGGGTGAGCCGCCCTTCGGGTTCGATGCCTGTTTGTTTAAGAGATGCCTGACGACGAGGTCAGATGTTCTTATAAACTTCGGGTTGAGCCGGCCTTCGGGTTCTATGCCTGTTTGTTTAACAGATGCCTGACGGTGAAGTCAGATGTTCTTCTCAACTTCGTGTTGTTCTGACATTCGGGTTCGATGCCTGTTTGTTTAACAGATGCCTGACGGTGAGGTCAGATGTTCTTCTCAACTTCAAGTTGAGCCGGCCTTCGGGTTCGATGCCTGTTTGTTTAATAGATGTTTGACAGTGATGTCAGATGTTCTTCTCAATTAAGGATTGAGAGGGCCTTCAGGTTCGATGCCTGTTTGTTTAACAGATGCCTAACGGCGAGGTCAAATGTTCTTCTCAACTTCGGGTTGAGTCGGCCTTCGGGTTCCATGCCTGTTTGTTTAACAGATGCCTGGCGGAGAGGTCTAATGTTCTTATCAACTTCGGGTTGAGCCGCCCATCGGGTTCTACGCCTATTTGTTTAACTGATGCCTGACGGTGAGGTCAGATGTTCTTCTCAACTTCGGGTTGAGTCGGCCATCGGATTTGATGCCTGTTTGGTGAACAGATGCTTGACAGTGAAGTCAAATGTTCCTCTAAACTTCATGTTAAGACGACCTTCAGGTTCGATGCCTGTTTGTTTAACAGATACCTGACGGCGATGTCAGATGTTCCTCTCAACTTCATGTTGAGTCGGCCTTCGGGTTCGATGCCTGTTTGTTTAAGAGATGCCTGACGGCGAGGTCAGATGTTCTTATCATCTTCGGGTTGAGCCGCCCATCGGGTTCTACGCCTATTTGTTTAACTGATTCCTGACGGTGAGGTCAGATGTTCTTCTCAACTTCGGGTTGAGTCGGCCATCGGATTTGATGCCTGTTTGGTTAACAGATGCTTGACAATAAAGTCAAATGTTCCTCTGAACTTCATGTTAAGCCGACCTTCAGGTTCGATGCTTGTTTTTTTAACAGATACCTGACGGCGATGTCAGATGTTCCTCTCAACTTCGTGTTGAGCCGGCCTTCGGGTTCGATGCCTGTTTGTTTAAGAGATGCCTGACGGCGAGGTCAGATGTTCTTATAAACTTCGGGTTGAGCCGGCCTTCGGGTTCGATGCCTATTTGTTTAACAGATGCCTGACGGTGAAGTCAGATGTTCTTCTCAACTTCGTGTTGTTCCGGCATTCGGGTTCGATGCCTGTTTGTTTAATATATGTTTGACAGCAATGTCAGATGTTCTTCTCAATTAAGGATTGAGAGGGCCTTCAGGTTCGATGCATGTTTCTTTAACAGGTGCCTAACGGCGAGGTCAAATGTTCTTCTCAACTTCGTGTTGAGCCGCCCTTCGGGTTCGATGCCTGTTTTTTAACAGATGCTTGACGTTGAGGTCAGATGTTCTTTTCAACTTCGTGTTGAGTTGGCCTTCAGATTTGATGCCTGTTTGTTTAACAGATGCTTGACAGTGAAGTCAAATGTTCCTCTCAACTTCGGTTTGAGCCTACCTTCGGATTTGATGCCTGTTTATTTAACAGATGTCTGACGTCGATGTCAGATGACCCTCTCAACTTCGTGTTGAGCCGGCCTTCGGGTTCGATGCCTGTTTGTTTAACAGATGCCTGACAGGGAGGTCAGATGTTCTTATCAAATTCGGGTTGAGCCGCCCTTCGGGTTCGATGCCTGTTTGTTTAACAGATGTTTGACGGCGAGGTCAGATGATCTTCTCAACTAAGGGTTGAGACGGCCTTCGGGTTTGATGCCTGTTTATTTAATAGATGCCTGACGGGGAGGTCAGATGTTCTTCTCAACTTCGGGTCGAGCCGGCCTTCGGGTTCCACACCTTTTTGTTTAATAGATGCCTGACAGCCAGGTTAGATGTTCATCTCAACTTCGTGTTGAGCCGGCCTTCGGGTTTGATGCTTGTTTGTTTAACAGATGGATGACGGTAAGGTCAGATGTTCTTCTCAACTTCAAGTTGAGCCGGCCTTCGGGTTCGATGCCTGTTTGTTTAACAGATGTTTGACGGCGAGGTCAGATGTTCTTCTCAATTAAGGATTGATCAGCCCTTCGGGTTCGATGCCTATTTGTTTAACAGATGCCTGACGGTGAGGTCAGATGTTCTTCTCAACTTCGGGTTGAGTCGGCCTTTGGATTTGATGCATGTTAGTTTAACAGATGCTTGACAGTGAAGTCAAATATTCCTCTCAACTTCATGTTGAGCCGACCTTAAGGTTCAATGCCTGTTTGTTTAACAGGTTCCTGACGGCGAGGTCAGATGTTCCTCTCAACTTCGTGTTAAGCCGGCCTTCGGGTTCGATGCCTGTTTGTTTAACAGATGCCTAACGGCGAGGTCAGATGTCCTTCTCAACTTCGGGTTGAGCCTCCCTTCAGGTTCGATGCATGTTTGTTTAAGAGATGCCTGACAGCGAGGTCAGATGTTCTTATCAACTTCGGGTTGAGCCGGCCTTCGGGTTCGATGCCTGTTTGTTTAACAGATGCCTGACGGTGAGGTCAGATGTTCTTCTCAACTTCGGGTTGAGCCGGCCTTCGGATTTGATGCCTGTTTGTTTAACATATGCTTGAAGGTGAAGTCAAATGTTCCTCTCAACTTCATGTTGAGCCGACCTTGAGGTTCAATGCCTGTTTGTTTAACAGATGCCTGACGGCGAGGTCAAATGTTCTTATCAACATTGGGTTGAGCCGGCCTTCAGGTTCGATACCTGTTTGTTTAACAGATGCCTGACGGCAAAGTCCGATGTTCTTATCAAATTCGGGGTGAGCCGCCCTTCGGGTTCGATGCCTGTTTGTTTAAGAGATGCCTGACGGTGAGGTCAGATGTTCTTATAAACTTCGGGTTGAGCCGGCCTTCGGGTTCGATGCCTGTTTGTTTAACAGATGCCTGACAGCCAGGTTAGATGTTCATCTCAACTTCGTGTTGAGCCGGCCTTCGAGTTTGATGCTTGTTTGTTTGACAGATGGATGACTGTGAGGTCAGATGTTCTTCTCAACTTCAAGTTGAGCTGGGCTTCGGGTTCGATGCCTGTTTGTTGAACAGATGTTTGACGGCGAGGTCAGATGTTCTTCTCAATTAAGGATTGAGCCGCCCTTCGGGTTCGATGCCTATTTGTTTAACAGATGCTTGACGGTGAGGTCAGATGTTCTTCTCAACTTCGGGTTGAGCCGGCCTTCGGATTTGATGCATGTTAGTTTAACAGATGCTTGACAGTAAAGTCAAATGTTCCTCTCAACTTCATGTTGAGCCGACCTTCAGGTTCAATGCCTGTTTGTTTAACAGGTTCCTGACGGCAAGGTCAGAGGTTCGGCCTTCGGGTTCGATGCCTGTTTGTTTAACAGATGCCTAACGGCGAGGTCAAATGTCCTTCTCAACTTCGGGTTGAGCCTCCCTTCAGGTTCGATGCATGTTTGTTTAAGAGATGCCTGACGGCCAGGTCAGATGTTCTTAACATCTTCGGGTTGAGCCGTCCTTCGGGTTCGATGCCTGTTTGTTTATACCTGACGGTGAGGTCAGATGTTCTTCTCAACTTCGGGTTGAGCCGGCCTTCGGATTTGATGCCTGTCTGTTTAACAGATGCTTGACAGTGAAGTCAAATGTTCCTCTCAACTTCATGTTGAGCCGACCTTGAGGTTCAATGCCTGTTTGTTTAACAGATGCCTGACGGCGAGGTCAAATGTTCTTATCAACATTGGGTTGAGCCGGCCTTCGGGTTCGATGCCTGTTTGTTTAACAGATGCCTGACGGCGAAGTCAGATGTTCTTATCAACTTCGGGGTGAGCCGCCCTTCGGGTTCGATGCCTGTTTGTTTAAGAGATGCCTGACGGCAAGGTCAGATGTTCTTATATTCTTCGGGTTGAGCCGGCCTTCGGGTTCGATGCCTGTTTGTTTAACAGATGCCTGACGGTGAAGTCAGATGTTCTTCTCAACTTCGTGTTGTTCCGGCATTCGGGTTCGATGCCTGTTTGTTTAACAGATGCTTGACGGTGAGGTCAGATGTTCTTCTCAACTTCAAGTTGAGCTGGCCTTCGGGTTCGATGCCTGTTTGTTTAACAGATGTTTGACAGTAATGTCAGATGTTCTTCTCAATTAAGGATTGAGAGGGCCTTTATGTTCGATGCCTGTTTGTGTAACAGATGCCTAACGGCGAGGTCAAATGTTCTTCTCAACTTTGGGTTGAGCCGGCCTTCGGGTTCGATGCCTGTTTGTTTAACAGATGCCTGACAGGGAGGTCAGATGTTCTTATCAAATTCGGGTTGAGCCGCCCTTCGGGTTTGATGCCTGTTTGTTTAACAGATGTTTGACGGCGAGGTCAGATGATCTTCTCAACTAAGGGTTGAGACGGCCTTCGGGTTTGATGCATGTTTATTTAACAGATGCCTGATGGGGAGGTCAGATGTTGTTCTCAACTTCGGGTTGAGCCGGCCTTCGGGTTCCACACCTTTTTGTTTAACAGATGCCTGACAACCAGGTTAGATGTTCATCTCAACTTCGTGTTGAGTCGGCCTTCGGGTTTGATGCTTGTTTGTTTAACAGATGGCTGACGGTAAGGTCAGATGTTCTTCTCAACTTCAAGTTGAGTCGGCCTTCGGGTTCGATGCCTGTTTGTTTAACAGATGTTTGAGGCCGAGGTCAGATGTTCTTCTCAATTAAGGATTGAGCCGCCTTTCAGGTTCGATGCCTATTTGTTTAACAGATGCCTGACGGTGAGGTCAGATGTTCTTCTCAACTTCGGGTTGAGCCGGCCTTCGGATTTGATGCATGTTACTTTAACAGATGCTTAACAGTAAAGTCAAATGTTCCTCTCAACTTCATGCTGAGCCGACCTTCAGGTTCAATGTGTGTTTGTTTAACAGGTTCCTGACGGCGAGGTCAGATGTTCCTCTCAACTTCGTGTTAAGTCGGCCTTCGGGTTCGATGCCTGTTTGTTTAACAGATGCCTAACGGCGAGGTCAGATGTCCTTCTCAACTTCGGGTTGAGCCTCCCTTCAGGTTCGATGCATGTTTGTTTAAGAGATGCCTGACGGCGAGGTCAGATGTTCTTAACATCTTCGGGTTGAGCCGTCCTTCGGGTTCGATGCCTGTTTGTTTAACAGATGCCTGACGGTGAGGTCAGATGTTCTTCTCAACTTCGTGTTGAGCCGGCCTTCGGATTTGATGCCTGTTTGTTTAACAGATGCTTGACAGTGAAGTCAAATGTTCCTCTCAACTTCATGTTGAGCCGACCTTGAGGTTCAATGCCTGTTTGTTTAACAGATGCCTGACGGCGAGGTCAAATGTTCTTATCAACATTGGGTTGAGCCGGCCTTCGGGTTCGATGCCTGTTTGTTTAACAGATGCCTGACGGCGAAGTCAGATGTTCTTATCAACTTCGGGGTGAGCTGCCCTTCGGGTTCGATGCCTGTTTGTTTAAGAGATGTCTGACGGCGAGGTCAGATGTTCTTATAATCTTCGGGTTGAGTCGGCCTTCGGGTTCGATGCCTGTTTGTTTAACAGATGCCTGACGTTGAAGTTAGATGTTCTTCTCAACTTCGTGTTGTTCCGGCATTCGGGTTCGATGCCTGTTTGTTTAACAGATGCCTGACGGTGAGGTCAGATGTTCTTCTGAACTTCAAGTTGAGCCGGCCTTCGGGTTCGATGCCTGTTTGTTTAACAGATGTTTGACAGTAATGTCAGATGTTCTTCTCAATTAAGGATTGAGAGGGCCTTTAGGTTCGATGCCTGTTTGTGTAACAGATGCCTAACGGCGAGGTCAAATGTTCTCCTCAACTTCGGGTTGAGCCGGCCTTCGGGTTCGATGCCTGTTTGTTTAACAGATGCCTGACAGGGAGGTCAGATGTTCTTATCAAATTCGGGTTGAGCCGCCCTTCGGGTTTAATGCATGTTTGTTTAACAGATGTTTGACGGCGAGGTCAGATGATCTTCTCAACTAAGGGTTGAGACGGCCTTCGGGTTTGATGCCTGTTTATTTAACAGATGCCTGATGGGGAGGTCAGATGTTCTTCTCAACTTCGGGTTGAGCCGGCCTTCGGGTTCCACACCTTTTTGTTTAACAGATGCCTGACAGCCAGGTTAGATGTTCATCTCAACTTCGTGTTGAGCCGGCCTTCGGGTTTGATACTTGTTTGTTTAACAGATGGATGACGGTAAGGTCAGATGTTCTTCTCAACTTCAAGTTGAGCCGGCCTTCGGGTTCGATGCCTGTTTGTTTAACAGATGTTTGAGGCCGAGGTCAGATGTTCTTCTCAATTAAGGATTGAGCCGCCCTTCGGGTTCGAAGCCTATTTGTTTAACAGATGCCTGACGGTGAGGTCAGATGTTCTTCTCAACTTCGGGTTGAGTCGGCCTTCGGATTTGATGCATGTTAGTTTAACAGATGCTTGACAGTGAAGTCAAATGTTCCTCTCAACTTCATGTTGAGCCGACCTTCAGGTTCAATGCCTATTTGTTTAACAGGTTCCTGACGGCGAGGTCAGATGTTCCTCTCAACTTCGTGTTAAGACGGCCTTCGGGTTCGATGCCTGTTTGTTTAACAGATGCCTAACGGCGAGGTCAGATGTCCTTCTCAACTTCGGGTTGAGCCTCCCTTCAGGTTCGATGCATGTTTGTTTAAGAGATGCCTGACGGCGAGGTCAGATGTTCTTATCAACTTCGGGTTGAGCCGACCTTTGGGTTCGATCCTGTTTTGTTTAACAGATGCCTGACAGTGAGGTCAGATGTTCTTCTCAACTTCGTGTTGTTCCGGCATTCGGGTTCGATGCCTGTTTGTTTAATATATGTTTGACAGCAATGTCAGATGTTCTTCTCAATTAAGGATTGAGAGGGCCTTCAGGTTCGATGCCTGTTTCTTTAACAGGTGCCTAACGGAGAGGTCAAATGTTCTTCTCAACTTCGTGTTGAGCCGCCCTTCGGGTTCGATGCCTGTTTTTTAACAGATGCTTGACGTTGAGGTCAGATGTTCTTTTCAACTTCGTGTTGAGTTGGCCTTCAGATTTGATGCCTGTTTGTTTAACAGATGCTTGACAGTGAAGTCAAATGTTCCTCTCAACTTCGGTTTGAGCCTACCTTCGAATTTTGATGCCTATTTATTTAACAGATGTCTGACGTCGATGTCAGATGATCCTCTCAACTTCGTGTTGAGCCGGCCTTCGGGTTCGATGCCTGTTTGTTTAACAGATGCCTGACAGGGAGGTCAGATGTTCTTATCAAATTCGGGTTGAGCCGCCCTTCGGGTTCGATGCCTGTTGGTTTAACAGATGTTTGACGGCGAGGTCAGATGATCTTCTCAACTAAGGGTTGAGACGGCCTTCGGGTTTGATGCCTGTTTATTTAATAGATGCCTGACGGGGAGGTCAGATGTTCTTCTCAACCTCGGGTCGAGCCGACCTTCGGGTTCCACACCTTTTTGTTTAATAGATGCCTGACAGCTAGGTTAGATGTTCATCTCAACTTCGTGTTGAGCCGGCCTTCGGGTTTGATGCTTGTTTGTTTAACAGATGGCTGACGGTAAGGTCAGATGTTCTTCTCAACTTCAAGTTGAGCCGGCCTTCGGGTTCGATGCCTGTTTGTTTAACAGATGTTTGACGGCGAGGTCAGATGTTCTTCTCAATTAAGCATTGATCAGCCCTTCGGGTTCGATGCCTATTTGTTTAACAGATGCCTGACGGTGAGGTCAGATGTTCTTCTCAACTTCGGGTTAAGCCGACCTTTGGATTTGATGCATGTTAGTTTAACAGATGCTTGACAGTGAAGTCAAATGTTCCTCTCAACTTCATGTTGAGCCGGCCTTCAGGTTCAATGCCTGTTTGTTTAACAGGTTCCTGACGGCGAGGTCAGATGTTCCTCTCAACTTCGTGTTAAGCCGGCCTTCGGGTTCGATGCCTGTTTGTTTAACAGATGCCTAACGGCGAGGTCAGATGTCCTTCTCAACTTCGGGTTGAGCCTCCCTTCAGGTTCGATGCATGTTTGTTTAAGAGATGCCTGACGGCGAGGTCAGATGTTCTTATCAACTTCGGGTTGAGCCGACCTTTGGGTTCGATGCCTGTTTTGTTTAACAGATGCCTGACGGTGAGGTCAGATGTTCTTCTCAACTTCGTGTTGTTCCGGCATTCGGGTTCGATGCCTGTTTGTTTAATATATGTTTGACAGCAATGTTAGATGTTCTTCTCAATTAAGGATTGAGAGGGCCTTCAGGTTCGATGCCTGTTTCTTTAACAGGTGCCTAACGGAGAGGTCAAATGTTCTTCTCAACTTCGTGTTGAGCCGCTCTTCGGGTTCGATGCCTGTTTTTTAACAGATGCTTGACGTTGAGGTCAGATATTCTTTTCAACTTCGTGTTGAGTTGGCCTTCAGATTTGATGCCTGTTTGTTTAACAGATGCTTGACAGTGAAGTCAAATGTTCCTCTCAACTTCGGTTTGAGCCTACCTTCGGATTTGATGCCTGTTTATTTAACAGATGTCTGACGTCGATGTCAGATGATCCTCTCAACTTCGTGTTGAGCCGGCCTTCGGGTTCGATGCCTGTTTGTTTAACAGATGCCTGACAGGGAGGTCAGATGTTCTTATCAAATTCGGGTTGAGCCGCCCTTCGGGTTCGATGCCTGTTTGTTTAACAGATGTTTGACGGCGAGGTCAGATGATCTTCTCAACTAAGGGTTGAGACGGCCTTCGGGTTTGATGCCTGTTTATTTAATAGATGCCTGACGGGGAGGTCAGATGTTCTTCTCAACTTTGGGTCGAGCCGGCCTTCGGGTTCCACACCTTTTTGTTTAATAGATGCCTGACAGCCAGGTTAGATGTTCATCTCAACTTCGTGTTGAGCCGGCCTTCGGGTTTGATGCTTGTTTGTTTAACAGATGGCTGACGGTAAGGTCAGATGTTCTTCTCAACTTCAAGTTGAGCCGGCCTTCGGGTTCGATGCCTGTTTGTTTAACAGATGTTTGACGGCGAGGTCAGATGTTCTTCTCAATTAAGGATTGATCAGCCCTTCGGGTTCGATGCCTATTTGATTAACAGATGCCTGACGGTGAGGTCAGATGTTCTTCTCAACTTCGGGTTAAGCCGACCTTTGGATTTGATGCATGTTAGTTTAACAGATGCTTGACAGTGAAGTCAAATGTTCCTCTCAACTTCATGTTGAGCCGACCTTCAGGTTCAATGCCTGTTTGTTTAACAGGTTCCTGACGGCGAGGTCAGATGTTCCTCTCAACTTCGTGTTAAGCCGGCCTTCGGGTTCGATGCCTGTTTGTTTAACAGATGCCTAACGGCGAGGTCAGATGTCCTTCTCAACTTCGGGTTGAGCCTCCCTTCAGGTTCGATGCATATTTGTTTAAGAGATGCCTGACGGCGAGGTCAGATGTTCTTATCAACTTCGGGTTGAGCCGACCTTTGGGTTTGATGCCTGTTTTGTTTAACAGATGCCTGACGGTGAGGTCAGATGTTCTTCTCAACTTCGTGTTGTTCCGGCATTCGGGTTCGATGCCTGTTTGTTTAACATATGCTTGAAGGTGAAGTCAAATGTTCCTCTCAACTTCATGTTGAGCCGACCTTGAGGTTCAATGCCTGTTTGTTTAACAGATGCCTGACGGCGAGGTCAAATGTTCTTATCAACATTGGGTTGAGCCGGCCTTCGGGTTCGATACCTGTTTGTTTAACAGATGCCTGACGGCAAAGTCAGATGTTCTTATCAAATTCGGGGTGAGCCGCCCTTCGGGTTCGATGCCTGTTTGTTTAAGAGATGCCTGACGGCGAGGTCAGATGTTCTTATAAACTTCGGGTTGAGCCGGCCTTCGGGTTCGATGCCTGTTTGTTTAACAGATGCCTGACAGCCAGGTTAGATGTTCATCTCAACTTCGTGTTGAGTCGGCCTTCGAGTTTGATGCTTGTTTGTTTAACAGATGGCTGACTGTGAGGTCAGATGTTCTTCTCAACTTCAAGTTGAGCCGGGCTTCGGGTTCGATGCCTGTTTGTTGAACAGATGTTTGACGGCGAGGTCAGATGTTCTTCTCAATTAAGGATTGAGCCGCCCTTCGGGTTCGATGCCTATTTGTTTAACAGATGCTTGACGGTGAGGTCAGATGTTCTTCTCAACTTCGGGTTGAGCCGGCCTTCGGATTTGATGCATGTTAGTTTAACAGATTCTTGACAGTAAAGTCAAATGTTCCTCTCAACTTCATGTTGAGCCGACCTACAGGTTCAATGCCTGTTTGTTTAACAGGTTCCTGACGGCGAGGTCAGATGTTCCTCTCAACTTCGTGTTAAGTCGGCCTTCGGGTTCGATGCCTGTTTGTTTAACAGATGCCTAACGGCGAGGTCAAATGTCCTTCTCAACTTCGGGTTGAGCCTCCCTTCAGGTTCGATGCATGTTTGTTTAAGAGATGCCTGACGGCGAGGTCAGATGTTCTTAACATCTTCGGGTTGAGCCGTCCTTCGGGTTCGATGCCTGTTTGTTTAACAGATGCCTGACGGTGAGGTCAGATGTTCTTCTCAACTTCGGGTTGAGCCGGCCTTCGGATTTGATGCCTGTTTATTTAACAGATGCTTGACAGTGAAGTCAAATGTTCCTCTCAACTTCATGTTGAGCCGACCTTGAGGTTCAATGCCTGTTTGTTTAACAGATGCCTGACGGCTAGGTCAAATGTTCTTATCAACATTGGGTTGAGCCGGCCTTCGGGTTCGATGCCTGTTTGTTTAACAGATGCCTGACGGCGAAGTCAGATGTTCTTATCAACTTCGGGGTGAGCCGCCCTTCGGGTTCGATGCCTGTTTGTTTAAGAGATGCCTGACGGCGAGGTCAGATGTTCTTAACATCTTCGGGTTGAGCCGTCCTTCGGGTTCGATGCCTGTTTGTTTAACAGATGCCTGACGGTGAGGTCAGATGTTCTTCTCAACTTCGTGTTGAGCCGGCCTTCGGATTTGATGCCTGTTTGTTTAACAGATGCTTGACAGTGAAGTCAAATGTTCCTCTCAACTTCATGTTGAGCCGACCTTGAGGTTCAATGCCTGTTTGTTTAACAGATGCCTGACGGCGAGGTCAAATGTTCTTATCAACATTGGGTTGAGCCGGCCTTCGGGTTCGATGCCTGTTTGTTTAACAGATGCCTGACGGCGAAGTCAGATGTTCTTATCAACTTCGGGGTGAGCCGCCCTTCGGGTTCGATGCCTGTTTGTTTAAGAGATGCCTGACGGCGAGGTCAGATGTTCTTATAATCTTCGGGTTGAGTCGGCCTTCGGGTTCGATGCCTGTTTGTTTAACAGATGCCTGACGTTGAAGTCAGATGTTCTTCTCAACTTCGTGTTGTTCCGGCATTCGGGTTCGATGCCTGTTTGTTTAACAGATGCCTGACGGTGAGGTCAGATGTTCTTCTCAACTTCAAGTTGAGCCGGCCTTCGGGTTCGATGCCTGTTTGTTTAACAGATGTTTGACAGTAATGTCAGATGTTCTTCTCAATTAAGGATTGAGAGGGCCTTTAGGTTCGATGCCTGTTTGTGTAACAGATGCCTAACGGCGAGGTCTAATGTTCTCCTCAACTTCGGGTTGAGCCGGCCTTCGGGTTCGATGCCTGTTTGTTTAACAGATGCCTGACAGGGAGGTCAGATGTTCTTATCAAATTCGGGTTGAGCCGCCCTTCGGGTTCAATGCATGTTTGTTTAACAGATGTTTGACGGCGAGGTCAGATGATCTTCTCAACTAAGGGTTGAGACGGCCTTCGGGTTTGATGCCTGTTTATTTAACAGATGCCTGATGGGGAGGTCAGATGTTCTTCTCAACTTCGGGTTGAGCCGGCCTTCGGGTTCCACACCTTTTTGTTTAACAGATGCCTGACAGCCAGATTAGATGTTCATCTCAACTTCGTGTTGAGCCGGCCTTCGGGTTTGATACTTGTTTGTTTAACAGATGGATGACGGTAAGGTCAGATGTTCTTCTCAACTTCAAGTTGAGCCGGCCTTCGGGTTCGATGCCTGTTTGTTTAACAGATGTTTGAGGCCGAGGTCAGATGTTCTTCTCAATTAAGGATTGAGCCGCCCTTCGGGTTTGAAGCCTATTTGTTTAACAGATGCCTGACGGTGAGGTCAGATGTTCTTCTAAACTTCGGGTTGAGTCGGCCTTCGGATTTGATGCATGTTAGTTTAACAGATGCTTGACAGTGAAGTCAAATGTTCCTCTCAACTTCATGTTGAGCCGACCTTCAGGTTCAATGCCTATTTGTTTAACAGGTTCCTGACGGCGAGGTCAGATGTTCCTCTCAACTTCGTGTTAAGCCGGCCTTCGGGTTCGATGCCTGTTTGTTTAACAGATGCCTAACGGCGAGGTCAGATGTCCTTCTCAACTTCGGGTTGAGCCTCCCTTCAGGTTCGATGCATGTTTGTTTAAGAGATGCCTGACGGCGAGGTCAGATGTTCTTATCAACTTCGGGTTGAGCCGACCTTTGGGTTCGATGCCTGTTTTGTTTAACAGATGCCTGACGGTGAGGTCAGATGTTCTTCTCAACATCGGGTTGAGCCGGCCTTCGGATCTGATGTCTGTTTCTTTAACAGATGCTTGACAGTGAAGTCAAATGTTCCTCTCAACTTCATGTTGAGCCGAACTTGAGGTTCAATGCCTGTTTGTTTAACAGATGCCTGACGGCAAGGTCAAATGTTCATATCAACATTGGGTTGAGTCGGCCTTCAGGTTCGATGCCTGTTTGTTTATCAGATGCCTGACGGTGAAGTCAGATGTTCTTATCAACTTCGGGGTGAGCCGCCCTTCGGGTTCGATGCCTGTTTGTTTAAGAGATGCCTGACGGCGAGGTCAGATGTTCTTATAAACTTCGGGTTGAGCCGGCCTTCGGGTTCGATGCCTGTTTGTTTAACAGATGCCTGACAGCCAGGTTAGATGTTCATCTCAACTTCGTGTTGAGTCGGCCTTCGAGTTTGATGCTTGTTTGTTTAACAGATGGCTGACTGTGAGGTCAGATGTTCTTCTCAACTTCAAGTTGAGCCGGGCTTCGGTTCGATGCCTGTTTGTTGAACAGATGTTTGACGGCGAGGTCAGATGTTCTTCTCAATTAAGGATTGAGCCGCCCTTCGGGTTCGATGCCTATTTGTTTAACAGATGCTTGACGGTGAGGTCAGATGTTCTTCTCAACTTCGGGTTGAGCCGGCCTTCGGATTTGATGCATGTTAGTTTAACAGATGCTTGACAGTAAAGTCAAATGTTCCTCTCAACTTCATGTTGAGCCGACCTACAGGTTCAATGCCTGTTTGTTTAACAGGTTCCTGACGGCGAGGTCAGATGTTCCTCTCAACTTCGTGTTAAGTCGGCCTTCGGGTTCGATGCCTGTTTGTTTAACAGATGCCTAACAGCGAGGTCAAATGTCCTTCTCAACTTCGGGTTGAGCCTCCCTTCAGGTTCGATGCATGTTTGTTTAAGAGATGCCTGACGGCGAGGTCAGATGTTCTTAACATCTTCGGGTTGAGCCGTCCTTCGGGTTCGATGCCTGTTTGTTTAACAGATGCCTGACGGTGAGGTCAGATGTTCTTCTCAACTTCGGGTTGAGCCGGCCTTCGGATTTGATGCCTGTTTATTTAACAGATGCTTGACAGTGAAGTCAAATGTTCCTCTCAACTTCATGTTGAGCCGACCTTGAGGTTCAATGCCTGTTTGTTTAACAGATGCCTGACGGCTAGGTCAAATGTTCTTATCAACATTGGGTTGAGCCGGCCTTCGGGTTCGATGCCTGTTTGTTTAACAGATGCCTGACGGCGAAGTCAGATGTTCTTATCAACTTCGGGGTGAGCCGCCCTTCGGGTTCGATGCCTGTTTGTTTAAGAGATGCCTGACGGCGAGGTCAGATGTTCTTAACATCTTCGGGTTGAGCCGTCCTTCGGGTTCGATGCCTGTTTGTTTAACAGATGCCTGACGGTGAGGTCAGATGTTCTTCTCAACTTCGTGTTGAGCCGGCCTTCGGATTTGATGCCTGTTTGTTTAACAGATGCTTGACAGTGAAGTCAAATGTTCCTCTCAACTTCATGTTGAGCCGACCTTGAGGTTCAATGCCTGTTTGTTTAACAGATGCCTGACGGCGAGGTCAAATGTTCTTATCAACATTGGGTTGAGCCGGCCTTCGGGTTCGATGCCTGTTTGTTTAACAGATGCCTGACGGCGAAGTCAGATGTTCTTATCAACTTCGGGGTGAGCCGCCCTTCGGGTTCGATGCCTGTTTGTTTAAGAGATGCCTGACGGCGAGGTCAGATGTTCTTATAATCTTCGGGTTGAGTCGGCCTTCGGGTTCGATGCCTGTTTGTTTAACAGATGCCTGACGTTGAAGTCAGATGTTCTTCTCAACTTCGTGTTGTTCCGGCATTCGGGTTCGATGCCTGTTTGTTTAACAGATGCCTGACGGTGAGGTCATATGTTCTTCTCAACTTCAAGTTGAGCCGGCCTTCGGGTTCGATGCCTGTTTGTTTAACAGATGTTTGACAGTAATGTCAGATGTTCT